>JAWDJD010000002.1:87212142-87835357 GCA_035047305.1 Bradypodion pumilum
TACTGTTGACAACTCTGATCTTTACATCATTTTTTTAACTGACTCCCTTAATTGATTACTTCTGCAATATTAGAGCCTGCAGCATAGCTCTCTGGATGTCTGCTGACACTAATCGATTACCGTAAAGGTGTTAATGCTAGTGATTTCATCCAAGAAAGATTCAGAACTCTGTAACTAAAAGCTGCCAGAGCATAGATTCTTATTAGTTTTATGTACTGTTGATTAATAAAGATTTTTCTAGAGATAGATGAATGTGTTACTCGGAAAAGACCTTACCATTATTTTATATTAGTGTGAAATACAGACACATTAATATTTGAATGTTAAGACTTTCTTCTTAAAAATGTTTCTGTTAATATTCATCCATGTAGCTCAATGAAATTCTTGCAGGTAGTGTTCAGATACAGAATGTTTCTTCTGAGATTTCCTTAGGGAACATCTGACAACAGAGTAACTTGGGGCATCCCTGCAGCAAGTCTGAGTTCTTGTCAGTCTGTTTTCTTTGCGTGTGCGCGCACGTGCGCACGCACACATACAAGTCCAGCATATTTCTTCAGGTTAGAAGAGCTGGATTTTTCAAGAATTATCTGAGGCACTTTCAGAATCTACATGAGAATCTTTGGAAACATATTTAAATTATCAGCAAATTGAAGCGGCACAGTTCAGTTTTCCCCTTGCATCTTCCCCCTGCGTTCCTAAATATGCTTCTCTCTGCATAGAAATTCTTCAATAAAGGAGGGGCTTGTATGAGAGGTAGGGAACTGCGGTGGCTCAGTGGTTAAGAAGCTTGCCTTGCTAGCTGGAAGGTCAGCAAGATGGCAGTTCAAGACCCGAGTACTGCATGATGGAATGAGCACCCGTCTGTCCCAGCTCCTGCCAACCTAGCAGTTCAAAAGCAAGGAATTGCAAGTAGATAAATAGGGACTACTTCACTGGGAAAAGATCTTGAGAACATAAAAGGAGCCTCATTCGGGCATCCCCTGAGCAGAGTTCCTCCAGCAAAAACCTTTTCAACCTAGAAAGCACCTTTGTGTGCTTCTGACACAATTTTATTTAAAAAACCCACAATATTTGTGAGTATTTAGGTAAAGGTAAGGTCTTGCTTGAAAGCCAGTTGTATCTGACTCTAGGGTTCATGCACTGTCTGCATCTGAAGACATTTCTGTGGTCATGCGGCAGTTCAACAATTCTAGGCCTGAGTGCTGCATGACCGAGTGAGCACCGGTCAAAGTGAGCATACCGTCTGTGTCAGCTCCTGTCAACCTAGCAGTTTGAAAAGAAAAAATTGCAGCTAGATAAATACTGTAGGTACTGCTTCAGTGAGAAGGCAGCAGCATTCTGTGCACTCTGTTGTCTAGTCATGCCTGCCTTATGACCATGGAAGCATCTGCAGATGCAGGCAGTGCTGGCTCTGACTGTAAACAAAGATAAGCACTGTACACTAGAGTTGGATATAACTGGCTTTTGAGCAGGGGTGACCTTTACCAGGCTCCTTTCCCTCCCAGGATTTAAGAAAAAAGTGAAAACAACATTTTAGAGCTGCTTTTACCAGTAGTGAAGTAAGTTTTTAAGTTTAAATGTTTAATCTATTTAAAATTAAGTTGATCTAGGGCAGTGGACTATTTAAAGTCATTTTATATCATATGTTATGTGAATTATTTTGTTGGCTGAAGTTATTGCTATGCACTCTGGGATGGTATACGGGTTGAAATAGTAATAATAATAGAAATAAAAAAATTGGAGTTCAATATTAAATGAAAAGCCACATTTTTCTTCTAAATGAAGAAATTTTCCTTGAAATTTGCCATACCCTTAAGCTGCATTTTGCCAGACTGGTTTGTTAATTGCTTTTTGAAGATATTTAGCTTGTGTAACAGTAGGGGTCACTGTATGTGCTGAATTTGACATTGCATGTTAAATTTAAAGGCATGCACATCAAAGCAAAGTCTAAGAGAAATGACATTTAAACTTTTTATCCCCCCAAATTCCCTCTTTGTGTGTGTGTATGTGGTCCCTGCTCTGAAATGAAGAGAATAAAAGTGTTTCAATAGTTTTTTTTCTTTTATAAAAAAAATTATCATGTAGCCTTGTCGTATGTTTAATTCTATGATAACATGGTCCCTCATTCCTAAAGTGCTGTATCTGATTCAGACTATTGGCTATCCTCATGGCAATTAACCATGAAGATTGTCCTGGGGACAATATTATGCAGTGGCCTTCCATTTGTCTTCTGCATCGCAATGTGACACCCATACCTCTGATCTAGTTCAACAAGTCACTTTCTGGTCCCGAGCCCTTTTGGCATGCAAAGTCCTCCTTAGCCCCAGGCCAGTATTGATGAAGTTGCTGCCCTCCATCAAGATGGTTTCAAGTGGGATTTAATCCACTTGAGAATCATTACCCTTCCCTGTGGACTTCGCCACCCAAGGCCATTAGTCCTCAGGATTGTCAGGATAGTTAACCACCACCTGATGGTTAGCATTGAATTGCTGGCAGTATGGTGTACACTATTATCATAGAAGGATAACCAGGCCAGACTGGAATAACATGATTAATAAAATATTTCTAGAGAAATACAGTTTCTGTTAAGGACTAAGAATATTATTTGTTTACATAGATCTTCATTATGAGGGCACATAATACAATTCTGCAGAGGAGAGAATAAACTAGTTCAGCTAGACCAGTGATGGCGAACCTTGACACTCCAGGTGTTCTTGGACTTCAGTTACCAGAAGCCCAAGTCAGCACTCCTGCTGATCAGGGCTTCTGGGAATTGAAGTTCCAGAACATCTGGAGTGCCAAAGTTCACCATCACTGAGCTAGACACCGAGAAGTTGCTGCCTGCTGCAATGCTGAAGGTTTTTTTAAAATAAAAACTCGTAAATCTGTTTTGTCCTTGGCAATATTCACTCTGTGTATGATAATTGCTCTCTTCATGCTTTGCTTCCAAATTTTGATTTCCTTCAAATGTCAAGTGATAAATTTTTGACAGGAAGTATGGCATGTCTAACGAGACGTTCTCATTTTACAAATGATTTTGACATTCGTTAACAAGTATCCTACAATAGCATACTAGCATCTCTTGACATTATGCTTGGTGTTGGCATCTGTTGTGGTATCTCTGTAGTTTAGCTGAATCATAGTTTTTCTCTTCTTTTTGCTTGGGGTCTTTTTGGTTTCTTTTGTTATTGTCTGTTGAAAAATTTAAATCTTCCCTTTTCCAGCTGTTGCTGCATTAATCTCTTTGACAGCATACTTCAAAATGGGAGGAGGGGCTCATATCTTTCGATCACAACGCTTTTAAACAAAACCTCTGTGAACACTGCAATAACATGCAACATCACATGGACTACATTCATGTGATGTTTATATATATATATATATATATATATATATATATATATATATATATATATATATATATATATATATATATATATATATATATATATATATATATATATATATATATATATATATATATATATATATATATATATATATATATATATATATATATTAGTAGAGCTAAATTATTATTACCATTATTATAGGTATACAGTAGGACCCCGCACAAAGAAAAAACTCCGTTCCATGGAGCTCTTCACTATGCAGTTTTTTTTGTTATGCGGTTTAAAAATTATAGTTACAGTTATAAAATAAGGATAAAATGTCTATATATAAATGCACATAGCAGATATAATTACATGAGTAGGATATAAAACAGAATTACTAGTGCAAAATAAAAATAGTTATTGTTGGTTTTTAACCTGTCCCCGTTGTAGCCGTTTCTCCCTAATGCTACGTACCCTGGTAACCCTCCAGGCAAATCTGGCAACAGCAGCCATCAGGTCAGTGGTTGTGAGAGCATGGCTCTAAACATATGGTTATTCAACTCAATGTGAGGGAAGGCAGCAGTGAGGTCACGTCTAAGGCTGTCATAAAACTGGCATTCTAGGAGCACGTGTTCAGATGTCTCCACCATCCCAGCCTGACAGATACATAAGTGCTCCTGAACAGGAACTTTCTTAAATAACCCCTCTCTGAATACTGATGGTAACATGTTAAAACGCAAAAGAGTGTATGATCTCCCATGCTCTGGGTTACTTAAGATGGATAACTAAGATAAGGGCCTCATATTATTGGGTGGGGGCATTTCAAAGAGCGGACTATTTATTTTATTTAAATCATGTTGCTGATGGATATCCAATATCCTTTGTTTTATTGTTTCTCAAGCAGAACTAAGATAAACAACAAACTGCTTTGAGGGTCCGTATGAAGCCGGTATTCCTTCAAGAATAGATATCCACAAAGCTGCTGTGATATCTGACATTAGTTGTCTGTTTGGGGAAAACAACAATTTTAGCCAGTACATCAACGAACATATCCATAACCTGCACTGAACAGTATACATTCCAGTTTCCAGCATTGCTGCAGCATTAGAGATACTAGGTGGTATCTGAAGTATAGATCTCAAGAATTTTGAATGGATTTTCTCTAAGCTGGTGATGTTAGTGCCCCTGCATAATGGAGCCCCCATATAACATCTGTGTGAGAGGTTTTGCCAGATAAAGTTTAAGAGCTGCCACAATATTGTGCCTGCCCTTTTCCCAGTAAAATTTCTTGATTGCTCCTACACTTTTCTGAGCATTCATTGCTATGTGTGCAATGTGGGAATTTCTGCAGCTATTAGATTGGAAAATCACTCCAAGATTTTTCTGGGGTTGAACCTGTTCTATAATGCACTGATAATTTAAGAGCCAGACATATGATTTGGGATTATTAGCAAAAACCATTATCTTTGTTTTTGAGTAATTGACCTCCAACTGGTTCAGTTGGCAATAAGTGGACAAAGAACGCAAGGCCCTACACATTCCGATGGGAGTTCTTGATAACAACACAGCATCATCTGCATATTACAGTAATGATATATGCTTACCAGCTAGTTTAGGTGGATGAGATCCCTGTGTTGTAAATGTTCTACTATGTCATTGATGTAAATATTGAACAGGGTGGGTGCAAGCACACAACCCTGTCTAACTCCTCTCAGTGTTTTAATGGGATTTGAAAGGTGACCTTGAGCACTGCACTTTACTCTGATAGTGGTGTTATCATGGAGAGCTTGTATTAAAAATAGAAGACGTCTGTCTATAATAGATTTCCCTAATTTTTTCCAAAGAATTTGTCTTGAAACAGAATCAAAAACATACTTTAAATCTACAAAAGCTGCATACAGAGATGTTATAGAGTTGAAGGAGTATTTGCTTATAAGATGCTCAAGTATTGCACAATGATCTAATGTTGAATTTTCCTCTCTGAACCCTCCCTGCTCGTCTGCCATAAAGTTACAACAAGTGGTTGGTTACTGCTTCTAAGCTGCTGCCCCTCTATCTTAGCAACCCAGGATATTAGTTTAATGTAAATAAGGTAGCAAGTAGCCAAGTAAACACTCCAGTCATCTTTGGGTATTTTAAAAGTATACTGTAATCAGAGTTAGTTACAGAAGAAAGTTTATCAAAAGTTCAGAAAGCACATCATAGCAAAGAAAACTTCTCTAATGGGGAAGCCCAGTCGCCCCTTCTGATTTAAGCTCATACATGTTTTCAGCTCACCCTTAGCTCAAAGCATTGGATCAAGAGAGCGTCTTGGCTCCTTCTGGGTTTTATCTCCTCACACATGGTCCACCTCCTTGCCATTCCCCTAAAGGAATCCAACCAATGACCACACAATATAAAATGTCCATCATTTCTTCCCACCCATGGAGGCTAGCATGTTTTCACATTCCAATCCCTCTAAGGTATGTGCTATAGGTCCTTCCACGCATGGAAATCTCCATCTTGGATTGAGGCTGAACCAGGGCATAAATCCTGCCCTGACATCCTGTTAGCAAGAAATGCATTAAATATACTCAGACCTAATACAGTCACCCTAAGACTTAGTGGCAAATTACCACAAGTAAAGAAATCAGCGTAAACATTTTTCGTTGCATGCTGTGTCTCAGTGTACAACAGAAAATGCCTACATAGACTTCTTGTGGCAATTTATGTTGATTGTATTATACTGGTGTAAAGACACAACAGGATTCAAGCCAATAGAACCCATCCATTCAGTAGTTAAAAATATACAATTTTTGCTTCTGCTACATATAGCTGAATTACATGTTATTATTTAAAAACTGAATGTTGTACGATCTAGAAAGGGCTGTTCATTCTCAAACCATGTTGTTCTGACTCCTTTGATTTTAAAAACTGAGTAAAACTCATTGCTCCAGTCACTGTGCTTTTTTAAAAAGTAATGATAGTGCTACAGGCATGCTTAGAGCAGTGGTGCAGGTATTTACCCTGTACACATATCCCTGTCACAAAGAGTCAGTGTCTGCCCTTTTGAAGTCCCAGAAATCATACGGTGTTGGCTATAGAGTTATTTTCCACAAACAAAAAAACATGTTTGTATATTACTACTAGAAAGTTACTGAGGAATGGTCCCAAATCTAAATAAATCATTTGGGTCACTTTTAATTGATGTCTGTTAGAGTAGATTTAAAAAATAATTAAAAAATTCTTCTGCTTGTGATCAGAAAATCACAGACAGAAGAACATTTTCAAAAGAAGATTTGCTCCTCAATCTTTGAAACTTTCTTGCAGTGATGGTGAACCTTGGCACTCCAGCTGTTCTGGATTTTTACTTCCCAGAAGCCCTGATAAGCAGAAGTGCTGACTTGGGCTTCTGGTAATTGAAGTCCAAGAACACCTGGAGTGCCAAGGTTGGCTAACTCTAACTCTGAGAGCATGGGAAGGGGAACAGCTATAGGGATTGCTGGACAGCAAGAGGTTTAGAGTGATCACCACTGTTTTGAGCTTCACTGCCAACATTCTGGAGAGCATCATTCCTAGATCAAAAGGTTACTGCAATTAAGGCTGCTCGTGCAAATCTTGTGAAATGTGTCCATTCCATAAACTAAAACAATGTTTTTAAAATCTGTTTTTAAAAGGGTTTTAATCTGTTCTTTAATGTTTTTAATTTGGTTTGAATGTTTTGACTGTAGTTTATTGTAAATTGCCTTGGCACCCCTGGTTGGCAGAAAGGTGAGGAACAGATACTGTAAATAAATAACATAAAAAGGCACAATGATTTGTATACTTGTCTGTTATGCTAGCCAACCATTCTATGCCTCTGTATCTGATGTGTACAAACCAGGGGTTCTCAAAGTTTTCGTGCCACGGCCGGGCTACTCACCCTCCAACAGCTGAGTGGGCTGGACGCAATGGTGGCAGGCGCATTTGCACATCCATGGGCGTGTCCGCTTCCGGGGCCATCACCATGGGCTGGATGGAACAGCATCGGGGGTTGGTGCCAGCCCGCGGGCTGTAGGTTGCGAACCCCTGATATAAATTGATGCTATGAAGTCTCAATCTTATGTCTTATGAAGTGAACTTGACCCATGAAAGCTAACATTAAAAATACAGCAATTAGTCTTTAAGGTGCCACAATGTTTTTCTCTTTTTGTTTTATTTACTTTCTGATAAGCATTAAAACATATAATTATTAAGAAACATGATGTTAGTTTTGGTATAAAATCCATCCTTGTAATGCTGATATATAAAATAGGCCAACTGTAGAATAACTATGGGTTATATTAGTTTTCATAATGATTGTGAAGGGACTGTGGCGGCTAGTAGTTAAGACACTGAACTTGATGACTGGAAGGTCGGCAGGTCAGTTGTTCGAGACCTGAATGCTACACAATGGAGTAAGCTCCCATCTCTGTCCCAGCTCCCGCAATCCTAACAGGTTGAAAGCAAGAAATTCCAAGTAGATAAATAGGCACCACTTTGGTGGGGAGGTAAACAGCATTCTGTGCACTCTGGTATCTAGTCATGCCTGCCACATATCCATGGAAATGTCTGCAGACGCAGACAGCGCTGGCTCTTTGGCTATAAACAGATGAGCACTGAACCCTAGAGTTGGATACAACTGGCTTTTGAGCAAGGGTGACCTTTACCTTTACCTATACTATAGACTTTACCTTCTTAGGATCCAAGATCACTGCAAATGGGGATTGCAGCCATGAAATTAAAAGATGACTAATTCTTGGGAGGCAAGCTATGAGAAAACCTGGGGAACATAGTGAAAAGTAGAGACATCACCTTGCAAACAAAAATTTGCATAGTCAAAGCAATGGTATTTCTGGTAGTAATGTATGGTTGTGAGAGCTGGACAGTTAGGAGGGCTGAGCGCAGAAGAATAGATGCCTTTGAGTTGTGGTGCCGGAGGAGAATTTTGAGAATGCCCTGGACAGGAAAAAAACCCCAAATAGGTCGATCTTAAATGAAATCAATCCCAACTGCTCCCTGGAAGGTAAAATAATGAAGATGAAGTTAAATTACTTTGGACATCAAATGAGAAGAGAGGATTTACTTGAGAAAGCCTTGATGCTGGGAAAGGTTGAGGGCAAAAGAAGGGGCAGCAGAGGATGAGATGGCTAAATGGCATTATTGATGTAATGGGCACAAAGCTGGGAGGGCTGAGGAGGATGGTGAAGGATAGGGGTGCTGGATGGTGGAGGATAGGGGTGTCCATGGGGTTGTAATGGGTCGGAATAGACTCTTTTTGTTGTTGTTCAGTCGCACAGTCGACTCCGACCCTTTGCGACCCCATGGACCATTTTCCTCCAGGCGCCTCTGTCCTCCACCATCCCCTTCAGCCCTCCCAGCTCTGTGCCCATTGTGTCTACAATGCCATCTAGCCATCTCATCCTTGGCCTCCCCCTTCTTCTTTTGCCCTCCACCTTTCCCAACATCAATGCCTTCTCAAGTGAATCCTCCCTTCTCATTTGATGTCCAAAGTACTTTAGCTTCATCTTTACTATTTGACCTTCCAATGAGCAGTCAGGGTTAATTTCTTCTAAGATTGACCTATTTGTTCTCCTCGCTGTCCAGGGGACTCTCAAAACCCTCCTCCAACACCACATTTCAAAGGCATCTATTCTTCTACGTTCAGCCTTCCTAATTGTCCAGCTCTCACATCCATACATTACTACTGGGAAAACCATTGCTTTGACTATTCTAATTTTTGTTTGCAATGTGATGTCTCTGCTTTTTACTATGTTCCCCAGGTTTCTCATCGCTTGTCTCCCAAGAATCAGTCGCCTTTTTATTTCATGGCTACAATCCCCATCTGCAGTGATCTTTGATCCTAAGAAAGTAAAATCTGTCACTGCTTCTACTTCTTCCCCGTCTATTTTCCAGGAACTGATGGGGCCTGTTGCCATTATCTTGGTTTTCTTGATATTGAGTCTCAGGCCAGCTTTTGCACTCTCCTCCTTCAGCCCAATCAAGAGATTCTTTAGGTCTTCCTCACTTTCTGCCATTAGGGTTGTATCGTCTGCATATCTCAGATTGTTGATGTTTCTCCCAGCGATTTTAATCCCATATTGTGATTCCTCCATCCCTGCACTGCGCATTATGTGCTCTTATGGTGACAAAATGCAGCCTTGTCTTACTCCTTTTCCTATTCCAAACCACTCTGTTATTCCATGTTATTCCATAGACTCTGGGACTGAACAAAAAAAAAAAAACTAGTTTCTTAATATAGCTCAGGGTTGTATCCATATTTGATTGGGGCTTTAGAGTACTCAGTAATAACTGTGAAGTGTGGTCCAGTGTTGTGATTCAGTGTCTGCTGTACTTGTTTATTTGCAACTTAAGCTCTGAGCAGGGGGGGGGGGGTTCACCTCAAAATGGGGAACTCCTTCTACTCCTTGCACCATAAGCCCTACATGCTTTTTTTGTAGGGAGATGCATGATCTGTGAAGTTGATTATCAACAGTTAGGGGATAAGAGGGTCGTTTCAGGAACGAGTGGGAGGAAATGTAGGGACCACAATGCAGGCAAAAGATATAAGCTCTGTTCACTGAGAAAAAACAGAGAAGTAACCCTACTATAGATTTTTGTTGACTCTGTTCTTTTTATACAACCAGTCTATCTAGTACTGTCCTCTTCCTGTCTTGGCAGATCTCTTGCCCAGAGTAAAAAAAAAGGTAACAGAAAGATAGATCTGTTTCCTAACTCTGTCAAGGCTTCTTCTTTTTCACACACAGAGGATGGCATTTATACAATTTCAATTTTAAATAATGCAAACATTCTGTTAAGACTGGTAATATAAAAGTGGCTGATAACTATATTAAAAGTAAAATAAACAGTTGAAAATCTTCTAGAATCAGAATCTGCAACCTTGAAGTACACCAATTTCTCCTCATCTCAAAGATAATTTCTGCAGACTCTCCTGCTACTCTTTTCAGCTTATTCCCCAACGTTTGCAAGATGATGGGCATCATTCTAGATCATGGGGACCCTTTTCCTCTTGAATTAGTATTCTGCAGTGGTGCTCCCAAATGCAGAGCCCAATGTCCTGCTGGTGAGTAGAAGGTCCTGCCAGCATTGCAGCATGGGATTGTTTCACTTGTGCAAGTACAGTGGTACCCCATACAACGATTTTAATCCGTTCCACGGGGATCGTTGTTGTATGAAACAATTGCTATATGATGCATGCATCGTATAGCGATTTTCCCTATGGGGTGCATCGTACAACGACTTTTTTTTTTTGCTAAGTGGTTTTTCCCACTGAAAAATTGTTGTATGATTTTTTTCATAAGGAAAATTGTTATGTGGGACGCCATTTTTGCCCATAACCTAATTGTTATGCGATTTTGTTGCTATACAAGGCGATTGTTGTATTAAGTTCCACTGTATAGCCATTGTGCAAGTGGAGGGTGAGCTTTCTTCATTCTTAGGACCCCTTGTGGAAGGGCAATACATGTCGATGTGGTGCAATCCTATGTTGTTATCTTGACAGGATAATCCCACTCAGTGGAACCTCAATAGGATACAGGCTCAAGCTTTGAGGATTTACCTCCCACTGATTCCAGACTTCTAAATGTCAATTAACGTGCTGTTAAAGATCAAGGGATGTACATCTACACACATAAGGAAAATATATAGGAGAGAGGTAGCAGAATATATGTTAATTGTGCTCGCATAGTGCTTTGGAGTCTAACCCACAGGTCATTCCTATGGATGACCTCAATGTTGGCATATTTGCATCCTTACAACAGGACTTTTTCTTCTTTGTGTTATCATTTGCTGCTCCACCTGTCTCCCAAATCTGATCCACAGAATGCAAGGGGAAGAGAATCAGTTCTACCGGTACACTCCATTTCTAACAGACTAATAGAATTCAATAATCAGATGAAGGCGCTGCCAAAGGAAACATTTTTTTTATATAATTTGTATTAAATTTTTAACAATAATACAACTTAAAAAAAGACAACTATGAATAAAAATACAAACATCATACTTACAAATACAATATATATAACAAAAAAAAGAAGAAAAGTACAATTAAACTACGACTTAGTAATATACTACCTTCCTCTTTCTTCCATACATCTTTAGTTATATTTCCAAAGTTTTTAATACATTATAATACTCTTACAACTATCCTAATATACATATTCAAACTCTATTCTTAAACTCATCAATTTAATACAACTACTAAGTCAAAGTAAAAATACAATAATTAAAATACAATAAAAAATTTCACATAATACACCGAGTGTTATTTACAATGCCCTGGAGAAAACGGAGTGTCACAGTTGTTTTCTAACTCAAGAAACTCATTTGATCCGGTACTGGTCTATTCCCTTCATCCCCCTTCAATGAGTAATCCACGAATAATTGCCATATTTTCCAAAATCTATTTTCTTTAACTATACCCTTTTTCTTATTCATTTCCCATGTTAGCTTATTGTTCATCGCAAGATCCCACATCTCCTTATACCATTCTTCTATTTTCAGAATTGCTTCATTTTTCCAATTCCTGGCAATGCACTGTCTGCCCGTTGTCAACATTATCAACAATAACTCTTTTTTATCCTTATTTAAATCCATATTTTCCACATCTGTCAACAAAACAGTACTTGCCCCCAATTTAAGTATCATACCCATAACAGCACAAATCTCTTTCTCAATTTCCCCCAAAAAATCCTTTACCACATTACAACCCCACCACGTGTTCATATATTCCCAGTGTATCCTTACATCTCCAACACTTTTTGTCTTTATTTTTATCTATTTGATGTAACCTCACTGGGGTCAAGTACCATTTCCACAACATTTTATAATTATGGTCTTTCACTCTAACAGACATAGTTCTCATGATCATTTTCTTCCATTTATTTTTCCAAACCTCATCTACTATCTTTATTTTTAATTCTTGTTCCCAATTTATTTTCAATGCTTCTTGTGGATTACAATCTTTATTTAACATTGTATATATTTTACTTACTAAGCCCTTAATACCCCTTTCTCCCTTTCTTATCTTTGATATCAATTCTTCAAACTCAGTCATACCTCTTTCCAAACTGACTTCCGTCAAATATTTGCTATTCCACTTATTTACCAACACTATCTGGAGCCAGTTCAACTTCAATTGTGCAAACATATCTGCTTTTCTCTCTCCATCTTTACAAACCAGTATCCAGTCTTTCAGCAGGAAACATCATTTCTAAAGAAAACTTCTTTCACCCTTTTGTCAATTTGTATTGGAAAGTTTTTGATATCCTCTATTTCTATTATAGGAGATGTATCTGGAGCCAATTCCATCTTCAACTTTTTCCATACTCCTAATACTGTCTTCATCATTTTATTTTTTGTAACTATTTCCCCCATATTACTATCTAAAAAAACCATTTTCCCCATTTGATTTAGATCCCTCATCTCCATTTCTCCCCATATTGCCTTTTCCCTCGCTAAAATTTTCACAATATTTTTAATTTGAAAAGCTCTGTAATAATTCCTCAAATTTGGCAATCCTAGTCCTCCTTCTTTCTGAGATAAGTACCACAAATTTTTTTTACAATTCTAGGTTTCCTTCCACCATTACAAAAATTATCTAGCAAATTTTGAAATTCCTTAATTTCCTTATCATTTAATTGGATCGGCAGGGCATCAAACAAGAAATTAATTCTCGGTAGTAACATCATTTTACATAACGCAATCCTGCTGAACCCAGACAACTTCAATTTTTGATATTGCTGTATTTTATCTTTAATTTCCATTTTCTGTTTTCCATAATTCAATTTCTTAAGATCCTCAAATTTATTTGAAATATTTATTCCCAGATACTTCAAATTATCTTTAACCTGTAATTTAAATTTACTCTTTATTTTCAGTTGTTCCTCCTTATCAATATTACACAATATCATTTCCGACTTATCCCAGTTTATTCTCAAACCTGTCATCTCTTCAAAATCTTTTAACTGCTCTTGTATTCTTTCTAATGCCTTCCTAGGATGCTTCATTGTTATCAAAGTATCATCAGCATACAAGCTTATCTTATGTCCTAGCATTCCTTCAATATCCTTATCTTCTCTTATAGCCTTTGCCAACAACTCCATTGCCATAATAAACAAAATTCGTGATAATGGACAACCCTGCCTTGTTCCAGCTTCTAATTTTACTTCTTCTGTGACATCATCATTTACCCTAACAATGGCAGTACCATATTGATATAATTGTTCAATCGTCCTTCTGAATTTATCTCCAAATCCATAACATTTAATTATCTCGTTAATTGTTACCCACTGTAATGAATCAAATGCCTTAAAAATATCTAATGATAATAATCCAACTTTCTCATTTGTTTGTCCTACAATATCTATTAAATCTAAAACTCTCCTTGTCAAATCCGACATATGTCTTCCTTTCAAAAAAAAGTTTGATCTTCATTTATGTACTTACCCATAAAACTATTCAGTCTGTTTGCCAATATCGCTGTAAAAATCTTAGCATCTTGATTTATCAGAGAAATAGGCCTATATGATTCCACTTTTTCTAAATCTTTTCCAGGTTTTGGTAATAAAACATAGTTCTATACCATGAGGTCGGAATTTGCCCTCCTTCCAAAATATAATTATATAATTTCATCAATTTTGGAACCGCAATGTCTTTAAATTCCTTATAAAATTCAGCTGATAACCCATCTTCCCCCGGGGCTTTATCTGACTTCAAGTTGGCTATTACTTCTTTTATTTATTTCTCCGTTATTTGTTCTTCCATTCTATTTCTATAATCCTGTTTTATTTTATTTTTTATTTGTTTCCCCAATTGATCCTTTAACTTCTCCAAATCTATATTCTTTTTAGCATATAAATCCTGGTAAAAATCTTTGACAATCTTATATTTATCTCTAATCCTATTACACCTTATTCCCTCTTTATTAATAAAAATTCCAATTTCCCTTTTATTTCTCTTTTCTTTAGCAGCTCTTGCTAATAATTTTGAATTCTTATTGCTGTATTCAAAATATTCCCTTTTTAAATACACCAAATCTCTTTTTACCTTTTCAAAGTCCTTTCCTACCAATTCCGTCTTTAATCTTTGCATCCTGTCAAAAACCTTCTTATCATTTGTCTTAACATGCTCTTCTTGTAACCGCTTTATCTCTTTTTCAAGTTTGTCTTGTGTTTCCTTAAATTGTTTATTTCTAATGCTAGCCAACTTAATACTCTCCCCTCTAAAAACCGACTTCATGGCACCCCATACCATATTATAACTCACCTCATCCGTGTCATTCCAATACCAACTTTCCTTCCATTTTTCAATTATTTGCTCTTTACATTTATGGTCTTTAAAAACTTTAGCATCATATCTCCAATTCCTTCTAATTTGCTTTACTCCCTCTATCCTTAATTCCATCAACACTTTTGCATGATCTGATTCTTTAAAAAATTCCCACTTCCACCTCATCTATATTCCTGATCATACTTTATGTTACAAATATATAATCTATTCTGGAGTATGTATTATGCACCTGTAAAAAAATGTATAAGCCCTTTCCGACCCTTTAAACATCCTCCATGTATCTTTCTAACCTAGAGATTTCATCCATTTATCAAGGATCTGCGTTTTAAATCCTCTTCCACTCCTTGCTATATTTGTACAATCTAAATTCAACCTTATTAAATTAAAATCTCCAGCTAAAATCATTTTTGTTGCTTTTTCTTTCTCCAGTATACTATAAATTTTATCTAAGAACTCTGCTTGATGATCATTTGGTGCATATATGTACACTAAAATTATTTGCTCATCATCAATCTTCCCTTTTATTATTCAATATCTACCTTCCGGGTCGGAAGTACTATTTATCATCTCGAAACCTAGTCTACTCGAGATCAGAACCGCAACCCCTCTTGCTTTTGAAGTACCATAGGACTTTTCATAAATTTGCATCCATCCTAAAAAAATCTTATTTGTATCCTCCGATTTTTGATGAGTTTCCTGCAAAAAGACTATATCCGGCTTATTTTTCCTCAGGGCTGATTCTATTCTTCTCCTCTTCACTTGAGAGCCAGTACCTTTCACATTCCATGATAACACTTTAATATTTCTCATACCTTAATCTTAAAAAACATCTTCTATGACCTTTGCTTCCTCCTATGGGCGTCAAAGGAAACAATTTTGAGAGGAGAGAAGGCAGTTGAATGTAGTTCAGTCATTCCTTTAGTCCATCCACATGAAATGGTCACAGAATGAAACATTAACAAAATTAAGCAAAATTCCTAAAACATTTTTTAAGTTTATGTAGTGTGTCCAGATTTGCACTGATTGCAACAAGCTTTGGATCATTAAAAGCCAAGTCCTTTACTTTACCTGAAAAGGTATTTATAGCTCTAGGTGTAATTTTATCTGGCCTTATCCTTAAAACCTGATAAAATATTGTTATTGAAACCTCAGGAATGGGTGGGTGGGGAAAGCAGTCTGAGGCAAAAAATCCTGATATGGAAGTACTCAGTAGATGAAGTCTGACAAAGTTATAAGCAATTCAGACCAACAGTTGCTGTTTCTTGAAATATAAAGGATAGTTAACAATTGGCCAGCATCAATATATTAATAGCAGCCATTTTAAGCAGCTTTAAGAATGTGTTTAAATAGCCTCATTTTGCATACAGAGGCTTAGGAGGAATTGCGTGCATTTTAGTTCTTGTGCCTTGCCCAAGCATACGAAAAGTTGAGACTACATTACATGTAGAGAAAAGATGGGAATTTCCAGAAACTAGAGAAAATAGTAATCCATATACACATTTTGATTTTAAAAAAAAAACACGTGAGAAGCTTTTTAAAAACCTGCCTATTGAAGGAGATGTGAAGGAAAAGTAAATTTTCTAATGTAACTTTTAATGCAATCATCATGACTATATTCATTTATACATGGAGAGTGTTTCATATGAATGCTTCTGAAAGGGGAATAATTAATTCTAGTGCAAAATTTTATTCTCTGAACTAACAGAAGATTTTTCTGAAAGGCCCAGGGATGATTTGGCCCAAGTCATTTGTGGATCTTGTTCTTGTCCCAACTGCTCTAGTCTGAACATCATACCTGTTGGTGTAACTTGGCACAGTTAATTGGAGGTATCTAAGAGTTGCCATGGGATCTCTTGACTGTGTGGTCAAGTATGTGACCTGGGACACAATACAGATGTGCTTTGACATCTTGCCAATTGGTTGAGGAAAAGTAAACAACCCTTACATCAGGGATTCTCAACCTGCAGCCCACGGCCCAGATGTGGGCCATGGTGCCATTTCATGTGGCCCCCACACTACCTCCTTCACACCAGGAAGTGCCATGTGGTGGAGGAAGGGCAAAATGGCCATCCAGCTCCCAAAGCTGTCTGAGAGAGTGTGCCCCGGCCCTTGTCTTTAAAAGGTTGAGAACTCCTGCCTTACATGTACACCCATAGGATCCTGGTCAATATGGGTAGAAATTTGCCTCATCCATTTATGTATATACTGTACTGTAAGTTCTGTGACTTGGTGTCTATGAAACAAATCATTGCTGCAATGTGGAGCAACTGTGCCCCATATCTTTGGACTACAACTTCCATGGTCCCTCACCAGAGGCTTTACTGACTATTGCTGATTGAAGTTAAAGACCGTAAACATCTGAAATGCCAGAATTTTTTTGTTGTTGTCATGTTTTGATAACAGAATAGAATTCTGTTTTTCTTCGTTTTACTCCACCAGTTAATTCAGCAATAATGTGTCACATGAAGCTGTTAGTCATGCTCAGAAACCCTTTGGACCAAAAAGAGGACATAAACATTATCTGAATCCAGGAAAGTTAGGTTCTTTGTCAATCTACACTCAGCATGATGATAATGGTTTCTAAAAGATGTCTGTCCCATAACAATTGCCAGAGTCCAAGGTGTAGGCAGCTGGCTAACAACACATCAGGACACAGGCCAACTAGGCTAAAGTCCAAATGGCAGTCCTATCCAAACCAAGTCAAAATCCAAGTCATGCCCAGGGGTAGACTGGGGAAAGAGCCAAGTACAGTCCAGTAGACAAGACATAGTCCAGATCAGGGATTCTCAACCTGCAGCTTGTGGGCCAGTTTCATCCCGTGGCACCATTTCATGTGGTACACCCCCACCACGCCAGGAAGTGCCATGTGGTGAAGGAAGGGCAAAATGGCTGTCCAGCCCCCAAAGCTGTCTGAGGGAGCATGACCTAGCCCCTGGCTTAAAAAGTTGAGATTCCTGGTCCAGATGATCCAGAAGTAAGATAGCCAAGGTGTCAATATGAACAGCAACAGGGTACCCTAGTGTTGGAAAGGGAGCAAGATGGGAAATGAGCCTGGAACAGGAGCAGGAACAGGTCCAGAATGCAAGGCCCATAGGGAGCAAAGCAAGACAAAGCACCACAGCAAGTCAAGAGACCTTCATTGCTGAGGCAGCTTCTGGAGGAAAAAGCCAGTTCTTCTATAACCCTTGCCATAAATCGGGCTAGTTGGATAGAAGACATTTTGTGTGTGACTATGGAGAAATTCAATCAATGCAACACTTATGCCTCACTAAGTGTAGAAAAGGTCTTTTAAATGGCAGAAATAGTGCTATTGAAGTAGCCTGGTCCTGGTCAAAGATAGTGTTAAAATTTTAACATGCTTGAATTGAATTGAATCATTACGGTGAGCAAACAGCATCTTTTACATGTTTTGAATTGTGCAACTCTCTGATACTAAAGAAAGTTATTAAAGTGTGTGCATCCAAGTGGTTGTGTGGTTCTGAATTGTAACTCTGGTTTAAAAAAACAGGTAAAGGTCAGCTCAGTTAAGCTGAAGCAAGATTTGAACCTTCATGTCAGTCCAGTAGATTCATCCTGGCAAGTTGGTTAGCAGGTTGCAAGCATTTATGAGCAAGTATGCATAGCGGCACATGGGATGCTGTGCAAACCAATCGTCCTCATCCCAATATAGACAAAGCAGTCATGAAATCTGTGCAATCTTTTAAGCACTAGTGGCATGATATAATGAAGTTGTATTCCATTAAGCTGTTGTATACAGGGGAACAAAATGTCATCACCTGAGTGTAGCTGCAATTCAGTAATACAACCTCATCTGTTCCATCAACTAGTTTTGCTCTAATCAATAAGCAGTTTTCTGTGGCCTTTCACTACTGTCAGGTATCATTGAGTGATGTAAATACACATCAGAAACTAGAAACTTGACAGCTCTCCCAGGCTAAAGAGGGAAAGAAGGGGGAAGGGGAGGTGAGCTGAGTTGACAGAGATGACAGCTGACATCTGCTGTATATAAATTATTTGGTATTGCTACACGCAAAACTTATTTCCTGCTTCCTGTGAGTGCACCACCACTATTATCATCAGCCAAGTAAAGCTCAAACATCAGGTACCTTTTCCCCTGAAGTCCATAACAATAGTTCTTTTAAAAAGTAAAACACCACCAGTATTCACTGGGTAACAACAAAGAAAAGATTTGTATTGAGAGTAGGTAGTTTAACAATGGTCTGGTTTAATTCAGTGGTTATGTCTCAGGATTTGAGCTCAAATGCCATATAAATTCAAGAAACATATGAGGTGTAATCCACTGACAACTGTTGTCAATTTTATTTAAATAACTACTGTTTGCTTAACGCCTACACTGTGCAAACTCTTTCCAAATAAAGATCACACAGTCAAATTTCTTGGTGCATTTATATTAGTAAGAAAATGAAATATGACCGTATCTGGCACCATATTTTGTAATTCTAATAAAGCTATTCTGGGTATATCGTGGAATGCCTCAAGTAGAATGGAATTTAGTCCAAATTAAGTTTACATAGAATTACAACCATTACTCCATCAGTGAATTATGCTAATTTAGGTCCATCGGTGTAAACTTCAGTGGCAAATTGCCTCTAGGCAAGGTCAGTGCTTTTGTTGTTGCGTGTCAAGTCACACAATTGGTATGCAACACCAAGTGGAAACACAGTTTTCCTAGTTAGGGGCAATTTGCATTGAGATTTTCCCCAATGGATTTTCACTGGCAAATATAATTGCTAGGATTTCTAGATATCAGGTTTCCTTTCCTCTTTTCTTCTTCTTTTTTTCTGTTTACTTCAGTATTAAGCATAGCTGCCTTCCATTAATGTCACCCATGATTGGCTTAAAATCAAAGATGTAAGCTACATTGTAGTTAACACTGAAAAGGGAAGGGAAGGTGTGGTTCTGTAGAGCCCCCCCCCCAGTTGCTTTACCCTCAGAACAAAAAAAAAATCTATTGAGAATGTGGGTTTGGGCTCAATGTACACATTTTCTATTCTAGTGACCAGTTGAGAAATCCCAATGTTCCTCCTGAATGGCCCCAAACCTGTGGTCAACCAGAGTTTGTCACTTCTTCTTTTTGGCGTTCCCAACTTGGAATGTATTTTGGATCTCCTACTGCACCGCAGTGTGACACCCTTACCACTGATCCAGTTCTGTGAGTCACTTTCTGGTCCTGAGCTCTTTTGGCATGCAAAGTCCTCATCAGCCACAGGCCAGTATTGATGAAGCTGCTGCTCTCCATCAAGATGGATTCAAGTAGTATTTAATCCACATGGGGACCATCATACTTCCCTGTGAACCTCGGCACCCAAGGCCATTAGTCCTCAGGGTTGTCAGGTTACTTAACCACTGCCTGATGATCGGCGTTGAGTCACTGGCAGTATGGTCTACTCTATTACATAGAAGGATAACCTGGCTAGACTGTAGTATATGTATTGAGAAGGCATAACCTGAAATGAACAAAACTTGAAGATTTGTTTATAGTTTTTCAATTGCTGAATGTTTTCAGTCATAAATGTTTCTATTTTAGATCTAGTTCTGAGTGATTTTAGGAAACTAAAATACCTCCTCTTGGTGTATGAGTTTAGGAAATGTTGCATCCCTTGATCTGTGCTATATCTTGATTCATATACAAATTGAATAAAATAAATAAATAAATAAAAGTGTATATGTTCAATTTGAAGAAATGTGATTATTTTCCTAATATTATTCCACCTTTTTCAGGATTACAAACTCTTTTAAAATTAAAAACCCCATAGCTGGAAACTAGAAAGCCATTTGTTTGTTGATGTTTTAAAAAATAATATGAACACTTAAAAAATGTTCTGCTCAGTTGGCCATATGGATCAATACGCTATGCCTGCAGGCCATTCTGTCATGCTTTTACAAAGCACTGCAGAATTCTTCTGTTAAATAATTAACTAGAATGAGTGGAGTTTTAAAACATTTTAAATAATATTTTGCAACCAGTTTATGTCATGAGCTTCCCATGCGGAGAAACACATTATAGAGGAGGAGAAAAATTTGAGGTCACTTTTTGCCTGCCTTCCTTGTCAACCAGTGTTTCTCAACCTTTGGTTTTTGGACTACAATTCCCAAAAGCCTAAGTAAATGCCCCAAAGCACTGATCAGACAATATAGTGCCTTAGGCTTCTGGGAATTGAAGTCCCCCTGTAGGGCCTGGGCCCCATGTTGGGAACCACTGTTATAAACTGAAGATGGAGTAGGTTGTGTGGCTAAAAATGATCATAGAGAGACCTTTGATCTCTCAATGTGCTGACAACCTTTCAGGTACCACAGGGTCTCTGGAACATTTCCTTTCAGTTTTTCTGCTGTTGAAGCGAGCCTTCAAATTGTTCATCAGTGCCATTCCATTTTTCTTTTAATCTGTTATTTACTTTCAGTATCCATACCAAATTAGTATTCAGTTGCATATAGTCAAAATAAAAACAATGCACAAAGACAACCACAAAAATCACAAAAAGCAAAAATACTCTTTAGGAAGGACTAAAAGTGTAAATAAAAATCAGTAGCTGCATAAAACAGCAAGGATAGTAAGCTGGGGCAACAAAGAAGACAGGAAGAGATGCAATGTGTAGTAAATAGCTGCTTCAGAACTTGGAATTAAAGTCAACTTGCTATGGTTAGATACCAACTAGACTTTTTCCTTTCTTGTTGAATTATCCTTTTACATTAGTCTCAGAGTAGGTGGCCACTATGAATCTTTTGGGAAGTCAGTGCAAAAAAGTATGTGTTGCCACAGAATCTGATAGAGGCAGAACTAATCAGGGGAATCTCTGAAAGGAAAACACAGTTGTTTTTCACTAGTCATATTTTGGAAAATGCAAAGAAGATAACTTGTATTTGGATGACTGGTGTTTTAAACCTCTTAAATAAAGTTTCTTCAGCTTAGTCTCCTAGATCTTCTAATTCTAGCTGGTCAGGGTTTTAAAGAATGGGTAGGGTCTGTACATTATCAGTTTTCCAGTTAGCATCTTCCAGTTAGCATTGTTAAGCTCCATTCTCAATATCTTAATAATTGGGTATGATCTGCAATCCTTAAAGGTAGGACTATACAGAGCACATAAGAGGTATCAGATTTGGAAATAAGCAAAATTAGAATGACTTAAGGCCATGTCTTGTTAAGGAAGATGACAGGATGACAGGCAAAAGGATGGGTAGACAATAATCTGGCAACTGGTGACTTCTGGCCACTGAAGTATGACTAGAACATACTTAACCATGTCTAGAAAAGGTTAGGTACTTATTCACTGGAAGCACCAATCAAATTATTTCTGTTTTGCATCATTTTAGTTTTAGTTTGCATTAAACCACTCTAAACTACCACTAGATAACAACTCAGAATTTTAACACTTACCAGGTCTAGAAGATCAGAATGTTCCTATCATCGCCATAATGGTTAAACCCACATTAAAATCTTCCGATATCCTATTTATATTTGCACTTTTTTTATAAAAGGGAAGACAATGCAAGTTCTAGACACTTTTATCAGAATCCTCTAAAACGGGGTTCTCAACATTTTTGAGCCATGGGCCAGACCACACTACCTCAGACACCTGAGTGGGCCAGACTGGTGATTCCCCCCGCCTTAAATGCTGCTGTAAAACACGTTTACAACAGCCGTAGACTCATTAACGGCTGTAGTAAACATGTTTACGATGGTCGTAAAAGAGTTCATGGCCGATTCCAGTGGTGGTAGCAGCAGCTGGAACAAGGACAGGGGCTGGATTATTTGGCATTGTGGGACACATGATGCATTGCATAAAGACCAAAATTGCTTAAAAATTGACATTATCTGAGGTATTTGGTATAGGAACCTCGGATAAAGTCCATTTTTGGACATTATCCGATGCATCCCCCATTTGATTTGGATAAAGTCCAAAATCGGATAAAGTCCAAACTTGTGGAACGGAGTTTCGACTTTATCCGAGGTTCTACTGTATTAGCAGATTTTGTCTTGATACTGGGAAAACTTTTGAGAAACTATAACCTGCCATTCCCTCCCCTATTTTTTCTAGTCTAACTCTACAGTGGCAATTTAGACCTGCTTAGTGAGTAAGATGTTGAACTTGACAACTGGACAGCTGGCAGGTCAGCAGTTTGAGACTTGAGTGCAGAACGATGGAGTGAGCGCCTGTCTTTGTCCCAGCTCCTGCCAACCTAGCAGTTTGAAAGCAAGAAATTGCAAGTAGATAAATAGGTACCACTTCTGTGGGAAGGTAACAGAGTTCTGTGCGCTCCAGTGTCTAGTAGTTCTGTGCACTCCAGTATCTAGTCATGCCTACCACATGACCATAGGAACATCTGCAGAAGCAGACAGCACTGGCACTTTCGCTGTAAATGAAGATGAGCACCATACCCTAGAGTTGGATATGACTGGCTTTCAAGCAAGGGTGACCTTACATTTAAAGCAAAGTTAAGGTTTACGATAACATGCATATTTGCATGGAAAGGTAAACTACTGTTGTAATCCACAGCATATTTTCAGTCCTCTGCCAATAGATAACCATATTAGTCATTTCTGTCAGCAAATGAAAAAAGAAAAAGAAAACATTTTCCATTTGATTTTCTGCAGATATCCTTTCTTCATTATGGAGCCCAGAGGACTCTTTATAAGCCACTATCAGTTTCTCAAGAAAGTCTACAAATCCTGATGCATTCTCCTCCATATGTTAAACATGCATCCATTTTCTTACATTTATCAATTTTCTCAGATATACAGTATATAAAGTGTTCAAATTCTGAGTTGTTATCTGGTGGTAGTTTAGAGTGGTTTAATCTTAACCTATAAATCCAAGGGTTAACCGTTGGAACTGGCTATAGGTTGCTATGCCTCGCCCTACTTGCCTACACTCACCCTTCGTGCACACGGCCGATCTGGGTACGCAGGTCAACGAAGGATTGAGAAAACCGGCAGTGGGGCAACAGCCCCACAAACGCGAAGAAAGGGAATCAACTTCACTTCCCAACATTCCTTGCGCCGCGCCGCGCCAGAGCCAATCAGGCTGAGAGGCTCTCGCATGGCATAGCGTTCGGAAACGCACCGCAGCCAATCAAAAGAAAAGCATTTTAAAAAAACGCAGCACAAACACAAAGCACCAACCCATAACTACAAGCCCCAGCGTCCTGCGCGCCATGAGCGCGCAGAACACTGAGGAAGCCGGCAATCAAGAAATAAAGCAAAAACACAAACACCGGGAGAGCAAGTCCGACAAGCCGCGGGGAACAAAACTCCCCTCCCCAATGGCGCCTGAAGCTCCTAATCGGAGTTTCCCCTTTAATATCACTGGGTGGGTGGGGGGTTGTGCTCCCCCTCTCTACTGGCTCCCCTGGGGTTCAGAGGGTGGGGGGGACAAAAGGAGTCTGTCTCCCCCACCCTCCTGACCTCAGGGGACCCGGCAGAGAGGGGATTCCCTCACACACACCCCACACACACACACCCCATGTAAAAGAGAAGTGGTTTCTTCTCTTTAAAAACGGAGTTGGGGGGGGAATCCCCCTCTACTGGCTCCCCTGGGGTTCAGAGGGTGGGGGGACAAAAGGAGTCTGTCTCCCCCACCCTCCTGACCTCAGGGGACCCGGCAGAGAGGGGATTCCCTCACCACCACCACCCCCCCCACACACACACACCCCCCATGTAAAAGAGAAGTGGTTTCTTCTCTTTAAAAACGGAGTTGGGGGGGAAAATCCCCCTCTCTACTGGCTCCCCTGGGGTTCAGAGGGTGGGGGAGACAAAAGGAGTCTGTCTCCCCCACCCTCCTGACCTCAGGGGACCCGGCAGAGAGGGGATTCCCTCACCACCACCACCACCCCCCCCACACACACACACACCATGTAAAAGAGAAGTGGTTTCTTCTCTTTAAAAACAGAGTTGGGGGGGGAATCCCCCTCTCTACTGGCTTCTCTGGGGTTCAGAGGGTGGGGGGGGACAAAAGGAGTCTGTCTCCTCCACCCTCCTGACCTCAGGGGACCCGGCAGAGAGGGGATTCCCTCACACACACACCCCCACACACATGCCCCATGTAAAAGAGAAGTGGTTTCTTCTCTTTAAAAATGGAGTTGGGGGGGAATCCCCCTCTCTACTGGCTCCCCTGGGGTTCAGAGGGTGGGGGGGAACAAAGGAGTCTGTCTGAGAGGGGATCCCCCCCAGGACACCAAAAAACACAAAAACAAATAATCAAAAACATTCAAAAATACACAAAAACAAACAAAAATAACACCAAAAAAGTAAAAAACAACAAACATTTCCAAACACACCCAGCCCCCAGCCAAACACCAAAATATCCAACCACCAACACCACCCCAAATAAAGAAAAACAGCTAACTCACCACCACACGACCTCACACCACAACGACTGGAAAAGAAATGAATAAAGAAAGAGACTACTTACTGGAAGAAGCTCCACCCAGAGGCCACGAGAGAAAAAACAGTCAAAATACAAGATAACCCCTACCAGCAGCACTTGCTGCCCACAATAATTAAAAAAAATTCAAAAAGACACAATAGCCCCACACAAAAGGCCCCAAGAGTTTTTCAAAAAAGTATCTCATCCTTTATTCTTTTTTTCATCCACAAAACCAAAACACCAAACAAAACTCATCACAGTTTAAAACAGGCCATCAAAAAAAATTTGTATAAATGAAAATGTTAAAAATTTCAAATATAGATTAACCTCTTCTTTACAAACATTAACAACAACAACAACAAAAACTTTCAAATACCATTTAAAACAGCCCGGCAACGGCGGGCAACCTTTGCTAGTGTAAACTAAAGCTAAATGGGTTTTCTGGGATACTAAGAAATAGTTTACCATTCCCTTCTTCAGGGGATGCCCTGGGACCGGGCAGCTTGTGCACAGCTACATAGGCTGCAAATCGGCGCCGAAAACCGGGAAATCCCGGCCAATCCGGGAAGGTTGACAGGTATGGTTAATGAAGGTGCCACTGGTAACTTTCATGTCTAAAACTCACACATGCTGTTCAAAGAAATACATCACATGGCAGGGAATTTCCTTTCTCTCCTTTTCACATATTCCTTCTGCAGTGCAAACTTCAGAAGTACTCTCATGTACAGTATATATGAGCTGCTGGGAAGGAAACCCTCAGTCTGAAGAAGCTTTGGGGGTTTCAACTTTAGGCTCATATTCAGAATTGCACAGTGAACTGTGATATTCCTATCGCTATTGTATTGTTATTGTTATTTGTTATGTATTTTTATATTTAATATAACCATTCCTGGCACCTCTACCTTGTGCCACTTATTAAGACTTCAGAGATACAAACCAGTAGCTCAGTAATTGCTTTTTTGAGTCTGCCTTTAATAATTACATTTAGTAAAGCTGTATTGAAAATTAGAAAGGCAGAGACTAATGGAAAACTAGATTTTTCACTGAATTAGAAAGCAAGACAATCCATATATTGACAACATTTCAAGTTGAAACAGATCAGGAAAACTGTTTTGGACTGTCTTGTGCAAAGAGTCAAACATGGGTCTGACATGCAGTGGCATCTACATTTTATACCAACAGAGAAACTGTAAGAGATTTCATGTAAATAGCTGTCTTGAGAGAATAATACAAATGCAGTTTGAATGTGGGTCATCTGAACTGCGGCAGTAGGGATCTGGATTTTCTCTTTGGCAAGTAACGAAGAAGGAACTAAACTCTTATGTTAAGAGAATGAAAGCACCTTTACGTTAGAAAGCAAAAAGATATTTTAGTGAAAAATGTAGATAATCGTTCTATGGAAACTATGACTGTGCATGTATAGGATTTCAATAATATCCACCATATTTATAGGTGAGAAATAGGGAAGGGAGAGGGATTTACCAGATTTCTGTAAGAAAAGAAGTTCTACAGTTCCTAATAGTTCCTCTTAGTTTTCAATAGTGCATGTGCTGCATAAGCAAGGCCCTGGTTTAAACCAGCCTCTCTAGGTAGCAGAGATGGGGAATACAGTAATACCTCATACAAAGTCCGCTTCATACAACATCGGATTCATACAACATCGCTAATTCCTTGAAAAAAGTTGCCTCATACAAAGTCGTGTGACGTATGAGGCATTGGGGTTTTCCCAGGTTGCATTGTGCTTGGGCAGTATAAAAGGCAGGACATATGCGTGCATTGCTCTTGTGGGTTTTGCATGAGGCAAAGAGTGTTTAGGAGTGGTTTTGAGCACAATTTTGGATTTTTTTGAATTTTTTCGTCAGAATTTTTAGAAGCATTCCTGGGATTTTTGCAGCATTCTTCAGGTTCTTGGAGAATCAGGGTTGTTTGACAAGTTTTTGTAATGTTTTTAGCCTTTAGACAATGATTTCTTAAAGTTCTGTCAGTTTCCTGTCTGTTTCCTTGACTTTGCCCTGAAGTCTATGCTGTTACAGTACAATGTATCTCTATGGAAATGACGTTGTGTGAGGCATCGCGGCAAAGATTTTGCATGCCTCATACAAAGTCCAAATCTGTATAAAGTCCAAACTTGTGGAACCATGTTTGGACGTTGTATGAGGTATCACTGTATATCTTTTCTCACAGTGTGGAAAGCTACTACAGAACAGAAGAGATATGAGGATGGAGTGAACTCTGGAAAATGACTGCTAAAAGCCTGCAAAGATTCCTTAAAACTGTCTTGATGTTACTAATTATATGTTTTTTCTCTTTATCTTTAACATTGTATCTACCAGTCATATTAACATGTTATACCAAAGTAACTATGTGTAGGTAACTAAATGATTTCTAACTAGTACTTGCATGCTCTGATATTTTGATTTTCTTTGATCCAGTCTGGACATCAAAGGTGGACAGGAAACCTATATGGGGTCTGCATTTCCAGGGTTTTGACCTTATCCTTCCACTTGATACACATCCATCTATCCATAGATGCTTTCATCCGTATTCTTCTTGTACTCTAATAACTCTAGAGCAGAACACTTGCTGATCTGGAAGTTTAATCCCAGAAAACCTGACAGCTACCAATAAGGCATACTGTGAGAGTTAAGAATGTCTGCCTAAGATTATGTAGTACTTTGATATCTGAAATGAATATTCTTGAAGGAATAAAGCAGAGGTTCCCAACCTAAGGCCTGTGGGCTGGATCTGGCCCACAGCACCATTTCATTTGCCCCCCCCACCCCTCCAAGGGCATTCAAGAAACAAAATGGATGCCCCTTTGAAGCTGTTGGGACAAAATGGCCATCACATCATACAAGCAGGGCAAAATGGCCATCCAGCCTTCAAAGCTGACTGAGAGAGCATGACCCAGCCCCTGGCTTGAAAAGGTTGGGCACCCCTGGCTTAAAGCTTGCTGTTGCTCTATGTAGCTCTCTTGACCTTACTGCAAGCATCCTTTCTATTTTTGTTTCACTTTTGATGTTGTAAAGATTTTCAGTAGTCTCATATCAGAAAAATAAAGCAACCCAATAAAATTATCCCATGGTGGCTTCCAAATCCCCGCTAGGTGAGAGCCTTATCCCAGTGTGGGGGCTTGAGTGGTCTAACTAGGCAGTGTTGCCCATCTCTTGTCAATGAACTAAAGGACTAAAGGACTAAAACTCACCAAAGCATCCTTCATCGGATCCCTTGGGCAAGGTGACAGCAGAGGGAACACGTCATGATCTGCCTAGCCAGCGGGTGACATGTTATCTAAATGGCTAAATGATTTCTCAAGTCCATTTGCATGTGCAGAATGTTGTATTGGAGACCTCTACCAATGCACGGACTCCTCACTGAATAACAACCCCTAGGTATCCAAGGCAAGTCTTCCAAACAAATACGTGTACATCTCCAATTTTCTCCTGGCTCAGCAGCTATATTGAATTTAGCTCAGCATACTAAAGAAGGACTTGCTTGCTTCCAGTCAGTGAGCTGTACTCCTTTCTGTTTCATCTGTTTTGTATAGTGAAACATGCTTTGCTTCTTGAAAGCTCCCGAGATGGTCTATGAGAAATTTTGGCCTGAGGAGAATTAGTTGTGATGATCCTCAAAGGATTCAACTGGCCAATAAAAATGCAAATGAGGTTTATCAGTATTCAGCCATGATTTTGTAAAGTTCACCAAAGTTAGATGGCAAGGAATGTAGTTAGTAGCTACATCTCTTACACAAACGCATGATTGCATTTTGTTTCAACATGGACTGGGCTGTTTGTGGATTGTTCTCATCTCCCCAAGAATCAGATTCTGAATAGAGAAATATAACTCTATTAGCTAAGGAAAGTTCACTTTGAGTGGAATAAAAACGACCACATTAGCATTTTTAGTATACCATACCTTGAATATTCAGCAAGGAGTCTGTGCATTGCTATATGTCTCTGCGACGACATTCCACACATGCAAACAGACTTGAGAAATCAAGTCCACCTGCATATGGTTTTTTAGCCATTTGGATATCACGTCACACACTAGCTCGGCGGACCATGACGTGTGCCCTCCGTTCTCCTTCATATAGTTTGTGAATCCCCACTCATGGGTTATGCGCCTGCGCAGAACGGAGATCGGAGGCTTGAAAAGCTATTGGTCAAAAGTTTTGGCGGTAAGACCGCCCACCGTACCGCCCACCCTGAGGCGCCCGCGCGCCATTTTACCTCAGTTCTCTTCTTTCCGCCGTAGCAGCAGGACGATTGTTGAGAGCTTTTCAGTTCTTATCGCCCTTCTGAGGGAAAGCTTTAGCTAATTTCAACAATTTTTGCCGGCAATCCTGTCCCACGGGCAGGATTGCCACCCCGGCGCTGTCTCTTTCGAGTGGATTCAGTAGCCAATTTTTTCGCATCGATCACCGTCTCCCCCCTCAAGGGGGTGGCGGCTGGTCCGCCCTTCGGGGTATTCGCCTCCAGAAACTTCCTCTGGAAGAATTTTTCCGCGGTTGATGGCTGCAGCGTTTAAACAGTGCACGGCGTGCCTTAAGAAGTTCCCGGCTTCCGACGGCCATAGTCTGTGCCTCTTTTGTTTGGGAGAGTCGCATCAGAGCCAGTCTTGCCCGCATTGCAAAAAGTTTACGCGCCTCGCGGTGCAAAACCGAAGCAATCGCCTCAAGGCTCATATGATGGAGCTCGCTCTGGCTCCCGCCGCGTCCGCTTCCACATCCGCCGCTGCCTCCCAGCCGCCGCCGGCTTCTTCCTCCGTGCTTCCGATTAGGAAGAAGAAAAAGAAGGACAGGAACGGTGAGAAGAAGCGCAAGCGTGGGTCGGAGAAGAGACGGTCGCTTCCTCCCACCCCGCGCACACCCGCCTCTCCCGGGCCTTCGCCGCCGTTCTCGACTGCCCGATGTCCTTCTCCGGGATCCTCCACCTGGGGAGGACGATCGTCTTCCGGGTCACCTGATAAAGGACGCAGGGCTGGGGCTCCAGCTCGCCCACTTCAGGTGCTCCCCTCTCCTCCTCGGGGAAGAAACCCCTCGCCGAGGCAGGCCTCCGTCTCCCCAAGGCCCAGGACGCCGATAGACGACGCGGTCCTCACCGTTCCGACGACCGTTTCGCCGACACCGACGCCGGCCACCGTCTCGACGCCCACCGTTTCGTGGGGCACCATCCCGCCGGCCACCGGGGCTCTACCGTCAGCGGACTCGGACGCATCCCAGATGGCCCTCGTTCGAGAAATGTTCCAGGTCATGGCGTCGTTTGCGACCAAGTTCCAGACCTCCATGCCTGCGGCCTCTGCGGCTCCGGTTTCGACCACCGCAAGCCCCGGGCATCCCGGCCCTGCCGTGGCCCCACCGACCTCCCGTGGGTCGGGTGTCCGCTCCGCCGGCCCACCCAACCCGTCATGGTGTGGTCCGGACGTTGATGCGGTGGACTCCCATCCCGCCGGCCCGCCCAGGCCGTACTGGCGCGGTCCCGACGTGGATGAAAGAGTTCCTCCCTCGTCCTCCGATGAGTCCAGCTCGTCATCGGAGGAGGACGAGGGAGACGTCGACGTCGAGCGCACGCCGGAGCAGGCTATCAGCTCAGTTGACCCACCGCGTGGTGAGGACCAACGCTCGCTGACCGCCATGCTCACAAGGCTGGGCACCGCACTCAACCTTAAAGTCGATCAACCGCCGCTGGAGGGTGAGGATCAGATGACCGCGAAGCTCGACAGACGTGCTGTACGGCCGGTCCACATAACCATGCTCCCCTCCATGATGACTTCGGCGAGGGCGACGTGGAGAAAACCATTGGCGGCGCACTCCGTTTCGTCCAGGCTCGACAGCATGTACCGAGTCCTGGACGAGAACGTCGAGTTCCTGCAGGCTCACCCCCTGCCGAATTCCCTGGTGGTCAAGGCCTTCCAGCATAGGACGGCCACCAGCGGGTTCCCGGTCCCATCGACGCCGGAGGGAAAGAAACTGGACGCGGTGGGGCGTAAGTTCTACGCCACCGGCTCCCTATTCTTCCGTGCCGCCAACTACTCGGCCGCCATGGGCCTGTATCAATCTCACCTCTGGGAGCAGGTGAAGGTTGAGATGGCGAAACTGCCCGCCGACGCCCAAAAGCGGATCGACGCGCTGGCCACCGAGGGGGACTTCGTCGCCGAGCAGCTGATGCGCACTGCCCAGCATATCAACGACTATGCGGCAAAGGACATGGCCTCCGCAATCTACCTCCGTCGCCATGCTTGGCTCAGGGACACCTCCCTCGATGACACTATGAAAAAGCTCATCGAGGAGTTTCCCTTCGACGGGCAGGGCCTCTTCGGTCAGGATACCGATAAGGTCCTGAATGAGATGCGGCAGACCAATTCCACGGCCAAGTTCCTGGGGCTCACCACGCCGGCTCCGCCCGTCAGGCCGAGGTTCCAGCCCTTCACACGGCGGTTCCAGGGCAACCCGCAGCAGCAAGGACCGACGGAGCAGCCTAGATCCAGCTCCTACAAACAGCGGCGTCAGCACAAACCCCGCTACCGACCCTACGGACAGGACAAACGTTCTGGCGCGAGGCCCAAGCCCCGCGTTTGAAGCTGCGACGGCCGAGTCTCTCTCGCTCCACATCCCGTACCTCCCCCTCCGGAACTTCCTCCAGGTATGGTCGGGCATCACGGACGACCAGTGGGTCTTAAAGATCTTGTCCTCTGGCTACGCCATCGAGTTCGTGCGGGTGCCTCGGGTAGGAAGACATCGTCTCACCACCTCGTCCCCCCATTTGGAGGAAGAAATACCAACTCTTCTCTCCAAGGGAGCCATCGAGCGGGTAACACCGTCCGACTGGGACAACGGCTTCTACTCGAGGTACTTCGTGGTCCAGAAGAAGGACGGAGGCCTTCGCCCTATCCTGGACCTGCGCCGCCTGAACAAATGCATCCACACCAGGAAGTTCCGGATGGTGACCCTGCAGACCGTCCTCCCCCTCATCAACAAAGGGGACTGGTTCACGGTCATAGACCTCAAGGATGCCTACTTCCACGTCTCCATCCTCGAGGAACACAGACGGTTTCTCCGCTTCCGCATCGACAATTCCGTGTACCAGTACCGGTGCCTACCGTTCGGTCTGGCCACGGCACCGCGGGTCTTCACCAAATGCATGGCTCCGGTGGCTGCATTCCTCCGCCAACGGAGCATCAGGGTCTTCCCGTACATCGATGACTGGTTGATCGTCTCCCCCACCAAATCGTCAGCCGTTCGGGACACACAATACACGGTCCACCTCATGGAGAGTCTCGGCCTCAGGATCAACTTCACCAAATCGAAGTTGACTCCCTCCCAACGCATCGAGTACATCGTAGCGGTACTCGACTCGCTTGCTACGAGAGCCTACACCCCCCAGAAACGCTTACAGGATATTGCGCAGGGGGTGAGCGAACTGCGCACCAAACCGTGCATCCGGGCGAAGAAGGCTCAGAGACTTCTAGGCCTGATGGCCTCAACGACAGCAGTGATTCCCCATGCCAAGTTGAAATTCAGGTCCCTGCAATCGTGGCTCCTTCACGAGTTCGACGCACTTCGGGAGAGCCAGTCCAAACGGTTGACCCCGTCTCCAGAACTGAGGGACCAACTGCTGTGGTGGTCTACACCACTCAACGTGGCCACGGGGAAGAGCTTCTACCCCCCGCAACCCTCGTTGCAGATACTGACCGACGCAAGCAACCTCGGCTGGGGCGCTGCTTGCGGGACTCTCACGGTCAACGACACCTGGACACCACACGAAACGGTGCACCACATAAATTACTTGGAACTGCTGGCCATTTGGAAGGCCCTGCGTTCCTTCGAGACTCTGCTCACCGGCAAGGCGGTTCAAGTGGCCTCGGACAATACCACGGCGGTGGCGTACCTCAACAAGCAGGGAGGAACACGGTCCACCACCCTCCTGTACCTTGCAGTGCAGTTGTGGGAATGGTGCCTGGAGAGGCACATTTTCCCAATTGGAGTGCACATTCAGGGCACACTGAATGTTTTGGCAGACCGCCTGAGCCGTCTCACCTCGACGACCCACGAATGGGAGCTGGACGACGGAGTGTTCCAGTCGCTTTGCGAGGCCTGGGGGACGCCGAGCATCGACCTTTTTGCATCGGAGTCCAACAGAAAGCTCAGCAGGTACTGCTCCAGAGCAGGCATCGGACTGAACTCCGAAGGCGATGCCTTCATGAAACGGTGGGATCAGGACTATCTCTATGCCTTTCCTCCGTTTCCTCTGGTCCAGAAAGTACTCACCAGGATGTACCAACACAGAACCAATGCAATTCTGGTGGCGCCAGCATGGCCGCGCCAACCCTGGTTTCCGCTACTGTTGCGCATGTCGTCACAGTATCGCACACTGCCGGAGTCACCGACGCTCCTCCAAATGGAGCACGGCCAGCTGCACCATTCGGACCTGCCCAGCCTCCACCTCACCGCGTGGAGGATAACCCCAGACTGTCCAGGATCCTTGAACTAGCGCAGCGCCCTTCCACAAGGAGGTCCTACGCTTCCAAATACAGGCGCTTTTGTGCTTTCCTGGCCTCCCGGCAAATGCCCCCCCAGCAGGTGGGACTGCAGGACATCTTAACCTACCTCCTCCAGCTGGCGGAGTCTGGCCTTAGCATCACCTCCATCCGAGTGCATCTCGCAGCAGTAGTAGCGCACTCTCCTGCTGGCTCGCCCGCTTCTGGGGCCTTCCGCGACCAAACGGTAAAGCGCTTCCTCAAGGGACTAAGGAACGCTTTTCCGCCGGCCCGGACACCGACGGCTCAATGGTCACTGTCCGCTGTTCTCAACGCGCTCACCAGGACCCCCTTCGAGCCCATGGCTACCGCCGATGTTCGTCTCCTCACATGGAAGACGGCATTCCTGGTGGCTATCACGTCTGCACGACGAGCTAGTGAACTGGTTGCCCTGCGAGCAGACGCACCTTTTCTCCAGTTCTTCAACGACCGCGTCGTCCTCCAAGCGGACATCACCTTCCTGCCCAAGGTGGTCTCCAAGTTTCACATGGCACAAACTATCTCCTTGCCAACCTTCTTCCAGAACCCCACTAACGCCCAAGAAAGGACTTGGCACACACTGGATGTGAAACGAGCTTTATTGTTTTACACCAGCAGGACTAGGGAGTTCAGGAAGTCGCAACGCCTCTTTGTGGCTTATGGGGGAAAGTCCAAGGGTGAACCCATCTCTGCTCAACGGTTCTCCAAATGGATCACCTCTACCATCTACCTGGCCTACGAGTCAGCCTCACTGCCACCTCCACCGCATTTCAGGGTGCATTCCACCAGGGCGGTTGCCACATCCACTGCCTTCCTGGAGGGCACACCGCTTGAGGACATATGTAAGGCTGCCACATGGTCCAGACCTTCCACATTTGTCCAGCACTACAGGGTGGACACCAGAGCCACTGCGGACGCCAGGCTTGGCCGTGTCGTCCTCACCAGAGGGCTCCGGACTCAACGCCCCTGACGGGTCCACCTACTGGATTTTCAGCTCATCGTGGGATCATCTCATCCGACTGCCCACCGACCAAGTGAGTGTGAGCTTGCTAATCTCCCATGAGTGGGGATTCACAAACTATACGAAGGAGAAAGTTCGGTTTCACTTACCAGTGATAACTTTCGTTCTTCGAGTATATAGTTTGTGAATACACACTACCCACCCTGCCTCCCCTCTTGAGCTGCACGGATGAGATCGATTGGTTTATCCTGTGCTTGGCTTAAGTATGGAACTGAGGTAAAATGGCGCGCGGGCGCCTCAGGGTGGGCGGTACGGTGGGCGGTCTTACTGCCAAAACTTTTGACCAATAGCTTTTCAAGCCTCCGATCTCCGTTCTGCGCAGGCGCATAACCCATGAGTGTGTATTCACAAACTATATACTCGAAGAACGAAAGTTATCACTGGTAAGTGAAACCGAACTTTTTCACTTTGCTCAAGGAGGGATCCAATGGAGGATGCTTTAGTGAGTTTTAGTCCTGGCCTAACATCATTGAGAAGAAATGGGCAACACTGCCTAGTTAGAGTGCTCAAGGAAACCATGTCCTTTAATTTTCTGTTACTGCAGGGCTGGATAGTTCCTCATTTCCTTTACATTGGGAAATCTTTAAATTCTTGCAAGATTGCAATTCCAGTGCTGATATTTTACTGACCTGGAAACTCTTAACTTCAGGATACTTACCAAGCATCCAGTAAGGGATGGTGGTGGTGGCAGTTTAGGATCTTTCTTTCTTTATTCATGTAATCATGTTGGAGCGTTGCACAATTTGAAATTATGGACATATATAAAATACAGATAATATTCAAACAATTTGAAATCATTAGTTTTTTTATCAGAATCAGGCTACTTCAACAACATTATCTTGACTGTTATCTTTATATATATATGTAGTAGAGTATAAATTGCATGCATTTAAGTGCAACATGGCTTTCTGCACAAAATGCATTCTATTTTGTACAAAAAACATATTTTTAGTACAACTAACACTTTCACTACTTTTTCACAAAAATACTGCCAAAATGTGGACAACACACACAAAACTCATATTCTCTTCTGGAAGGAAGAACACTTTTGAAGGGTTTTTTCCCCTGTCATCTGTAAGAATAAAGTAAGTAATTTGCATGTCTAGGTTTGAGGCATAATCACAATTCATACAGATCATTAGCTAGTTCTGTTTGACACAATCTCTCAGTCTGTCTTAGCAGAGAGGACAATTTAATTTAGTTTAATTTAGTTTTCGCGCTTATATACTGCCCACTCAGGTACAACCCGACTCAGGGTGGTTTACATGGCGGACAAAAAATGCATAATAATAATACAATACACACATTTCCAGAGATACAGTTACAAAATTTCAGACTACAAAATATACCATTCAGTTACAACAAAATATAAATAAAATATGCACTACAATACAATTTCAAAAGCAAAAATAGCAAAACATTAAGTCCCAGAGAAGAAGAGAGAACAACAATGAATAGGACCCTCATGTACTGCAGTTGGTTCTTCATGGTGCTGGTGTTTTAAACCACTACTCGGGACTGGTAAAGAATTGTACAAATGGAAACTGAAACCCACTTATTTCCACTACACCAGTGGTTCCCAACATTGGGCACACCCGACGGGGACCTCAATTCCCAGAAGCCTAAGTCAGTACATTGGCTGATCAGTGCTTTGACTTCTGGGAATAGCAGTCCAAAAACCAAAGGTTGGGAAACACTGCTCTACACTATTAGTGTCAAATGAAGCAGCAGCAGACCTGAACATGCAAACAACATTTTACCCCAGGCTTTCAAGCTGCTATGGACAGCACAAAAAATAAGTTGAACTGGACTGTTATCTCTCAGACATAACATTCTCAATAGTTTTATGAAAACAGAATAACGGGGTATTATGGTCCTAGAATGTATGAAGAACACACTTCTGTTCTGCAGGTTTGGGAGATAAACTGTTTTTCTAATGTATAATTTTATTTCAGTTTTTATTATAACTATGTTATCAGATAACAACTTACTGTTGTCTGTTAAAAATCCATTTTAAACAAAGACATATGTCATGCAGATTCATCCAAACACCATGAAAGATTTTGTTATGGCTTCCTAAAAAGAGTTCTTAAAACAGAGCTTTGATTTAATAGCTGTCCTTTCTTCCTTTCCAGCCTTTTAATAGTTATGAGATAAAATGTTATCTTTTCAGCATGATGGCCCTAGAAAAAATAATATTGGTTCATATTGATACTTACTAATTCTGTTATTCATTTACATAACTTAAATTCTAGCAGATGTTTTAAATGGCAAATTCTTGTATCTGTAAATATTAGTTCCATGTTGGAAAATATTAGTTGAGGAATTACTGTGCTTATTGAGAGAATTTAAGGTTGTTTGAATACCAGTCAGTTCTGTCTGGTGCATTTGTCAGTTACACCATTAAGAGGCAATGTTGCAGGGTTGTGTATGTTATTTGTTAATAGAGTAGACCATACTGAATTGAATTGAATTGAAATTTATTCTTATATACCGCTTTTCTCGTCCAGCAGACAACCCAAAGCGGTTCACAATGCATAACGTACAGAAATACAATATAGCACTAATACAAAGCAAAATACAGTTTTACAAGCAAAACAACAATGCAAAATTACATAACTACATGGTATTACACCAACTACAATACCAAAATGCAATAAATACAAATCAACTAAACCACCCACAAATTCCCATGCCTTCAGAGTCCCTCGAGGGGGGAGGGCGGGGCCCAGGGCTCCAGCCAGTGGCGTGGCCAGGAAGCCCCCAGCGGGGCCAGGTGTGCGGCGGCGGTGTTCCTCCCGGCATCCCCCTCGCCTTTCAAGTCCTAGGGTGAAGGGGCCCAGGGTTCCAGCTGGTGGTGTGGCCGGGAAGCCTCTTCACCCCCAGCAGGGCCAGGTGTGTGGCGGTGGTGTTCTGCCTGGCGTCCCCCTCACCTTTCAAGTCCTAGGGCGAGGGGGGCGGAGCCCAGTGCTCCAGCCGGTGGCGTGGCCGGGAAGCCTCTTCGCCCCCAGCGGGGCCAGGTGTGCGGCGACAGTGTTCCGCCCAGCATCCCCCTTGCCTTTCAAGTCCTAGGGCGAGGGGGCGGGGCCCAGGGCTCCGGTCAGTGGCGTGGCCAGGAAGCCTCTTCGCCCCCAGCAGGGCCAGGTGTGCGGCGGCGGTGTTCCACCTGGCGTCCCCCTCGCCTTTCAAGTCTTAGGGTGAGGGGGGATGGGGTGCAGGGCTCCGGCCGGTGGCATGGCCGGGAAGCCTCTTCGCCCCCAGTAGGGCCAGGTGTGCCAGCGACTCAACGCGAGTGTCAGGTGGCAGTTAACTAACCTGACCACCCTGAGAACTAACGGCCTTGGGTGCCAAAGTCAAAGGGAAGGGTGATGGTTTGCAAGTGGATTAAATCCCACTTGAATCCATCTTGGTGAAGGGCAGCAGCTTCATCAATACTGGCCTGGGGCTGATGAGGACTTTCATGCTTTGATGCAGAAGGCAGATGAAAGGCCACTTCATTATCTTCTCAAGACAGTCTTCATCACTGATCGCCATGATGATCTCCTATATTCGGATTCACATACGGAAGAAGAAGAGGAGGAGGAGGTGGTGGTTTTGGTGGTCCAGGCTAGCAAATAATTCAATATGTCTGTGTTTTTACTTACACTTGTGTTGGCTTCAGAGTTGCAGCTGCTAGGATGGATCGCTGTTTAGGATTGGGGCCATGGATTATGAGAAGGAATTTAAGTGATCATTACCTTTGACATTTGTTTAGATTGATGCAGCAAATATACTATCCATTGCCATCTTGCTGGGCCAGTTGTAACTTCACCAGAACCTCTTTTGCTAGATTGTTTCATGGACACACACAAACACTGCCATAAGGATCCTGTGCCACAAGGCCACACCATGCTTCACCCTATCCTAGCAAGCCCTTACTTTTGCCTGTTATTACGTCTCACAATGTGAATGTGGGGAACAAGTATAAAACAAGTGGCAGATTTCAAATATCTATGAACAACGTTAACTGAAGATGGTAAAATGGATGAAGAGATTAACATGTTTACAAAATAATGGAATACCAACCAGCACAAAGAAACATCACATACAAATAATATTCATCCCCACCTTATATTACCTAGTGCCAAATATACACACTTACAATTAAATATAAATAAAAATTGTTCACCATGGAAGTGAGATGTTCAAGGAAGACTGCTGGAGGGACTAGAAGGGATAAAATCATGAAAGAGATTATAAGGGAAAGGCCCAGAGGAAGGTGGAGAGACAACATCAAAGAAACATTACAAAAACACCAAATAACATAGGTTGAGGCCCCTACAGGTGCAAGAACAAGAACCTTGTGTCTCCCTTGACACCTGAAGTGAAAGAGGGAGAGAAGCAGATGATGACCTTTGGCATTTAGCAGCTCACTCCCTCTTGCAGCACTTGGGTCTCAATCTGCTGACCATCTAGTCATCAAGTTCAGTGTCTTTACTACTAAGCCACTGCAGCCCCCCATAAATTACAGAAGAAGCTTTGATTTCAAGCAGAAGAGGCTGAGCCCAACCTTCTTATTCAGGAAAACTCTCTGAAACAAAATATTAGCTCTGACTTTACTTTGTCCACTTTGTGGCAGATACCAGAAACCTTCTAACGCATTGCCTAATTTTGGTGAGTAGGAAGGAACAGTGCTAAAGTCTTACCACTGCAATATTTCTATTGATGCTAACCTCACTTTAAGTTCTTCAAGGATCTCATTCAGCAGTTTTGTGCAGGTTTTAAATAGTTCAGAAGCAAAACAGAATCCAGCCAAATTGCATATAGGATAAGTATAGACTGCAACACAGAGGGCACAATTTACTCGACAAATGAACTAAAAAGCTGGAAACATACATTCTCTTGAGTTTCTTTGAAATGCATGTACGCTCTTAACTACGGTCAGTCATAAAGATAAATAATTTGCTAGCAATATTAAGAGTATTTGGTGTTGTATAGTACTCTTGTAAGTGTTCAAGAGGGATTTCCATCCAAAATCCATCCATCAATGTGTTTTTCAAAAATTTAGCTTGTGCTGTGGAATTAAGATTTGTGTCTAATATTGGCAGTGCTTTCAGGGATTTACTCATATAGCAGATCTTCAGAAAGGAATGTTTCACTGTTGCAAATACTTGATCTATCATTTCTGTGCCTTTCTACTGACTTCTGATTTTGCTAAGCTATGTTTTCATGAGTGTTTGAGGTATTTCTTGTCACCTGCCCTGAGAATCTGACCCAGTGACCTGTAAATCAAGAAGATGTCATGCTAGTGGCTACTAATTAGTTGATCCAGAGAGCTTGCTCATCTGCCCTTTCATCCTTCTTTAGGCAGCCGCAAAAGCTGTCATACACATCATGCAAAGAAAATGAGCATGTAGCACATTTCTTTTAACTGGTGCAAAGAGTAGAGAAAGTCCAACTGACACTAGAGATGAATATGTAGGTTAGGTGGAAATTAACCTGCAGTGTAATCTTTGCATTTCCATCCTGTATGTTATACAAGATACAGCAGTCTAATACTGAAGTGTACATGTGCTGGGTTATTAATGCTCTGTAGTATGTAGTATTTTTAAAAATCTATTATTTTATAGTTCGTCATAGCAATTAAATGACATAGTACAGTACTGGGTTTTGAAGCACTGCAAATCTAGTTCCATCATGTCTTTGCAGCACCTACTGGTGAGTAAAGGGTTTAGTAGTCAGAGTAATCATTAATCAGTGCTGCTCCTCGGTGTCCTTCATGTCTTCCCTTTTGTTTGGGGTGGAGAGGATCAGCTGCATTAATTAAAGGAAAGGAACCTACCAGAAAGCTAATCTATCACGCAAGTGCATTTTGAGTAGATAAAAGTAACCTTATCAATTGTTTTTACAGGTCTTTAAAATAGAAGTACTAACGAATGGAAGAAAACACTTTGTTGAAAAGAGATATAGTGAATTTCACGCTCTCCATAAAAAGGTAAATACTGCATGTAGGTTTGTAAAAGAAGCCCTGTCTAACTTGCACTCGTACTGAAGCGATGACTCCATTTGGTTTCAGAATTGTTAGCATCTTATTAAATGTGTTATAGTTCTCCGTTTGATAGTGCTGTACTATTTCCTGCTTTTAAATAATCATTAGATGTGATGGGGAAATTGCGTTGGTTATGCCAGCATAAGGCAAACTCTGTAATTTTTAAAGGTGAATTTTGTCAAGTTGGGAAATGACCATATACATTATCTATTGTATACTTGCTTGCTCACCGCAGCAGAGAATGTGTACAATGTTTTCATCAGTAGAGGCAATTTGCTTTCAAAAATTACAATGTTTGCATTATGCCAGCATTCTACGCAAGAGGATTTTGGCCACCATTGGATGCTATGTCTTAAAGGAGATGTGTGGCATTTACTAGTCTGTCCAGTACTTCCCTTTACTGGATCTCTTCCAAGGAAAGATTAGTATGCAGACTGTGTGTTTGGGTGCCATTTTGCAAAGATGCAGAGAATACCTTGAAGCAGTGACAGCCAACATTCCCATTCATAGGGTCAGCAACATATACTCCACCTTGCTAACCACATGGCATTCAGGCTTACAAGTGCTCTACTACTGCCTTGAATTGCTACCAGTTGGTTTGTTCTATATGAACATAAGAGTCCTGCAGAAATTTGTGATGAGAATCCATCAAACTTGGGGAGGTTGCTGTTTTGGACCACATACAAGTGCTCACTGGGCTGGTTTATGTAAAGATGCTTCTGTACAGTTTACAGATGAAAGTGTTCTCAACCTGGTGGTAATTCCTCTTTTCTTAGTCCCATAAAGGTGAGCACAAATAGAATTGAATTTGCTGATGATATACAAGAAAGAGCATAAGTGAATATCATTCTGCCTATTATTTATTCCTTTATTTTTGTTAATATTTGTCTACAACAAACATACAGTAACATTTCATCAATGTATGACAATACATATTTTAAAACTTCTATTCGACTACTTTAACACATGGTCATGTACTTTATCCAGGCAGTTGTCCCTGTGACTTAGTATTTTGTTATCAGGTACAACAGCTTTTTGGTGTACTGTTATATTTCTTCTGTTTCTATGAAATGACAGTTTTAAAATGAAACCTGCATTTATTAATTAGTTAACCTTTACACATATTTATACTAAAAAAAATCATTGTGAGACGTGAACTACTTTTTTATTGCAGAAACGCCTCTTTAAATGTAAAATTTTTAATGGACTTAGTTTTGGTGATTTTTTTTTTCTAAGCAGGTGGGCCAATCCTACAGTAATTCTATGTCTATTGAAGCAACTACAGTAAAACCCCGACTTACAAATGCCCTGAGTTACATAAAATTCGACTTACATAATGATTTTGTGCTAAAACCATGTCCCAATTTACACGATTTCCTATGGGTTTGCTTCATTTTACATACAAATTTTATTTTTTCTGTGGGCTTGCTTTGAGTTACGTAAAAAACAATTTTTCCTATGGGTTTGCTTCAAGTTACATAAAAACTGAAGTGACTTTTTTCTCATAAGTAGGGGTTTTACTGTATAGGTTCTTTCCCAAACAATAGAACTGCCTTTGTTGGCTGTTCCAAAGCATCATTCAGGGACTTTTGTTGACACAGCTTTTGATAGGTGACATCTCTTCTGCCTCAAAGGTGAAATGTAAATTCTTCAGCCCCTCTGGGCTAGGCTGTCAAAGTCAATGTTTCTGCCCTTGTGATTTCTCCCCATCCCAACCGTTTCACATTTATTTAGATGTAATACAGACTTTGAGCTTTAATATAGGAAACCTACCTTAGGTGCTGCCTGGGTTGTAGGACTTTTTCTTGATTTGATTTGGGATGATTTTTTAAAGGCAACTTCTTTGAGACCTCATAATATATGTGAGTTTCCCATGTCATTTCCTAGGAATTTATTTTGTTTGTTCAAAATACATCAGTTCTTCTCTTTTGTTATAAAAGTCCTATTCAATCATTCTTTAAATGCAAGATCATCAATACATTTGAAGAAAAGAGGCTAGCTTCACTTCCAGCCCTATCATGTAAAATTACTTAGGTGTAAGTGACAGCTGAAAAAGAGAGCTTCTGCTCATGTATGCTTTATATGTGATCAGGAATCCTGGAAAACAACTGTGAATATTAAAGGTGGCCAGAATCCTGTACTTTAACATAGTAAGTCAAAATGATATTAGTCCCCCTGAATCAATAGAACTTGTAGAGGAGTTAACTCACCAACACCCCATTGATTTAGTGAGCCTAGTTGTGGCTTGTACTAAGCAGATGGATTTTAACCAAAATTCAATTCTGGAGTTAAAAACTAAGCTATTGAAACTTTGTGTGTTGTTCAACTCTTATCTTGCTTAGCTGATCCTGTAAAGAAACTGAAATAGCTGACATACCAGAATATTTAGTCCCTGAGCTATGCCCTTACCCAACAGGTTATCTGTTAATAGAATTATTTTAAGTTCTCTGTATTGTCTTCTATAACAGGGGTCCCCAACCACCAGGCTGCAGACTTGTACTGGGCCACAGGCTGTCCTAAACTGGACTGCCGGGGTGGGTGGTGCTGGGAGCCCTGATTGCAGCTTTCTGCCTTCAGTGTGCTCCGCCAGGTCTGCCCGGCAAACAGAGCGAGAGCACGGGCTGGGCCCCTCCTCCACATTTCTTAACTATGGTGAGGCTCCTACCCCTCTCCCTCCACCCCCCCCCCCACCTGTGTGCAGTGTGATTCTTCACTGCGTGAGTCAAATGGTGTGGCTGGCAAGCAGCTGGACCCCTCCTCCTTGTTTTTGAGCTACAGCTCCCGGTCCGGAAAAATTGTTTAGCATGAAACTGGTCCGTGGTGCAAAAAAGGTTGGGCATCCTGTTCTATAACTTAACTTTTATAGTTGAAGAAGGCCTGAATCCAATTTCACTGGAATAGCTAGAGTGAACTATTGGATTTAAGTCAACTGTTTTGTAGCAAAATGCAATATACTTAATGCATCTCTTCTATCTTCATAATGCACATACACACATATACATTGTCCATTTCCAGATGCATTGTCCATTTCCAAAATTTATCTATTTATTTATTTATAAACGGCTCTGGTGACTTTATTAAATACATACTTTTTTGTCTTTTAATATTTGTAGCTTAAGAAGTTCATAAGGACCCCAGAAATGCCTTCAAAGCATGTAAGGAACTGGGTGCCTAAAGTTCTTGAACAGCGTCGGCAAGGTTTGGAAGCTTATTTACAGGTGAGTTGCTTTTCAAAGGAAATAGTGATTGATCTGTACTAATGATTTAGCATGAACACTGACTACTTCAAGTTATACCTAGAAATGATTAATGTACAGTAGAGGCGTACTGGTTCAAGTTTCAGTTTTCTAGGAAGCATTTTATTTATATATCAGAAATATTTATATCCTATTTTATTAATAAAATATCAGACTGACTACTCAGAAACTAGTAAAAGTTAAGCTGATTGAAGATCATTAATGTTTGCTTTATATTAGTCTGACTACATTTGATATAATGAGCATGATGTGATGGGTAGATGTGCTGGAGTAGGAAAGCCTAAGTTAAAATCCTTCTTCAATTATTAACCTCATGGGGTAGGAGGAGCAAAGAAGTACAAAGTTACAGATAATGTACTGCTTACATTGTGTTTGACATGTAAAGTTTTTTAAAAAAATATGAGGGGAAAGATGGAAACCTGCAGGACACAACATAAATGCCACCTAGCCGAACAGAACAACTCAAACTTTAAAACACTACTTTCTGAAGCTGAACCAGTAGATATAGATGAAGTAATTCCTTCTATTCCCATACCTAAGAGTTGTTCTAGCATATAGATAATATATCAAAGGCTACTGAAATGGAGGAGAATTATAAAGAGTGCTCTTTCTGTATCCTTCTGCTAAACAGTATCTGTCAAGGCAATCAAGACTGTTTTTTTATTATACTCAGCCCTGAATCCAAATTGATCCAAATAATCCAGTTTCTCCAAAATTATTGGGATCAGTTGCATAACCACCACAGCCTCAAATACCTTGCCTCCAAAGTTATGTTACTTGCTGGATGGTTGTTATCTTCCAAGTCCAGAGATAGATTCTAAAAGTATCATTATACAACCACCTGTTACTTGAAAGTCCTGTCTCTGATTGTAAAAACCCATTCACCAACCAGAAAAGCTTTCTCAGGTGGCTGGTTAAGGATCCAATAATGGTGATGGAGAACTAAGAGTTTACTGCCACTGCTACAGAGTAGGTACAATAGGTCTCCCTTGCTTGAAAGCCAGTTGTATCTGACTCTAAGGTTCAGTGTTCATCTCTATTTATAGCCAAAGAGCCAGCACTGTGTTTGCACACTTGTTCAGTTTCCATGGACAGGTGGCAGGTGTGACTAGACACCAGAGTGTGTGGAACACTGTTTACCTTCCTACCGAAGTGGTACCTATTTATCTACTTGCAATTTCTTGCTTTTGAACTGCTAGGTTGGCAGGAGCTGGGACAGACGACGGGAGCTCACTCCTTCATGCAACACTCAGGTCTCAAACTGCAGACCTACCAACCTTCCAGTCATTAAGTTCAGTGTCTTAACCACTAAGCCACTACAGTGTAGGTACACTACTGTACTCTTATTTCTGTCTGGTCATAGTTTCTATAAAACATACATCATCTACATTTCAGCAGTCCTGACTGTTTTTTTTTTTAAACCCTCACCTCATCAGAAAACCAGCCATTTAAACAGTCTCTGTATGAAAGGAAGGGCACCTTGGGACCATTGTGTTGAGATCCTTCTCCCTCTCAACAGTCTGTAGTCAAACCTTACATTGAATTGAATTCAACCTAGAAGCCCCAGTCATGCCAGCAGGAATCTTTTTTTGAAAAATTCAGGAACCTCTTAAATTCTGTTCAGAAATGGAGCATCCTAATGGGCCCAACAACTCTGTGGAGGCAATTAGTACTGCTCGTGGGAACCTTGTTCCAAACTGCTGATCTTTTTTCCAGTAGAAACCACTAAACAAAGAATGTAACCTACAGAGGGCTTTGGGCCAATTGAGTTTTCAGACCGCTAAATGGTGGTTGTGGCAAGTATGAATTCCTCAGTTGAGCCTCTAAAAAGCAATTGTCAAGTGCTGTCTGTTTGTGGGGCAAAGCTGTTTGGACAAGAGGCTGTTCTTTATAGGGGGAGAATCTAGGGAGCTCATCAGCTCTTGTGACATTTCTTTGATTGTCTATTGGCTAAGAAGAAGCTCTTTCTTGTCTCCATTTCTCAAGTTTTTCATATCCAGAAATGTGAAGAGGTGGTGTTGAGTTAGAGAGCATTTTACAGTAAAACCCCAGGTTACGGACACCTCGGGTAAAGCCCTGTATCCCAGGTTACAGCCATGGCCAGGAGGGCCTTCAGGCAAGTGCATGCCATTAACCAATTGCGCCCATTCCTGGACCGAGAGGCCTTGCTCACGGTCACCCATGCCCTGGTCACTTCCCATTTAGACTATTGTAATGCACTCTACATGGGGCTGCCCTTGATGACCATCCGGAGACTGCAGTTAGTCCAGAATGTGGTGGCCCCTACGGTGGTGGGTGTAGTCGTTTTGCCCATGCCTCGCCACTGCTGCAGGAGCTGCACTGGCTGCTTATATGTCTCCGGGTGCAATTCAAGGTGCTGGTTATCACCTTTAAAGCCCTTCATGGTAGCAGACCAGGATACCTCAGGGACCACATCATCCCTAGGACATCGACCCATCCCAAAAGAGCAAACTGAAAGGGCACACTCCATATACCATCTGTTGGGGAGGTGTACCTCTCCAGCATGAGGAAAAGGGCCTTCTTGGTTGTAGCCCCCACATTATGGAACCTCCTCCCAGTAGAATTATACCTCCAGGCCCAGTTGATACCGTTACAGGAGAGAATTGAAAATGTGGTTAGAGGAACGGGTCTGGGGGCTGGCATTGCGAACAAGCTCTCCTTTTTGGCTCCCCTGAGGTTCCCCCCTCTTGTAATTGGTTTTATTGAAGGGCTTTTAACTGTTTTTATATTGTTTTTAAGTTTTGCTGAGCTGCCAGTGTGGTGTTCTCTGGACGGTATACACTGCCCACAGTCTATTGATATAAATATAAATAAATAAATAAAGGAAAACTTGACTTATGGAAGGAAATTCTGAGGAAATCACATCCCGGTTTACGTTTTAAAAAACTCGCATTACAGAACGGGTTTCCCCAGAATACATTGCATCTGGGAGGATTTTAAATGGCAGCCCCGCACCATTTTAGAGTCAGGGAGGGTTTAAAACAGCAGCCCCACACCATTTTAGAGTCTCAGAATGGCACGAAGAGTCCTCTCTTTGGGAGGAGTTTGAGTGGGTTTTTTGGTGAGCGGTTTTTTTTAGCAAGAGAGCCCAGGATGTGGGCTCCCCCAGCAGCCAGACAAACTGCTCCTGTTCATCACCCTCCTGGATAGGGAGGCGCGCCTGATGCTGACCCTCAGGAAGCAGCAGCAGAAAAGGTAGTGAGCTTTGCTTCATCTTTTGCATTTTCGTCTTGTGTGCTCTGCATTTTTTGACACAAGGTTGGCCTTCTTCAATCAAACTTCCCAGCTGGTGAACTGCTGGAGGGGAGGAGAGGGGGTGTTCTCAGAAGATTACCCTTTCTCTAATGCACCTCGATTAATCTCTAAGAACCCTCCTCTTCTCCATCCTAGCCACTCACCAGCTCGATTGATCGATCGAGGTGCGGGAGAGAAAGGGTAATCCTCTAAGAACACCCCCTCTTCTCCACCCCAGCTGCTCACCAGCTGGGGAGATTGATCAAGGTGCGGGAGAGAATTATGTTTGGCATTTTCTGGAATTATTTTGGGATTTTAAAAAAAGAACTTTGGAGGGTTGGGAACATTTTTTTAATTTTCAATGCATTCCTATGGGAAATTGTGCTTTGGGTTACGGAAAAACCATTTTATGGAAAACTTTATGAAACAGACTAATTCCGTAGCCAGGGGTTTTACTGTATTCTGTTATGGGAAATGTAGGCTGGAGGAGAATGAATCTAGACTGAAATCAGTATCCATCCTGTGCAAATCAGAACACGAGATATGCTACAGTAAGAATTGAGGTCCCCAGAGAGGTTGTTTAGTACAGTACTTCTTTCCAGGCAGCTTCATGGCCTTTCCCCTGCATTCAACATTTGTTTTAATTTAAAACATTGAATAGCCAGTATTCCACACCTCACCTGAAGATGGCTTCTACAGGACTTAAAACTCAGATGTAACAAAATACAGAATATGACAACAAGTCACGAATTGGCAGATAAGTCAGGTGTAAGGCTGAGTGAACTGCAGCTTCTCAAACTCATTGGTGTCAAAGTAGGCAGGCAACTTCTGGTTGTGGGGGTTGACTCTCCTGAATCTACCTGCCATTGAACCAGACCCCTGACTTTTGGTAATGTGTTAGCAACCTGAGCGGAGTTTCTCAAGCAAAAATCCTTTCAACCCAGAGTAATTTCTGACACGAAATTTATTTTAATGTACTGTCAGATGTTGGTAACAGCAGCAAGAAACCATTGGTGTTGCACTAACAGGCAGCAACCGCATTGAACCCATGCTCTTCATTCTGCCTGCCACAGTGTAATAGGCACTGTTTCTTGCTGCAGTGCTGAACTATTCTTATTTCATGTGTAGAAAAGTTTTGATTGGAGGTGATATGTAGCTAGTATAAGGAGATTTTTTGAAATGTATGGGGCCCACTTTGTGTAAAACTTTAAATGATAAACAGAACTTTGAATTGAACTGGGAGTGAGTGCTGTTAATAAAGGCTGATTGTAGAGCTTGGAAAAGTTAATTTTTAGTTTAGAGCTTTCAGAATCCCTCAGTAAGCATGGTTAATTCATGTTCTGATTACTACAGCCACAGCTTCCAATATTCATTGGAAGGTAACATTTTGCTTTAGCAGAATGCGCCAAGTTTTCTCCAAGGGTGGTACCACCTACAGAATGCATAAGAGTAATCAAGCATGAAGATTAGAGAATCTTTGCAAGATCAATTTTTTCTAAGAAGGGGACAATCTAAGAAAGAAATGTAGCTGATAAAATAATGGGGTGAGGGCATGAATTAAAAAAATAAAAAACCAGTTACAACAGCAATTTATTTAACAAAAAGTGGCCCCAGGTCATATAAGACTCTCAGAAACCATATCTATGCAAAATGTTATCTCACTAGTCATCTCCAAATCATCCCAAAGCAGTGGTCTGGGAAGATCAAAAGATAATTTTCTTTTATTTTCTAGGTTTGTTCAGCTAAATCCGTGTGAGAAGTAGCTAATAAAATCCAAACATGTTGAATCCATGGTTAGGTATATTTTCTCTACTCACTATTATTCATTTACCTATATTTTTATGGATTTCAATATGTAAATTCTATATATAACTTATTTGGAAGCTAATTTTGTAATAAACCAAAAACTAACCATTCATAGAAGATACTATGTCACTATATATTTCTAAAATGTCTGTTCAGAATTAAAATTCTGTATTTCATTGTGTTTGTTTAAATGAAGAAAGATTGCTTTGTTTTCTGGTTGTTTTTCTTGTTTCTGGTAAAATGCAATGGCTTATGTAAGGGAAAAATACTGTAGCATACATTTGGGCAGAAAAATGACACTCATTAATAATGTACTGGTAAAGGTAAAGGTCACCCTTGCTCGAAAGCCAGTCGTATTCGACTTTAGGGTTCAGTGCTAATCTCTGTTTCATAGCCGAAGAGCCAGCGCTGTCTGCTTCTGCAGATGTTTCCGTGGTCATGTGGCAGACATGACTAGACACCGGAGTGCATGGAATGCTGTTTACCTTCCCCCTATTTATCTACTTGCAATTTTTTGCTTTTGAACTGCTAGGTTGGCAAGAGCTGGGACAAACACGGGAGCTCATTCCATCCTGCAGTACTCGGGTATCAAACTGCTGACCTGCTGCCTCCTGGTCAGCATCTTAGCCACTTGAGCCACTGTAATCCCAATAAGGTACACACATAAATTCAAGATCAGACTTGCACCACAGAATACAACCAACACCTTAAGAATGGATGACAATTTGCTACTAAGACTTAAGTTTCCCTTTTGCAAGCCTTAATTAGCTGTAGGATTCCAAGTGTCTCATGTTGTGATTAAAGCATTTGAACTACAGCACTAGATTTATCACCTTGACAGATAAATATATAAACTAGTCTTGTTGGTGGGTATAGAGAAATAGAAGTTTATCCTCAATAGCATAAATGCAAATAACATATAATGTTAATTTTATATATTTTTAAAAAGTTCCCATTGAGAACATCTATTAATCACACAGAAAACCTGCAAGAAATTACTCAGTGTCTTTCTCCCTCTGAAACTCCAATTAGTTTTGAATAATCACAGTTGTGCTGGGTTTATAAGGATCTCTAGAAAGGGCAGTATGATAAGTGTAAAGAGACAAAATGTTCTTCATCCTCGTTAAAGATTGTGAGCAGTGTTAAATAATATTAATGGCTAGGATTGTCAGTGTTTAACAGTACTTTCCTAGTACAAGTGATTTTATTGATCAATGCAGACTCAATGTAACAGGGCAGATTATTCTACTGATTTTATCGAAACCTTAACTAAGTTTGTTAGTGCACCACATATCTTTAAATAGATCTAGATGATGATGTAGATTAAGAAAAGCAGAACACCATCCATCTTTTTTTGATCTGTTAATAACTTAAATCCATCATTGTTGCTACCAACTGTTTTCAGATTCTATAGAGTGTGTGCACATTTCTTGGGTATATATGATATAGAATGCCTCAGTAAAGTTTTCACAAGCGTTTCTTATCAGGTAACATTTAACTGTGTATCTTCTGGAAAAAAGACTAAAAAAACAAACCTCGTGCCAATAGTTATATTAAAAAATATGATCATTACTTGTCTCTAATTCTACTGCTAATCCTCCTGTACCATCCTTTTTAAATAGTTTAATTTTATTATTCAAAAATAATGTTATTTAAATCAGATTATATCTATGAATTAGCCAATGGTCGGCTACCATTTTTAGTCTGTAGTGCCATAATACTTCGAGATTCTTCTGAAGCATCTAGACCCATAGTTCCCAATGTGGGGCACATGCCCAGAGGGGGGCAGTTTGATTTATTTTATTTTATTATATATATATATTTTGGGGGGGGGGGAGATTCAAGAATGTTCAGACCAAGTTAATGGCCTTTTATGCTTCCTCCACATGCATAGGAGTTCATTTTTGAATAATAAGAATTATTTATTTATTTTTTATTTTATATTATATTCAAATTTATATGCCGCCCAATCAGGTAAACCGGACTCTGGGCGGCTCACAACAAGTTAAAACACACATAAAACAGTACAACCAATTAAAACCAATTAAAACTCAACATACCCACCCACCTACCTCATTCCTCTTGAAACCCACATAAACCCACATTAAAAAGTAATAATAATAATAATAAAAAGAAATGGGGGCTTAATTTATAAGCCAACAGGCAGGGGCCACTCTTCCATCTGGGCCCCACACCTGCCCTGCCAACCAGGTTTTTAGGTCTTTTAGGTCTTTTATGAAAGGTAGCAGCTCCATCTGCTCCCGCAACTCTATAGGCAGGAGGTTCCACAAGACCGGTGCGGACACAGAAAAGGCCCTCCTTCGTGTACCAGAGAGACGAGCCCCTCTGGCAGATGGAACAATCAGGGAGCCCCTCCGACCCGCTCTGGTTGGACGGACGGACACTCTTGGGACTATGCGGTCTCTAAGGTATCCTAGCCCACTACCATGAAGGGCTTTAAAGGTCAAAACCAGCACCTTGAACTGCACCCAGAGGCAAACTGGTAGCCAGTGCAGCTCCCGAAGTAATGGTGAGGCACGAGCATAATGCCCGCACCCCATCACCACCCAGGCTGCCGCATTCTGGACCAACTGCAGCCTCCGAATGGTTGACAAGGACAGCCCCATGTAGAGCGCATTGCAATAATCTAGCCTGGAGGTGACCAGAGCATGTGTGACCAAGAGTAGGGAGTCCCGGTCCAGGAGCGAACGCAACTGACGGATGACGCGAAGCTGTGAGAAAGCCCTCCTGGCCACAGCCGCCACCTGATCTGCTAGTAGCAGCCCCGAATCCAGGAGGACCCCTAAGAATTATATGTCATGGGGAAAGAGGAGGGAATCAGGATTTTAGAAATGCTTAGGTGGGGCATAGCCAAAAAAAGGTTGGGAACCACTAGGTCCGATCCAGATATACCCTTCCACAGTCATGTTTGTCCATACTGTATTTGCTATTTCATTGTGGAAGAACCTGCAGCTGATCAACAATTGTCTACTGGAGGAAGTTGGGGAGGCAATTTGTTACCAGTTCTCTGTTTCCCTGATAGCTCCATTATAACCAATTAAAATCTTCTAGAAGGTCCACTGATCCCTCCACTTTTGGGAATGCATTGAGAATAATTTTTATTTTATTATTTGCCTATTGTTGTTGCTGAAGACAAACAGCTGGAGGAAATCACAAAATATTGTGATTTACAAATTGAAGTGGAGCATTTATGGGAAAAGAAATCTGTTATCATTCCCATAGTAATCAGAGTTCTTGGAGCAATACCTAAAGAACTCCCGAGATATTTGGAAATTTTAGATTTATTGGACTTGGATATCCTAACTTTACAAAAAAAACTTTACTAGGAACTGCCTATATATATTTGGACATTACCTTAACAATTCTTAGATCCTTGGTTAGGTCTTGAACAGCTAATTTTATACCACTCCTTGTGAACCTAACAATAGAATAATGATACATACTAGAAAGGACTCTGTAGCTGAGTCACAGCAATGTTACATTGAAATTTGTACAAGAACTACAGAATGCCATCTTCAAAGTATTGGTAGGAACACAACCCTGAAAAGGTGGTTGAGAATGAAGGTAAGATGGTTATGATCCTGTCGGACATTTGGGTTCCAAACCAATAAGAAACTTTAACACAACTCTCCAGGCATTACTGTGGTTAAGAAAAATTGGTTAAGCTGATTAACGTGGCAATCCCAAGTGACAGTTGGGTAGAAGAAAAAGAGATTAATTGATCATGAGATATCACGATTTGAGGATTGAAGTACTGTATCTGTGGGAGAAAAGAGCAACAGTGATACCAGTAGTGATTGGATTGCTGAGAGCAATCCCAAAAGGATTGGGGGGGAACATCTGAATGTGATTGGCATTGATAAAATCATAATAGAGCAGTTGCAAAGAGTACACTACTAGGTACCAGATACATTACCAGGTGATACCTACTGACTCTTAGGTCCAGGGATAGAACTCAAGCAGTCGGGTTACAAAACTCCAGTCCAAATGGCTGGTGGACTGTGTATACCACGGGTTCTCACTCCCCCTCATATTGTTGGCAGGCTGGACTGGTGTCTCTCCCTGCTGCCGCTGGCAGGACCACCCCAAGCCCCCACCATTCCCCCATGCTGTCATTGCCAACACTACCCCACACACACAGCTGCCACCAACACTCCCCCCCATGCCACCAGTCTGGCCCACCAACACTCCCCTCATGCCGCCGCCGCTTCCCTGCTTACTTGCCTACCATGGGTGAAGGAGGGGTCTTAACTGTCCATGCCCACACTTGGCCAGAGTGCCCCCAGGAAAGACACAGACAGCCACATGTGCCTGCCACTTCCGCCACTGCTGCTGCTGCCATCCTTGTCCCCTCCACCTGGCTTGGCGTGTCCCTATCACCACTCCATAGCAGGATGGATGTTGTAAGCCTTATTACAATATCCACCCTTCTATGGAGCACTGTTAGGAACATGCCAAGCCAGGTGGAGGGGACAAGGGCGATGGCAGTCGTGGTGGGAGTGAGGGCACAGGCCGGATGGAATGGTGCTGTGGGCCAGATCTGACTGTGGGCCATAGGTTGAGACCCCTTTCATCATAATCACCATCACCATCACAAACCATCTTAGAGCTGGAAGGGGCCATATGAATCATTAAGTCAAGGAAACAAGGTGGGAAATCAAATTCCCAACCTCTGTTTCTGTAGCAAAATATCTACACTGAGCTATCCAGCAGTTCTAATAATCTTTGAACTGGCGACATTGAAGGGACCCAATGGACATACCTGATAAAGAGTCATCTCTAGAGAAATTGTGATTTATTCCATTTCAAAATGACATGGTAACTTTTATGTGACTTTAGCCTATTTATAGTAAAGGCTGATTGATAGGGCACAGCCAAACCTCTTCCCCCTCAAAGACTGAACTGGTTAACCTGTAGGTTTGTTCATTTTATGAAACTCTGGTCCCAAACTATTGCCAAACAATAAAGTTCTCCATAAGTTTTGAAACTATGTTCTTCTCAGTATTATACAGGAATTAAATTTGAGGTTGAAAAATTGAAGAGACCTATCTAGCCCTTTTCTCTGATCCTAGAGTGAGATCCTAGGAGAAGTCCCCAAGCAGAACATTACCACTCTGAAATAAATAAATATGCCTGTAGATATATGTATATCTGATAGTAGTGATTCCCAGGAACTCCTATACTGTTGGGTGTAAAAAAAAACCTGGGTGAGATTATGGCAGTTCCTGGGGGTGGGGTGGGGGGGTGCGTGAAGCAAAATATAGTTGGTGTGGTTTCAGTGTTTGTGTTTGAATTTGAATTTGTTTAACATTTTAAAGATCACACCAGAATGATCATGGTTTGGGTGATTTTTCCCAACTTTCCAGGAGCAAAATTTCAAGAGAACAGTAAGAGTCTTTGATAATAATCTTGTATCTTTTAGGACCCAGAAGAGTTTTTGCTTTGTTTTGTTTTTGCAAACCAAATCTTTTGTTCTGGAATTTTAGGATCCAACATGTACAGTATTTGTAGGCTTGCAATTGTGATATAAGGATTTAGTTGTTAAATATCACACCTCAGTGACCATCAAAAAAGTCTGCCAGAGAGAGAGAGATTTTGTGTGGTAGAAATAACTTCTTTTCTTGGGAAAACTTCCTTAGATGTTGGATTATCTCTTCAAAAACATTTTATGCTGTAAATTTTATCTTTGCTCTATTGCAATGATCTTCAGGCTTTGTAATTCACTGAAGGTATATTTGTTCAGTTATTGGCAATGAGCATGAACAACAATGGGAGACAGGATTTCTCTTCATCATCACCATTGCTTCCTTTACCTTACACTTTGAATTAGATTTTTTAAAAGTTTGCATAAACTATAACGAGTCTGAAGTAGACCTGGAGCTTTAATGTCATTAAATGCCTTGTAACTGGTGAAGATTAATGTATATATATCTTTGGCTAATTCTTTCCAATTACTTAGTTCATATAAATTCCCAAGCCTGGTTAATTATGCCGAAGTCAAGAAGTAATTTTTAACAGTATTTCCACAGCAGGGGAATTTTTCCAGCGTAACCTTGCCCTCTGGTAGAAACTCTCAGCAGATTAGGCTCTTTGAGTTGAGTCCATTCATTTTCGGCTCAAGGCTAATTGCTGCCGACTGGCTGCCACAGGTACCTGGCTAGTGTACACATAAAGAATGCAGGTCCTTCTGAGAACAAATAAGGAAAGATTAATTGTTCGTTTTGTTTCGTCCCAAGAGAAATGTGGGCCCTTAATCAAGAAAAATAATTTCTCCTGTTGATTTGGCTTGTTTGGAAGGACACATAATTGTGAAAAAGAAAACGGTGGGCATGCCTTTTGCCAGAGATGTGACCATTTGCCTTGCACAGATAAAACGAAATAAATGTAAGACAATGCCGAAATTGATGGGGATGGCTCACCTTTCTCATAGTAAGTAATTTGGCTGTTGGGCTTTTATTTGAACCAATATTGTTAGGTAGCATTGTCATTTGTTTTCTCTGCTACTTTGGAAATCTAATCAAGGAGACAATAGTGGTTTGTTGGGCGGGGGAAATGCCTCTCCAAATTGTCCTTAATTGCTAGAACACAAAGTGAGCTAAACACGCTGGTGTTTCCAATTAAAGAATCTGTTTCAAGCAAGCACCATTAAATCCATCTTTCCCTGCCTGATAAATAAGCTATCAAAGACTGGAACAGATTAATTGAGAGCAATTAATTCAAGGCTTAGTATAACAGTCAGGCAAAGGCAATCTTGTCAATGACTACAAAAGTGACATAAAATAAATATTTCTTTGGATTAGAAACATTTTAGCCCTTGTCATCTCATTAGCCTAGCCAGCAAAATGCTCAAGAGAGTTGGGTTCAATTTTGTGTAATGTCATGGGGCAGTTTGTGTGACTTTGGGCAAATTTCTTGGTAACAGCCTCCAGTGACAGTGCTCCAGCATGAGTTGTTTAAGGATTGTAGCCTTTATCTGGTTCTTTGATAGTTTAGTCTAAAAGCCGTCTTTACCTCATAACACCGAGGTGACAAGTATTATTTAAGTATAGACAATGGGGAAACATGCTTCAGCCTCTACTTGTATATGGATATTTGGTCTAGATCTGATGCTAATCTCGGATGTCATGGGAATACAAGAAACTGCCTTATACTAGCTGAAATCATGTTGCATGACTTTATGTACATAACACAAAAGAATGGCAGAAGAATGGAAGTAATATCCACAAAGCACATCTGCAGGTATGTCACTCAACAATCTCAATATGAACTGTACATTTAGTTGTGTAATTGTGATGGGAACCATGCAATCAGTAGCACAACCAGATTGTGAAATGTGCAGCTTGACTTGAAATGCACAGTGGATTGCATAATGCTAATTGCTTGGGCATCACTCCCAACTTGAACAGGATTTCAGTCAGTAAGTCAGATTTTTGCTCCATCTAGCCTGCTGCTGTTGACACAAAGGGAAGGGAAACGGCAGGGGTGTCAAAAAGACAAGGTAAAGAGAGAAAACACCCCAAAAGAGCAATATACTACAAAATATGTATTTAATAAGTGAAAATGCAAGTAAAAGGACACTCAGAAACCGGACAACAGTGGAAATACAATCTAAGTAGGCAAACACCACAAAACAACCCACACGAGTGGGAGAAACTAAGACGATAGTATGTCTGAAAAAGCTGGTGTGTCAGCAGGGTGGAGCCTAATGATAAGGTAAAAAGGTCCGTAGAACAGTAACAAGTTTTAAAGCTGGTTCAAAATATAGATCCCGTGGTAGTCCGTGTATGCGTATGCAGAATTGACGAAAAAAGCCAAGTATAAGAAAGGCATAAACAGCCGGGAGGGCTATGTAAACATCCAGGCATACAGGGAGGAACGAGATGACTACGTAAACTGGTGATTACAGCCAGATGGGCTGTATCGGCGTAGAAGAGTAGTGTGATGGCTGAAGGCGCTACTCAAAGTCCATGTCCATGATCCATGAAAAGTCTGGTAGTCCGGTTCCAAGCGTGCATGAAGCAAATGCAATATAACAGCCAGAAGGGCTAAGCAAATGTCACTAAACAGGTATGAGGGAAGAGCAGTTACAGGTCGATATTCCTCCGGTAGAGAATATTTCGTACTCTTTGTCAAGATCTGCAAGAAAATCGAAACCCGAAGTGACAGTAATAAACACGAAAGAATAAAGCATATAAATATATAGATAAACAGTAAAATGCATCAAACAACACCAAAAATGAGACAGTAACTAAACAGACATGACTGACGAAAGAAGTAGTACCTGTAACAACGCGCTAACGACACCTCTATGTAGTAACTAATGTAGGGTGGAAGCGTTAAGCAAACTGCAAAAATACAAACTAGATATAGTTCTCAGGTGGGGAAATGTGAAATGGATACCAATTATTAGCAATTAGGTAATAATAGAAGAAAATTCTTAAAGATTCTTTTAAAGAGACAAGGACAAAGAAAAGGAAAGACAGCTTCGTAATTTAAAATTTAAAGAAAAGCCGAATAATCTTGTTCCGTATTTAAACCTGTGGGGTGCAAAGTAGAAAAATGGTGAATGTAAAAGGCTTCACATTGTAACAAAAAACGTTCTTTGTTGATGGAATGGAATTTACGCGGTGAAAATGATTCCAGTACAGCAGCCTTTAGATCTGTAGGAGCATGCTTCTTGTCAACATAATGGGAGACAAGAGGTGCTGTGAGAACCTTGTTACGAATATGTGAAATATGTTCTCCGAGTCTTGTTTTGAGTGGTCTGGAAGATTGTCCTACATAAGGTAGCCCACAAGGACAAATTAAAATATATACCATATCACGAGAATTACAGTTAGAAAACCGCGAAAGGTGAAGTATGAAAGTACAGTTAGAAATAGAAATTACATCAGTTCTCCACATGTAAGAGCAAAACTTACAATGTCCGCAAAGAAAATGCCCAGCTGGAAGGACCGAAGGGCTGGTGGCGGAGGAAAGACAATCAGTTTTGGAAAGGATTCCGGCAATGGTTCTAGTTTTTCTAAACCCTATGGTAGGTTTATCTTTACATCCTGAGATGGAATCTAAGATATGCCAATGGCGATGTATAGTTTTCTTTATTTGTTGTGCAAGCGGAGTGAAATCAATAGACCAAAAGATGTTATTGTTATGTACATTTTTCAATTTACGTTGAAACATAGACTGTCTAGATCTATTGGTTACTTTCTGGTAAGCGTTGTTAATGACATTAATGGGATACCCTCTGATAAGTAAAGACTGTCGGATGCTAATAGCAGATGATTTGAAATCAGAATCAAGTGTAGAATTTCTTTTTGCCCGAAGGAATAAACTATATGGTATGTTGTTTTTTAAGGAGAATGGATGATAAGAGTGGAATTGTAGATAGGCATGCCTATCAGTTGGTTTATTAAAAAGGCGCATATTGAGTTGATTATCAGCAACAAAAATTTCTAAATCGAGAAACGAAACTGAGACAGGGCTGGAGGTATGAGTAAATGATAAATTTGTGTGTAAAGAATTAATCCAAGTGAAGAAACCAGAAAGAGAAGCCGGGTTGGAGAAAACAAAAAACAGATCATCAATATAACGTTTGTAAATTAAAATATCCATGAAAAAGGATTAACAGCTGAATTAAGGATGAAAGTTTGGTCGAAATTATTCATGAAAATATTAGCAACTGAAGGAGCAAAATTTGAACCCATGGCCACACCGTGTGTCTGTAAATAAAAAGTGTCCAAGAATCGGAAGAAATTGTGCTCAAAAGCTATATCTAAAAGATCCAAAAGAAAATGTGTGGGAGGGTAGGGATTGATGCGTGAAGATAAGAGATGCTCAACCAAAATCCTGGCTTCTTGAAGAGGAATGTTGGTGTAGAGGGAAGCCACATCCATGGTAACTAACATACAGTTATCAGGAACAAAAGTATGTTCCAGAAGTTGGATGAAATGAGAAGAGTCCTTAATGTAGGAAGGGGTGTCTGTAACAAAAGGACATATAAAATGATCAATGAAAATGGAAATGGGTTCTAAAAGACCATCGTTGGCAGCTATGATGGGTCTACATGGTACAAGATTCGAACCAGACTGGAGTTTATGAATTTTTGGTAATAAATGAAAAATAGGTACTCGTGGGTGTGATTTGTAAAGAAAACGAAAAGTGGATTCTGAAATAAAGCCCAAGGCAAGTCCTTCTTGTAAAACTATTTTGATAATGTTAGACACATGTGGTGTAGGATCCTTTTGTAGTCTGCTGCAGATTGTTGTCTATCTTGCCTGGTTGGTTGTAGCAGTTGCTTTCTGAAATTGTTGTGATTCAAAGACAGAGGATTGGGTCCAGAGTTAATCATGTTTGGAAACAACACTTTGAAATCAATGAGTTTTAAGTTACTAAAGGCTGATTAATTTTGGTGGATTTTGTCCAAGAAAGTTTGGATCTAAATCCCCATGTAGAAATGGAGTTCTTTTGAATCAATGAGCTCCTACATCCCCATGTGCTGGGAGCTAAGTAGGCTCAAAAGATTAGAAGATTGTTCCCTGCATCTTTTGCTGGGCTCAAAAAATAATTTTTAAAACAGTGGTCACAAACATTTTAATCCCTGCCTTATAATACAGTGGAACCTCATACAACAATTGCCCCGTATAGCAATGAGATCACATAACAATTAGTTTTTTTGGGGTGGGTGGGTGGGTGGGGGAATGGTGTCCCTCGTAACAATTTTCCCTATGGAAAAAATCGTACAACAATACAACAATTTTTCAATGGGAAAAACCACTTAGCAAAAAAAAAAGTTGTACAATGAATCCTATAGGGAAAATCGCTGTACGATGCATATATTGTTTCATACAACAACGAGCCACGTGGAACGAATTAAAATCGTTGTATGAGGTACCACTGTATTAGTCTTAGAAAAATGTGCAGTACTTTTTTAAAAGCCCTTTTAAAAATGTGTTACATTATGAACATGAGATGAATTACATATACTGTAATTAGAGGTGTACTGTATATAAGATTATCATAATAAATGTAAAAGTATAGTTTGTTGAGATAATAATTGCAATTCCAATTTAAACAATTTTTAAATCTTTAATTTTATACTGCAAATGGAACTACAAACAGTGATGCACTGTGGAAATTTTTACTACCCACTCGGTGGACGTGGTTACCTATGGGCATAGCTATCTGTGGTTGTGGCCTCAAACCCATGCCCCACCCTCCCCCCAAGGAGAAAAGAAAGAAAGAAACCTACCTTGTTCTCTTTCTTTGCTCGCAGAGATGAGGACGAGGACAAAGGAGTCCCAGAGCAGCGGTGCTGCTGGGAGGTGAGTGGGGCTGCTTGGTGGGCTGACGCTGGCTGGGCTCCCCTTCCCAGCGCTGCCGGAAACATGTCCCTGCTGGTGGCACTGCTGGGAGGTGAGCGGGGTGGGTTGGGAAGTGTGGAGATGAAAGCATGCCTTCAGCCCTGGGTGAGGCAAATGGGACGTGTTTCTGACGGCACTGGGAGGGGGAGGCCGAGAGGTGGCCATGGCCAGCCAAGTGGCTGTGGCCTGGAATTTTTACTACCAGTTCGGTAGAACTGGTCAGAACCAGCCACAGTACCACACTGACCACAAACTAATAGTCTCTAAGAAATTCAACATAATTGGAATGATTTTTTTTTTAATGGTAGATTGCAGGTAATTAAAGAGTTCATCTTTTCAATTTTAGGGCTCACATGACTCCAGCACAAAGAGATGAAGTCATGCACAGTCATAAAGGTGATGACATCATTCCTATTGCACAAGGGTAACTGCACAACAAGATGTTAGCCAGACCTAGTTTTTGCCATGAAGTGTACAGAAGTGTAACAATGGTAACAGAAGAGACCATCATCATTCTGCTAAATGTTGGCCAGCCATCATGCATTTTGGTATTAATTTCTTGTGAATGTCAAAAAGATATAGATAGTACTGTACTTGTTTTAAAAAAAAACAGAAGGGAAAGGAGGACCCAAAATTCAATGCATTCTAATTTTGCTTCATAAAGTTGCCTAATCAGTCTTATTTTATGAGCTATCACTGTCAAAAGCTTCTGATTCTTCTGATGCTTCAACTGAAGATTTGGCCAGTTGAGATGAATTTCTCTACTATTTTATATTAGTTTCTCGTCTCATATTTCTCAATGAGAGAGAAGTACAGTACTCACAAGCGCTATGGACAGTGCTATCTACTACGGCAGCATTTCCCAAACTATGTTCTATGGAACATTGGTGGACTTCAATTCCCAGAAGCCTAAGTCAGTACATTGGTTGATAAGAGCTTTGGAGAATTGACTTAGACTAGGGGATGGAGAAAATGCCATAATATAGAGTTGGAACAACTCTACAAGGAACCTAACATTGTTGATTTGATGAAAAATAAAAGATTTGAATGGATGAGACATGTGGTGAGAATGAAGGAGGAGTGGTGGCCAAAGAAGACGCCACTGCCAAGTCTCCCCGCCGCGCCTCCGTGCCCCCTCCACCGGCAGGGTTTTTAAAAGGAGCCTCTCGCGGCCTGAGAGGCTCAAAGCCGCTGCTGCTGATCCACCACGCCTCCCTGCCCCCTCCACCGGCGGGGGGTTTAAAAGAAGCCTCCCAAGATCCTTCCCCAGCATTGACCGTGGGGAAAGAGGCAACTCCTGGGACTCCCAAGACACTGGTCTCAAAGCGGCATCGCCGCTGCTGCTCCCAAGACCCTTCCCCAGCCTGGCATTGGCTGCGGGAAAGGAGGCAACACCTGGGTGTCGCAGTATCACCGAGCTGCTTTGCCCCGTCATCGCTGACGCTGCCTAGAATGATACCTAGGTCCGTTCAGTTTTGGTAAGGTTGTTGAGCCTTGGGCTCCGACCCCCCGGATTCATTTGTTATTATGTAACTTGTCGTATTTATACTGTATTTTTATATTGTGATAATTATATAATTTTTGATACTTCTCTGACATTTTTTCCTTAGTTGGAATTTATTATGAACTATATTGAACCTGTGTTGTATGATTTATTTATGCTGTACGCCGCCTCGAGTCACACGTTGTGTTGAGTGAGAAGGGATAAAAATCTAACAAATAAATAAATATAGTGATGGATATGATTCCATCAAGCAGGATACCAGTGGGAAGACCTAGGAAGAGATGGATGGATGGAATATAAAATGATCTGATGAAGCTTGGAGTTTGAGAGAACTGGAAGCAGATTGCAGGGGATAAAGGTCAATGGAAAGCCTTATTTGTGTGGCGATGGAGATGATTTCTCTGTGGGTAGCCCAGATCATTGATTTGTCAGAAACTTCTTTCCCGATTGGCTTGTTCGGCTTGCACATGAGCTGGAAACCAACCAAGCTTTACAGGAGAGGAAATTGGTCCGGGCTAATAGTAGTAGAAGTAACTCCATCTTTCTTTGGTTTAGAGCACTGAGCTTTGTAGGACAAATGTCAGTAGGTGAGAGACGCAAGTCTCGCACATGGTATCTGGCTCACGTCCGCGTACTGGACTGAGCAGGCTTTAACCGCAGCTAGACGCTACAAGCATGCATAAGGTACAGAGTCTCCAAGGACTTAGATAGCAGGGGAACACTAAGTCTCGCTACTAACCACTGATTATTATACTATTGGCTAACCTGGGCACGCAGACTGGAAAATGTAACCCAGCCAGTCAAGTGCCATGTATTAAGCCAGCCTTCTAACACGAGGGGCGCACGCAGGCTATGCATGATCTTCTGATATTGTACTCAATAAATAGAGACCACCCGAGAAATCGGGACTTGGCTTTTGCACCATACTCTCGCCTCGCTCGCTTTCCTTGACTTCAACACCTTTACTCTCGAGAATCATTACAACATTTCTCAATAAATTTCCATAGCACATTTCAGAAAATAGAAAAACCCAAAGCTGCTAAAAATGGTGACGGAATCAGTTTATGTCTTGCAGACAACTTGCCACATGTTGCAAATTCCTGAATCAAATGCTTGATGGTCTATTTTATTTTGTACCACTTGTGAGAAACACAAGATATAAATCCAATAAACAATAAATCCAGTTTCTCCATGAGATAGTGACCCAGTTCAAATCATTCCAAACTGTAGTTAATAAAGATTAAATATACTATAGGTTAACACAGTCCCTGGATTGACAAACCAATGTTTAGAATAGCAAATAAATCAGAAGCAGAGCTTGGAAATAAATTACAAGCAAAATAGTTGACTACAACTGATTATTTTAGAGTAATTGGTATTATAATTAGTAGGCAGTTACTTTTTAGATAGAAGAAGTAGCATCTTACTTAAATATAAATAATACCTACTTAATTTCAAAGGACATTTTAAGATTTTTTTTAAAGCATCTTGACTGGAATTGTTTGACTTCTTTGCCATTATCTTGTCAGGTATAAATGGCAAAGGGTGAATATTTTATGTTGGTCTTTTAAATATACCAAACCCAGGACTATTTCCATATATTTTCACCTAGCCAGTAGGGTGGTGGCAATTCAATATGGTGACAACGCATAAGAATGTACTTACCTATTTGGACCACCTGCTGCAAAGAAGTAATAAGCAATGCCACAAGTTCCTTTTAAAAGTGTACTTTCTCAGCTCACATGGTTTCAAGTGGATGTCCAAATCAAGGTATGACATGCTGTCTAATCTGATAAACTATGATTATAGCTGTCACTGTCTCCAGAAGCTTCTGTGCCAAGGAGATGGGAGTAAATATATGGCATATGCAGGTGAGTGGAAAAGATAGGAGGAAAGGATCAGTCAGGCAACTGTAAACCATAGTTTCCAGTTTTAAGATTGGAAGCTGAATCTGTGATTTAATATAAGGTCTCATTTAAGTTTATGAATAGTATTTTGAAGAAAAAGAAACTTCTGGACAAAAAACTACACTTGACTCCAGTCCTTTGAAACAGGAAAAAATGGCATACATATAGTATCTGATTTACTGTACATAGAAAACATTTAGTATACAGAGAAGCAAGTTTAGATTTAAAAAGTCATCTTGCTTCAGAATAGACTGATTAGTTTTGTGAAGCAGATTAAATATATCATTTACTTTTAAATTTCTTTGAGGGAAGGAAGAATCTAAGAGCTAAAGACCAGAATGATGTCAGAATAAATGTGCACCCAGTCTCTGCAATACACATTGCTGGGCCAGTGCTTTTTTGTCTTGGCATGGAGAGGGCATGTGCTGAATGTGGTGTCTTGGGTTGGCCTTTTAAATTGGCCATTTTGTTATCCTTCCCTATATTAAGAAAACCCTCACATAGGAGTTTGGGAGGGAGGAGTGTCAGTGAACAGGAGCTGCAATGAAGTACCTTTGATTCAGCAAAGATTACATTGTTCAGTTCATTCTATAAAAATGTGTCAGTTTTGCCACCCAAATAAATGCCTACAGCACATAAAACATGGATCCAACTGACCCCGAGAAGAAAAATCAATTGCAATTCATATTTCATATGCCTGTAATTGCTGGTGAAAGCAGAGCAGCCATCTTTATAGAGAAGGCTTTTCTTTTGTTAGATGTTTCCTGTTTAGAGGATATTTCTCCCCACCCTGCACCCCCTTGTGTTCTTTTGGTCTTTTAAGTCATTATTCCTTTTGTGTGGACAGAATTACTCCAGCCTGTAACAATAGAGGTGAAGTTTTCTTATTACTGCTCACTGTTCGGTGTTTGGACTGGTGCACTGAACTATAGACAAGAATACTTCATGCACGGCTCTTCTGGTTGAGAGTTCTGTAACGAACCAAAAGACCTTTGTAGTCAAGGATCTGTCATCTGTGAAGTTATCAATTTGCTAGTGGTTTAACCTCAAACAGAGTCTTTTGTTTGTTGCTTTTCAAAGGACAGGCAAAGAACCCTTCTCCTTTAAAAGCAGAATTTTGAAAGTGGCCTCTTCATACCCACCCACCCTCCCTTTCTATATTTATTTCAGTCTCCCCCCCCCCCACTTCTTAAACAAAGCTGCTGTAGGATTCCTATCCCACTACAGACTGAGATGTCATATGGATAGAGAAACCGCTGCTCACTTTATGGATTGCTGTTAGGTCAACAAAACTTTGGCAGCATTGATTAACTTGACAGTGAGTACAGCAGTACATTTATCACTTATGGCTGTGCTGTAGAAAATCTAATAAGAGGCAAACAATTCCCTTTAGAGTAGTAACAGATTCACTGTAGCTAACAGTGCATGCACTGGAAATTTCTGCCTTTAAATTATACTCTTGCTGGTAGTTGGGTCATTGCCTCAAAGCTACTACACTTCCCATGACCATGTTCTATATTATTTATTTCATCAGAATCAAGTGAAGCTTACACCTGAGTCCATTCAAAGTAAAATGGTCTATATTTTACAATGTATTGGATTACAGGTTGTGCCTTGTGTACCAAAATGGAAACTGGCAGCAGTTACCTATGAGGCTTGGAACATTTCCAAATGATTAAGACAGGCAATTACAGTCATGGTATAATAACTCATGATTAATCAACATTTGTTCCATAAAACGATTCTAGACTTTAAGAATTGCAATTTTGTAGGTTTGATATGAAGGGATTGTGCTCATAGGTATGTGAATGTCCATTAAACTTCACTGCTTGAGATTTGCAAGACTGAAAGCATTACTGAGATCTTGTTGGAAAGTTAGCAAAGTAAGGTTATATGCACTGAGTCAAGAAGAAAATGTCTGACTATATGTTTATGTTTTAAAACAAATTGATTTACCCTCCTAGATACTCATAGTATTGGTGCACAAGAGACGTTACAGTAGACCCTCACATAACGATGTTACTTGATTCCCCAAGTAGCGTCGTTATGCAGAAAACGTTATTCTAATAACGACAAAAAACGTTATTCAAATAACGATGGTAAAAAAACGTTGTTACCGAATAACGACGGTTTTTGTTGTTATTCGAATGATCACATTGGGTGCATCAATAGCATCGTTAATTGAAAATGATGCTATTCAAATGCATTGTTAGGCGGGGGTTCGCTGTAGTTTCTAAAGAATCTGCACCAATTAATTTCAGGAGGATTCATTTTGAAGTATCACTTGCACCTTCATTCTTAATAGGTTTTCTTAGTATTTAATTTCCCATTGAAACTGGAGAGTAACAAGAGTCAAAATATTCACATATTTAACAAATAAAATTGCAGATTCTGAAAAGCGCCTTCATTGTAAAAGTCCTGTTCTGGTAAAAAAAAAACACAATAAAAACTAGCCTTTTTAAAACCAGTTGCCTAATTACTAATAAAACCCCAAAAGAACTCTGTTTCTTGACCCACAAAGTAGTAGATTTTTCCCCTGTATTCACTTCTAAATACAGTAATACCTCGGATAATGTTTGCACCATACAATGTTAAAACCACACAACGTTAAGGAATTTGGAAAAAAAATACATCGCACAATGTTAAAATCCTATGGGATGTATCGCTTAAAGTTTGCTGAAGTCTGTGCCGGTTACAATGTATCTCTAACATGTGATTCATCCCATAGGATTTTAACGTTGTGCGATACATGTATCGCATAACGTAAAAAATCAGATAATGATAAGACTCGTGGAACCAGGTTTTAGCGTTATCTGGGGTATTACTGTAGATAAATATTTGTTGTGGCTCCAAAGAGAAAAATACTGGGAATCTAAAGTCACTGCTGATAATTTGAAGATTTATCTCATAATCGCCTGGGGAATATTTGTGTTTTCCAAGTGACATTTCTTACCTTTGGATGTAGTGCTAAGCTCACTAAATGCATTGGGCTCTATCTCTCAAACAGATTTACTTGGATTTGGATTTTAAAGGATTTTGTTTAATATCAGTATTTTATTGACTGGCTGGGATGGGTTTTAGGAGATTTTCTGGAAATAAAATCCTGGTGACTCTACTGTTATTTTAACAAGCAATTTGAATTGGAAAGTTTGGTTGTAAAATCTCTCAGGCAGTTTAGTTTTCACTGATGGGCAACAGTTATTTCAGGAATCGGGAATAATATTTGTGGTCTGGCTAGAAGAAGATAGTGTACAGTATAAGAAAATCTGATTGCAATTTGGCTTTAGGTGGAAATACCTTAATTCCTTTGAAAGGATTCCAAGCAAACACAGCATAGTCATACATAAGGTATATAATTTTTATTTCTCTGTTTAGCATAAATAAAAGCTTTGGTTCTCTCTTACTTTAGAGACAAACAGTAAATGGTTCCTTAAATTCATGGATTTGTATAAAGGAACTACTTCTGCCACTTGGCTTCTTAGAGTGGAGACCTGAACATTGATTAGCTATCACCCTGGCATCAGAACTACTCTTAGGATTCAATTTTTTTTGTTGTTTTGCATATTTTATTGATCAAAAGTGGTAAATGAGCATCAAGCGCACAAGAAGACGATGAATTGTTTACTTGCATAAAATAACCTTTCAATAAGGGAAGATGCATTGCTCACACTTTTGGTGCTGTTCTGCTGCCCGAAGCAGATGGCATTCAGCTGCTATTGATTTGCTCCTATAGTTACAGAGCAGCACGTAACTAGGCATGCTCATTTCAGGTGGGTTTTGGTGTGATAGTAGTGTCTTGTTGTTGTTGCTTTGCAAAATAGACAAAGACAGTGTCCTAATTTGACAAAAAATGTCTAACTGTAAGAAGGAGAGAAGAGATTAGATGTTTGAACAAAGTGGAAAAGAATATATATTCATATATACTGGCCCAGAAAAACCAACTAACTGCTTGAATTATCAGCTGAGACTGCTACACCTGTAAGTTTTACTAAGGAAATTCAGGAGGTTTTTAAGAGGAAAGCACTGCTTAGTACTGGTTACTTTCCAATAACTTCTACTTCTGATATATGTGTGTGATATTTTTCACTGCATTCCTTCCAGGTATGCAAACACCCTGTAATTCTTGAGATGTTTATGTTAATGCACTGGTAAACCAGGACAGACTGTGGAATATTGTTGGAGAGTTTGTAGGCTATCCATGGACATATTTTCCTTTTGTAGACATTGGCCTACTGTGCAGCATCTAAGCCAGGCATGCCCAAACTACAGCTGGCAGACCAGCCCCAGCCCCCGAAGACACTTCATCCAGCCCCTGATGCCCTTGCCAAACCAGGAAGTAAATATGGACGCTTCTGTGCATGCGTGAAAGCAGCCATTTTGTGTCCTGGTTTGGCGCAGGAAACAAAATACCCACTTTCACGCATACGCAGAAGCATCCATGGCAAACCAGGAAACAAAATGGCTGCTTTTGTGCATGTGCTGAAGCAAGCATCCACACAAACCAGGAAATAAAAAGGCCACTTTCGCGCATGCACAGAAGCAGCCATTTTATTTCCTGGTTTGGCACGGATGCTACTGCGCATCCGTGAAAGCAGCCATTTTGTTTCCTGCACCAAACTAGACACAAAATGGTCACTTTTGTGCATGCACAGAAGCATCCATGTTGTGCAAGTGCAAACACGTCATATTCCGGGGTCATGGTCTGGCTTGCTCAGCTGTTCTGGGGCATGATTAAGCCCCCAACCCAAAAACTTTAGGTACCCCTGATCTAAGTTTTACACTGCCCCTACTTATGTCATTCCATTCAAACTGAAGATGTTGTTTAGGCCCAACCTCATGAGGTTGTTGTTTAAGTTGTGTTCCACTGTCTACCTTTGTCTTGTTTTAGGTACAGTGCACTAAATGTACTAAGTGGGAAGCAGAAGAATGAGAAAAGGGCTTTCTTGGCGGCTTTTCCTAAGCTCTGGGAAGTCCCTGCTGAAAGAGGCCAAGCTGACTCCCACCCTGTTGTCTTTATGTCATCAAGAAAAAACTTATTTATAAGGTGGACCTTTGACAACTGGTCACTTTGCTGATCACTTTTCTGAAATTATGGGTGAAGGAGGTGGAGTAATTTCTGATTTTTTAAAATATGTTAGCCAGAATAATCATTCGTAGCTAACTCTTGGCAAGTGGCACACTGGGGGAAACATTATTCCTATGTAACTACTGTTAGCTTCTTATTTATAAGTCTGGCTATGGCACTAAGTTTTCAATGTTGTAACACTGGCATGAAGTACTGAGAAATATTTTGGTTCAGGGTTTTGTATGTAGCAGAGCAGCTCGCTCACTGAGATTTGTGTGTAATGGAAAGAGTAGGTTCTTGACTGTCTGTAGACAGTGAGGTATGTGTGTATTCACCATCAACTGAATCTAGACTTTCTGGCCTCCTTTATGCTGTAGCCCTCTGTGGTACCAAGAATCTGCTTCAAAAAGTTTCCCAGCTCTCTGCAATGAGTTTTTAGATTGCCTGGAGGAGAAAGAAGGAGGAATTTTGTCAAGGTCAAAGTGTGACACTTGAACAACAATTTCAGAGCGCTATACATTCTTGGATTTTTGTGACTAGAAGTAATGTATTGAAAACATTCTTACAGCTTTGAGACAAAACTGTAGGCACAGTTGCTTAAATCCTGTAAGACTCATCCAAACTACAGTACAGTGCTTAAAACCATGGAAAGTTGCAAGCAGAAGTACATTCATATTATAGAGTTGTAGGCAGCATTTAAATCATGTTATAATGTTTCAAAACTGCAGGAGCTTATAGCCATAAAAGGCACAATCAAAAAGCAGAGAAATATTTTGATCTAAAACACATCATTAAAAGATTTTAGGGTTTTGAGTAATCATTAGCCTTTAGAACAGGAGTTCTCAAGCTTTTAAAGCCAGGGGCCAGATCACGCCCCCTCAGACTGTTTGCGGGCTGGACTGGTGTGTCCCGCCCCTTCCCCTGTCTTTAGCGGCAGCAGGACCACCCTGAGCCCAACACACACACCCCCAACATCCCACTTCCCCCCACTCCCCCCTTGTTTACGGCCTAGAGGAACTGCATGGCATGGGAGAAGGGAACCCCACAAACACAGCTACTGGAAACGCAGCTGCAGCCACCAGGAATGCCTCCACAGCCACCGGGAACACAGCTGCAGCCACTGGGAAAACCTCACAGCCACCAGGAACCCGGCTGCTTATGGCAGCGGTGGCAGCGGAAGTGGTAGTTGGAGCAAGGGCACAAGGCGGATGATTTGGTGCCACGGGCCAGATCCAGCCAATGGGCCATAGATTGAGAATCCCTGCTTTAGAATATACAGAGAAACATGAAAAAATTTAGATTTTCTCATCCATTGCCAGTTTGAATCTATGGAGAAAAATCCATGATTCTCTGTCTTTTCCCATTGTGCTACTGTGTCTCCTGTCTGCTTCTTGCTTCCAGTATCAGGTATCTATGTTGTTGGTGTCTGGTGTATATGGGGTGGTTGGGGGTGGCATGTCTCTTACTTTTTGAAATTTGTTTCTCTAAATGCCCACAGGACTGTGTCCAAGTGTTAGCTGGCTATTAAAGCAATCCTTTAATGCAGCGTTTCCCAAACTATGTTCCACGGAACAAAGGGGGTCTTCAATTCCCAGAAGCCTAAGTCAGTACATTAGCTGATCAGTGCTTTGGGGAATTGACTTAGGCTTCTGGGAATCAAAATCCAAAAACTAAAGTTTGGGAAATGCTACGTTTAATGTATCAAGTTACCTACTTTCTCAGGCAATGTTATTTGATAGGGACTTTGCTTTCCCTGTGATGGCTTGAATAAAAAGTTATCTAACTATCTCACACTGACTTTTCACATACTACTGTTCAATCCTCAGGGTTGCATTTTTGCACTCCCCTTAATTATTTCAGTGCTCTATATATAGAAAATTTCGAACCTTGACAGTTTCTTACAGAAGCTCTAGGACAGTGGTGGTGAACCTTATCACTCCAGGTGTTCTTGGACTTAATTTCCAGAAGTCCAAGGTAGTACACCTGCTGATCAAAGCTTCAGGGAATTGAAGTCCAAGAGCAACTGGAGTGCCAAGGTTCACCACCACAGCTCTAGGATCTGGTGGAACCACTGGACTCTAGCTTTGAAGAGAAACTAAAATTGGAACATTTTTGTGGAGTCACTTTGATATGTTCAAAAAGTGCTGATATTGACCCCAAAATTGCTTTACAAGATTTAGGAGGGGTACCTTGGAATAGTATGTGACAGTTCAGACCTCATTATGAGATTCATGAATATCTGGAGCACTGGGTTTGGGGAGGTAAGAGAATATCATTTTATCATGTCCCCAATTTTTTTTAATGTTTTGATCCCAACAGTATCATGATCCACATATATTGCAAATGGTCAGCATGCTTCATAATACTTTTTCGTTGTGTGTCAATAATGTTACTATAGTATCCGCATCTATTTTTCTGATGAATCTTCCAGCGATACAACCAATTTTGTTAGCAAGCCCCAACCTACTTGCCTCCTAGGCTTCATCGATTTTTTTTTTGGGGGGGAGAGGACCAATTTCCTCCACAACCACCCTCTCAGTGCTTCTCAGAACAAGAATTCAATTAATTATTCGACTTGTATGCCGCCCCACTCGCAATGTGACTCTGGGTGGCTAACAAAAAGCAAAATATCACAGTTACAATAAATACAATTACAATATCGCAGTTAAAAAATGTCACAATTACAATGTCACAATTACAATTATAAAGTAATTACCAAAATATTTCAAAAGCAAAACTCAGAAATACATTACAAACTCAGCCCGAACTACTCTGTCCTCTCCCCTCCAGGCCGGGCTTGCTGAGGGGAGTCTGGTGATGGTGGAGGGCGGCGTCAACATTGGCGTTTTCTCCTCCCAAATGATGTGGAGGGGCCCGGGGGTCAGCTGGACAGTGGTGTCAGGCTGCCCACAAGCACCGCAGCTTTTCTTCTCCCCGTCCCCAAAAGGAGGGGCCCAGGGGTCAGCTGGGTGGTGGTGTCCGGGCGCCTGCAAGGGCCACGCCTTTTCTTCTCCCTGTCCCCAAAGGAATTGAGTTCCTTTCCTGAATCAGATGATCCAACAGAATCCTCTCCCAAAGCACATGTGGGGGACACCTGATCATTTCCCTCTAAGGAATATGTCTGCTCTTTTGCTGACCAGTTACAATGCAGTTACAAAAGCTGCTGGAGAAAATTATAAACCCAATCTTTAGGTACATCCAAGTGTAATAAACCAAATTAAGAGCCATACCAATGTCCCCTGCCTGCTACACATAGCACAGCAAACTTGAAGACTCCATCACACCACCTAATATATAGTAAAACCCTGACTTACATTAAAAGTCTGTTCCATAGTCTTTTGCGTAAATCATTTTTTTACGTAACTCTTAGCAAAACCCATAGGAAAAATGAATTTTTATTTAAATTGAAGCAAACCCATAGGGAAATGAATTTTTACGTAAATCGAAGCAAACTCATAGGAAAAATGAATTTTTTACGTAACTCAAAGCAAACCCATAGGAAATTGAGTTAAGCAAATTGGGACATTTATGTAAATCGGGACATGGTTTTAGCACAAAATCATTACATAAGTTGAATTTTATGTAGCTCGAGGCATACGTAAGTCGGGGTTTTTACTGAATTGGACAATGGAGGAAAATGACAAGAGACCTTTATAGATGCTGTGGACTTCTACTGAGACAAATGAATGCTGGAGCAAATCAAGGCTGAACTCTCATTTGAAGTTTTAAAAATACTTAATTGGGCCCATTAAGACTCACTGGGAAGGACATGTATTCTAGGAGCAGTTAAATGAAATAGGAAAAAAGGAAGATTGAGATGAGATGGGGACCACAGCCTTTAGTTTACAAGACTTGAGTAAGGCTGTTGATAATAGTCTTATGGAAATAATTAATTCATAGTGCCGGCATAAGTCAGAAGTGATATGACAGCACATGGCAGTATATTACAGAGACTAGCAACATAGCCTTTTAGATGGCATGGACTATATGTGGAAATTGTGCATAAAGAAAGAAGGAGACTGATTATAGCTAGCAAACATTTCCTATCCCACTCTTCCAGATTTTGTCTCTTGTGCTGCTTTTCTTTTCTGGCTACATTGGTGGCCATGTCATGCTAAACCCTAAATATCCAACCTTTCTTCCTGGTGCTTTCTTCTCTGCGGATCTTTTGGTTCACAGGCATTTTGGAGGATTTCTGGAAAAAATAACCTGTTTTTCTTACGAACAGAACAAACACTTTTCTAATAAGTTTTGTAATGATGCCTTTCTCGCCAGTGATGAGAAAGTCATCATCTCTTCAGGATGAGAAGGGAGGGGAAGTGTGCATTCAACTATGTGCACACATAGTGGGAAATTTTTAGGCTTTATTGCAGTTAGCTACATTCTGTCTTTTCCTTCCTTCCTTCCCGCCCTCTGTCTGTCCATCCTGCCCCTCCTCCTGTTTTTCATTCAAAATTTACTTGCTTTCTTAGAAATTTTAACATATTCCTTTTATTAAATTGTTTAAAGTGTAGCAGTCTCTTTTCATTTGTTAAAATTTACTTTTGTGCTGCATCGGTTCACTGTGTATGCACATTCTGACTGTATTTTAAAATTGTTATCCATGCAATCAGTGTTGACCACTAGCACCATCTCTTTATGTTGCTAAAAGAAGAAATTGGTATAAAGTCTTTTTTAAAAAAAAATAATACCAAGATATTGTAAGAAGAAAATTATGAAGTGGGATAACAAAACAGTGTTGCTATTCCTTTAAAACATTCATGTGCGCGCGCGCACTCATTCTTGATTAGAAAAATACACTCAAGATTGTTTCTTGATTGTTAATGCGTAATGTTCTTTTGCTAACTTTTTTGTCATTGTTAGACCCCTTTAAGTGATTGTTGGAGACAGGGAAAACAGAGGAATATATTCTACAAAGTGTTCTGTAAAGACTGGATTTAAATCCCAGTGGGCACTGACACTACAGCCTACTTACTGCAGCTAGGATGTATTGATTTTTCTCTCCCCCATTTTTAGCTGCACCACTGAATTAGGTATTGTGAAGCATCTTTCCTTGTGAAGAGAGGAAAAACTGACATGAACTTTTTCACCCTAACAATAGAGGATTTCAGACTAAAAGATTGCAAAAATGGATTTAAGCCTTCAAAAACCGAGCATCTTTGTGCATAACATGCCGTCTGTTCTAGCCAGAAGATATCTGTTAAATCTTGAGGAACTAGGTTGGATGATTGGGGTGGAGGGTAGAGGAGGCTGAATTTTTAGAGCTGTTTTGTGTGTTAAAAAGAAAATCAATCAGTGAAAACAATGCAATCCCCTGGTGTGTTCTCAGAAGGTTAGTAAAATGGTCTTGTCCAAGTTTTCAGCAAGCTGTTCAGTTACTGTTATAATTGGCTGATGAGTAGGTTTGGACCTAACTAGAATGCCAGAGTTCGATTTCATAGTGTCCTCTGTGAAGATGTGTCACCATTTATGCTGCCTTTAGTGACAAATTTTTTTAAAAAGAAAACTCGTGGGAAATCATTATGCTGTTTATATGTCTCCCATCCTGGAGAACATTAGCCTGTGATATTTTAGCACTGTTTTCTACTGCATGATGGCATCTAGCTAAGGTTAAGGCAGAACAAATCCCTTTGCAATTTTGTGACTATATTTTACCTACTGAAGGAGAAAAGATAACTGACAATTAAGAATTTGGGATGTCACTGAAAGAACATGTGCAACTAACAATGTCATCCTCTGGGAACATGTTTTTATGAAGCTGAGAAGGTAGAAAAATGGGGATTTAAAGTGGGCTTATTACATAACACAACCGGCTTTTTTTTTTTTAAACCTAACACTTTTAGGAGTGCTTAACTAAAAGTGGCATTAACTAGCAAACCTTTCTAAATTTAAAAGAAAATAGATAACTTGCAATTTGACCTCTAGATCTACCTCTCTAAGCTGAGATTGGGGGTGGGGGTGGTATTGTAGAATTGTTTCTCCTTTTCCATGAAGCCAAACACTTCCTGTTCATAGAAGAAAGTATCAATGGAAGGGAAAGCTGGGCAGATTTGTTTGGAACAGAACACTGCGCATGGAACATTTCTTAAGGCAAAAAGGAAGGAGGTGGTTTTTGCTCATTTCCAACTCCCATGTGTTTCACCAAACATCATTGTGATTTTAACTTCCCTTCTTCCCGTCATTTCTTTAAGTAATAAGATAGGACTTTTCACAGAAAATAAAACCACAAAGCATAAAGGTTTATGCATTTATTCCATGTTTAATTTGCCCAATAACAAGACTTTTGGACATATTACAAAAATCTTGAAAGTAATATATAAGGCAATAAAATGCATTGTGAGAAAGAAAACAGCTAAAGATAAAGCTGGCTGAATATCTCAATGGCTCAGATATCTGACTGTGGAACCAGAGGTTCAGAATTCAATTCCACACTGTGCTTCCTGCAAAAAGTGTCAACCTACGTAGTCAAAGGCAAACTGGTCAGTCCCAGGGTACCTCCAAAAGAAGGGAATGGTAAACCAATTCCCTTGTTTTCTATCTCGCAACTCCTTGAAACAGTCGTCATAAGTTAGAATTGACCTCATAGCACACAATAAAGTTGCGTTGTCGAGTGGGCAGCATATAAATGTAATAATAATAATAATAATAATAATAATAATAATAATAATAATAATAATAATAATAATAATAATAATAATAATAATAATAATAATAATAATAATAATAATAATAATAATAATAATAATAATAATAATAATAGAACAAGAAAATAAAAAAAATAGCACTTTAAAAATCTAAAATGGTAGGAGAAACAAAAATTCTATACCAGACACTGGAAAGGTAACACTGCAGACACCGAGCAAGTCTCTTTGAGGCAGGCATTCCATGTTTCACGAAGGGTACCCCACTACAAAAAAGGAGATTCTTCCAAAGTTACTCATCCAAGTTCCTTTGAGGGAGTGTCTGGTAGGAGTTCTTTGAAGGTAACGTAAGGAGAAATGTTCTTTGATATATACTCTGGTGCCAAGATATTCAGAGCTTCAACTGCCAACACCTTGGAAATGGACCAGAACATACCTGTCAAGTTTTGGGAAATTTCTGTCAAATAAAGGAAATTTCCCAGACAAAACAGGAAACTGGACAGCTATGCTTATCCTGTGCTGGCCTCCAGTCTAACTCCAGTTTAATTGCAATCTAACTAATATGGGATGATGGCGGGAAAGAGTGTAAAATATGGGGGGTTTACAGAAATTTTCCGAAACTTGACAGGTATGGACCAGAAGCTGGTACAGCTGGTAAGCACTGGTGTCTCATTGGCATAGCTACCAAACCTACCCAGCCGCTTAGCAGCTCTCTTTCACGCCGCCAAGGCTGAGATCAAACAGTGAAAAGGGGTTACAAATTATCACACTGGAAAAGATCACTTTGCTGAGAAAAATCTCCTTTAAAATGTCTCTTCCATCTGTACAGGAACCACTCCAGCCAAGCCCCCAACAACAGTGGGAAAATAACTCCTGCAGGACCCTACAATCAAGGACTCATGGGGTAAAGACTCCCCAAGTTGAGTTCTTCTGTAGTCAATGGTATCAAGGACTGCTGACAGGTCAAGGAATACCAACAGGGTGATATTACCCCAGTCAGTCTCACACAAAAGGTCATTAATCACCAACCACAGTTAACTGAAAATAAGAGTAAAAGCGTCTGATATGGAGGGGAAATGGTGTAGCACATTATCCTAAGGCTCATACACATCATGTTATGACACAGTTTAGGATTACTTTTGAACAAAGTCAAAAGCAGATACTGAACAGTGACCAAGATGGTTGTCCATATTGACTCTTGCAAACTTACATATAATGGGGATTTTGTTTGTTATTCCTCCTAGTTAGCAATGTACAGTAAAACCTTGCATAAAGAGTGCCTCACTTAAAGACTAACTTGCTTAAAGAGCAGAATTTTCTCTGAATGATCACCTCGCTTAACAACTAAAACCAACTAAAAACTCACTTAACAACTAACTTGGGGTTCACAATCCCCCCACCAGAAGTCACAATTGGTCACTTACAATGGTGTTTTGCTTAAAGAGCAAACTCACTTAAAGAGCAATCCCGTGGAATGCATTATGCTCTTTAAGCGAGGTACCACTGTGAGGTGGGGGGGACCCCACAACAGCACCACAGAGAAATGTGGAGAGATAGCTCAGTCTCAGCCTTTACTAACCCATTTGGTTTCTTTCTACACAGAGGCTTGCATTTTGCATGGTAAAAGTACTCTAGAAATATTTAAAATAGAAAAAAAGTTTTGTTTTCTTATAGTTATCATTGGTAGTTATAGTCAGAATTAAAAAGAGGAAAATGGAGTTTCCAGCGCATGCATATTGCTTGCTCATAGAAAGAAGGACTCTCAGCAAAACAATGGAGGCAAGAAAAAAACCAAATGGGAAGAGTTGGTGGGAAAATAACTTTACCAAGCAAGTTAGTGGCAAAAATCAGTCACATTAGGCCAGGGATTCTCAACCTGCAGCCCGTGGGCTGGATGCGGCCTGCAGCACTATTTCATGTGGCCCCCACTGCCTCAACCACACGAGGAAGTGCCATGTGGTGGAGGAAGGGCAAAATGGCCGTCCGGCCCCCAAAGCTGTCTGAAGGAGCGTGACCCAGCTCCCGGCTTAAAAAGATTGAGAACTCCTGTATTAGGCTGTAAAAGCCCCTGCCATTGATACCCATAGTTAGTGCATGCAAGATTGGTATTATCCCAACAAATGGGCTATAGATTAACCCCATATTTAAATATTTTTATCCAGAAAAATCTAGTTTAGCAACTCTAAAGAGTTTGTTTGTATTAATGGCATATACTGTATTGCTATGCCATTCACATACCCTTTGTCTTGCATCCTCCTTCACCCCTCCTTCCATGAACTGGAATGCAAAACAAGATGAATTTTGTAGCAGCAGAGTGCTGATTTTACAAAATGCAAATGGAAAAGGCGTTTAATGCAGAATTCTCATTTAAAGGTGAAGTGAAAGGCTTTGTACTGCCAGAATCCCAATGTTTTATGTCTTAGCTGTAAGAATGAAAATAATTATAGAGATCTACTTCAAAACTGGCTCCCACCTTCTTTGAGCTACTTAGCTAGATGCTTGAAATTTTCACATAGTAAAAACCAGCTCCAATCTGACCAGAGATGGGAAAAGTTACTTTTTAACTACAACTGAGAGAAAATGCAGGTAAACACGGGACTGTAGTGTAAAAATGTAGTCTATGAAATTGCCTTAATTTTACCATGATGGTGGTTCAGCTTCTTCAACAGTTATCTTCATTATGCACCTGATATCCATACACTTCTCTTACTACCACGATGATGTAATAAATGCTTGGGATCTTGGCAAAATAGAAATATCCTGATTTCAGATCACATAAAAGACTGTATATGGATTTGGACTTTGTATGAGGCATGCAAAATCCTAGCCGCGATGCCTCATACAATGTCCAAATCCTTGCCGCGATGCCTTGTACAACGTCGTTTCCATAGAGATACATTGTACTGTAACAGCACAGACTTCAGGGCAAAGTCAAGGAAATAGACAGGAAATTGACAGAACTTTAAGAAATCATTGTCTAAAGGCTAAATACATTACAAAAATATGTCAAACAACCCTGATTGTCCAAGAACCTGAAGAATGCTGCAAAAATCCCAGGAATGCTTCTAAAAATTCTGACAAAAAATTCAAAAAAATCCAAAACCACTCCTAAACACTCTTTGCCTCATGCAAAACCCACAAGAGCAATGCACGCATATGTCCTGCCTTTTATACTGCCCAGGCACAATGCAACCTGGGGAAAAACCCAATGCCTCATACAAAGTTGCAGCGACTTTGTATGAGGCAACTTTTTTCAAGAAATTAGGCGATGTATGAATTCGATGTTGTATGAAGCGGACTTTGTATGAGGTATTACTGTACTTATCTTTGGATTAAGTCTATTACCAAATAAGTTTTAAAATCATATTATGATAGTTTAGTAGACATTTTTCATGAAACATGAAACATTTAGTCTCAGAACTGTTGAATATCGTGCATAGGACTTGTGTTTCTGCATTAGAGAACTTCAGAGGTCACTGTGACTGTATAGATGAGCCAGTGCATTGTAAGATGATCTGTCAAACCAAACACTTGGCTCACCTTGTTAACATGCTCTTAATCTCTCATTAATGAAACAAGCTAGGACCCTTCCCCCATACTCAGGAGATTTCCTCTTCCTCAATGCCATGATGGATGAGAGCCTTTCAGACTCTAGTAATGAAGTGGCTTTAGCTATTGGAACTGTCTTAAAAGGGGGGAAACTCATCCTCCCACAAAAGTCACCTCCCTCGTTTGTTTTACTATATGCTTTATCGTAGTCTTTTTTTAAATTACAGAGCATTGTTTATGAAAATGAGGAGCTTCCCAAAATTTTTCTTGATTTCCTCAATGTTCGTCACTTTCCATCTCTCCCAAAAGCAGAAAGCTGTGGGTAAGACTTTTATCTAGAAATCTTAAATGTTGTATACAACTTATGTCGATCTGGCCTCTTACAGTGAAACTAGTTTCCTATTCTGATACAACATCAGCATCTCAATACGAGATACCACACTTGCATAAGAGCAATTCCACATCATGGTAGAACCTGCATTTGAAATTGGTCAGAAAATTTGGGAATGCAAATTTACACAGACGAAGTGAAGCATGCATTACTTTATGCTTTTACTTTAAAGCAGGGGTTCCCAATGTTTTCCCGTCAGGGACCGGACCTGCCCCCGACACTTCCTGCCTGTGGCCGGAGGCATTGCCGCGCCCACTCCTTATGTTTGCAACAGTGGTGGGAATCATGCACTTTTTTCTGGGTTGTTGCACATCCTCTGCTGCTTTCCAGGGCAGCAGGAGCATTTTCGGAGCATGATCGCTCTGGTTTGGGAATTTTCCGCCTCCTCCCCACTGTGCTTCAGCACCTAGAAAGCGACCATGGCTGAGTTCCTGTTTTTGTGCTGTGATCCCAGCCACTGATGTAAACTCCGCCCGGCACTGGAAGTTGCCCACAGTCGCACTTCAGCTGTCAGTGCAGCGGGGAAGGGGCGGAAAAATCCCAAACTGAAGTGAAATTGCTCTAAAAAGCCTCCCATCACCCTAGGAAGTGGCGGTGCCGGTCCAAAAACTCGGAAAAAAGTCGTGATTCCTGCCGCTGCCACCATGGTAAGTGACGTATCATGACTTCTGGTGGTGGGGGCGGGTCTAAAGGCCACCATGGGCCAGATTAATGATATGCACAGGCCAGATTAGGCTCGTGGGCCAGGGTTGGGAACCCCTGCTTTAAAGTATTCCTTGTTTTGCATACAGATATGAACTTATTAATGTGTTTTTACTCACTAATTATTGTAATTTTATACTTTGCAAGCCATTTCAAGTTATTCATTTTTAAAAGAGTAGAGCAGCGTAAAACATTAATTGCAAAGCAGGCATGGGAATGTCCTCTCTTTATGTTTCACTATTGTCTGATAGTTTCCAATAGAAGAGGAAATGCTTAAAATAAGACATTGTATTATATGCCTTATAAAATTGTTTGGACAACTGGGTGCAGGCAACATTTGTTTCTATTCTTTGTGAGTAGACTTTGTATGTGAAACATATCAGATCAATCTAGTAAAAACCAATTTTGTGTATTTCTCAGTTCTTTTGAAGAAACAGAATCGGAAGAATCAAGGTAAGCAGTTCACCATACCAGTACCATAATAATAGAATAGGGAAATAGTTGAGTACGCTTTTAAAGACAACATCTAGTAATATGACAGTGAAATGAAATATTCTTAACCAAAAAAACCAACAACATTGTGGCACCTTAAAGACTAACTATTTCGTCAGACATGACCCACAAAAGCTAACATCAAAATACAGCAGGTAGTCTTTCAGGTGCCACAATGTGTTTTGTCTTTTCTTGTTTTGTTTTATTTACTCTCTGATATGCTTGCACAGACTAACACAGCTACCACTTCATAAAATGTTCTATAACAGTTCTGAAGTTTTCTGTTTCATGGTTTATAGAACAATGTTGTTAGCTATGCATCTGGGGATTGTATCCCCACATACACGCATATACATACAGGTGAAACTCGGAAAATTAGAATATCGTGCAAATGTTCATTCATTTCACTTAAAAGGTGAAATATGAGATAGACTCACTACATGCAAAGCGAGATATGTCATGCCTTAATTCGTTATAATTGTGATGATCATGGCGTACAGCGTACATGAGATTATGTGATGATTGTGGGGTACATGAGATTGGGGGGTTGGGGTTTTCATAAACTGTAACCCATAAACATCAATATTATAAGAAAGTAAGGCTTGAACTATCTCGCTTTGCATGTAATGAGTCTATCTCATATATTCGTTTCACCTTTTAAGTTGCATTACTGAACTGAATGAACATTTGCACGATATTCTAATTTTTTCGAGTTTTACCTGTATTTTTAATCCGTAGCCACTACTCAGCTGAAGTGCAATACTTTAAGAATGATTAAACTAAAGAGGGATTCTTGTATCAAACGTAATGGGTCATTCTAACATGAAGTCATTCATGGGAACAGACCCATTGAAATCAAAGGGGCAAGTTAGCCATGACTAACTTACTTTCCCAGTACTACTTAAGAGTGACAATTATAAGAACTGAGCTTTTAAAGCTACACTCCTATGCATACATACTTGAAAGTAAATCCATCAAAAATAACTTCTGAATAGACATGAATAGAACTGCATTATAAAGCAATTTCATGTACACTGCCTTCCAGTGGTCTAGCCGCTTGGGTGTATATTAAGAATATGAGAAAACAAATTTTTTGCAGTTTTTAACTGACAAAAACAGCTAAAACAAATTAATGAAGTTTTAACAACATGGAGGGGTGGGAGGGATTATAAATTGCTGACACCTACAGTCCTGCTTTGTAATGGGATCATTCCAGAGCAAACAACATAAAAACTATGAAAGTCTTTGGATTGTATTCCTAGGCTCGTGCACAAGTCTCATTGAACTTGGCTGAATTTGCTTATGTGTAATATGCTTAGTGTCATGTTACTTTTATTCCTCAAGGATGGTTTTCCCCCCTCCTTTTCCATAAAACTGCTTTATATAAACAAATATTATATCTCACCAGCCACATCATCTCACTTTATCAAAGCTAGTTTGCAGTATATTCAGTTTACTATCCCTTGATGCTGACATTCCTGTTCTTGACCTTTCTAGCAAACTGTCCCACCAGCCTGTTCTGCTGTTCCTAAGGGATCCATATGTCTTGCCTACAGCCAATGGTAATCAAACCTGTCATCTGTTAACAGCTCTTTACCGATCTGACCCTACACCACAAAAACCACGTTGTTATTAATACATGCTGAAACCAAATTCTAATTTGGCAGCATGTCACGAGTTGTTCTTTTAAGGGTTTTTAAAATAATAGCTAGGAAATTAGGGTTTTGTACAGAAGGGGGTAACATTGTTACGAGTAGAAACCGTATAGATAAATTCTCAACCACTAAGATTGTAATTTGTCAAAATAGTAACAGATTATGGCTGACCAGCATCCGTGTTAAAGCTCTTTTGAAGAAATATCCTTCCCTTAAATAATAATAGATGTTTTTGTATTGATGGCAATATCATATTAGTTATAGTGAGAAAACAAGTACTTTAATTTAAAAAAATCATCTTCTGTATTTCAACATTATTTTCAACATAACATAACATTATTTTCAACATAACATAAGGGTGTAAGTATTCTCATTGACTGATGTGACCAAAAACATTTATTCTCTGCCATTAAACTATATTCAGGTTTCCTCCCAAAATATTCCTCCTAAATTAATGGGTAGTGTATGTAATACGAGGTTCATTTCTGTTGCACAGTTACCTATGCAAAGTTAAATAATCCTGATTTCATTAGGCTTTTAGCCAAGTGATACATGGTGTGGAAACTCCAGGATTAAAATTCATAACTTTGTATTAATTTACTTCAATAACAATCTGAGATAGGTCCCAGTCTAAATTATCCTATAATTCCTAATATAAATATCCAGTACAAAATGGAACTATGCATTATATATATCCTGAATGCTTCCATTAGTTTTGTTAACTTTGAAACTGACAGCTTTAGTTGGACTATCAGAGCGGCATCAGACTGGGTTACACAGAAAGACCTTCCTCAAAGATTGTGGTATTTTTGAACCATAATTGGGCGCACCCCAGGCAACAGCCCCCTTGTGCCAGCTTAATCTTTCTCACATTAAGTAAGGCAAAAGGAACAGCAGAATGAACTCGCCAAAAGGTGGCTTTATTTTGGCAGTCTCACGTCTGGCCTAGACAAGGAAGATGCAGCAGCTTCAGACTCAGATCAAGATCTTGTCCCACCTTCAAATGAAGGATGTTACAAGGGCAAAATTACCACATTTCACTGTGCAGCAGTTTCATGTGCTTTATCTTTCTTTTGTTTCTGCCCTATTCTGTTTGTTATGTAAGCATTCTGAGAGGGCCAACACTCCAGACAAAACAGAAATACAGTAAAACCCCGACTTACATATGCCTCGAGTTACATAAAATTCAACTTACATAATGATTTTGTGCTAAAACCATGTCCCGATTTACATGAATGTCCCGATTTACATGAATGTCCCGATTTACATAACACAGTTTCCTGTGGGTTTGCTTCGAGTTATGTAAAAAATTCATTTTTCCTATGGGGTTGCTTTGATTTACATGTATCATTTTTCTATGGGTTTGCTTCGAGTTAAGTAAAAATTCATTTTTCCTATGGGTTTGCTTCAAGTTAAGTAAAAATTTATTTTTCCTATGGGTTTGCTTCGAGTTAAGTAAAAAACCGATTTACATAAAAGCCTACGGAGCAGAACTTTTACGTAAGTAGGGGTTTTACTGTACTTCAGTAGGGTTGGAAGGATAATAGAGGGAGGCCACACTTTTATGTTCCTCCCGTATGTCATGGGAAGGGGCTACAGTGGCTTAGTGGTTAAGACACTGAACTTGATGACTGGAAGGTCAGCAGGTCAGATGTTTGAGACCTGAGTGCTGCACGATGGAATGAGCTCCCATCTCTGTCTCGGCTCCTGCCAGCCTAGCAGTTTGAAAGCAGGAAATTGCAAGTAGATAAATAGGTACCACTTCAGTGGAAAGCAAACAGCGTTCTGTGCACTCTGGTGTTTAGTCATGCCTGCCACATGTCCACGGAAATATCTGCAGACACAGACAGCATTGGCTCTTTGGCTATAAACAGAGATGAGCACTGAACCATACAGTTGGATACGACTGGCTTTCGAACAAGGGCAATCTTTACCTATATGTCATGGGAGATCTATATTTCAAGCTGGGGGGAGGCTTTTCTCTTATCCCCCTCCATAGTCATGAGCTACCCTAATCTATTCTCAAATATTATAATACAGTGATACTTCATACAACGTCGAAACTTGGTTCCACAAGTTTGGACTTTATACGGATTTGGACTTTGTATGAGGCATGCAAAATCCTAGCCACGATGCCTCATACAACATCCAAATCCTTGCTGCGATGCTTCATACAACGTCGTTTCCATAGAGATACATTGTACTGTAACAGCACAGACTTCAGGGCAAAGTCAAGGAAACAAACAGGAAACTGACAGAACTTTAAGAAATCATTGTCTAAAGGCTAAAAACATTACAAAAACATGTCAAACAACCCTGATTGTCCAAGAACATGAAGAATGCTGCAAAAATCCCAGGAATGCTTCTAAAAATTCTGACGAAAAAATTCAGAAATATCCAAAGTCATGCTCAAAACCACTCCTGAACACCCTTTGCCTCATGCAAAACACACAAGAGCAATGCATGCATGTGCCCTGCCTTTTATACTGCCCAGGCACAATGCAACCTGGGAAAAACCCCAATGCTTCATACAAAGGCGCACGACTTCGTATGAGGCAACTTTTTTCAAGGAATTAGGCGATGTTGTATGAATCTGATGTTGTATGAAGCGGACCTTGTATGAGGTATTACTGTACACAACATAGTAGTTTAAGATTAAAGAAGTACTGTTACCAGTCATACAAATAATTTTAAAATTCAAGGCTTTTCTCTCCCCCTTCTCCAAATAACCAAAGAGAAGATTAGTTTTAAAAGTATGCTTTTTGCTGAGGACTCTAAACTGCTGAATAGTAAAAATGGAACAGGTTTTTTTTTAACAATGCAACTTTATTTTGGTCTAAGGTAAAGGTAAAGGTTTCCCTTGCTCGAAAGCCAGTCATACCCAACTCTAGGGTTCAGTGTTCATCTCTGTTTCAAAGCCGAGGAGCCAGCGCTTTCTGCTTCTGCAGACATTTCCGTGGTCATGTGGCAGGCATGACTAGACACCGGAGTGCACAGAACATGTATAGAATTAACACAAACAGAAAAATGCTACTACCTAATGCTAAGAGAATAAATATAACGCTTTAAACCCTGCATATGAACATACTTCTGCATATATTTATATTCGTTTGTCCTTCTGATAGTACCTTTTCCCTGTTAGTTTTTAGTTTTAATTAGTGTATTTGTTGTGTTGATTGGTTTTTGCAATATGGAGTCTTTAGATTGGATTTAGAAACCTGTCCCTTTATGTTGACCTGATGCTCGTTGGCTTGCTGCCCCAGGGATGCCTCTGTGATGGGATAACTTAAGCCTCTTCCAGTCAACTTGGACTAAAAACGGTTGTAAACTACAATGGAAAAACTGCTGTGAAGTATTCCCTGTAGAAATCTTGGAATTCCTTCAAGTGTATTGAGATTTTGTTAGAAATTGAATTGCCAGTGTAATCCATCTTCCTTGTGAGAAAAGATTCAGATAAAGAGCTGGAGCCTAGCAGCATTAAGTATTAGGACATCCCTTTAAATCAATAAGCTACAAATCTGGCAGTGCATTGAAGCAATGCCCAGTGCTACACTAAAATGGGTTTAGTGCTGAAACAGCATTACTAATAATACAATCCTGAGCATAGATAAACATGGTGATGATGCAATATCCTAAATTACATTGGGCCTTGCCTTGTGAAGTACTACAAGAAATGTTTATATTGTATCGATGTACTTAACAAAACAGTTTTTCTTCTCTCTTTTTCCAGGTGACTTTCCAAATGTAGTTATTGAAGGGGTTCTTCATGGATTGTTTTATCCTAACCTACAGCCCAGGTAGAAAATGGGTTTGGATGGATAAATATTGAAGTAGATTCAAGTCCTCTTTCCTCAATTAAAGGTTTTAGTAGAATTGTAAACCATGGAACGTGGCAACAATTATGATTAATAATTTAGAACATTTCCCTTTTCTAAAATCAGTGAATCACTAATATTGCTGCTTTTAAAAATATGAATTGCTACTCTGATTAATCTATCTACACAACTCTAAATATTTAAATTGTAAAACAGCTGACTGCATATACTGAATTACAGTAGAATAATTACAATAGAAAAATTGTCTATTTTTTAAATATAATAAACAACTACACTGGGTGCCCAAACTGCGGCCCGGGGGCCAGATGTGGCCCCTGATGCCAATTCATCCAGCCCACAAAGCCCTCGTCACTCCTGAAAGCAGAAGTAAAAAGTGAATTGGCGTTGGGGGCCGCATCCGGCCCCCAGGCCTTAGTGACCGGCTCCCTGAACCACTTGAATGGCCTGCGGCCCAAAAAGTGTGGGCACCCCTGAACACTAAACCTTTGTAGCATCCACTGCTGGCAGTGGATACGCAACATTGTAGCACATGCAAGACTAAATAATGCAAATGTTTAGAAAGTAATTGCAAAAAAACTGGAAGTGAAATATAAGCTTATTGTATCAATATTTTCAGTGTTGTATCATATCAATGTTATGTGAAATAGGATAAAAATGTTTATATGCTTGAAACTAGATTCAAATTTAGTTTTAATTTACTGGCTACAATCTGTGAACCTCCAGGTAACAATCTGCTTGTTCAGCATAACTCATGCATGCTAATTAACCTATGCTATTCTGTAACAGAAAACAAGCAGAACTGTTCCGGGGTGGGGCGAATCTCATCATTGTTCAGAAGTCAACTGTCCAACTACATTCATGTCTACATTGTTTCCTCATGTTACTCCAAAATAAAACATTGTGTGTCGATTGTTGCTGTTTTACTTGCACTAGCTTTTAGTCAATTGCAGGTTGAATGATTTGCAATTGCATTTTTATTTTTATTTTGCCCATCAATACTGCTCTCTTCCCTTGATCTTTGCATCAGACATGGGCCACTTCCACACTTGCCATCCAACCTCTTGACAAAAATATCCCATGATGATGAACTTCATGATACATCTAATTTTGTATTACTGAGGGTCCTTTTTGACATCTGACTTTAGAAACAGGAAGTCACTCACCCAACAAAGGTGTTATTAGAAGCAAAGAAAGTCTTCCTGGACCAGTGTTGGCAAACGTCTAAGTGACCTCATTCACTATTTACCTCCAGATACCCATGTTGGAAAAGATGCTCTCTGGAGTATTACTACTTAGAAGAAAATGCTGTTGAAGGCTCCCACTAAACATGAAGATCACATTAGAAAGGTCTTTGTCACTTACATTTATGACAGTCCCAGGTGCATTTACGTATGCGGGGCGCATTTTCCAGCTGACATAAACACGTCCACTTCCATGTTCGGGCACAGCAGAGGCAGCGTGACCTACATAAAATGCTACCATGGACCATGTCTGACCCGCGGACCGTAGGTTAGGAACCCCTATCCTAAATAATAAATATCAGAGCACATCCTAATATTTCTTCTACAACTTGGCTCACATATTTATAGCCATATTGTGCTAAAAATGTATGTACCTTTTAAAACAAACTACTGATACCTGGAAAAAATGGGAAAAGATTTTTGCAAAGGAAGAAAAGTTTTAATGTCTGTAAAAAAAAATCCGTGCATTACATGGAATAAAAAAGTGATTCTTCACGGGTAACAAAACTATTAACAGTAATGTGGTAGACATTTTGCATATACAGGTATTGCAGTTCAACCAAATGAACCAACTCAGTCATTTAACATAACAGAAAATATTTATAGTCATGATTTGTGCTGAAACATTTGTGTGCATTTTCATTGATATCAATAGACAAACAATTGGAAAGACAATTGCTGATGATTATTTTTAATGATAAACAAGTTAATACTATGCAATATGTCCAGAAAATATTACATTTATACAGATTTCTTTTGAAACCTGGGAAATGCAATAGCGATAACACTTATACGGCACCCAATAGCACTTAGTACACTCTCTGGACAGTTCACAAGGCAATTAGCATTTTGTCCCCAACATGCTGGGTACTCATTTTAACCGGCCTCAGAAGGAAGGATGGCTGAGTCAACCTTAATCCCCATCACAATCGAATGTCAAAGGAGTTGCACTGAACAAGGGTCTTAATTATTTTGACATTTCCCACAGGAAACATTTTATAAATGTATTAATTATAAGTACTGGTAAGATGAAATATTGGTTTGACCAAAAAATTAAGGGGAGTTGTTAATGCTTTTGGTAAAAACACTTAATAAGAGGAATTAAAACCACCCCTCCTAATACATTTTTAGCTTCTTCAAGGGACAAAGGCAACAGCAGAGTGTTTAGGAATTTATGCTGTCAGCTCACCACAGGTTTTTCAAGATCCTTTTCAGATTAATAGTCTTTCACCGAGTTTATCCAGGAGATACCATTGTTGCTGTTTTGCTCACACTGCTGTCAACTCATCCAGTCATCCACTTCAACCACAAATGGTTCTTTTACATCTATTTTCCCACTATTTACAATCACACAGTCTTGAAGAGGCTGGTCGTGTTCATCTGTTGGCTGAAGTTCTATGCCATGCACGACTGACTTAAAAAAAAAAAAAGGGGGGGGGGAGACTTTAATGCCAAAGAAAACTCTAAAATATCTTACCTCATTAGGTAATTTGATGCTACTTAATATGAAGCTATCTACATGAATTGGCCACCCGAGAAAACACCTAAGCTAACTATAGTGGCATCTAAAAACAATCCAAACTTTAAAAACCTGAAAAAAGAAATATCTTGATCTCATGCTGGAAATAAAGCAAAAGGGAATTCAAGGGAAGCATTCCTCCTCCTCCTTCAAGTACTGTATCTGATTCCAAATATTGGCTATCATCATGGTAATCAGCCATGAAGATTGTCCATTTACCTTCTGCATCACAGCATCACACCCATACCACTGATTCAGTTCTGCCAGTCACTTCCTGGTCCTGAGTTCTTTTGGCACACCAAGTCCTCAACAGCCCCGGGCCAGTATTGATGAAACTGCTATCCTCCATCAAGATGGATTCAAGTGGGAGTTAATCCACTTGGGGACCATCACCCTTCCCTGTGGACTTCATGACGCAAGGCCATTAATCTTCTCTGTTGTCAGGTTAGTTAACCACCACCTGACAATCGGTGTTGAGTCGCTGGCAGTATGGCCTACTCTATTACCATAGCAGGATAATCTGGCCAGACGTCCTAAGATTGAATTTTCATAATGTGTGTGAAGATCCTTCTTTAGTTGCAGAGGTGTGATATATAAAAAGATGACCTCTAAGGTGACATCAAAATACATATTGGCAGCAGATGTTTATTTTAATTTATTTTAAAGCCTTATAAGCTACCTAGTAAACCTTCCAAAGACAACAAAGAATAAGATGGCTGCCAAGATGGATGGCATTAAAAGGGTATGAGATAAAACTATGGAGCTTAATATGCCTTTTTAATATTAGCCGCTATGTCATTGCGTTCATTTTCTGCTGATGATCACCCTATAGGCCTCTTTGTGAACACAATGGTGAACTATGTAGGACTTTGATCTACTCGAACAAGGATTTTCTTGTGTTCTTTACAGAATTTAAACAGAAAGAACCTACTCAAAGATTGTGGTATCTTTGAACCACAATCGGGCATACCCTGGTAACAGCAACCTTTCTCACACTAGGTCAGGCCAAAGAATACAGAATGAACTCAGCAAAAGGTGCTTTCATTTTGGCAGTTTCATGACTGGCCTAGACATGGAAGAAGAACAAAATAAATCAATGATGAAAGTAGAAGATTAAAAACTAACAGTTAAAGCAAAACAGCACCACACATGTCACACCTTCAGCAAAATATTAACATAATCACAGGTCAAAGTAAGCAGGCATGTTTTCAGTGTTTGCTTGAAAATCAGTAATGATGAGATTAAGTGTTCGTACTTGGATCCTTTGAAACACGGGGCTTTCAAGACAAGTACTAGTACTTTAAATCATGGTCAGGAATAGGAGAGAAGCCAGGAGGTTGCCTAAGCCCATGATGGTGAACCTTGGCACTCCAGATGTTCTTGGACTTTAATTCCTGAAGCCCAATCACCCTGTGTATCCACACAAATGGGTTTACTGTGATTCATCTGGCCCATGCTGCCCTCGTCACTCCCGGAAGCGGAAGTAAAATGTGCCCATATGGAGTAAACCCATTCGTGTGGATTCACAGGGTGCTTGGGCTTCTCGGAATTGAAGTCCAAGAACATCTGGAGTGCCAAGGTTCACCATAACGGGCCTAGGTGTTGTTCCCAATCTGGCAACCTTGTTTCAGATCAACTGCCATTTGAGTAGGTAGCTGTCCGTATGTCATAATAGGGAGTAGCTGTCTCTTTCACACTTTTTTGTGATAGATAGGTATGACTTGTAATTACAAATCCCTAAATACTGTATTTTCTGGCGTATAAGACTACTTTTTAACCCCGAAAAATCTGTGCTAAAGTCGGGGGTCGTCTTATAGGACAGGTACTTAACTGCAGCTTGTTTCCCCTTGCTTCATATGTCTGGCTCATATGGTGGGGGGTGCCGCGGCCGAGTCCCTGCTCTGTGCGGGAAGTATGAAGCAAGGGGAAGCAAGCTGCACACATCTTCCTGTACCTCAAGGAGGAGAACGTGAGCGTGGACTGGCTCTCCACCAGAACCTGCCCATTCGACTCGGAGGGCTGCACTTCTTCGGGTTGAGTGTGGGTTAATTTTTATTTGGTGTGCATTGGAAGAGAGGTAGTCTTATACGGCAAGTATATTTCAAACTCTATATTTTAACTGGAAAAGTTGGGGGTCGTCTTATACGCCCAGTCGTCTTATACGCCGGAAAATACGGTACCTATATAGCAAATGCTGTGTGCTAAAAATGAAGTAGGTAACTGATTTTAAAAATAAAGCATCCCATGATCAAAAGCACTGTTTTGAAGTAAAGAAGGGAAAGAATGTAACTTACCATGCCATCAATGACTTTTCCAAATACAACATGCTTTCCATCTAACCAGCTAGGCCTTGTCACAGCAATGAAGAACTGTGAACCATTAGTATCTGGACCAGAATTAGCCATGCTGACCCAACCAATCCCGTAGTGTTTCAGTTTAAAGTTTTCATCAGGAAATCTGTCTCCATAGATGCTCTTTCCTGAGAAATGACAAAATTTCAAAGAAGCTACTTCGGAAACCAAGAATTTAAAAGCGTACTTGTTTGGAGATTACAAGATGACATGGAGACATGCACAACCACCAAACGCTTCTGCCATCAAGATGGCCAAAAGAAATGCTCTAGTCATCATCAATCAGAATTGATTATTGCTGTGCACTATTGAGAATAACTTTTCCTACAGCATAGGCAAGCACTGAACCCTTTATATATTTTTTTATTTCCTTGCCACCAGCACTAAACCAGAATTATGAGGGCTCACCATGTGTACTTTATGAAAAAGGGAGAAATTTAGACCCTGTGATGATACTTTGTTGATATATCCATTAAAATATATACCCGCACATTTTCCAAAGTTGATTTAATATAGCTCTTTAGAAAAGAGGTAATCCCCCCCCCCCGAGCAGGGCGGATCTACACCATATTGTAATCATATATCATGTGTGTTTTTCTTTTTGTTTATGTATGTTTTTATTTTTAAAAATATCACTCTGGTCTAGTTCAAGGTTTGTGAGCATGAAGGATAATTTGCACAGCTGGCCAATTGAAGCATGGGAATGGATTTGGGCTTCACCGCTTTTCCTATGCAAAAACTGGCACAGGTAATTACACATAATTCCCTGAATAGTGGACTCAAAAATGCTATCATCGAAAGCCTGAGGATACCAATCACAGTAGATTCACCTTTTCTTGGATCTGGACAACTGAAACTCTCACTTATTGTAGTTTGCTGAATCAGAATAACATAACTTGTTCTCCATTTTCTTTATCATTTTTAAATGCTGATTCATTTGATGAATCTAGGCCTGTAGTACAAAGCACTGAATAGGCAATAGGCAATTGAGCTGGGAGAAGCGAACACTATTAGACCAAATACAAAATAAATCTGCAAAGAGTGATTGAATATGACAGTAACCAGAGAATAGTCAAGTCTTCCTTCTATGTGCAAATGAAATGGTTTTGACACACTAAGAATGTGTAGAGATTTCCCATTTTAAACTCTATTTTGTAGTCTGAAGTTTTTTAAAAAAAAGTCTGCTTAAGTTGCTGCTTGCCATAATAAGAGCATCCATTTAGATATACTAATTGAGAAAAGATTGTTGATTTGTGATACAATCAGGGTGTAAAGGTAAAGGTTGCCCATGCTCAAAAGCCAGTCATATCCGACTCTAGGATTCAGTGCTCATCCCTGTTTATAGCCAAAGAGCCAGCGCTGTATGCATCTGCAGACGTTTCTGTGGACATGTGGCAGGCATGACTAGACACCTTCCCACCAAAGTGGTACCTATTTATCTACTTGCAATTTCTTGCTTTTGAACTGCTAGGTTGGCAGGAACTGGGACAAAGAGGGGAGCTCATGCTGTCATGCAGTACTCGGGTCTCAAACTGCTGACCTGCCGACCCTCCAGTCATCAAGTTCAGTGTCTTAACCATTTGAGCCACCGCAGTCAGGGGTGTGCAAAGTGTAAATTGAAGACAACATGATGTTCCTGAGGGGTCCAAATCCAGACCTTAGAATTCCTGTGGCTATGCAGCATCTCCTCACGTTATTGTTTTTAAATAAATAACTTTAAAATCTTCTTATGTCCAGGAGGGAAGCAGCGACCCTCCCATTCCCCTAAAAATATTGTACATTTTCTAAAATAATTTTTATTGAATTTTTTTCAAAGACATACAAAAAAGAAAAGAAAACAATGACTAACAATACAGTACATAAACAAATCCATAGTATCATCTTAACAGACATTACTGAATGTTAGCACATAACAATATCTAGCCTCATTACTTACTATATAACCACCAAATATTAAAAGCCATTATTTCAAGATCCGAAATAATAAGAACTTTCCATGCTACCACTAATCTTTAGATAAATAATAATCGCCCTGTGAGTATATACAATGCCCGGAGAGTTTATTTTCTGCTCAACTCCAGAAACTTCTTTGAGATGGTACTGGTCCTGAACTATCATTTGCCATACAAGAATGGTCCACAAATGGTTTCCATATGTTCCAAAATCTATTCTCTTTTAAGTTATCTCTTTTCACTTTAATCTCCCATGTCAATTTATCATTCAGTGCTAAACTCCACATTTCTTTATACCACTCTCCAATCTGTATATCTATATCATTTTTCCAGTTTCTAGCTATACATTGTATACCCGTTGTCAGTACAATTTCCAATAATTCTTTTTCCTCCTTGTTTAAACCCAAACCTTCCACATTCGTTAAAAGAATGGTACTTGACACCAATTTAACACTTCTACCCATTATTTCACCAAGCTCACCTTCTATTCTTCCCCAAAAATCCCTTATTTTTTTACAGCTCCACCACATATGTTCATATGTTCCATCAAATTCTCTACATCGTACATTTTTTTAAAAAATAGAATTTTGCCGCTAGAAGGTGTAAGCAATTTCTTCATTTTTTGAAGTCTTTTCTAAAGGAAACATAATTTAGAGGTATGCAGGGAAAGCTGGAGTGTAGCCATCAAACCTCTTTAGGCTGTGTACCATGTGATGACTGGTTAATTTGGCAAAATGTTTATCAGCTCGACTTTAGAATCCTGTATGTGCTCCTCTTTTTCTGAATTTTATTTACATAGAAATCAGTCATACCTCCTGTGCCATCTCCAGCAGTGAAGTCACCTCCCTGAATCATGAAATCTTTGATAACACGATGGAATTTACTTCCTTCATATCCGAAACCTTTCTAAAAAACAAAGTTCAAAATTGTAAGACACTGTAAGTTATTAGTCAAAAGACAAGTGATAGGACTACATGTTCAGAGAACAAAAAAAATAAGGCTATGCAAGATCTCTTAACTTCAACAGCATTGGTTTTAGTTAAGTAAATGCTGGACTGTATCCTAAGATGCGTTCAACTATATATGTTTCTATATCCAAGATGCTCAGCATTTGCATCATAGCTGATACAGAAAAGTCCACATAGACTCATTATATCATAACTGTTTAATATATTCATTTTAATTTTGCTAAATTTATTAATCACCAATACATTTTAATAGCTACAAGCCCAAAGTAATGTCAATAGTGAGACAGCTGGTAATTGCGGCTCTACTGCAGACCCTACTTTGCCACTTTCTTCAGTGTAATTTATATTACAGACCATAATAAAGTCCCACAAAAAGGGGTAACATTATATACCTTAACATTCTGTTACTCTGAAGAAATAGCACATATAAAAGGGAAATGTTGGACTGTGTTGGTCAGAATTCCAAAATCTGGGAACAGTCTTCTATAGGCTAATACTCCATACAAAACCATTCTTGGACTACACATAGCACTTTGGACCGAGACAAGAGTAGGGCCAGCTCGTGTCTACAGGTGAAACTTGGAAAATTAGAATATCGTCCAAATGTTCATTCATTTCACTTAAAAGGTAAAACAAATATATGAGGTAGACTCACTACATGCAAAGCGAGATATGTCATGCCTTAATTCGTTATAATTGTGATGACCATGGCGTATAGCGTACATGAGATTATGTGACAATTACAGAGTACATGAGATTGGGGGGTTGAGGTTTTCATCAGCTGTAAGCCATAAGCATCAATATTATACAAAGCAAGGCTTGAACTATCTTGCTTTGCATGTAATGAGTCTATCTCATATATTTGTTTCACCTTTAAAGTTGCATTACTGAACTGAATGAACATTTGCACGATATTCTAATTTTCTGAGTTTCACCTGTACATGCTACATTTGAAGTACTGTATCAGGTACTGAAGGACCCGCTGACTGTAAAACCCGAAGGCTTTTACAGTGGGACAGTAACATTTACCATATATATTTGTCTGTTCTACCAAGAGTAACAGCAAAATGGCAGTACAGTATATGTATTAGAATGGGGCACTAGGAAAGTTCAGGTTCAAATAGGCATCCAATACTGGGCAAACTGGTATCTTGCAGCCTAACCTATCTCATACAGCTGGTGGGAGAAAATGGAGGTGGAGAAAAGAAGCTATTCCGACCACTCTGAATGCCTTGGAGGAAGTAGGAGTATTTTTAAATATTTAAAAATACTTAAGTATTTTTAAGTATCTAAATAAATTATTGCCACAGGCAGAGACACACACTCATTTTCATCTATCACAATATCCCCTTACTTGGCTATCTGCAACCTATAGGAGCTAGCCTTTTGAGTCAAGATATACACATAGTACAGTTACGCTTCTGAGCACAATACAACTCTCAAAGCAACCCCTACGTCATCTTCAAGTGAAAACTGAAAATTGGGATTCCTCACACTCAGGAGTGCAACTAATTACAATCATTATTTCGGAGAGCTATCAGAAAGACAGGACACTGTTCAAATGACGATAAACCATTAGTTAGATCTATGTATCCATCTGTCCATCCAGTTTTGTAAAGTGAGCTGCAGTTATTTGTATTTTCACTAAAATTGAAATAAACAACTTTTTATAAAGCACGTACCTCTCCAGTTGCGAGTTTAACGAAGTTTTCTACAGTCTTTGGTACTACTTTCCCAAACAAACCAATTACAATTCTGCCAACATCTTTGCCACCAATCTGTATGTCAAAGAATACCTGGGGAAGGAATCAGAAATAAAAATGAATTACCTTGTATATGCTAGGCCACCATTAAACTATAGAATGAAGCAAAGCCATGTTTTTAGAGCCTTCCTAAAGGGGAGCAACTCCACCTGGAGGTGCAATTCTGGTGGAAGGAGGTTCCATAGGGCCGGGGCGGATACTGAGAAGGCTCTCATCCTGGTCTCATCCAGCCTTATGGCAAGAACAAATATTCTTGAGGCTCAAGTGGCTAAGACGCTGACTGGAAGGCAGGAGGTCAGCAGTTCGATTCCTGAGTACTGCAGGATGGAATGAGCTCCTGTCTTTGTCCCAGCTCCTGCCAACCCAGCAGTTCGAAAGCAAGAAATTGCAAGTAGATAAATAGGGAACACATTGGTGGGAAAGTAAACAGTGCTCCATGCGCTCCGGTGTCTAGTCATGCCCACCACATGACCACAGAAATGTCTGCAGAAGCTGGCTCTTCAGCTTTGAAACAGAGATGAGCACTGAACCCTAGAGTCAGATATGACTGGCTTTTGAGCAAGGGAAACCTTTACCTATGCAAGAGCAAAACCAAATTAGAAGATAGAGGAAGTTGCTCACTGGACAAGGAATATAGCTGAGGAATTCAACCTCAACTACGTCACTTGGAGGAGCCTAAATAGGCTGAGGGTTGGAGTGCCTAAATGAAGACCAATGTGTTCAAGTGGCAGCAGCGGACAACAACATGCTGTGTGAATGTGGAGAAGTACAGAACCCGGCTCATTTACTAGTCTGTGTCGATTACTACCAGAAACATGTGCCAATGAACATTTAATTTTGGCTAATGACAAAGCCAAGAAGGTGGCTTCATTTTGGCAGTCCAAAGTTTGATCTGGACATAGAGGAGGAGGAGGAGGAAGAACAACAACAACAACAACAACGAAGAAGAAGAAGAAAAACAAGAACAACAAAGAAGAACAAAAGGAAAGATGAAATGTAAGTTTTTGTTGTTGTTCAGTTGCACAGTAGATTCCGACTCTTTGCGACCCCATGGACCATCGCTCTCCAGGCACCCCTGTCCTCCACCATCCTCCTTAGTCCGCACAGCCCCATGCCCATTGCGTCTACAATACCATCTAGCCATCTCATCTTTGGCCGTTCCCTTCTTCTCTTTTGCCCTCCACCTTCCCCAGCATCAAGGCCTTCTCAAGTGAATCCTCTCTTCTCATTTGATGTCCAAAATACTTCAGCCTCATCTTTGTTATTTGTCCTTCTAAGGAACACTCAGGGCTAATCTCTTCTAATATTGACCTATTTGTTCTCCTCGCTCTCCAGGGGACTCTCAAAACTCTCCTCCAGCACCACATCTCAAAGGCATCTATTTTTCTCCGCTCAGCCTTTCTAATGGTCCAGCTCTCACAGCCATACATTGCCACCGGAAATACCATGGCTTTGACTATGCGGACCTTTGTTTGCAGTGAGATGTCTCTACTTTTCACTATGTTCCCCAGGTTTCTCATAGCTTATCTCCCAAGCATCAGTCGCCTTTTTATTTCATGGCTGCAATCTCCATCTGCAGTGATCTTGGATCCTAAGAAAGTAAAGTCTGTCACTGCTTCTACTTCTTCCCCATCTATTTTCCAGGGACTGATGGGCATACCTGTCAACCTTCCCGGATTGGCCGGGATTTCCCCTTTTTCGGCGCCGATTTTCGAAATTTCCCGCCCAGAGCTGCCAAAACGCCAGAATTTGGCAGCGGGGGGGAAAGAGGTACTGCGCATCTCTTCTGCGCAAGTTGCCTTCTACACATGCGTAGAAGGATTTTACGCTTGCGTATAACCCTTCTACGCTTGCGTAGAACCCTTCTATGCATGCGTAGAAGGCTAGTAAAGGTAAAGGTTTCCCTTGCTCGAAAGCCAGTCGTATCCGACTCTAGGGTGCAGTGCTCATCTCTGTTTCTAAGCCGAAGAGCCAGCGTTGTCTGCTTCTGCTGACGTTTCCGTGGTCATGTGGCAGGCATGACTAGACACCGGAGCGCACGGAACGCTGTTACCTTCCCACCGAAGTGGTCCCTATTTATCTACTTGCAATTTCTTGCTTTCGAACTGCTAGGTTGGCAGGAGCTGGGACGAAGACGGGAGCTCATTTCCGTCCTGCAGAAAAGGGTTCTACGCAAGCGCAAAAGCCTTCTACGCATGCGTAGAAGGCGACTTGTGCAGAACTGTTCTGCGCAGGTCCCAGATTGTCTGGTTGACAGGTATGCTGATGGGGTTTGTTGCCATTAGCTTGGTTTTCTTGATATTGAGTCTCAGGCAAGCTTTTGATCAGGTTACTCCCTGTTACTCCCATGGGGCGCATCGCAGCCTTACTTCCTTCAACGTGGCAGGCAGTGATGTCCGTCCGCCCCACCACCCCCACCCCTGGCTCATGTTTCCCTCCCTCCCCCCCCCCCAAGCAAGCATCTGTGTGATCATTAACATCTGTCTCCCAAAAACTGAACGGAAGAGGACGCCTTTCCCGGGCTGCTGCTTAGCTACGGGGCTAGCCCAAGGACCCTCCTCTGGAGTAAAGGAGAAGGAGCCTCGCCCCCCCTCCCCCGCCCCCCCAGTCCCCATGCAACAAACTTCATTCAGCTCCTCCGGCAACGCAAAGGGCTCTCTTCACCTTGGCGGTCACGGTGGGTCCTCTCCTCCTCCTCAACCCCTCGGCCCCGGGATGGCACAAGGAGAGCCACACGAACGCCAGCGGCCAGGAGGAGCGCGCCAAGACGCGGCCCACCCTCATCATCCTCAGCAACAACAACAACAACAACAACCCTCCTCCCAAGCCTAGCCGACCAAGGTCCGTCCCAGGCGGCGCCTGCGCGGCTCGGCGGCTCGGCGGCTCGGCAACACCCTCCCTGCTGACACTCGGGGTGGCAGGACAGGAGGCGGGGTGGGGCGGGGTGGGGCGGGAGGGACTGGCTAAAAAGTCTCCTCTCTCAGGAGGGTGGAAAACCCCTTAGCTCAGGGGTGCCCAAACTACAGCGGGGGGGGGGGCGCAGCCCCGGCCCCCGACGCCAATTCATTCATTCATTAAATTTAATTTAATAGATTTAATATCAAGAAAGCCAAGATAATGGCAACAGGTCTGATCAGTCCCTGGAAAATAGATGGGGAAGAAGTAGAAGCAGTGACAGATTTTACTTTCCTGGGATCTAAGATCACTGCAGATGGGGATTGCAGCCATGAAATAAAAAGGCGACTGATTCTTGGGAGACAAGCCATGAGAAACCTGGGAAATATAGTGAAAAGCAGAGACATCACATTGCAAACAAAAATTAGAATAGTCAAAGCAATGGTATTCCCAGTGGTAATGTACGGATGCGAGAGCTGGACAATTAGGAAAGCTGAACGCAGAAGAATAGATGCCTTTGAAATGTGGTGTTGGAGGAGAGTTTTGAGAGTACCCTGGACAGCGAGGAGAAGAAATAGGTCAATCTTAGAAGAAATCAACACTGACTGCTCATTGGAAGGGCTAATAGTAAAGACGAAGCTAAAGTACTTTGGACATCAAATGAGAAGGGAGGATTCACTTGAGAAGGCCTTGATGTTGGGAAAGGTGGAGGGCAAGAGAAGGAGGGGGCGTCCAAAGATGAGATGGATAGATGGTATTGTGGACACAATGGGCACAGAGCTGGGCGGGCTGAGGAGAATGGTGGAGGATAGAGATGCCTGTAGGAAAATGGTCCATGGGGTCGCAAAGGGTCGGAATCAACTATGCGACTGAACAACAACAATATCACCCTATCCAATGGACAGTGGGCAGTGTACACAAGTTAAAACTTTAAAACTAATATAAAACGATTAAAAACCCTTAAAAACATAACATTTTTTAAAAAAAAAACCATGCCATTTACTATTTAAAAACAAATATAAAATCTACAAAACCTTAACATCCTGCCCGCGAAGCCCTCGTCGCTCCTGGAAGCAGAAGTAAAACGCACCCATACGCTTCCAGGAGCGACAAGGGCTTTGTGGGCCATAGTGACTGGCTCCCTGAACCACATGACCACCCCACAGCCCAAAAAGTTTGGGCACCCACTGCCTTAGCTCAAATGTCCCCTTTCATCCCTCATAGACTGGAGGGGGGTGTCCCTGGAGTCCACAAGTGAACAGGGTAAGGGCGCTTTGTGAATGTGCGGGAAAGGGAAGTGTTGTGTTCTAACAGTGTACCCTTCTACATGTGATAACAATGTATCTGAACCAATGTAACCTTGCCTACGAGTAACAATGTAACCTTCAGCTGATCACTATAAACCCTGTAAATGGACGCGAGCTAATGACCACCAGCTGGCAGCAGCGAGCGTCCAAGCTCTCTTGGTTCAAACCCATCAAAGGCCACAGCGCGGGAAGTTTCCCGCCGCTACCTACACCTGGACAAGAAGGGCGTGACCAGCCATGACGTCACGCGGGCAGTAGCCAATGGGCTATCGTAGAGCCACATTCAAATACGTTACTACCATATATATAGAGCTGTTCGTCCGCCATTACCTCATGTTCCCTCTGTCCACTATGCAATAAACCTGAGTTAACCCAGCCCTTGGCTGTTTCCTGTGTCTTGACTCTCATACACTAAATTGGCGACGAAGGTGGGATAATGGATCCCCAAGGAGCCAGGGCACAGAGCGGGTTCAACATTACCAAACCGCAAGACTGGGAGCTTTTTGAGATGGACTTCCAGGCGGCACTGGTGGAACTCAAAGTCAAAGAAGACGACGAGGAAAGGAAGAGGGCCATCCTCACCCGCATGCTTGGGATGGAGACCAAGCGAACGCTGGTGGGCATTATTGCGCCGAAGAAGATGGGTGAGTTCAAAGCCGATGACATCATGAAACTGCTGCGTGAGCGTTTCCGACCCTCGAGGGCAATGTTTCCCGCTCGGAGCGCGTTTTGGAGGCGAGTTCAAGCGCCGGACGAGTCGGTAGAAGCCTTCGTAACAGCTATGAGAGTAGCCGCCACCCCCTGCAGATGGGACCACTTTCTAGAGATGGCCCTCAGGGACGGAGTTCTGTGTGGCCTGAAGGACAAGGAAGTGCAGCGCAGCCTGATGAACAAGGAGCCACCACCCACACTGACAGAGGTTGTAGAGGCCGCGGAAGCCGCGGAATCCACGAATGCTGGAGTAGATGAGATGCACAAGTGGCGTGAGTGGCGTCCGAGGGCCGGCAAAGCGGAAAACTCGTTGCACGGAAAGTCCGGACAGTCGGTGCACGCAACCCGACGGACCTCGAAGTCGTCTTCGGAAAGCAGCGACGGCGAGGAGGTCCAGAAGGTCCAAAGGGGAGGGCGCCGTTGCGATGGGTGCGGAGCGGCCCATGAGCGCATGAGGTGCCCATTCAGAAAAACCGAGTGCTACAACTGCGGCCGTCGGGGGCACATCGCCAAGGCGTGCAGAAAAGGGAAAGAGGGCCGGAGACAGTCACAAGACCGTTCGGCCAGACCGGACCGTCCAGCGAGGTCCAAAGATGGCGCCCGGACCACGAGGAAGCAGGACGGCGTGGGCCGCATCTCGGACGACAGCGAGGGCGACGCTCCTGTGTTCAGCGTGTCTGCGGGACAGCCCCATTACTTCGTTGAGGTACTAGTACAAGGGACCCCTATTAGGATGGAAATTGACTCGGGGTCCTCCTATTCTATAATTCCCCAGAGAGAGTTCTTGAAAATCGACCCCCACGTGCGGCCCAAACTTAAAGCGTTGAGGGCCACACTACGGGACGTACAGGGGAACAACATTCCAGTGTTGGGGGTCGGGACATTCCGGGTTCGTTTTAAGAGACATTCTGCGGAACTTCCCCTAGTGGTGCTAAAAGGGGGGAGTTGTAGCCTCCTCGGGACGCAATGGTTTCAGCCTTTAGGTTTGTTCATAGGGGGGGTGCATGCCGTAGGCGTGGACCCAATACAAGCGGTGTGCGACGCACACCCCGCCGTTTTTAAAAGTGGACTGGGAAAGTTCAAGGGACCCCCTGTAGCCTTCGACCTAGACCCGGAGGTCCGCCCGATAAGACTCAAACCGCGCAGGGTGCCGTTCGCACTAAAGGACAAAATAGAGGCGGAACTGGACAAACTGGTGGGTCAGGGGATTCTTGTTCCTGTGGATTCCGCGGAGTGGGAGACTCCAATTGTAACAGCACTGAAGGCTAACGGGGAGGTGCGCATTTGCGCTGATTATAAGTGTACAATTAACAAGGCGATCCGCCCTAATGCATACCCGGTGCCAGTGGTCAGCCACCTCCTGGCCAGGCTGAATGGGGGAAAGTGTTTCGCTAAGCTCGATTTAGCACAGGCCTACCAGCAACTCCCTGTAACCCCCGCCACAGTGGTGGCACAAACAATAGTTACACACAAGGGGGCGTTCCAGGTGTCGCGGTTACAGTTCGGCGTGAACTCGGCACCTGGCCTTTTTCAGTCGCTCGTGGAACGCCTCCTGAAGGGGCTGGAGGGGGTGTTGCCATATTTTGATGACGTGTTGATAACGGGGGGGAGTAAGGCCGAGCTGGCACATAGATTGGATAAAGTTCTGACCATGTTCGAGAAAGCGGGGCTGCGACTGAGAAAAGACAAATGTGTATTTTTCGAAACAGAGGTTGAGTTTTTAGGGTTCCGTGTCACGCCCGAGGGAATTAGGCCGTCCAAATCTAAGGTAGCCGCTATCAAGAAAGCTCCTCGCCCCACATCCAAAACCGAACTGCAGTCATTTCTGGGGCTTCTCAATTTCTACCATACCTTCCTTCCACGGAAGGCGTCTGTTGCCGAGCCGCTCCATCAGTTACTTAAAAAAGAGGTAAAATGGCTGTGGGGTGACGAGCAAGAGAGGGCGTTCACAGAGTTAAAGCAACTCCTAACATCCGAGGCAATCCTGACTCATTTCGATCCCAAACGGCCAGTAGTTTTAGTCTGCGACGCATCCCCGGTGGGGGTGGGGGCGGTGCTTTGCCACGTGTTGAACGACGGAAGGGAGGCCCCGATAGCGTTTTATTCAAGGTCCCTGTCCCAAGCAGAGCGGAATTACGCACAGACCGACAGGGAGGCATTAGCGATAGTAGCGGGAACCAAAAAATTTCACGATTTTCTGTATGGCCGCCCGTTCAAGATCGTGACTGATCACAAGCCCCTGTTAGGAATCTTCACTGCAAATAAGCCCACGCCACAGATCCTGTCCCCAAGGATGCTGCGGTGGGCTATTTTTCTTAACGCATACCAACATGAGTTGGAATACCGGCCCGGGAAGGAGATCAGCCATGCAGACGCGCTCTCACGGTCTCCGTTGCCCTTGTCGGACGATCAGAAGGCAGGGGTAGGAAGAGACCGCCAGGTATTGCTAATAGAGGTCTTAGATTCACCCCCAATAGTACCGGCCGACATCGCCAAGGCGACGGGAAAGGATAGAACACTGGAGAAAGTATGCTCGTGGGTACAGAAGGGGTGGCCGGCGTCATCCCCAAGCATGGAATTCGACCCATTTTTTCGAAAACGAATAGAATTGTCATTAGAGAGGGGGTGCCTCTTGTGGGGCCAACGGGTGGTGGTTCCTACGTCCCTGCGACCGAAGGTGCTAAAGCTGCTGCACGTCAGCCACCCGGGAATCGTCCGTTCCAAGGCACTGGCCCGGAGTTATTTCTGGTGGCCCCAGCTAGACGCCGACATAGAGCATATGATTGGCACTTGTGAGGCATGTCAGGGCTCCCGACCGGAGGTAGCCCGTCTCCCGCATAGGGAATGGGACGCGGCAAGGGGACCGTGGTCCAGGGTGCACGTAGATTTTGCTGGCCCGTTCCGAGGAACCATTTTTCTCCTGGTAGTGGATGCGTACTCGAAGTGGCTGGAGGTCATTCCGGTAAAGAGCACATCCTCCGCCACTACCATTGGCCAGCTAAGGAGGGTCTTTTCCACGTTCGGTTTACCCGACACTCTGGTCAGCGATAACGCTAGCTGTTTCACGTCCGCTGAGTTCGCGGCATTCATGGAGGCAAATGCAATTCGGCACATCACATCTGCGCCGTTTCACCCGGCCACGAATGGCCAAGTGGAACGGTTGGTGCGCACAACAAAAGATGCGCTGCGGCGCATGGGCTCGGGGGATCTAAATCACCAAGTCTGTCAATTTCTATTAGCGTACAGAGTGACCCCCTTAGCGTCCGGATACTCGCCGGCTGAGCTGCTGATGCGGAGGAAACTGACCACGATCTTGTCCAGGTTAGACCCGACGAGGGTCGAGGACAAAGGGAAGAACATAGGTTTAGCGGTCTCGAAAGGTTTCGGCGTAGGCGATCCTGTACACTGTAGGAACTATGCCAACGCAGGCCCAGTCTGGGTGCCAGGGACGATAGTAGAACAGACGGGACCAGTGTCGTACTGGGTGGAAACGAACACCGGTCTCCTCTGGAGGAGGCACGCGGACCAACTGCGGCGCCGAGTGAGTGAGGGTCCGATCAGTGGGGCTCAGCAACCGGATTCAGCGATAGGGTTCTCCCCCACCCGTTTAGCCCAAGGGGGAGACAGAGAAGGACACCAGTCCGAAGCCAGGGGGGAAAGCAGTGATCCCGACTCATATCCTTTTGACACGCCAGCTCTATCAGAGCCCGGGGAGGGGGAAAAGGAGCTTGCGGCCGCCGCTGCCGCTTCCCCCGAATTCGATTACGATTTTAATTTTGCTAGCCGGGGGGGGGGTTTTGGAGTGTTCCCCCACCCATCCAAGCGAGAAGAGGGGTTTTTCGTTAGCCCCCAGTGCCCCCGGTTCTTCCCAAACAAAGCACACACCGCCCAACAAAGCTGCAGAGCCGCGGCAAGCTACTAACAAGTCATCCTCTCCGATTACAGGGCAGGAAGCCAGGGAGCAAGGAGGAGGGAGCGAAGCCGGGGCAGGGCAGCCCGCGCCGAGACCCCAGCGTGTTCGAAATAAGCCATCTTGGCTGAGAGACTTCGTCTCATCCTAGGGGGGAGGAGTGTTGTGTTCTAACAGTGTACCCTTCTACATGTGATAACAATGTATCTGAACCAATGTAACCTTGCCTACGAGTAACAATGTAACCTTCAGCTGATCACTATAAACCCTGTAAATGGACGCGAGCTAATGACCACCAGCTGGCAGCAGCGAGCGTCCAAGCTCTCTTGGTTCAAACCCATCAAAGGCCACAGCGCGGGAAGTTTCCCGCCGCTACCTACACCTGGACAAGAAGGGCGTGACCAGCCATGACGTCACGCGGGCAGTAGCCAATGGGCTATCGTGGAGCCACATTCAAATACGTTACTACCATATATATAGAGCTGTTCGTCCGCCATTACCTCATGTTCCCTCTGTCCACTATGCAATAAACCTGAGTTAACCCAGCCCTTGGCTGTTTCCTGTGTCTTGACTCTCATACACTAAAGGAAGTAAGGCCAAGCAAGGACTTTTGGTCTTCCTTGATCCATGTAGGTCAAAGTGATAGCGGAGCCACTCTGTTCACACGGGGATAGAAGTCCTCTCCCCACTGTGGCTGAAGAAGAAGACCAAACCATGGACCACATTATATCTAGGTGTCCTTTACGTGCATTTGGAGGCACATTGGAGGACTTGCATAGTGCCACTCTTTAGAAGGAACTCTTGCTAGGAACCTGAGATGGACAATATGTGCTCTCTGTATATATCAACATTAATGTAGACAACTGAAGTTTATCATACGATAAATGAGTAAATGATGGTGAATCTTGGCACTCCAGGTGCTCTTGGACTTCAATTCTGTTGTGTTCTGATGGTTTTACCTTTCCACATGGATTACAATGTATCTGAGCCAATGTAACCTTGCCTATAGCAACAATGTAACCTTCAGCTGTATCATATAAACCCTGTAATAGGACGCGAGCTAATGACCACCAGCTGGCAGCAGCGAGCGTCCAAGCTCTCTTGGTCCGAACTCATCAAAGGCAACAGCGCGGGAAGTTTTCCCGCCACCACCTACACCTGGACAAGAAGGGCGTGACCCGCAATGACGTCACGCAGACAGTGGCCAATGGGCTACCATGGCACCACGTTCAAATGTATTACTACGGTATATAAAGAGCTATCGATCCGCCATTACCTCATGTTCCCTCTGTCCACGATGCAATAAACCTGAGTTAACCCAGCCCGAGGCTGTGTCCTGTGTCTTGGTTTGCATACACCAAATTGGCGACGAAGGTGGGATAATGGATCCCCACGGAACAGCCAGGGCACAGAGCGGGTTCAACATCACCAAACCGCAAGACTGGGAGCTGCTAGAGATGGACTTCCAGGCGGCACTGGTGGAACTCAGAGTCAAAGAAGACGACGAGGAGAGGAAGAGGGCCATCCTCACCAGAATGCTCGGGATGGAAACCAAGCGGACGCTGGTGGGCATAATCGCTCCGAAGAAGGTGAGCGAATTTAAGGCGGGCGACATCATGAAGCTGCTGCGAGAGCGGTTCTCCCCCTCGAGGGCAATGTTTCCCGCTCGGAGCGCGTTTTGGAGGCGAGTCCAAGCGCCGGATGAGTCGGTTGAGGCATTCGTGGCCGCCATGAGGATAGCCGCCGCCCCCTGTAAATGGGGCGACATCCTGGAGATGGCCCTCAGGGACGGCGTGTTGTGTGGCCTGAAAGACAAGGAGGTACAGCGCAGCCTGATGAATAAGGAACCGCCACCCACGCTGGCAGAGGTCGTAGAGGCCGCGGAAGCCGCAGAGTCCACGAATGCTGGAGTGGACGAGATGCACCAGTGGCGTGAGTGGCGTCCTAGAGCCGGCAAGGCGGAAAATTCGGTGCACGGGAAGTCCGGACAGTCGGTGCACGCAACTCGACGGGCCTCAAAGTCGTCGACGGAAGGCAGCGACGGCGAGGAGGTCCAGAAGGTCTGAAAGGGTGGTCGACGCTGCGAGGGTTGCGGAGCGGCCCATGAGCGCGCGAGATGCCCGTTCAGGAAGGCCGAGTGTTACACCTGCGGCCGTCGGGGGCACATCGCCAAGGCATGCAGAAAACGGAAGGAGGGCCGGAGGCAGTCACAAGACCGTGCGGCCAGACCGGACCGCCCAGCGAGGCCCAAAGATGGCGCCCAGACCACGAGGAAGCAGGATGGCGTGGGCCGCGTCTCGGACGACAGCGAGGACGACGCCCCAGTGTTCAGCGTGTCCGCGGGACAGTCCCATTACTTCGTTGAGGTATTAGTACAAGGGGCCCCTATTAAGATGGAAATTGACTCGGGGTCCTCCTATTCTATAATTCCCCAGAAAGAGTTTTTGAAAATCGACCCCCACGTGCGGCCCAAACTTAAAGCGTTGAGGTCCACGCTACGAGACGTGCAGGGGAACAGCATTCCGGTGTTGGGGGTCGGGAAATTTCGGGTCAATTTTAAGAGACATTCTGCGGAACTGCCCCTGGTTGTCCTCAAGGGGGGAAGCTGTAGCCTCCTAGGGACACAGTGGTTTCAGCCCTTAGGTTTGTTCATAGGGGGAGTGCATACCGTGGGGGGGGACCCAATACAAGCGGTTTGCGATGCGCATCCCGCCGTTTTTAAGAAAGGACTCGGAAAGTTCAAAGGACCCCCTGTAGCTTTCGACATAGACCCGGAGGTCCGCCCGATAAGACTCAAACTGCGCAGGGTGCCGTTCGCACTCAAGGACAAGATAGAGGCGGAACTGGACAAACTGGTGGGCCAGGGGATTCTTATTCCTGTTGATTCCGCGGAGTGGGAAACTCCAATTGTAACGGCTCTAAAGGCTAACGGGGAGGTGCGCATTTGCGCTGATTATAAGTGTACAATTAACAAGGCGATCCGCCCTAATGCATACCCGGTGCCGGTGATCAGCCACCTTTTGGCCAGGCTGAATGGGGGAAAGTGTTTCGCCAAAATCGATTTGGCACAAGCCTATCAGCAACTCCCTGTGACCCCCGCCACGGCCGCGGCACAAACGATAGTTACACATAAAGGAGCGTTCCAGGTGTCGCGGTTACAGTTTGGCGTGAACTCGGCACCCGGCCTTTTTCAGTCGCTTGTGGAACGCCTCCTGAAGGGACTGGAGGGGGTGTTGCCTTATTTTGATGACGTATTGATAACAGGGGGGAGTGAGGCTGAACTGGCAAAGAGGTTGGACAAAGTATTGACCGTGTTCGAGAAAGCGGGGCTGAGATTGAGGAAGGATAAATGTGTCTTTTTCGAAACCGAGGTCGAGTTTTTAGGGTTCCGGATCACACCCGAGGGGATTAAACCGTCTAAATCCAAGGTAGCAGCCATTAAAAAGGCCCCTCGCCCCACATCCAAAACCGAGCTACAGTCCTTCCTGGGGCTCCTCAATTTTTACCATACATTCCTCCCGCGGAAGGCGTCCGTGGCCGAACCGCTCCATCGGTTACTTAAAAAGGAGGAGACATGGATGTGGGGTGACGAGCACGAGAGGGCGTTCAAAGAGCTAAAGCAACTCCTAACATCTGAGGCAATCCTGACGCACTTCGACCCCAAACGGCCAGTGGTCCTAGTTTGTGATGCATCCCCGGTGGGGGTGGGGGCGGTGCTTTGCCACGTGTTGGAGGACGGAAGGGAGGCCCCGGTAGCGTTTTACTCAAGGTCCCTGTCCCAAGCGGAGCGAAATTACGCACAAACCGACAGGGAGGCGTTAGCAATAGTAGCGGGGACCAAAAAATTTCACGATTTCTTGTATGGCCGCCCGTTCAAAATCGTGACCGATCACAAGCCGCTGTTAGGGATTTTCACGGCTAGCAAGCCCACGCCGCAGATCCTGTCCCCGAGAATGCTGCGATGGGCTATTTTCCTCAACGCGTACCAACATGAGTTGGAGTACAGGCCCGGAAAGGAGATCAGCCATGCTGATGCGCTTTCGAGATCCCCTCTGCCCTTGTCGGACGACCAAAAGGCGAGAGCAGAAAGAGACCGCCAGGTGTTGCTAATTGAGGTTTTAGACGCACCCCCAATAGTACCAGCCGACATTGCTAGGGCGACAGGCAAAGACAGGACGCTGGAGAAAGTTAGTTCATGGGTGCAGAAGGGGTGGCCGGCTTCGTCCCCGAGTACAGAGTTCGACCCATTCTTTAGGAAAAAGCTAGAGTTGTCCCTAGAGAGGGGGTGCCTTCTGTGGGGCCAACGGGTGGTGGTCCCTGCGCCCCTGCGGACGAGGGTGCTCGAACTGCTGCACGTCAGCCACCCGGGCATAGTTCGTTCAAAGGCGCTGGCCCGGAGTTACTTCTGGTGGCCACAGCTGGACGCGGACATTGAGCACATGGTCGGCACTTGCGAGGCTTGCCAGGGATCCCGACCTGAGGCGGCCCGTCTCCCGCATAGGGAGTGGGACACAGCAAGGGGGCCGTGGTCCAGAGTGCACGTGGATTTCGCTGGCCCATTCCGAGGAACCATGTTTCTCCTGGTGGTAGATGCGTTCTCCAAGTGGCTGGAGGTTATCCCAGTAAAGAGCACGTCCTCCGCCACGACAATTAGCCAGCTAAGGAGAGTCTTTTCCACATTCGGTTTACCCGACACTTTAGTCAGCGATAACGCTAGTTGTTTCACCTCCGCCGAGTTCGGGGCATTCATGGAGGCAAACGCCATTCGGCATGTCACATCCGCACCGTTTCACCCGGCCACGAATGGCCAAGTGGAACGGCTGGTGCGGACAACGAAGGAGGCGCTGCGGCGCATGGGCCCGGGGGACCTGAATCACCAAGTATGCCAGTTCCTCTTAGCGTATAGGGTAACCCCCTTAGCGTCAGGCTACTCGCCGGCGGAGCTCTTGATGCGGCGAAAACTGACCACGATCCTGTCCAGGCTAGACCCGACGAGAGTCGAGGATAAAGGGAAAAACATAGGGTTGGCAGTCTCGAAAGGTTTCGCCGCCGGGGACCCTGTTCACTGCAGGAACTATTCCAGCGCAGGGCCGGCCTGGGTACCAGGGACGGTTGTAGAACAGACGGGGCCAGTGTCGTACCGGGTCGAGACTAACACCGGCCTCCTCTGGAGGAGGCACGCAGACCAACTGAGGCACCGAGTGAGTGGGCCAGTCAGTGGAGCTCAGCAACAGGATTCAGCGTTAGGGTTCTCCCCCACCCGCTTAACCCAAGGGGGAGACAGCAGTGGACAACAGTCCCAAGCAAGGGGGGAAGGAAGCAGAAGCAGCGGCCCCGACTCATATCCTTTGGATACGCCAGTCCTATCAGGGGCCGGGGAAGGGGGAGAGGAGTTCGCGACCGCTGCCCCCGATGGTAATTTTGATTTTGATTTTGCGAGCCGGGGGGGTTTTCAGGAGTGTTCCCCCACCCATCCAAGCGAGAAGAGGGGTTTTTCGTTAGCCCCCAGTGCCCCCGGTTCCTCCCTAAGAAAGAGCACACCTCCCAACAACGCCGCGGAGCCGCGGCAAGTCACTAACGAGTCTCCCTCTCCAATTACAGGACAGGAAACCAGGGGACAAAGAGAAGGTAGCAAACCCGGGGAGAGGCAGCCCGCATCGAGACCCCAGCGTGTTCGAAATAAGCCATCTTGGCTGAGAGACTTTGTCTCCTAAGGGGGGGGGGGAGTGTGTGTAAGTGTGGGCTCGAGACTTTGTCTCGTCCTAGGGGGGATACAGCTGAAGGTTACATTGTTGCTATAGGCAAGGTTACATTGGCTCAGATACATTGTAATCCATGTGGAAAGGTAAAACCATCAGAACACAACACCCCTCCCCCCTAGGACGAGACAAAGTCTCGAGCCCACACTTACACACATTCCCAGAAGCCCAAGTCTCTGTGAATCCACAAGAATGGGATTACTGCATAAACCCATTTGTGTGGATTCACAGAGACCTGGGCTTCTGGGAATTGGAAGTCCAAGAACATCTGGAGTGCCAAGGTTGTCCATCACAGGCAAAAGAGGTGCAGAAGGGAAAGAAGTGTGAGAGACAAAGCAATAGAAAGAGTGTGCGAGGTGGAGGGGTGGTTGTCTCCTCTTCAGGCAAAGCCTTTCCTTCTTGTCACTCTTCCTGGAGACCTCCAAGGGTTTTCGTATCCTTCTTAATTTAATTTAATTTAATAGTCATATTTATATATGCCGCCCACTCAGGCAGAACCCGACTCAGGGCGGCATTACAACAAATTCTAAAAACACATAAAAACACTTTAAAAGACCCATATCCCACCCACTTTAAAAGACCCATATCCCACCCACCCATCCCACCCACTATAAAAAGAAGAAGAAGAGAGAGTTCTTAATTGTTTACATAAGCCAGCAGGTGGGGGCCGTGTTCCCATTCGGGCCCCACACCTGCCCTGCCAGCCAGGTCTTCAATCCTTTCCTGAAGGGCAGCAATTCTTTTTGAAGTCTTAGATCTCTTGGCAGGAGGTTCCAGAGAGTTGGTGCGGACACGGAGAAGGCCCTCCTCGGGTGCTGGACAGATGTGCACCCCTAGTTGATGGCACTATTAGAGAGCCCCTCCGGTCCGCTCTGGTTGGACGGGCAGACACTCTTGGGACGATGCGGTCTCTAAGGTATCCTGGCCCACTGCCATATAGGGCTTTAAAGGTCAAAACCAGCACCTTGAATTGCACCCGGAGACAAACTGGTAACCAGTTCAGCTCCCGAAGTAGCGGTGAGGCATGAGCATATCACCCACATCCCATCACCACCCGGGCTGCCGCATTCTGGACCAGCTGCAGCCTCCGAATGGTCGTCAAGGGCAGCCCCATGTAGAGCGCATTACAATAATCTAGTCGGGAAGTGACCAGAGCATTGGTGACCATAAGCAAGGAGCCCCGGTCCAGGAGCGTGTGCAACTGGCGAATCACCCGAAGTTGGGCAAAAGCCCTCCTGGCCACAGCCGCTACCTGTTAATCCAACTCTTTAAGTTTCCCAACTTGAAAGTAAAATGGAATAATCAATGGAGATTCGAGTACCTGTAAGCGTTTCTTCTCATTTTCAGCATGCTATGATATCCTGAGTTATTAAAACGCAGTTTTGCCTTTGAGTGACAGCATGCTGTGGCCTTTCATGTGTTCTCAAGTCGCTCCCAACAACTCTTAGCAGAGCTTCCAAGCTGTGTGAGATATTTATACAGTGCCCCCAAACCCACCCCGTGAATTTCCATGGCCTAGTTGGCTTTTGAACCCAGCTCTACTAAGTGCTAATGAAAGCGCGGTGCCAAAATGGCCGCCGCGCTCTTTGCGCCCCCCCCCACCCGGAATCAGACATCCGGGTGAGTTAGGGGGCGTGGCCACCCCTCTATAAAAGGGGTGGCCATGAGGCATCCGAGCTGCCATTTTGGAAAAGCGACGGAGAGGAGAAGTTTTCTCCGTCGCTCTTCGTCTCTTTCAGAGAGCCGGGCTTGGCTGCAGAGCCTTAGCGGGATCTTTGCTTCTTAATCTTCGGCTTTCCAGCCATCGGGTTCTGATCCCTGGAAAGGGATCATGCTTTCATTATGCCTCCTAAGAAGAAGGCTATGGCAACTCAGGCTCGCCCAAACAGGAGGCAGCAGTCGGGTCGGAGGACCGCGACTGCGCCCCCGCAACAGGACTCCTTACCGGAGGCACCCACCGGGACCGGTGGGATGGGGCAGCTTAGGCCATGGCCCGCGGCTCTCCAGCCTCAGACTGGCCCTACAGGGGCTTCGGCCCCCGGCCCGCAATTGCCGGCCATGGGCTTTGAGCATGGGGGAGGGCCTGGTGCGGTTGCACAACAAGGCTTACCCCCGGCCCCTCATGGGCCGGAGTTTTGGGCATGGCCCTATTTGGGGCCTGGCTCTCAAGTCGGGAGCCCTGGACCATTGCCCAGTGGGCCATCCGGCCCACCTGGCCCCCTTTATGCAGGGGGATCTGCGACGGTGGATGCATTACTGGCCCGCGTAGCGGCGCTAGAGACATCCCTAGGGATCACCAATAACCCCATGGGGGGGGGCCTTCATTGCCATCTGGGGCCCCCTTTTGCCAGCCTGCTACCACGACAGCCGCCACTCTCCAGCAGGCGGCCAGTCGGGTTGAGTTGCTTGAGGCGCGCAGGCCTGTGCCTGCCGCGGTCTCGCAGCTCCCCGTACATCAGGAACTCCAGACAGGTAGTGGTCGGATGTGTCCTCAGAGCTCGATTTCGGTCGCGAGCTCCGACGCCTGCCGTGGGCCGGAACCCCCAGTGGGGGCAGCTCACGGGGGTGCACCCAGTGAGTATCAGGTTCAAGCTAATGTTTCCACATCACACTCCACTTCCGGGGACAGGTTTCAGTGGCCATGGCCTCGTAATGTTGGGGCGGGTGGGCATCAGTTCCCAGCTTACCCGGGTGCAGCTTGGTCCCATACTGGCATAACATTGGGCGGGGGGTTTCCGCCCCCGGGGCTGTACCGGGTGTCGCAGGGACGGTCCAGGCTCCCCTCCTGATACCCCGTGTTAATACTGTGCCGGTGTCGGCATTGCCGACGGCCGGGTATTCCTTGCCCCTCGGGGATCATTTGGCCCAGGCCACAAGGGAAAAGATTTGGCGGGGGGAGTATGTCGATATTTTCTCCCTATTGAACAGGGAACCCACCAAGGAGGAGAAAGAGGGGCAGGATGAGAAGAACAAAGAGCTGTCTCGCCGTCGCACCTGGGCCAACTGGTTACCCGCATATCTCATCTATATGGCGGTGTATCTCAGGGCTCGGCCTGACCTGGCCATTCCTATGGTCCAATATTTGGACAATATTTACAAGACAATGGTGGATTTTCCTGGCCCATCGTGGTTGGCTTACGATGAGGAATTTAGAATGAGAGTGCCCTTACACCCGGAGATGAGGTGGGATGAGCCATGTCAAAAACTGTGGCTTTTATACATGACCCCCACGCGCCCGGCACCTGGGGAGCGGTACCATTGTGGCCATGCGGTCCAGCGAGCTGCTCCAACACAGGCTCCCCGCCAGCTGGCGGGGCAGGGGGTTCCAGCCCGCTTGCTGTGTTGGAGTTTCTCGGCCAATGGTGTATGCAATCGAAAACAGTGGCGATACAAACATGAGTGTCCCTCTTGCGCTGGCCCCCACACCGCCGCTGCGTGTCCGCGAGCTGGTGGGTCACGGGGCAGAGGTAGAGGTGGACAGGGAGCGGGCAGACCTGCCACTGATGGAGCTGGTCACTCAAAAGGCCCCCTCCCCGGTTAACATAGCTATGTTGGAGCGGTGGCTCTCGACTTACCCGAGGAGAGAGGATGCTAGGTATCTCCTCGAGGGTTTCCAGCGGGGCTTTCGCATCCCATTCAAAGGGGAGCGGTGCCCCCAAGATGCCCCTAATTTACTTTCCCTGAAGGGTAGGGAGGAGGTGGCCGCCCTAAGTATTGCTAAGGAGGTTAATGCAGGTAGGGTTGCTGGCCCCTTTCCTATGCCACCCTTTCCCAATCTGAAGGTTTCCCCTTTAGGGTTGGTGCCCAAAAAGACCCCTGGGGAGTTTCGTTTAATTCACCATCTGTCATACCTGGTGGGCCATTCGGTCAATGATGCCATTCCTGATGACCTTTGTTCGGTCAGGTATACATCATTTGACCAGGCCCTGCGCATGGTGCGCTCTTGTGGCCCGGGTGCACTTCTGGCAAATGTGACATTAAGTCGGCATTCCGTTTGTTGCCTGTGCACCCGGGTGACTTTGAGTTATTGGGTTTTAAATTCCAAGGAAAATTTTATGTCGATAAAGCCATGCCTTTTGGCTGCTCTATTTCCTGTTCAGCATTTGAACGTTTTAGCACTTTCCTTCAGTGGGCCTTTGTTCGCAGGTCTGGGTCCCGGTCTGTAGCCCACTACCTCGATGATTTCTTGTTCAGGGGTGAACGGGGCTGGGACACGTGTACGCGTCTCCTCAATACATTTCAGACGCTAATGCAGGAACTCGGTGTCCCTTTAGCGCCCGAAAAGACCGAGGGCCCATCAACTACGCTCACATTTCTGGGTATCGAAATTGACACGGTCTCGCAGGCATCCAGGTTACCCATGGATAAGGTTACCCGGATCACTGCGTTGATTTTGGCCTTACTGGCCAAACGCAAGGTGTCACTTCATGAGCTCCAGGTTCTCCATGGTCACCTTAACTTCGCCTGCAGGGTGGTCGCGCCTGGCAGAGCTTTTGCTCGACGCTTATGCGACGCCATGACTGGCCTATCCAGGCGCTATCACAGGGTCCGACTGAACAAGGGCATGAGGGCTGACATGTTGGTTTGGCTTAAGTTCCTGAGGGACTTCAACGGGGTGTCATTTTGGAGATCTGACCTTTTGGTCTCCCCTAGGTTCCAGGTTCAGTCGGATGCCACGGGGTCCCTGGGATATGGGATTTACTTTGAGGGGAGGTGGGCCTACGGCCGATGGCCTCCAGCATGGAGGGGCACAGATCGTCTACGCGATCTTACATTCCTTGAGTTCTTCCTGATACTGGGAGCTTTGATGCTATGGGGTGAGGAGTGGGCCAATTCAGTGGTTCATTTCTGGTGTGACAATGCTGCGGTAGTGCACATTGTCAATTCCCAGACATCTAAATCACCCAAGGTCATGGAGTTAGTTCGCCAGTTTGTGTTGCGCAGCCTACGCCTCAATGTGCTCTTCAGGGCCAGACATGTACCAGGTATTAATAACGATATTGCTGATGCTTTATCCCGCCTGCAGATCCCCCGGTTCCGCGCCTTGGCTCCGGACGCTGAGTAATTCCCCTCACCGCTCCCGGACGAGATTTGGACGTTTGGCAAGGAGAGGTGAACCGGGCGATTGGCATGTCGCTGGCGCCCCGCACACGTAAGGCGTATCACCATGCATTCAGTCAATTTAAAAAAAATTGTGCGCAACTCCGGTTGCCTGAGGTGTGGCCCATTCCAGTTACACACGTTCTCCAATTTATGGTCTACCTACACAGTCAGGGCCTAGCTCCCCGCACCATAGCATCCAGGCTGTCTGCACTGGCATTCATGGCCAAAGTGAGGAGCTCTGCTGACAACACGAATGATTTCCGTATACGACATGTTTTGGAGGGGTGGACTCGGGAACGTGGACGCCGCCCGGACAATCGCCACCCTATTTCTCCAGGGGTTCTTACCCACCTTGCACGAGGCTGGCATGACCTGTGTTTTGACAGGTATGAGCCAGCTCTGTTTCATGCGGCTACCACGGTGGCCTTTTTTGGAGCGCTCCGCATCAGTGAGCTGGTGCTACTGTCTAAGGCGGATGCGGCTCGTAGGGCACTGGAACTCGAAGATGTCTATGTCTCCAATGAGTGGGCTCAGTTGAGGATACGTTCCTCAAAGGTTGATCAGCACGGTGTAGGCAGTGGTGTTAGACTGCTACGATGTTCCATTGCAGACATCTGTCCGGTTGGTGCCCTACAAGAGTTCCTTGCAATGCGTGGTACACACCCTGGCCTGTTTTTGTGCCACCAAGATGGGTCTCCCCTTACTAAATTTCAATTTTGGAAGGTGACTGGTAAGGTACTGTCCAGTGTTGGCCTCCCCGGGGCTCGTTACGGCACCCATTCTTTTAGAATAGGAGCTGCTTCTACTGCGGCTGCATTTGGGTACTCTGAGGCTGATATATGCCATATGGGGAGGTGGGGATCGAAGTGTTTTGAATTATATGTTCGCCCTCTTCACGTATGAGTACCAGATAAGTCACTGTCCTGTTTCTTTTTTATCTTACAGATCCTGTGTGTCCCCGCACACCGGTGGCAGTATGGCTGGTGGGCCACAGCTATGTGCACTGGGCAGCACAGTACGCTGCGGCGACAGAGTGGGGACCCCAGCTTGGACTACGTGCATCCGCATGTATCAGGTGGTATTGAACAAAACTACTAGTATAGTAGGATAAATACTTGCCAGATTATTTTATGTTTTATGCTTTTAGTCTTAAATATCCTTTGCAAAGAGTTTGAACAGATATGTCTTTTATTTGGCATTTGCATTTATCCTATTCATTTCAACATACAGTACATACTTTATTTGGGACTTACATTGGATTCAATCCCAAAGTTATATATGTACTGTACTCTGCATAGCACCAGACAAAAAGATGTATTTGGACAGGACTTATTTAATGCAACAAAATCTGATTTAACTTTACTTGGAAATTATGTAAGCCTTCTCAGTTAAATTATCTTTGAAATGAGATTAAACGTCACATGAAAAAGACAGCTGTAAAAAGGAAAAACATTATTAAATTACACCATTTCCCTCATGCACAGATTTTAAAACAAAAAATTACTGCACTATTAGTGTACACAGAAAGAGCCTGCTCAAAGATTATGGTGTTCTTGAACCACAATCGGGGGGGGGGGGTATCCTGTTAATGGCAACCTTGTGTTGCTGGCTAATCTTTCTCACACTAGATCAGGTGAAAGGAACTGCAAAACGAACAGAACAAAAGGTGCCTTCGTTTTGGCAGTTTCATGTCTGGCCTAGTCAACAAGGGAGGAGGAGGAGGAGACTGCACTATTGAATTTTAATTTCTAAAAGACAGACATATGTGTCTTGACAGGAATTTTGGATCTGCACTAACAAATCACCAGTAGACAGATGTAAAGAGGGGAAAATGATTAAGTCTGATTTTGAAATAAAAAGACTATACTAAAATATGCTATAAATATGTTATAATTAAATTTCAATATTTCAAAAATGGATGTGCAAATGAAACTTAGGTAAAAGGTAAAGGTTTCCCTTGCTCAAAAGCCAGTCATATCCGATTCTAGGGTTCAGTACTCATCTCTGTTTCAAAGCCAAAGAGCCAGCACTGCGCACAGAATGCTGTTTACCTTCCCACTGAAGTGGTGCATATGTATCTACTTGCAATTTCTTGCTTTCAAACTGCTAGGCTGGCAGGAGCTGGGACAAAGACAGGAGCTCATTCCATCCTGCAGTACTCGGGAATCAAACTGCTGACCTTCTGCCTCCCAGTCAGCATCTCAGCCACTTGAGCCACTGCAGTTACAACAAGATATTTCAGTGTGGCTTGTACCATTTAGTACAAGCTGCACTGACAAGGGAACCGGGAGTTTTGAGAAAATAATTGCTCCATCCCTTTAGTGTTTAAGAACCAAGACAATAGAAACAGCCGAAGCCTGGCTTAATGCATCTTTATTGCATGATGGTCAGAGGGAACATGTGGTAATGGCGGACGAACAGCTCAATATATACCGTGGCTATACATTTGAATGTGGCTCCTTGGTAGCTCATTGGCTACTGTCTGCGTGACGTCACTCTCAGTCACGCCCTTCTTGTCCAGGTGAGGTAGTGGTGGGAATCTTCCCGCTGTAGGTATTTGGGGAATTGGTACCATGTGAGCTGGGCGCTCGCTACTGCCCCCAGTGGTCACTAGCTTGCGTCCTCATACAGAAGGTTACAGTGTTACTATTGGGGATTGTTACATACACTCATTCGAGTGTTGCATTACTTAAAAGCACATTATATTCCATACACAACACCCCTCCCCCTTAGGATGAGATGAAGTCTCTCATCCAATATGGTTTATTGCATGAGCGTTTTGGGCGCAAGGCTGGCTGGCTTGTCCCGGGGGCACTATCGCTTCTGTGTTCCCTGGGCTCTTGTCCTGCAACAGGAGAGGGAGACTCGTTAGCGACTCGCTGTGGTTCTGCGGTTTTCGGGGTAGGGGTAAACTCCATTGTGGGAAAACCGGGGGCATTGGGGGCTAACAAAACCCCCGCTTCTCGCTTGGACGGGTGGGGGACCACTCCGAAAAACTCCCCTGGTTTTGTAACTCAAAATCAAATTCATCTTCCGGAATATCTATGGGGGCATCCTCCAGGATATCTACGGGGACAAACATATTCCCTTCCCCCCTTGGTGGGGACCACTGGCTCCCCCTCCTCCTCCCCCTTGGGCTGAACGGGTGGGGGAGAACCCTAACGCTGAGTCCTGATGCGCGGTTTCCACGCCTTGGTTACCGGGAACCCGTCGCCAGAGTTGGTCCGCGTGTCGCCTCCAGAGTAGGCCTGTGCTGGTCTCAATGCAGTACGACACAGGTCCAGTTTGCCCAATGACTACTCCCGGGACCCAGGCTGGTCCTGCGTTAGCGTAATTTCTGCAATGGACCGGGGCGCCTATTTCGAAACTCTTTGTGCCCACTATCCCAATGTTCCTCCCAGTGTCTTCCACCCTCGTGGGGTCTAGCCTGGTCAGTATCGTAGTCAACTTCCTGCGCATTAGGAGTTCTGCGGGCGAATAACCTGATGCCAGGGGGGTCACCCTATACCCAAGCAAGAATTGGCATAACTGTACCACCGGGGCCCATGCGCCTCAGCGCGTCTTTGGTGGTACGCACGAGGCGTTCTACCTGACCATTTGTCGCCGGGTGAAAAGGTGCCGAGGTGATGTGCCGAATGGCGTTTATGTCAATGAACGCCCGGAACTCGGCGGACGTGAAACAACTTGTGTTATCACTCACAAGTACATCAGGTATACTGAACGAACTGAACACCTTGCGCAACTGCTTAATGGTTGCGGCTGATGAGGTGTTTGCCACTGGGATAACTTCTAACCACTTGGAATAAGCATCCACTATGAGGAGAAAAAGCGAACCTCTGAACGGACCTGCGAAGTCAATGTGCACGCGGGACCACGGCCCTTTTGCCGCATCCCATTCTCTGTGCGGGAGCCGGGCCTCCTCGGGCCGAGAGCTTTGGCAACTCTCGCAAGTGCTCACCATGTGCTCATCAGCGTCTAACTGGGGCCACCAGAAATAGCTCCTGGCCAACGCCTTGGAGCGGACAATTCCTGGATGGCTGATGTGCAGCAGCTTGAGCACTCTTGCTCTCAGGGATTCAGGGACGACCACCCGCTGGCCCCACAGGAGGCAACCCCTCTCCATGGACAGTTCCAACCTCTTCCTAAAAAACGGAGCAAATTCTGCCGCTGGGGAAGACATTGGCCACCCTTTTTGCACCCATGAACTAACTAGGGCCAAGTCTTATCTCTGCCCGTCGCCTTGGCGATTTCCGCGGGCACTATTGGGGGTGAATCCAGGACCTCTATCATGAGCACTTGGTGGTCTTGTTCCACCTCACACACGGGGTTGCCCATGTGGGGCAGGGGTGACCTCGATAGTGCGTCCGCATGGCTTATGTCCTTTCCGGGGCGGTAAACCAGCGCGTTCTGGTACGCGTTTAAAAAAATGGCCCATCTCAGCATTCTAGGGGACAGGATCTGCGGTGTGGGCTTGTCTGCGGTGAAAATGCCTAGGAGGGGCTTGTGGTCTGTCACGATGGTGAATGGGTGGCCATATAGAAAGTTGTGAAACTTCTTTGTTCCAGCGATTATTGCGAGTGCCTCCCTGTCTGTCTGTGCATAGTTACGCTCTGCCTTAGACAGGGATCTGGAGTAGAACGCCAACGGGGCTTCCCGCCCGTTTTCCAACACGTGGCACAGAACCACCCCCACCCCCACTGGGGAAGCATCACATACCAGAACCACTGGTTTCTTGGGATCGAAATGGGTTAGGATGGCGTCTGAGGATAAGAGTTGTTTCAGCTCATTGAATGCTCTCTCCTGACTCTCGCCCCATCGCCAAACCTCATCTTTCTTTAATAATCTATGAAGCGGCTCTGCCACCGATGCCTTCCTAGGCAGGAAGGAATGGTAGAAGTTTAGGAGTCCCAGGAACGATTGCAATTCTGGCTTGGAGGTGGGGCGAGGAGCATTCTGAACGGCGGCCACCTTTGATTCGGAAGGCTTTATGCCAACAGGGGTTACCCGGAAACCCAGGAACTCTACCTCTTTTGCAAAGAAGACACATTTGTCTTTCCGCAGCCTCAAACCCGCTTTTTCGAATACCGTCAGTACTTTGTCTAGCCTTTCTGCCAATTCTGACTCACTTCCCCCTGTTATCAATACGTCATCAAAATATGGCAAGACCCCCTCCAGACCCTTCAAAAGACGCTCCACTAATGATTGGAAAATGCCTGGCGCCGAGTTCACGCCAAACTGTAGGCGCATCACCTGAAACGCCCCTTTGTGGGTGACTATCGTCTGCGCAGCTGCTGCAGCTGGGCTTACCGAGAGTTGCTGATAAGCCTGCGCCAGGTCCAGCTTCGCAAAACACTTTCCCCTATGTAACCTGGCCAACAGGTGGCTGACTACCGGCACCGGATACGCATTTGGGCATATCGCCTTATTAATGGTACATTTGTAATCAGTGCAAATTCGAACCTCCCCGTTGGCCTTTAGCGCTGTTACAATCAGAGTTTCCCACTCCGCAGAATCAACAGGAACTAGAATCCCCTGGCCCACCAATTTGTCCAGTTCCGCCTCTATTTTGTCCTTTAGTGCAAAAGGCACTCTTCGCGGTTTGAGTCTTATCGGGCGGATCTCCGGGTCCAGGGCGAACACAACTGGGGGCCCCTTGAATTTTCCGAGTCCCTTCCTAAACACCTCGGGATGCGCATTACACACCTCCTGTATTGGGTCAGTTCCAATAGTATGCACCCCCCCCCCCTATGAACAAACCCAGGGGCTTAAACCATTGTGTTCCCAGGAGGCAACAGTCTCCCCCCTTGAGAACAACCAGAGGGAGGTCCGAGGCGTGTTGCTTGTATTGGACCTTGAATTTTCCCACCCCCAACACCGGGATGCTATTTCCCTGCACGTCCCGCAAAGTAGACCTCAGTGCTTTGAGCTTGGGGGAAATCCTCAAAAATTCTCTCTGGGAAATGATGGAATAGGAGGAACCCGAGTCTATCTCCATCTTAACGGGGACCCCTTGTAACAGTACCTCTACAAAATAACGTGCGTGTCCCAAGGACACGCTGGGGACTCGCCGGCGCACTCCATGTACCTTGACGTTGCTGTCGTCGGAGATGCGGCCCACGCCGTCCTGCTTCCTTGAGGGCCGGACGCCCTCCTGTTTCCTTGGGGAACGGTCTGTCGAGCCTTTCTGGTCTTCACGCTGTCGCCTGCAAACCTTGGCGATGTGGCCTCGCCAACCACAGTTATGGCAGTCCGCCTTCCTGAACGGACACTTACTGCGGTCATGGGATGCCCCGCAGCCGTCGCAACGTTGGCCGTCCTTCCGCACCTTCCGGATGTCCTCGTCCTCGCTGCTCTCCGTGGAGGAGTGTGGTGCCCGCCTGGCCGCTTGCACTGAGCCTGCTGCCTTGTCGGGATGTGGGGGCCTTGTCCTGAACCCCTTAACCCGGGCCCTTGTGGCTTCTGCCGCCTGCGCCACCCTTATGACCTCTTGTAACGTTGGAGGCGGCTCTTTGTTCATCAGCTTTCGCTGGACCTCCTCATCCCACAGGCCACACAGCATGCGGTCCCTGAGGGCGATTTCCAGGTTCTCCCACTTGCATGGGCCGGCGGCCGAGCGGAGGGCCGCTGCAAAGGCAGCCACGGACTCACCAGGCGACTGGACTCTCTTCCAGAATGTGTCCCGAGCCGAGAACATCGAGACCGAGGGCTGGAAACGGTCCCGCATGGCTTTCAGGAGCTGCTTGACCGGAACCTCGCCCACCTTCCTTGGAGACACCAGGTCCACCAAAACCTTCATGGCCGGGAACCCGAGCATCCTGATGAGGATGGCCCTTTTCTTCTCCTCGTCCGAGATGTCGGACACCATCAGTGCGCTTTGGAAATCCATCTCGAACAGTTCCCATTCCTCCGGTTTGTTGATGTCGAAACCGGCCTGTGTTATCTTGATTCCGTGGGGATCCATCATCCCATCCCATCCCACCTTCGTCGCCAATATAGTGTTTAAGAACCAAGACAATAGAAACAGCCGAAGCCTAGCTTAACGCATCTTTATTGCATGATGGTTAGAGGGAACATGTAGTAATGGCGGACGAACAGCTCAATATATACCGTGGCTATACATTTGAATGTGGCTCCTCGGTAGCTCATTGGCTACTGTCTGCATGACGTCACTCTCAATCACGCCCTTCTTGTCCAGGTGAGGTAGTGGCGGGAATCTTCCCACGGCTGCAGGTATTTGGGGAATTGGTACCATGTGAGCTGGGCACTCGCTACTGCCCCCAGTGGTCACTAGCTCGCGTCCTCATACAGAAGGTTACAGTGTTACTATTGGGGATTGTTACATCCACTCATTCGAGTGTTACATTACTTAAAAGTACATTATATTCCATACACAACAACCCCCCTTTCTAGCAGGACAGTGCTGAGCACACATCTAGGCCCAAAGCAATCCCACTGAACATGGAGGTTCATTTACTATCATGGCAAATACCAGTTAAGGGACCTGTGCTTCATAACTAAAGGTCTCCCTTGCTTGATAGCCAGTTGTGTATGACCCTGGGGTGTGGTGCTCATCTCTTTTTACAGCCAAAGAACCAGCACTGTCTGCATCTACAGATGTTTCCATGATCATGTGGCAGACATGACTAGATACTGGAGTGCACAGAACACTGTTACCTTTCCCACCAAAGCAGTACCTATTTATCTACTTGCAGTTTCTTGCTTTCAAACTGCTAGGTTGACAACCGGAGCTCATTCTGTTGCGCAGCGCTCAGGTCTTGACCTGCAGACCTTCCAGCTGTCAAGTTCAGCATCTTAAGCACTCAGCCACCGCAGTCCCACTTCATAACTAGATGCTCCAAATCTGAACAACAAAAAACTGTTTCCCTGTTTTAAACAGATAAACTGATCAAACGATGTTTGACACTTCATTTGAATAAGCCTTAGCGTCCCAAAGGTCTTTGTCTCCAAACATTTGTGAATTTTCTATGTTTACTGTGTGGCATTCCTTCCAATGTTAACTTATTGTAAATGTTTGCTCCTTATGTACTGTCATGAGGCATGTTTTATGCTACCGTTACTTGCTCCTGTTTTACATTAAGACAAGCTATAGAAACACAGTAAGCAATTGGAGTTATTTACAACTGTTTAAATCCTTTGAGCAAAGGCAGTGGCAATGAAGAACTCAAGAGGTAGACTTGCTGTTACACTGTCCCTTTTTTTTTTACTATATAGCCCAGGAGTTCTCAGCCTTTTAAAGCCAGGGGCCAGGTCACACACCCTCAGACAGCTGCAGTGGCCGGATGGCCATTTTGCCCTTCCTCCACCACATGGCACTTCCTGGTGTGGTGGAGGCAGTGGTGGACCATATGAAATGGTGCCGTGGGTCATATCTGGCCCATGGGCTGCAGGTTGAGAATCCCTGATATAGCCTTTGCCTTAGGTTTAGATGACCACATTTAATACAACTTAAGGTGAGTTTTAAGATCTACTTATGCACTGACTTCAGCTGCAGTCTGCAAATTGCATACTCTGCAGTTAATCCTACATAATCCTCTAGTTCTTTTCAGACTATAGTTCTCATCATTTCTATGGAGGCCAAATGGGAAATGGACCCCAATATCAGATGGAGGTCCAAAGTTTCCCCAGTCATATGATGAGAAGAGTTGGAGGGTTACAGTCATGTGAGCTTTAGATGCATTGACAAAGAATAATGAAAGTGGGGTGGGAGTGGGGATATATAATAAGAATTTAGGAGACTGAAATTGTCAAATCCCTTCCCTTTTATCAATTACCATAATGGGTTTTGCAGACTAACATGCCAACTTTTGCCTGGAAACCCTTAAATTTCTTTCAATATGAGGAAATCACGCTCATAGTATCAAATCTGCTTAGAGATGCTAATACTTACATTCTCTGATGTCTTTGATTTCATTCTCCCTCCCCCTCCCCCCAAAATGCATACCTTTAGGAATTCAACCTCAGGTTTTAAATGTCTCTTTCTGGATGATTTACTCAAGTCCATTTTTTTGCATATGCCTGAATATGTCCCTGGTTTCTAGCAGCCACAATAGCAGCCTGAAAGCAGTGCAGATGTTTCTTTGATTGCATCTAGGGACATGTCAATGATATTCTTAGAAGCAGAAAGATTTTGGCTTGGCAAGACAACTAGTGGCATTTTTCTCCTCATTAAAACATCAACTTGATAAAGTCCATATTCTGCTCTGTTCCAAAATGTTCAAGCTTTTTAAAAAAAAAACCCACACATTAGCATTCTAATCATTGCATTGGGCCCATTACTTGCACAGACCTCTAGCAAATTAGCTTTTTACAGAGTTCTTCCTTTAAGGTCTTTCCTTCCATCAAGTTGACAAGTGAGAAAAAAGTCATTCTTAAGATTGCCAGTCCTGGCCGCTTGTCCAGACAGGGAGGTTATGTTGAATGGTTAAGTAAACTCACCAGTAACTTTTCCCCCCTCTTGGGTCTGAGTCCTGTCTCACTCTCAGCTGGAAGAAAATTCAGTGCCTTCCCAGTCTTAGCAATGTTCTTTGTCAACATCCACTAACCTCAGACAGCGTAAGCAGCCAAATGACAGCTTTATGTGTCTCTCATGGTAGGAGAGCATAGTAGTATTGTAAATCCAGTCTATGTTCTCCACTGTTGTGAGAAGAGTGACCCATAAAATCAAACTAAAGTGAGAGATGATGGGCAAGCTACTTCCTCACCCCCACCCAATCTAAATCTATAGATTCAAACTGGTAAAAAAAATAAAAATCAGAGATTTAACTGGCAGTCACTTCATAAACATCCCAGTGATGTGTTTATGTCTTAAGCACCCATTGTTCCCAAGGAAGATAAACAATGTCAACCTCTTCAATAGTGTTGTCTTTTAATAACATGAGAAATAAATTATATTGTCATTAATTAGGAAATGAGTTTCAAAACAATAGCAAGAACAAAATGAAGTGTTTAAATTTTTTCCCAAAGGTTGCTTCACCTTTGCTACTTCCTTATAAGACCATTCTGAATGTGCTAGAAGGAGGAGGAGGAGGAACTATTTAATATGGGGCCATTTAGGACTGAGCATCAGGTAAGAATGTGTTTGCCAAAAGGATCTACAACCAGGAGTGGAAGCCAACCTGTAGATATTGAAAATATCTGTGAATATAAGTAGATCACATCCAATTGGCATGTCCACAATCTGTTCAAAATTTTCAAGTATTGTCACCATGCCTTCACCTTGGAAAATTTTCTTTTTTCTTTTTGCTGTGCTGCTTTGGTATTTATTTTGTATTTCTGGATTTCATTTTTGCTATCTAGATTTTGCTTCTTTTTTATATGATAGGTTAATCTTATCCTTTAGATTTTTCAATTACTATTTATTTGTTAATTTTCAATGAAATTTAATATAATATTTTATTTTAAATATTATATTCTACAATCTTAGCATTGAAATTTTTTTAAACTTAATTTCAGATTGTTAGAGTAACATGGGCAGGGAAAATAAAGATAACAGAGTCTGACAATTTGGTAGGAGTCAGTTCTGTGGATCAGCTTGATATGTTGCATTTGATGGCCACATGATTTGAGGACACACTGTGGTCCACTAATAGGCTAAGTATAACCATTGCACATAAAATGCTCCAGATAGGACTGGGAAATACTATGTGAAAGCATGGAGAGCTTCTGCCAATCATTGTAAATGATATTGGACTAGATGGATATAGGCCAGAAGAAGACAACTGACTCTACATGGTTTCTTCACTTTAACAGCTTGGGCTTTGGCAGCTGAAGAATATTATAGGACATACAAATCATCACCTGTATCAACTGGACCTCTGATTTCAGTCTCTGATTTCCTGTTGTGGTTATGTGCCTTCAACTGCTCCCAATGCAAGACAATCCAAATAGAGTTTTCAAGGTATGTGAGATGTTCAACAGTGGTTTATCTAATTTAATATACTATTTTCCATCACACCACCTGTCTGACCTTCCATGGGGACTTGAACCCAGGTCTCCTGAGCCCTAGTATGACACAATGTCTATTATATCATGTTGGTTGTCTCTGATTTCTTAACTCTATAGAATTAAGAAAATTGGACACTTGCGGTGACTGATTGTAAATGATCTCATTTCCCAACCATCCCTAGTAATTCCTTTCAAGTGTTAAATTTCTTTCATAATTACAAATATAACTAAGGTTTAGAAGTTGAGATTTCCAAGAAAACCAAATTTCAAAATTAATATTCCTTTGCATGGGTGCAAAGCAAATTATTTCTTAACCCAAATTTCTAAATTACAGATAGTGACCTTCAACTTGACATAGAATTCAGCTAGGGAAATTCTTGCTGAAAGGCTAATAAGAAAGTTTAGCCAACAAGAAACACATGTGAGAGCTATGGGATCAACAATGCCACCTTTAAAAGCATGCTTTATTTTATATATATATATGTGTGAATGAATGAATGAGAAATCTTGCTGTGTAGCATTGTAGGTCATACTACAGTAGGCCTGTTGCATCAGTAGGATTTGGTGAGTCCACTCCTCCATAAGTTCCATTGAGTCAAACTAGTCTACTCTAGCTGCAGCTCACTAGACCCGTGATGACAAACCTTGGAACACCAGGTGTTCTGGAACTTCAATTCCCAGAAGCCCAAGTCTCTGTATGTGCAGTAAACCCATTTGTATGGATTCACAGACACTTGAGCTTCTGGGAATTGAAGCCCAAGAACACCAGAAGTGCCAAGGTTTGCTATCACTGCACTAAACTAAGGAACAAGATTTCAGCCACTAACCAGCAATGATTCTCAATTATTTTAGGTAGGATTTTTTCAATTCTATTTAAGAGTTATGCAGGATTGAACCCTGGGTACTCTTCAGGCAAGGCACGTATCCTACATCTGGACTATATCTTTTCTAAAAACTTTAAGGATATCAGCATGATAAAATAGTTAAATATATTAGTAATCGTTCTTGGCTGAAGAGCAGGGTTAAAATGCTACAACTACATAAATAAAAATGAAATTAAACCAGCACTCAGTTAAGCAACAATTTTTCTACATTTATCATCTAATTTATGATGTTCTTAAAACTCCAACTTTTGGGCTATTTTTAAAACATCTTGCATGAAAAGTAACCAGCACCCCCACTCAACTACTCTACAAGAAATATTATCCTTCAGGGCATGTGTCTGCCCAACCATCTTCTAATACAGGGGTTCCCAACCTATGGCCTGTGGGCAGGACCCGGCCCATGGCACCATTTTATGTGGCCCACGTTGCCACTGCCACCTCACCAGAAATGGACACATTTACAATAACCATAAATGCACCCACGGCTATCCTAGACCCACTTACAACAGCTGTGGACATGTTTTACAGCAGCATTTACAGCAGGGGAAACCACCAGTCTGGCCCACTCAGCTGTCCGGGGGCCTGGTCCAGGCTCCTGTGTAAAAAGGTTGGGAAACCCTGTTCTAATAGGATTGGCTAGTTTCTCTAATGTGACAACAGAAAGGAATACAAGCTTCTGATTATTTAAAGTTTAGCCATTTAATGACCAGATTTAGAAGTGAAGAGGAGAATTTATGCAGAATTTGTTGCATGAACTATTTACAAAATCCAAAAGTTCTAATTGAATATACTATTTTCTATACTTTAGAAGTTAATGATAATGAGGATGATACATTTTTTTAAAAAACCAACAACCTCTATTTTCCCCCCCCCCCAAAAAAAAAATACCACCAAACAGAACCATTAATATATGTTGAAAATAACATGAAATATATTTAGTACCTTCCATAATAGCCTACATGCTGGACTAGGGCTGGCTTCAAAGATGGTTGGGAAACTTCCTTCAGTAAGTAAATTGGCTGTTTGGGTACTAATAAGACCCAGAATGCTGGGCCATGGTAACACACTGTAGGTGTTGGTATGCTTTGCTCATCAATGAAATGCATGGTAGCCACCCAGTCTGCTTCATACCAGAAGAAAAGGTACACAGATTGGGACTGATTTCCCCCCTAAACCATCAGGAGACTTCCATCCCCAGGTCCATGTCATTATTTGGCATTTACAAAAACAGTGAAAGGAATAGATGCATTTTATAGTCATTATTACATGTTATAAAGAGCACATGATGAATTTCATCTCAGCCTCTCCTTGCACCTGAGTGGCTCAAGTAGCTGGTGGAGAACTTCGGCTTTATTGGAGATTTCAACTGTTATTCACTTTCTCCTTCAGTGCCTGCATCTTGGGTCTAGTATAAGAAGAATAAGATAAAAAAGAAGAATTGTATGCTATCAAGTCAGTTCTGACTTACAGCAAACCTTTTCAGAGTTTTCTAACTGCAGAATTCATGGAGGTGGTTGACCTTGCCCTTCTTTCTAGAAGTGGCCCCAGGTTGTGCCCATCTTTCAATTTTCCCTTTCTTCAGTTCCCTTTCTTCAATTCTGACCATTTTTTAGCTCCAATGAACCAGAATGGGATAAAAATAACCTGATTTCATGGTGCTCTTCCCCAGTGTTTGAAGAATACCCCCTAGTTCCAACACATATTTGCACCAGAAATGCACTAATATCATTGATTCATTTTTGCACATTTGTCTGAAAATAGTGCATACCTGTCAAGTTTCGGGAAATTTCTGTCAAATAAGGGAAATTTCCTGGCCAAAACAGGAAACTGGACAGCTATGCTTATCCTGTGCTGGCCTCCAGTCTAACTCCAGTCTAATTGTAGTCTAACTAATACGGGATGACGGTGGGAAAGTGTAAAATACTGGGGTTTGACAGAAATTTCCTGAAACTTGACAGGTATGAAATAATGTGTATCCGCAGTTACTTTAAATTAGGCCTGGAAATTTATTTGTATCAATATAAACCATCAAGATCCTAGAATCAGAATGTTTGAGAGTAGATTAGCTTTAAGGTAACCTTTACCCATGAGATCTTGTCCATACATGCCTATCATCTGGGTAGGATGAGTAAAGTAGGTAGAGATGAGAAATAGAATCTTCTCAGTGTTCAGTTCAAAGTTATTTAACACTCTTCTGTTAACTTGCACTTGGTCTCTTCAGTAGACATCTTTACAAGGGCCATGAAACCCTGCCTTTGTTTTCTTCAGTGTTAGTACTCTGTTTATGCATTTGGTACTATTCATTGTATACACAACCTACGACCTGGGGACCTAATCCAGCCTACAGTGTCAATTAATCCAGCCTGCAGTGAGGACCCCGGAGCCGCCATGCCAGAAGCAGCGAAAACGCACCCAAAATGTGGCAGAAGCCCCCAAAATGCACCCAAACTAGAAGTGCAGAAAAGCTACCGAAAGCCCCCGGATGGGGGCCGGATCACTCCCCTCAGAATGGCTGCATAGGCCAGTCATGTTTTTCTGTATGAGTTCTTGTGTGAGATCTCATGAGATTTCGACAAGATCTTGCAAGATTTCGGTGAAATTTACAAGATTTTGGTGAGATCTCATGAGATTTCGCAAAATCTTGTGAGATGTCAGTGAGATTTCATGAGATCTTGCAGGATTTTGGGTGACAAAACCACATGGTTTTGCCAGTTTTCAGTGCTTCCACGTCGTGGTGGTGGGAATGAGAATGACATTGGGGGCCGGATGAAAAGGCTTTGGGGCCTGGGTTTGGCCCACGGGCCATAAGTTGAGAATGCCTGACCTAGGGGGTGGGGGAAGATACTGGATGTCCTTCAAGTGGGAAGATACTTGATGTCCTTCACTTCTCTCTCTCTCTCTCTCTCACACACACACACACACATATAGAGCTGGGGAATTAAATGAGAAAAGAAATTTGCAGCTTCCTAAGTGCTCTTAAATGTTCTTTCATCAGTCCGGGCGCACTTCTTTCACCTCTGCACTTCCCGCGTGCCTTTGGCCCTGAGCAAGGTGCATGCGAAGCATTGCCAGTGCTGCTGGGAGGTGGGTAGGGTGGGGGCTGGCAGCCTCCCCCTCCCAGCAGCGCCAGCAACACTTCCCAAGCACCTCACCAGGGCCGAAGGCGCAAGGGAAGTGTGGAGGTGAAAGCGCGCCTTCGGCCCTGGCTGGGCGAGGCACATGGGAAATGTTGCCAGCACTGCTGGGAGGCGGGCCGCCAGCCCACCCCCCTGCCCACCTTCCAGCAGCACCAGCAGAGGCTGCTCTTTCTCTTCTTCCTCTTCTTCCTGGCTCCTGGTTGCCTCCAGGGTATAGGGAGAGGAGGAGGTGGTGGGAGTGGTGTGGGAGGGAGGTGGGCATGGCCAGCCAGTTCTGCTACCGGTACAGTCGGACCATACAGGACCAGCTTCCGTGCATCACTGATTGCTCTGCCTTTCAAGCAGCGGTGGCTCAAGTGTTTAAGATGCTAAACTCACTGACTGGACAGTCGGAGTTCAATTCCTGGGCACTGCATGACAGAGTGAACCCCTGTCTATGTCCCACCTCCTGCCAACCTAGCAGTTCGAAATCAAGAAATTGAAAGTAGGTAAATAGGGACCACTTCAATGTGAATGTAAACAGTGTTCCATGCACCATAGTGTTGAGGCATGCCTGCCAAGTGTCCATGGAAACATCTGCATATTCAGACAGCGCTGGCTCTTTAGCTATAAACAGAGATGAGCACTGAACCCTAGAGTTGGATACGACTGGCTTTCGTGCAAGGGTGACCTTTACCTTTCAAGTGATTCAATTGGTTAGAATCATTATCAGTGGGTAAGTGATAATGGTTGTCTGTCACGACAATTGATCTGAAAGAGACATTTCAAAAAAATTAATCTTTATCAATTCAGGAGGTCTTATGTTTGCCAAAGAGAAAATAACAATTGTTATTTACAACTGTGTGATAAATAAGAGCAAGATAATAGTGATGATAATGACAAGAATTAGGATGAGGAGGCACATGTCACATATTAATTTCTGGGGCCCTACTTTTAAAATTTTGTTGTCTAGTGATTTCATGGAAGAAGCAAGCTTAGAACAGTTAGTTACACTATCAAAATGAGGGAACATTAGATAATGAATTGTTTAAAAAGAGGATGGAACATGTGTAAAGGTAAAGGTCACCCTTGCTCAAAAGCCAGTCATATCCAACTCTAGGGTTCAGTGCTCATCTCTGTTTCATAGCCGAAGAGCCAGCGCTGTCTGTTTCTGCAGACGTTTCCGTGGTCATGTGGCAGGCATGACTAGAGACTGGAGTGCATGGAATGCTGTTTACCTTCCCATGGAAGTGGTCCCTATTTATCTACTTGCAGTTTCTTGCAAATCTGTGTATACTAATTTGCATTTGTAGATGCAGATTTGGAAATAGCTGCTACCGTTTACGTAGAAATTAGCATTATGTTAATACTGGCTAGGATACAGTGGGGCTGTTATAGAGCACCCCCAGTCTCTTTGCTGAATACAAAGCTTCTTTAAAAGGCAATTTCAACCTGTGAAATATCAAGAACATGCTTCCTCATACGAAGAGTCATTGGAGTTTGAACTACTAGTCAACGTTCCACCATCACTCCAGTTATTGGCAACCAATCTTGTATTCTCATCTTGATACCTTGGAGACCGTTAAATATGAACATTATGCATCATAAGTTAAATGATGTTTGAGGGCTTCTTGACTTCATGTATGCTTAACATTTTGAGCCACATAAATGTGTACAAGCATTCTTGAAACAAGCCAGATCTGCTTATTCTTCCAAGTTAATTGCAGAACGGGCAGACTGCCCTGGTCTCTTGCAACTTTTACTGTAGGGAACCTGTCTAATCTGCCTTTTCCTCTTTTAGCAGAGATGTGTGAGTAGTTCACATCCCATTTGTAGAACATAATTAAGATTATTGGTGTAGAAAATTGTGGCATGCAGTGATCGTATAAACAATTTATCTGCAATTTTAAAGCCATGGGTTGGTCATTAGATGTCCATTATTTCTATGGGGACACACTGGAACTACTCTGTTGGGATGGACTGGCTTCTTAAATGGCCAATTCCAGCCCAGTGAAAGAGCAGTATTGGGTGGGTGGGTGGGGAATACAACCACACATTCAGAAGAAGACAGTTTGCTTAAGCTCTTATGTGCTGTTTTGGACACATTTTCCCCCCAGAATCTACAACAACATAAATGCTACATCAGCTTCCAACATAGTTCTGATCAGATGTTGAGCAATTATGTTAGTTATATACTATCAAGTCAGAACCAACTTATAGCAACCCTAATAGGGTTTTCAAGGGAAGTGAGGTATTTAAGGAAAGTTTTATCAGCAACAATTTTATATGGCCATGTGGGGTTTTGAACGTAACTCTACAGAGTCCTAGTCCATGATTCCATGAACTACACCACACTGTGTAATACAGTGGCCATAAACCTCAGTCAGTATGGTTAATTGTCAGTAATCATGAGAACATCAAACTTTTGTGATGGGTGTCTGACAGATGGATGTACAGTGGAACCTCACTTAACAAACGGCTCACTTAACACATAAATCGCATAACAAAAGGAAATCCATAGAAAATAGTGGCTTGGTTAACAAAAAATTTTTTGGAATGGATTAATTGGTTTTTGATGCATTCCTATGGGAAACCGCATTTTGGTTAACAAATTTTGGTTTTCAATGCATTCCTATGGGAAATTGCATTCAATGCATTCCTATAGAAAATTCACTTTTCAAATTTTTTTTGTAGTACAAAAGGTCCCAGAGAACACATTAAATTTGTTATGCGAGGTTCCACTGAATTTTATTTTTGCTATCTCTCTTTGGATCCTAGTCCTGTAATTTCTCTGTTCCAGAATCACAACTTTCAGGTCTTGGATAAAGTGTCCGGGTAGATTGAAATGGTTTGAAACAAGTGTCTCTGTGTTGCCATTCCAAATGTCTGATTTATGCCCATTAAGTCTTTTGCGCAAAGATTGTCCTGTTTTTCCTACATAGAGTGCATAAATCTCCACAGAATTCATGAGGTCTCCATTAAATATGACTAAGCCTGGCTCCAACCTTGTGTCTCACTATGTGTTTTTTTTTTGTACCATAGAGTTTACTGACCTTTGGCCAATGGTCTGTTGACTTTTCTATCCATTGACTTATTTTGGCTTGTTAAAAGATATTTCAAATTTTAATTAATCTGAATAATACTTGGCTTTTGTTTTCAGGCAAGGAGCATGTTGTAGAGGCGTGAACTGTGCTTTTCAGCTAGGAAAGTTGCTTGCAGTGCAGCATACCCTTACACATCTGCAAGAATTCTTACTAATATGCACAAAACTGAGCTGTAATTTCTTTTGATGATGAAAAATCTCAGCTGCCAGAATTAGTAAGGGTTTACCCACTTTACTTTTGCCTCACCTATTTAGCCTTGGCCCTGCCTCCTGTACTTTGCATACTCACTGCAGGAATGCTGCTGCCAAGACATTTCCCAAATTGGGGTTGAGCTCCAGAACCAAACTGTTTCCCCTGCATTGTCTCAATGTTACAGGATGTGATCTCACCAGGCTCTGTACTGTAGGAAGTCTTCCAACAGCTTTCAAAGGGGGTGGCAGAAAGTATTACCTTTTTTCCCTCCTTCTACTTGTGGTTCTTTGGATTCTAGCCCACACGTTCTAGAACTATAAATAGTCTAAAGAGAATGTCCAGATAGTGGTGTTGTTAATGGTTCAGGCAGACTCATTTTTTAATTGTTTGCTTTATATTCGTGATCTCTTTTAATATGGTGTTCAGGTGTTTTCTCCCATATTTGGAAGTTAATTTAATTCCTCTTCGAGTTAAATTTTGTACATTTCTTACATTTCAATTAAATACAAAAATGTTTAAAATTAAGATTATTCAAAACTGGGAAGTTACAAAGAAGTAGTCTAAAACTGGCCATTTCAATAATCCTACATTCTAGGTTGGCATCTTAATTCAGAGCTGAAGTGTTCTCATTTTCTGACCCCCGACTCAAGTATCTGATATTCTTTGGCAGAGCCCAGTTTCAAAAGCTGCAGTTGTTCTTGATGATGAGAATAGTTTAAAATGTGGTTGAAGGCTGATTGAGCTGAAATTCAGCTAGTTGGAGCCATGATGAAGCCACAAAGACAGGTGGTGGTGATTAGAGAAAAGGGGTGTTGGGAATTACTTAGGACTAACTTTGTGCCTGCATAGTAGCTGTGAATCTGGACTTCTTCACCCCTTTCTTTGGCCCTTCTGCTGGTCTCAACTATCCTATGTTGGAAGATCCGGTTCTTCTTTTGTGTCTACATCAAAATTTAAACTGCCAAAATGAAGACACCTTTTTGGTTAATTCATTATGTAGTTCCTTTTGACTGACCTAGTGTGAGAAAGATTAGCCAGTACAACAAGGTTGCAGTTGCCTAGCGTACACCCGATTGTGGTACGAAAGAAAGAAAGAAAGAAAGAAAGAAAAAGAAAGAAAGAAAGAAAGAATAGTGATTCAAGCAATGTAAACCACTTTTTATTTTTTAAATTGAATGTTTAGATGATACACTGCATTGATATCTTTACATATATACACTATTTGTTGAGCAATCTGTAAAGATATAATAAATCAGATTCTACAGGATTGCTTTTATAACCAACATATTTGATGATTAATAATCCCTTTTAAATCTCAAAATCCCATTGATTCATAATAAAATAAATTATTGCTGTACTTAATATCTTCCACTTAAAATATTTGATCTATTGACATCCAGGCATTTTAAATTACGTTTATAGCCTTAGGGCAGGAAATAAAAAGCAGCATACATTCAGAAAAGTGGACATTAAAAAAATAAAGGAACACCTGTTGCTTGCAGCAATAAGTTCAGAAGTGAAAATTTTATTTTAAACAAACAGAATTACAGTTCGTAAGGAGATGATGTATAGCTAAAATAGAAGAAATGGGGCTTGAAGGTTTTGAAATGTGTTGTTGGATAATAACGTGCAAAACGATTTTCGCATAAGTGATAATGTGTACTGAATATGCTTGGAAAGCAGTGAGTCCTGGTACTAAATGTGGCAAAAGAGCAATCAAGTTTTAAAAGGAATAAGATAAGAGATAGGATTAATTCAAGATATAATTAAAGCAAAATTAGAAGAAGTAAGGACAACAAGAACATACATAATGTTAAAAAAGTTGACATGGTGAAAAATATGCTCATCTGAAAGGGCATGCACAAGTCATAGAAGATGGACAGTCTTTATTAGAGAATACAAATCTGTGAATTACAAGAAGAAAAACATGATAAATACTGACCCAATCTGCTTGAACCATGTCCACCAAAATCACAGATGGCTTTGAGATCAGGACAAGGAGACATCTCATCCCTAAAATCTGGGGCTCCTCCATCTCGGCCAAGATCCAATGTTTTATTCATGGAAGGGCTCTGCTAGAAAAAGTCACATTATGTTGTTTACCCACAAAGGAGGCATTCTTTCACAGTCACAAAGTCACCCACACAGTTGTGGTGTCCCTAGGTTTCAATGACACACCATGTTCAGTTTCTTTTTTTCTTTCATCTAGTATAAAAAGATATGCCAAACAAATACTTTTTTCCATGGGGTCCAATTTTGTACACATTGACAGATTGAGTTAAGGGGGGAGAGGGAGGGGAATCTTGTTCTTTTTCCACAAATCACAAAGCAGAAGTGACATACTCTGGTTAACAGGTGATATCAAAATTTATTCTGGATAAGGGAAGGTCATTTATTTGGAGCACGAAACAAGAAATGTAGGTTTTATTTTATGATGTGTCTGATTTAATTTTATTTCATTATTACCTTGTATACTTTCTGTTTCTACCTTTAAAATCTGCATTACTCCTTGCTTGAGAAAGGGTACACAGATTGATGACTAACCCACCCCATGTCATTTTGAGATACTCTGACTTATATGTGCTTGTATTCCTCTTGTCCAATAAAACAGTCCCTAGTAAATGCCAGTATGATTTAAGCCCATGGGGTACACAGAAATAGCCTCCTCGAAGACTGTGGTATTTTTGAACCACAATCAGGCATACCCTGATAACAGCAACTTTGTGTTGCCAGCTAATCTTTCCTACACTAGGTCAGGCGAAAGGAACTACAGAATGAACTCACCAAAGGGTGCCTTCATTTTGGCAGCTTCACATCTGGCCTGGACATGGAAGAAGAAGAATTGTGACCCATAAAAGCTCAGTTGTCAGTCAATAGGTCCAGATATTTTCTAGCTAATTTCCTTATATGCATTCTTGTTAGATGGTTTGGGACTGACTGTAAAATGGGTGAGATTTTGCATCATGCTAAGAACTTCGTATAGGCAAGAGATTTAAACTTCCTCTCCATGAATTAGTTAGTGCCGTTTGTGTATTTAAAAGGGTTGCCAAAATGCTGATTCATTCCACTTGGTAGATTAGATTATTTTAAATGTCTTATAGACTCAAGCCCTCTTTATGTCATTATCAATTTACTACAATATTTTGAAATTGTCCGGGACATTCCAATAAGTGATCTGAGTTTCATCAAGCTAAAAATGAAGTCACCAGAGCAAATCCATGGCAATGTTATTTGAGGTTTTCTCCCCCACCCCCACTCCCAAATATATATCAAATCACAGTACCAATCAGGTTGTTTCATTGTTTCTCATGTGTATCAGGCATCTAGACTGCATACACAGTGTTATTCACGTGTGGCCAAAGGAAAAACTGCTTATGCAGTATGGAGTATTGAATATTATTTCTGTGGCATCAGAAGAATTTTTTTAGAATTTCCAATTAAGTAAAGAAAATGTGACTGTAAATTATTTTACATCAATGACAATATGTGATATCACGCATGTTTAATTTTATTGCTAAACTTTCTGGATCAGGTATATGCAACTAAATCAGTTTGTTACATTATTATAATTCTCTCTTTTTTGCCCTTCCTCTCCTATTTCTGTTTCTCTCTCTCTCTTACATACACACATGATGGTGAATGTCTAACATTTGGCCGATGATAAATGTTTTATACTAGTACCCTTAAATACATCCTGAAAATTGAGAAATTTGCTAATGACAATAATAAGTGTTCTACATGAGATTTTCAGCATGAATGCATTCACATGAACACAAATATATGTAAGAATGTTTTTCTCCCTCTCATACATATAGTCATAATGTTTATCCTCAATTGTGAGTATTCAAATTTCATTATCAACATTGGTTAAATCTTGAACAGTCACTATAACCTCTTTCCATATACATCCATGCACACACAAATGTGCACACAGCTGTGAACTGATGCAAGCATGGGTTATTTTTGTATGAGCTCATTAGTTAACTTTAACTTCAAACATCTGCTCTAATTCTTACCATACTCTTTTCCATTCAGAATTACATGAGTTTGAACGAGAATGGCCACAATCTAGAGGATCAGATCCCCACATAGAAACAGGTGCTTGCCAGGAAGTTCAAGTGGCATAAATAGGATATTCTGCAGTGTTCCAGATACCAAATTATGCTTGTGGCCTTCAGAAATGGCTGATTATAAACATGTATTCCACAACTACATTCCTTTTAAGAATCCCTTAAGCATCCTTGGGACAGATGGGAGTTGTCTTCTAAAACATCTGGAGGACATTGCATTAGGTTACACTTGAGCAAGAGTAAGTAACTCCAGAGATCAGTTTTCTTCTTCCAGTGATCGACCAAGTACCAGCCTACAAATTGGCAAAAATGTTGACAAATCAAAACTGAATGCTGCTGGAAGTCCACTTCTGGTTTCATTTTATGGGTCTGGAGGAGGATGGAAGGACTTTGCATGCAAGTAATACAAAATGACCACCCACATGTTCTGGAACTGTACTATTACCATACTTCCTTCCAGATCAATGGTTCTCAATCTTTGGTGCTTGTGATTTTTCTAACTTCAACTGTCAGAATCTCTGGCCTTTGATTATACTGGTTTGCATGTCAGATTATGGAAGTACAAAACATCTACAAGCCCAAGATCTGAGAGAACCCCCATCTCAGACCAAATATTCTGAAACATTACCAATGAACTAATCCCTGAACCTGTGGTATCAATTGAAGCCACTGCCTGTGTTCAGCTTCCTGACAGGTGATGTTATGTTGATTTGATTGACAAAATGCTTCAAGGGATTTTTTTTAATTCAAGTTCTCATCCTCTAGACCAGTGATGGTGAACTTTGGCACTCCAGCTGTTCTTGAACTTCAATTTCCAGAAGCCCTGTTCAGCAGGAGTGCTTACTTGGGCTTCTGGTAATTTAAGTCCAAGAATACCTGGAATGCCAAGGTTCACCCCATGGGCTACACAGAAAGAGCCTCCTCGAAGATTGTGGTATTTTTGAACCACAATCGGGCGTACCCTAATAACAGCTGAATTCAATAAAAATTCCCTTTAAATTATTACTGATTTAACCGACATATTGTGTTTAGAAAGCCAAGCATATCCCTATCTATTAAGAATTTAATCCAAAGTGCTGATTTTATAAATGTACTCTCAACTTGCAAGGTTAACTCTCAACAAATCAACAACTAGAGATCTGAGAACTCCAACCTAGGCTGTGGTTCAGATACAAACATGAACTTTACCCAAGGCATGTCTTCCTGCATATACTGAATGTATGTCTTTATAAATGCTTAGTCCTGTATGCACACACACAGAGGGTGTCAAAACACTTATACACATTTTAAGAAAGAAAGAAAAATATTAAAATTGTAACATTCAATATATACCAATAACAAAAGATGAATACAAGTCATGTATGAATTCTGCAATTACAAGAGGTGCTCAAAGTGGTTACCATCAGTGTCCAGACATTCTGATTATGGTAAACTACTGCTTGAGCAATGTTGACCAAAGGGTCCACATTGTTTCAATTCCTTCCTGAAATACCATAAGTGTAGCCGGTTTTCTACAATACACAACATCCTTTAAGGTCCCCCATAGGTAGAAGTCAAATAGTGTTAAGCCAGGAGAATGTAGTGGAAACTCAACCACACCTCTTTGTCCTATCCATTGTCCTGGCAAATTCTCATTGAGATAAGCTCTCACGTCTCAGTGGAAGTGCAGTGGGGCACCATCTTGTTGAAAGTAAAATTGATAATTAGCAAAAAGTGTATGAACTGCATGTAGAATGGATGTGTGTAGCATATCTAGGTAGACATAGGTAACATCTCTTAAAATGTGTATACATTTTGGGCACCTTCTGTATGTGAATGCTTCCTGCCTTCCATGGCTCAATGGTTAAGATGCTGAACTTGATGACTGGAAGGTCAGCAGGTCAAGATCCAAATGGTGCATGATGGAGCGAGCTTCCATCTGTGCCCCAACTCCTACCAACCTAGCAGTTCAAAAGCAAGAAATTACAAGTAGATAAATAGGTACCACTTTGGTGGAAAGGTAAACAGCGGTCCGTTCACTCCATTGTCTAGTCATGGCTGCCACATGACCACAGAAATGTCTGCAGACATGGACAGCGTTGCTCTTTGGCTATAAACGGAAATGAGCACTGAACCCTAGAATCGCATATGACTACCTTTCAAGCAAGGGCAAGCTTTACCCGATTTTACTCCTTGAGTGCTTGAGCCACTGGATCTGCCTTGCTGGCCACAGTAGACACTTGTTGCTTCTGCAAGCTGGTCTGGTATAAAACGACAACACTCAAGCCAGCAGAACATTTCTTGAAGCTAGTCATTGATAGAACATTACTCATGTGACAATGAAAGCTTGCCTGTGTACATACATATCCTGATAAAGAGAATAGGGCAGTCAATGCATGAGGAGGAAAGCCCTGTCTGCTTCTCCCATTACTAGTGATCGTGCAGCCAAAGCTCTAAAGCTTTCTGATTGTCAAGGACCATGACATTTCCCCCTTCTTGGATGTACATCTTAACATGGAGAAAGGGTTGGAAGCTGAGAGCAATGCTATTAGGAGACCAGACTCCACTACAAGCCTGGATTCCTAGCAGGGGCATCCAAGGTGGAATTGTCATAGATGAGATGCAAAATTAATAGGGTGAAGCTACACTAGTATCCAGGAGTACTCTAGCCTGGATTGCTTTGGAATGATTAGAATGATCAATCAAGCCCTACCATTCCAAAGCCAATATCCGTAAGTGGCTTAATAAGTGAGCCACTTTCAGATACAGTGATACCTCATACAACATCCAAACCTGGTTCCACAAGTTTGGACTTTATACAGATTAGGATTTTGTATGAGGCATGCAAAATTCTAGCCGTGATGCCTCATACAACGTCCAAATCCTTGCCACGATGCCTCGTACAACGTCATTTCCATAGAGATACATTGCACTGTAACAGCACAGACTTCAGGGCAAAGTCAAAAAAACAGAAAGGAAACTGACAGAACTTTAAGAAATCATTGTCTAAAGACTAAATACATTACAAAAACATGTCAAATAACCCTGATTGCCCAAGAACCTGAAGAATGCTGCAAAAATCCCAGGAATGCTTCTAAAAATTCTGACAATTTTTTTTTAAAAAAAAATCCAAAATCACTCTAAAAACCACTCCTAAACACTTTTAGCCTTGCACAAAACCCACAAGAGCAATGCACGCAATGTGTCCTGCCTTTTATACTGCCCAGGCACAATGCAACCTGGGAAAAACCCCAATGCCTCATACAGAGTCGCAGCGACTTTGTATGAGGCAACTTTTTTCAAGGAATTAGGCGATGTTGTATGAATTCGATGTTGTATGAAGCGGACTTTGTATGAGGTATTACTGTAATTCCAACTATTTCAGCAAGGGGCTGAAGAGCAAGATAAACTCCCATGCAGCTGACCTCCATGATGCTTCCACCTTCTTCAGACAGGGGACTGGGCAGGGGAGATAGCTAAAGGTAACACTAGTGAAGGGGGTAACAGTGCCAGTGGTAACACTCAAGTTAACTTGTTAGTACTGCACAGAAGGTGGCAATGGTAAACTCTGAAGAGGAAATGTATGGTGAAGAATCTGCAGTTCTATAAAGTGAAGGAAAAGCTGATTTGAAAGCACTGGGAAGAAATAAATCACCAGGGGATAGAATGAATGCCAATGGAGCTTTTCCAAGCTACTGAGAATGAATCTGTCAAAATTTTCACAAGCATATGCCAACAAATATAGAAAACAAAACAATGGCCCGCATATTGGCAACCTTCAATATACATTCCAATCTCCATGAAAGGAGATGTCAAGGGATTCAGTAACTATAGGATCATTGTTCTAATCTGCCATGCAAGTAAGGTGATGCTCAAGGTGTTGCCCAATGTTCTAGATGGATTCTTTAAAAAAAGGAGGTGCTTGAGATCTAACCACAGATATGTGCTGGCTACTGAAATGCTCCAAAGAATTTCAGAAGATCCATGCTTCAGTAGCTGTTGCTCTGAAAGAAATAGATGTGCCTCAGCAGTTGATTGTCCTGATATGCAACCTGTATTGTGGATGAGCAGCTACTCTTAAAACAGAATATGAAGAGACAGGATGATTTCCCATATATGCAAAGGTGTCAGACAAGAGCACATTTTATTGCCTTATCTGTTCAGTCTGCACACAGAACATATCATACAGAAAGCCAGACTACATTCAAATGTAGTGAAAATTTGTGGGGAAACAACAGTAATTTAAGATATGCAGATGACGCCATCTTACTGGCTCATTTTATCTAACAGAAGAGCCAATTCTAATCAAAGAACTAAAGAAAGCTTTCATATTATCTTACCATTCAAGTTGGTAAGGAAGAGCAGAATGTTAATAATTTATACTAATTTATAAATGTAGCTCCTACTTAACATGGATTCTGTTGATACCAGCAGTCATACAAGCAATATCACCACATTTTGATGAGACCAGCATAACTGGGAATGGTGTAAAGTAATACTATTTTCTATGCTGTAAATCAAAATAAAACAAAATGCCTTATCAAAGTGTCATTGTTATTCCTCTTTTGTGGCCAATTATGCTATAGAGGAAAGCAGTTAAAAAAAGTAATGATGATTCTGTCATTTCTTCAGGCCATTTTGTTCAGTGGAGGCACCATTTCTCCCCTATTAAATTGCTATTTTAGGAAATTACACAAGTCCTCAAGCATGACTTCACTTTCTATTAAAATGATTTCACAAAGCTGCTGTTTAACTGTCTGATATGTGTTTCCAGTCTGTAATCCTCCTGTGATTCTCCAGTTATGGCAGAGAGAGATTTGCTTCATTAACCCATTAAAAAGGCCATCTTCCCACTCACACCCACCCAGGTAGAGTTAGTTATTCATAGTAGGATGGCATGAAAACTAGACAAGAACAAAGTGCTGCTAATCAATAGAGAATAAGAAATGGTGTCAATATGCTTGAAGGAGAGATAATTTGACACTAGTATTTTCTGGCGGTGAGGGCCAGTATGTTGATAAAGTGTTGGTTTAGCACTCAAGACTTCAAATATCTGTCCAATCATGGAAATTCACTTAAGGGTGACAGTGGTAAACCACTTTTTGAACCTCACACACTCTGAAAACCCTTTTAGGGTTACCATAGCCTGGAAGTGATTTGACAGTGCATGACACATATATACAGTACCTTCTAGGAATAGCAGTTCCCCCGGTGGATTAGTGGTTAAGGCGCTGGAAGGTCGAGTTTGGATACCCAAGAGCTACACTTGGGGACATGAAAGGAGCCTCATTCAGGCATTTCTGAAAAAAATCCTTTCAACCCAGAGTAATCTCTAACATGAAATTATTATTGCCTTCTAGGAATGATACTGGGGAAAGTGACAACAACAGTAATAATAATTTTAAAAGGTGCTGTCAAGTTGATTGTGATTTATGGCAATGTTTTTGTTGTGTTCTGCAAAGCTGTGCCTTTAACAATATACCATTGCCATGTGTTAACAATGTAACCTTTCTGTGTGCAACAGTATAACCATCAGCTGTATCAATGTAAACCTGATAAGGGGACGTGAGCTAGTGACCACTAGATGGCAATAGCGAGCGTCCAGCTCTCATGGCTCAGATTCACCTGGTTCAGCAGCGCAGGAAGATTCCCCGCCACCTCTTCACCTGGTCAAGAAGGGCGTGACCTTCTACGACATCATGCAGGCAGCAACCAATAGTCTGTCGACGAGCCACATTCAAATGTATAGCCAGCTGTATATATTGAGCTACCCATCCCCCATTACCACATGTTCCTCCGGATCATCATGCAATAAACCTGTGTTAAGCCAACCCTTCGGCTGTTTTATTGTCTTCGGTCCCTTACACTAAATTGGCGACGAAGGTGGGATCATGGCAGCCCACGGGACCAAGACATGCACCGGTTTCGAAATCAGGAAACCGGGCGACTGGGAGATCTTCGAGATGGACTTCCAGGCAGCACTGATTGAGTCCGAAGTCACGGAAGAGGCAAAGAAAAGGGCCATCTTCACCAGGATGCTCGGACAAGAAACCAAAAGGACCTTGGTGGACCTGATTGCACCGAGGAGGGTGAGCGAATTCAAGGCCAAGGAACTCATGCAGATGCTGCGTGAGCACGTCCGGCCCGCCACGGCGATGTTTCCCGCTCGGAGTGCATTCTGGAGGCGAGTCCAAGCGCCCGGGGAGACGGTCGCCGCATTCGTGGCGGCCCTGCGGCTGGCGGCCGGCCCGTGCAAATGGGAGAATGCCGAAATCACCCTCCGGGACTGTGTGCTGTGCGGCCTGAACGACGCCGAAACCCAGCGCACATTAATGAACCAAGAGCCACCTCCCACGTTGCAGGAGGTCGTCAGAGCGGCCCAGGCCGCAGAAGCTACAAAGGCCGGGGTCCAAGAACTCCAGGACTGGCGGCCGAAGTCGAGCAAGGCAGAGACTCCGGTACAGGCGGCCCGGCGAACTTCGAGGTCGTCCACAGAGAGCAGCGACGACAAGGACGTCCGGAGGGTCCGGAAGGAGAGTCGGCGGTGCGATGGCTGTGCAGCGGCCCACGACCGCGTAAAGTGCCCGTTCCGGAAGGCCGAGTGCCACAACTGCGGCCGCCGCGGGCACATCGCCAAGGTGTGCAGGAAGAAGCGCGAGACCCGGCGGAGCTCAGCAGACCGTTCCGCGGGACAAGACCACCCAACGAGACCCAAGGACGGCGCTCAGGCCACGCGGAAGCAGGACGGCGTGGGCCGCATCTCCGACGGCAGCGAGGACGACGCCCCAGTGTTCAGCGTGTCTGCAGGACACCCCCGCTACTTCGTTGAGGTACTAGTCCAAGGGGTGCCCATTAGGATGGAAATTGACTCGGGGTCCTCATATTCAATCATTTCCCAGAGGGAGTTTTTGGGAATTGCCCCCCACAAGTGACCCAAGCTCAAAGCGTTGAGGTCCACACTACGGGACGTGCAAGGGAACAGCATTCCAGTGTTGGGGGTTGGAGAATTTCAGGTTAAATTCAAGAAGCACGCCGCGTCTCTCCCTCTAGTCGTGCTTAAAGGGGGAGATTGCAGCCTCCTCGGGACTCAATGGTTCCAGCCCCTGGGTTTGTTTATTGGGGGGGTGCACGCCGTTGGGATGCACGCCGTTGGGACTGATCCAATTCAGGAAGTGTGTGAGGCACACCCCGAAGTTTTCAAAAAAGGACTGGGGAAATTCAAGGGGCCCCCAGTAACATTCGACCTGGACCCGGAGGTCCACCCAATTCGTCTTAAACCACGCCGGGTGCCGTTCGCACTTAAGGACAAGACAGAGGCGGAACTGGACAAATTGGTGGGCCAGGGAATCCTTGTGCCTGTTGATTCCGCGGAGTGGGAAACTCCAATTGTAACCGCACTAAAGGCCAATGGGGAGGTCCGCATATGCGCCGACTACAAGTGCACCATCAACAAGGCGATCCGCCCGAATGCATATCCGGTGCCGGTAGTCAGCAATCTGCTGGCCAGGTTACACGGGGGAAAGTGTTTCGCTAAGCTCGACTTAGCACAGGCCTACCAGCAGCTTACGGTGTCCCCTGCCGCAGCTGCTGCGCAGACCATAGTCACCCATAAGGGGGCGTTCCAAGTGACGCGCCTCCAGTTCGGCGTGAATTCGGCGCCCGGAATTTTCCAGTCACTCGTGGAACGCCTCCTGAAGGGACTGGAGGGGGTGTTGCCTTATTTTGATGATGTGTTAATAACGGGGGGAGCCGGGCTGAATTGGCCAAGAGGTTGGGGAGGGTCCTGACAATATTCGAAAAAGCGGGGCTGAGACTGCGGAAGGACAAATGTGTCTTCTTCGCAACCGAGGTTGAGTTCCTAGGGTTTTGTGTGACTCCTGAGGGAATAAAACCATCCAAGTCCAAGGTGGCAGCCATTAAGAAAGCCCCCCGCCCCACCTCCAAGCCTGAGCTGCAGTCGTTCCTAGGGCTGCTCAACTTTTACCACTCCTTCCTCCCCCGGAAGGCAGCGGTGGCTGAACCGCTACACAAACTGCTAAAGAAAGACCAGGCTTGGAAGTGGGGCGATGACCAAGAAAGGGCATTTAGTGAGCTAAAGAGCCTTCTAGCGTCCGATGCCATACTGACCCACTTCAACCCCAAACGCCCGGTAGTTCTGACCTGTGATGCATCCCCGGTGGGGGTGGGGGCGGTGCTGTGCCACGTGTTGGAAAATGGAAGGGAGGCCCCGATAGCATTTTACTCCAGGTCCCTGTCCCAAGCGGAGAGAAACTACGCACAGACGGACAGGGAGGCACTAGCAATAGTCGTGGGGACAAAAAAAATTCACGATTTTCTGTACGGCCGCCCCTTCACCATTGTAACGGACCACAAGCCCCTGCTAGGCATCTTTACCGCAGATAAGCCCACCCCACAGATCCTGTCCCCGAGGATGCTCAGGTGGGCCATTTTTCTCAACGCGTATCAGCACGCGTTGGTCTACCGGCCCGGGAAAGAGATCAGCCATGCAGACACTCTATCAAGGTCTCCCCTCCCCCTAACGCCCAGCCAGGTGAGCAAGGGGGAGCGGGACCATCAGGTTCTTATGATAGAGGTGCTGGATTCGCCCCCCGTAATGCCCGCCGACATTGCCAAAGCGACAGAGAAGGACAAGATGTTAGCGGCAGTTAGCTCCTGGGTGCAGAAAGGGTGGCCGGCGTCCTCCCCAGCGGAGGAGTTCGCCCCATTTTTCAGAAAAAAGCTAGAACTGTCCCTAGAGAGGGGGTGCCTTTTGTGGGGGCAGCGGGTGGTGATTCCCACTTCCCTTCGGCCGCGGGTGCTCAAACTGCTGCACGTCAGCCACCCCGGCACCGTGCGATCCAAGGCACTGGCCCGGAGTTACTTCTGGTGGCCCCAGCTGGACGCCGACATCGAGCACATGGTCGGCACTTGTGAAAGTTGCCAATGCTCCAGACCAGAGGAGGCCCGCCTTCCCCACAGGGAATGGGACGCAGCTAAGGGGCCGTGGTCCCAGGTGCACGTTGATTTCGCGGGCCCGTTCAGAGGCACCCTGTTCCTTCTTGTAGTGGACGCCTTCTCCAAATGGTTGGAGGTTATCCCAGTCACGAGCACCTCCTCGGCCCAGACCATTAGGCATTTGTGGAGGCTCTTTTCCACGTTCGGCATACCCGACACATTAATTAGCGACAATGCTAGTTGTTTCACGTCCTCCGAGTTTAGGGCATTTATGGAGATTAACGCCGTTCGGCATATCACCTCCGCCCCATTCCACCCAGCCACCAATGGCCAAGTAGAGCGCCTCGTCCGCACCACGAAGGACGCGTTGCGGCGCATGGGCCCCGGGGATCTGAACCTACAAGTGTGTCAGTTTCTGCTAGGGTACAGGGTGACCCCGTTGGCGTCAGGATACTCCCCCGCAGAGCTCTTAATGCGTAGGAAACTGACCACCATCCTCACTAGGCTAGACCCCACGAGGGTAGAGGACAAAGGAAGGAACATCGGGCTGGAGGCCACAAAGAGCTTCAGTGTAGGCGCCCCCATGCACTGCAGGAATTACGCCAGCACGGGCCCAGCCTGGGTACCGGGCGTAGTTGTGGAGCAAACCGGCCCCGTGTCGTACCGCGTGGAAACCAGTACAGGGCTCCTGTGGAGGCGGCACGCGGACCAGCTCCGACGCAGGGTCTCCGACGAGCAGGGCACAGACCAAACAGAGAAAAAATCAGCGTTAGGGTTCTCCCCCACCCGTTCAGCCCAAGGGGGAGGAAAAGGGGACCGCGGGCCCCCACCAAGGGGGGAGGAGGATGTTCTCGTAGATATCCTAGGGGATATTTCTGGGGAGGAGGAGGAACCCGACCCCATACATATCTCGCGGAATGTCCCCACAAATGCGGACACCCCTACTAAGTTAGATTTTGATTTTCAGAACCGGGGGGGGGTTTTCGGAGTGGTCCCCCACCCGTCCAAGCGAGAAGAGGGGTTTTTCGTTAGCCCCGATTGCCCCCGGTCTGCCCACAATCGAGTTTTTCCCTTCCCCTAAGGCCGCCAAACAGTGGCAAGCCACTAACAAGTCTCCCTCTCCCATTTCAGGACAAGGGACCAGGGAACAAAGAAGCAGTAGCGCCCCCGGGGGGGGTCAGCCCTCGTCACGGCCCAAACGCACATGCAACAAGCCATCTTGGCTGAGAGACTTCGTCTCATCCTAGGGGGGAGGGATGTTGTGTTCTGTAAAGCTGTGCCTTTAACAATGTACCATTGCCATGTGTTAACAATGTAACCTTTCTGTGTGCAACAGTATAACCATCAGCTGTATCAATGTAAACCTGATAAGGGGACGCGAGCTAGTGACCACTAGATGGCAATAGCGAGCGTCCAGCTCTCATGGCTCAGATTCACCTGGTTCAGCAGCGCGGGAAGATTCCCCGCCACCTCTTCACCTGGTCAAGAAGGGCGTGACCTTCTATGACGTCACGCAGGCAGCAACCAATAGTCTGTCGACGAGCCACATTCAAATGTATAGCCAGCTGTATATATTGAGCTACCCATCCGCCATTACCACATGTTCCTCCGGATCATCATGCAATAAACCTGTGTTAAGCCAACCCTTCGGCTGTTTTATTGTCTTCGGTCCCTTACACTAAAGTTTTGCAGAGTTATTCTAGGTCACAGATTCTCAACGTGGCCCATGGACCGAATGTGGCCTGCAGTGCCATTTCATGTGGCCCACCACCACCTCCACCACACTAGGAGGTGCCATGTGGTGGAGGAAGAGCAAAATGGTCATCTGGCCCCCAAAGCTGTCTAAGGGAGCATGACCCAGCCCACGGCTTAAAAGGCTGAGAACTCCTTTTCTAGGTAGAAAATATTCAGAAGTGATTTGCCATTCTCTTCTCCTGATTGGGGGGGGGGGGGGATCGTATGCAGCCTACTGCTTTTTCATATTTCATTTCTAAGAAAGGGAGCCTGGCAGAACATAATGCCATGAATGTTGGGGACTTCCATGGACAATTTTCCTGTCCTGTCCATAAGAATTTCATGCATGCCTGAAGAAGTTATCACGAATGCTCCTGCAATGTTAGAGGTTTTTTTAAAAGTGATCCAATAAAGGTGTCACCTCCTTCCTGCATTTGTTTTTTAATATGGATCACATGGCTATCTTTGTTTGTTTATGATTATTTGATTTTTTTTAATTTGAATTACTGTGAGGAATAGCATTTTTTTTCCAGCTCAGGATTCTCCTGGAAAGGGTAGAAGAAATCACAGGTGAAGAATTTCCCCCCATTCCTGGACAAAATGGCATCTTTCCTGTGCAAGATTGACTGGATCTCATGTCAGGGAAACCAGGAAATCTCACTGGTACAAGAAAAAAAATAGAATCTCAGCATAGTAAGACATACAAAACTACAAAGAATTAGAATTATTTTGAATACTCATCATATCCTTATTTCAGAAAAATTAGTGCCAGTGGATTTTGTTTCATGACTTTTAAATCTATTTATTGTGTTTAAAGAACAACGGCAATATCTTCCTATGCAGAATGATTTTCAGTCTAATGGGATCAAACTTTCTATGTTTCAAAAAGGTAGTTATAGAGAAATATCTGCAAAACTAGCTTTTATATTTTGGGCATCTTCAAAGCAACTGTTATGAAAGTGATTTTTTTCTTGTATTGGATATTTAAACCTCATCTGTCTTCCAATGAACACAAGGCAGTTTGTATGACTTTTCCCTTTATCACTTTTCTGGGAAGTCAGGAGAGAATGACTAGTGCAAGGTCATAGTAGGGGGTTTACATCCTAGTGAGGAGTAGAATCTTTATATCTCAGGTCCTACCCTGTCTGCCTTCCTGCACATCCCAAGTGTGAATCTTCAGGCTAGCTCTCACTACAAATAGCTTTATTCACACAAGACAAAAAGGAACTGTGCATGATGACCACAGTAGGATTAGGTTCAAGGTACAAACCTGCTCCAATGTCCATAATCTATAATGTCTAAGGGATACCAGGCCCATGCCTCATAGTCTTACAGTAGAGTAAGGTCCTGGTGGAATTGTGGGTAGGATACTTTGCTGCCCAACTCTGTGGGGACAGCTGCCCATCTTCTGCCTGGCTCCTTGACCTGCCACCTGGGTCCTCGATGGCACCAGCGCCTCTCTTGCCTTTGTCGCTATCTCTGGTAGGGTGGCTTCAAATATTTTCCTGTCTCTATCTAGCCTGGCAAACCACCACCTCCTCCTCCAGCAGTCGGAGCTGCACCCAGGCTCCACACCAAGGATCTTCTTTTCATATGTAAGTACAAATTGGGGGCAGTGAGGGAGCCCTCCATCTCCCTGCCTCAATAGTAGCCTTCACTGAACTCCTTGCTGTTTCAAGTCTTTGACCCTCAGTGTTGGCCTCAATAATGCTCTGAGCCTCAGAGGCACCTTCTTCGAGGCCCTCCATGCTCTCCTCTCAAATGTTTTCCACATGCACCCCCTTTATTCCCCCCTATCTCTCAAACTGTCACTCCCTGGCCCCCTCTGCTGGTCAGTTGTCCTCACTGCTGAGGGTCATCTCTCTAGCTTCCTCTGCTCAAAGGTGGTTGCACAAATCTACTGGCAAGGTGGAGCCTGGGAATTCTGGGTTGTGAGTCTCCAAGAGCAATGGGCCACTGGCCACATTGGGCCTTCCTAATGCAGACATTACCCCACACTTGCTTTCTGTAACAGAGCAGAAGTATGGAAGTGGGATACTTTAGAAGTATACAAAAAATTAGAACACTTCAATATTTGGGATAGAAAAAGAATGTTGAAATTTAAGTTCTGGCACAACATTTTAATCTGATTTGAATATGTTAGTAGCAGCCTCTCACTCTATAGAAGAGAACTCTGATGATCCATAGATGAGTTGCATTATATTTCAACACCTCTGGAGGCCACCTACAATTTGTCAGTTTTAGAACTCCTTGTTTCCTTATATGAATGACAAAGCAGCATGGGTCACATGAAATGGTGCCAAAGGCCAGCTCCAGTCCACATGCCATAGGTTGAGAACCCCTGCTCTACATTGTAAGAGTTTTCCCTATATTATTAAAAACACGCACACCCAAAACCAAATCCTTTAAAACCACAGGTCTTTGCCTTCCACTTAAAAACAGAGAAGCAGAGAAGAAGCTCAAAGTTAGGAAGGGAAGATTTGGAAACACTATCCTATCCCAAAATATTTGGCCATCACACAGGATCAAACCCTGACCTACAAAATGAGTTGTCTAAACATCATACAGGAAATCACCATGAAAAATAACTTACTGGGGAAATTGCCTGGGGTGCACACCCACAAACAATAAGAACAACAGTTCTGTCCCTGTGCTACTCCTCAGTAGAACATACTAGTGTTTTTGGTATAAATCAGCAAATATTAAACAAGTGGATTTATTTATTTATTTATTTATCATATGATGAATTTCAGTTGACTACATTAATCCTGATATATACAATGAGCACAAATTGACCATCTCACATTCCTAGCTAGAGTTCCACATCCTGGTTTGAAAGCCATTGAAGGGCTTTGTCTGTGGCACTATGCAAGTCCTCCAATGTGCCTCTAAGTGCACGTAAGATATACTTACATATAATGTGGTCCATGGTTTGGTCTTCTTCTCCATAGTCACACTGGGGAGAGGACTTCCATCCCCATGTGAACAGAGTGGCTCTGCACACTGTTCACAGCCGGTCCTCACTCTGTTCAGCATCCTCCACTGCCATCTGGCAAGGGAAAATCCAGCTGGCCACTTGCAGGGGTTCTGAGTATGTGATGGTGAGGAATTGAGGATAGATGTTGCCAGAGTTCCATCCAAGCATCTGAGATATTGAAATGATTATTCTGTAGGTTAATTGCAGTGCAGCAAGCAGGTTGTCTAGATTTTAGTCATTGGGCAAAGGGGGCTGTTATATCGGCATGGATTGGGAGGAGAGGGTTATTTCCTATTTTTATCTGTAGGTTTAATAATGACAGTGTTCTTCTTAGTGGTGGCGGCAGAATATGGCTCAAGACGGGTAGCCAGAGGATGTTTGTTGGTCGAATACAGCCTGTAATGATATGCATTGCCTGATTCAGCTTTGTGTCTATTAGTCCTGTGTATGCATTATTAAGCCAAGATGAAGAGCAATATTCAGCAGCAAAATATGATAACTGGCACCCCAAGAACTACCTGCTAGCTTCTATAAGATGTTGTTTCTGTTTTTGATCTTTGCTGCCACATTGGAGAGGTGGCTCTTGTAAGACAAAGACCTATCTCTAGGGAGACTCCCAGGTATTTGGGGTTATTACAGTATTGCAGATTTTCTCCTCTGAATGATATAGCTCTTAATGAATCATGCAGGATTATTCCTGGCTGCCTGAAACCTACTCTTACTGAAAACAATCTTTTATTTGGCTGGAATTGCCCTTCCAGACATATGACAAAATGTGCTGGCAAATAATGAATGAAATAAGGTAATACAGCACAAAACACATTCACTTCATTCATTCATGCATTCATAATATTTATATACCACCTGTCTAGTGCATACCACCACTCCAAGTGGTTACAAAAGGTCACAAATAAAATAATTTATTTATTTATTTGTTCAATTTGTATAGCCACCCAAATTGACACGCGACTCTGTGCGGCGTACATAAAATTCCCAATGTTTAGACTATAGAAACCCTTAAAATTCCTAAAAACACTGAAAAACTACCTCCCACCAGCATGAATTAAAAATCTAGTTAAAAACCTTTAAAAGTATGAGTGATCCTGCTCTAAATGAGCGGGGGGGGGGGTTGCTCCCTCTCCATCTCCCCACACCTGCCCTGCCAGCCAGGTTTTCAGTTCTTTCCTGAAGGGCAGCAGCTCTGTCTGGAGATGCAGTTCAACTGGCAGGAAGTTCCATAGGGCCAGAGCAGATACCAAAAAGACTCTTCTTCTAGTGCTATGCAGGCAAGCCTCTCTAGCAGTTGGTATTTTTAAAGAGCCCGTCTGGTCTGGTCTAGTGGAGTGGGCAGATGTTCTTGGGACGATGCAGTCTCTTAAGTATCCTGGCCAACTACCATGTAGGGCTTTAAAGGTAATTACCAGCACCCTGAATAATCTATACCTATGGGGATACCGTTGGGTGGTTAGTAGAGAGAAGTGTGCCTTCCCCCAAGGTCCCTTCGGTACTGCGCACCTTTTAGGGCTGGTTTTTTTTAACTTTTAACTTCTAACTTTGTTTTATCATATGTCTTTTTATGTATTTACTGTCCGCTATGTAAACCGCCCTGAGTTGGGTTGTACTTGAGTGGGTGGTATATAAGCGTGAAAAATAGCGAGCGTCCAGCTCACATGGTTCCAATTCCACAAATACCTACAGCGCGGGAAGATTCCCGCCACCACTCACCTGGACAAGAAGGGCGTGACCAGAAATGACGTCATGCAGACAGTAGCCAATGGGCTACCGAGGAGCCACATTCAAATGTATAGCCTCTGTATATATTGAGCTGTTTGTCCACCATTACCACATGTTCCCCCGGACCACCATGCAATAAAGATGTGTTAAGCCAATCCTTCGGCTGTTCCTGTGTCTTGGTTCTCATATACTAAAAGAGTGTTGCAACAATTTATTAGAATACTGCATGGTCATTTCCAGGACCCAAGTAGGGGTCCAGTAGGCTTTGAGGGAGATGAAATCCTTATCTTCCACTATTTCCCTTATATTCATTCTATATCTCACTGTCTCAGTATCTGAGCTACCCACATGTCATGAATGCATTTTTACATTTTTACAAAAACTCTTTATGAAAGTACATGGTTTTATATAATGTATCAATGTTTCTGCTATAAACGCAGGTAAAATATATGATCATTGGCCCAAAACCAGTCACTTCCACTTTCTCATATATGAAGTTATAATCAGCAGGCATCTGTATGTTACCACTGAGAGGTTCAGAAATTTGTTCAGCCACTCTGCATTAACAATTGTGTCATTTGAGAGCCCATTCCTCAAAATTTTACATGCAATGTATCTCAAGTTCCCATCAGTATTTAGTTTCTTGACCTGTATAACACAGGTTCTGCTATGACATCAGAACAGTTAAGTCAATGGCAATGAAAAAAGCCATGACATTTCTGCCTACAGAGACCACACTGTGTGATCTGTACAACATATCAAGCAGTCACATCTGGATGTGAACATGTTAGCTAGGCCATAACTGATAGAACAGGAAATATACAAGATTCACAATTATGTTTGACATGTGCAATACTCAACTTGTGTTGCCTTTCTAGACATGGATCTAATTGCACTCCTTTTTATAACAATGTATCTTTTTAAAAATCATATTTTAAATAGTTATACTAATAAATAAAGTTATTTTGTGAGGAGAGCTTTCAAATATCTTAACTAAAATGTTGACAATCAAAGTTTCACATATGAAATAATTGAAATAGTTATCAATTCATAAGATGGATTTTTATGGTTTAACATTTGCTGCAAATTAACTCTTTTCATCACTTAGGTTTATAGTTGCTAAGTTTTTTCTTGTTGTCATCCATGAGTCAAATCATTAAATTCATTACTAAATATAATGGCATATACCAATATGTGAATCTGATAAGGAGTGGCCAAGGGGGGTGGTAATAAGTTGCAAGACCTTTCACCTTTAAGGTCACTGGATCACATCCGTATTAGGTCAGTAGTGGCTGAAAGTCATTACTTGTCTGGCATTTGTGGGGTGGCCTTTGTTGGTTCAGTTGACAAATTCACACCAGCACAAGCACCAACTGGACAGTTGCTCTTCACAGAAGGGGTTGTGTAGGTCTCCCCTGCCATATCACCCTTTACAAGATGTCACAGTCTTCACATTGTGAATTTGTTAAAAGCTTTTTTAAAAAATAGTGTAAACTAAGAAGTCATGACTGGGATTGCGGTGGATTAGTGATTAAGATGCTGAACTTGATGACTGAAAGTTTGGCAGGTCAGAAGTTCAAGATTCAAGTGCTACATGATGAAATGAGCTTCTGTCTCTGTCCCAGCTCTTGCCAACCTAGCAGTTCAAAAGCAAGACATTGCAAATAGATAAATAGGGACCACTTCGGTGGGAAGGTAAACAGCGTTCTGTGCACTCCAGTGTCCAGTCATGCCTGCCACATGTCCACAGAAACATCTGCAGACGCAGACAGCACTAGTTCTTTGGCTATAAACAGAGATGAGCACTGAACCCTAGAGTCAGATATGACTGGCCTTCGAACAAGGGTGACCTTAACTTTTACCTAAGAAGTTATGAACTTATGCTAAAAACATACACAAAACCAATATTGGCCATTGTCTACTACGTGGTGATGGCTTGGCCTTTCCTTTCCATACGTCAAAGTGAGCTACTCTCTCCTGCATAACAATGCACATATTTTCATCTTTTAAGTCACTCGGGTGTCATTTTCACAGAAGGAGTGTGCTGAAAAACCTGGATCCTTGACCATGATATTGCATTTTGAAGATGAGAGCTCACAAGACTGAATTCTAAACAAAAAACCACCCAAATCTGCATATACAAAGTAGTGTAGAAAAAATATTTCAAGCATAACTTATTTTTTCTCTCTTAATGACATTCTAGCTTTGAGCCTCCACACAAAGAGTCCTAGCCCACAACCTGATGCTCTTCAAGCTGCAGCAGCCTTTGGTTTGAGCATAAAAAGCACCAAATTCTCCCACTGTGGAATAAGGACACTGCCATCTTCTAAGATAATGGTCCACCAGGGATTTAAGACACAGGTTTATTTCCTCATGCGTTACCTGTGAGAATTATGATTGAGATATAAAAGATATACTGTACAATGTTGTTCAATGTCTGGCACCTTCTGTCCTTCCTTTCAATATCAGGAAGGGCAATGAAATAAAACACATAACACACATAATTTTACACACAAGCCTAGGTTAAATGAAATATAATACTGTGAATATTTTGTAAGGAATAGTGTATAATTCTTAATATTTAATTTCATTGTTTGACCTGTGCTATTCACCATACTCTAAAGTGCTGGACAATTGCCCCTAAGTTAGCAGTCTAGTGACAGTTCATGTGAGAACCCAGCCATGCACAATTATCAATGAGAAAAAATGAATGTGGAAGAATGCTTCAAAAACTGAAGCCAAATCTATGGTATTAAGAAGACTTAGTGTCTAAGGCTTTGGCTGTTGGTTGGTGTCCTGCAATCTTTCACATATACAAAGCTGTATACATGTCTTCTCTCCAATGTCAGGAGTTGCTAATGCTGTGACATAGAGACAGAAGGCTACATCTATAGTGCGTCTGAAAGTGCATTTTCCAAATCATGTAACGCATTTTCCAATAAGCAGCCAGCAACCAGACTTTCATTAGGGCAACAACTAAAATGCACTTTAAAACAAAAAACAACTCTCCTCTTTCTAATAGTGTGTTTGTAGAATGATCATGCTAATCTGTGTTTATGATCATAAGGATGGATTCAAAAGATAAATATAAAGTAGAAGAGGGTAAACACCTAAAGGCACTTGCCCTTCCTGTACAAATTATATTTTTGGTAATCCTCCCCTCTCTCTACAGCTGTGTCAACTTGTTCTATATGTTTCCTCAACTCTGTGATGAATCTTTTAAGGGATACAGAAGGTTGCAAGAGAGATCAGGAGATGAAAATAATATTTTGTATGGGTTGTAAGAGCCCTTGTGGCACAGTGGTTAAATTGGAGTACTGCAACCAAAATATTGCTCACAATTCTTGTTCAATTCTGACTCAGCCTCCCATTTTTCCAATGCCAATGAAATGAGGAACAGTAGGAGGAACTGTATAGAAATGGAAACCCAGGGACAGGGATATTTGAGTTGCAGCTACCTTGAATTTACATGGAAGTATACCTGGTATCAATTGTCCAGCTCTCTCACTCACTCTCATATGCCTTGTTTCTTTTGTGCCTTTACCTTGTGATTCATCCAAAAGCAGAATAGTATGAGCCTGTTTCATTCTGTATGTTCATCTCTTAATGCTAAAAACAACTTATTAAGATTAGCGCATAGGAATGGACTGTCAGAAAGTTACCACCATGATCAAGAACTTTCATGTCACCCGTTATGAAACTTTTCTATGACCTGACAGCATCACTACAAATGCAAGATCTGTCAGCAGAGCCATGTCCACCATTTGGCTGCTAATCTCCACTCCCATAGGTAGGTGACTTTGAACCAGCCCACAGCATAACCAATGAGGCAAAAATAATATGTGGGTGTATGTTAATGTGTGGCCAATGGACCTGCAGTCATCAAAATTGGTAGTCTTCATCTTTTTTGGACTTGTATCTCAAAACACAAACTACACTATGAGACTGTCGTGGAGCTACCTATCAAAGCCAAGTAAGATGAATCTTGAGTAGATCCATTGAATCAGTCAACATGATCCAACCATTTCCTCAGTGGGTCTCTTCTCATTACTACCTGGATAGTTCACTGAGTTAGGTATCTGACACTGGAGTCAGAGGCTGAGTGTTCATTTCTTCATTGTGCTTCCTGTGGAAAGAACTAGCCTGAGCGACCTTGGGCAAGCTACACAGTCCCAGGTTATCTCCAGAAGAAGGGAATGTTTAATCACTTTGAATATTCCCTACCGGGAAAGGGTCAGAATTAACTTCAGGGAACATGATGATGATGATGATGATGATGATGATGATGATGATGATGATGATGATGATGATGATGATGATGATGATGATGATGATGATGATGATGATGATGATGATGATGATGATGATGGTGATGGTGATGGTGGTGGTGGTGGTGGTGGTGGTGGTGGTGGTGGTGGTGGTTGTGTCAGAAGCACACAAAGGTGCTTTCTGGTTTGAAAGGAATTTTTTCTGGAGGAACTCCACTCTGGGGATGCCTGAATGAGGCTCCTTTCACATCCCCAAGATCTTTTCCTCACTGAAGTGGTCCCTATTTATCTACTTGCAATTTCTTGCTTTTGAACTGCTAGGTTGGCAGGAGCTGGGACAGACAGAGATGGGCGCTCATTTTGTCATGCAGTACTCAGGTCTTGAACTGCTACTTATCCATCTTCCAGCTAACAAGACGAGCTTCTTAACCACTGAGCCACTGCAGTTGCGATGATGATGATGATGATGATGATGATGATGATGATGATGATGATGATGATGATGATGATGATGATGATGATGATATCATCATCATCATCAGAATATCAGTTTGATTCAGGCCAAGTTGCAGCCTTTTGACCCCACATTCCCAAAAAGAGGAAAAAGCAGAGTGTAACACAAGAAGATTATAAATGGGGAATACTCAGCTCAGTAATACTACAAGCGAGAAGGATCTTGGAATTGCTGTAGATCACAGGCTAAATATGAGTCAACAGTGCAGTGTGTCTGAAAAAATGGCCAACTCTGTTTTAGGCTGCATTAACAGAAATCTAGTCTCCAAAATGGGTGAGCCACTAGTCCCCCTCTATTTAGCATTAGTTAGACTACATCTAGAGTATTGTGTCCAATTCTGGGCACCACACTTTAAGAAAGATGCCAGCCAATTAGAGCAGGGAAGGGCAACAAGGATGATCAGAGAAATGGAAATCAAGCCATATGAAGAAAAACTAAAGGAACTGGGCATGTTTAGTCGAGAAAAGGAGGGGTGTCTGGTTAGGATAACACTCTTCAAATACATGAAAGATGCTCATAAAGAGGAAGATCAGGAGCTCTTCTCCATCATCCTGGAATGCAAGATGGGTAATAATGGGCTGAAACTACAGATCTAGCCAGATATAGGCTGAATATTAGGGGAAACAACTTCTTAACAGTTAGAGCAGTACAACAGTGGAACCAATTACCTGGAGATGCGGTGAGCGCTCCAACATTGGAAACTTTCAAGAGAGAACTGGACAACCCTCTGTCAGATCTGCTTTCATTCGGATCCCTGTATTAAGGGGGGGGGTGTTGGACTTTCTGCAAGTTTTGGGGACCTCCCGGGCACCCTGACCATAAGCAGGGTTGGTCTTTCTTGTGTGGCTGTCATCCTCTTCCTCTCCCCCCATCATCTCCCACCTCCCCACTCGTTCCGTGACAGAAAGCCGGATTTGGGGGGGGGAGGAGGTTGCGTGTGGGACTGAGCGGAGGGTGGCGTGAATCGCTTGTGAATAAATGTCTCTATTAATGAATTATTAACTCCGCTTTCCTGACCTTAGGAAATGGAGGGGTGTGTGTGTGTGAAGAGGCGCCCAGGGCAAGAAAGGAAACGGCTGAAGCCTTTATCGGTCTCCTGTCAGATCCAGGCGACCATTTGTCTTCCCTCTCCGATCGGGAGAATTAATTAATATGAAAGGAAACTTTTTTTAAAAAAAATGTGTGTCAAACGAAATCAGATAGAAGGGTCTCCTCCGATCCAATCCATTCTCTCGTCTGAGGTATTGGTGTCTTCCGGCTTGTTGCCTCCTGCTCTCTTCAGAAGAGAGAACAAGGACCAAGAGGATGGAAGGGGGTGGGGGGAGAGAGAGAGAGAGAGAGAAAAGAGCTGGGATCCATGTCATATTCCCAAGGGATGGGGAAATGATGGATTTAGGGGAGTTAATTGATCGATCCTGGCTCTTCTTCCCGCTTGTTTTATTTTAGAGGTCATTAATCAATGAAGAAAAACACCAGCACGTTCCCACCTCCTCGCAGCCAGCCCCTTTCGCCATGCCTCACCCCACCCCACCCCACCCCACCCGGGAATGTATTCCTAACAAATATTCTCCCATCGATTGGGTGGGGGGCGGGAGGGGGGGTCTGTTTTATCAAAGTTTGATCGCACCCCAAAAGGTCGATGTAATTTGTTTCGATGCTCCGCCTATCAACAATCTTCTCCCTATTTTTCCCGGGGAAAGCGCCCCCGATGGAACCGGGGTAGAAATGGAGAGGTGTCGATCTGTCTTTCTAGCTGTCTGTCTGTCTCCCCTTTTTAAATCTCCCCTTCCTTCTTTCTCTTTATCTCTCGCTTTTTCTTCTTTGCTCCCCCTCTATCTATCTATCTATCTATCTATCTATCTATCTATCTATCTATCTATCTATCTATCTATCTATCTATCTATCTATCTATCTATCTATCTATCTATCTATCTATTATTCGACTTGTATGCCGCCCCACTACAATCATAGCTACAAAACATCTTTCTTTCTTTCTTTCTTTCCTTCCTTCCTTCTTTCTTCCTTCCTTCCTTTCTTTTTTCCTTTCTTTCCTTCTTTTTTCCTTTCTTTTTTCTTTCTTTTTCCCCTTCCCTCCCTCTCTATTTCTCTCTCTATTTCTCGCTCTCTCGCTCTCTTTTGCTTTCTCTCTTCTCTTCCCTTCCCTCCTTCTCTCTCTCTCTATCTATCTCCCCCTTCTTCCTTCCCTCTCTCTTTCTCTCTCCAATCCTCTCCTTCTCTCTCTCTCTCTCTCTTGCTCTCTGTCTGTGTGCAATGAGCACGAGTCGAACTCCCCAAACTCGCCGCCTGAAGTCGTGCTGTCGAGCGCCCTCCCGAGAGGGATGTTCGAGGGGGAAAACAAGAACATGAAAGCGAGAGACACAACCCAGGCGGGCGCAGGCGGAGCCGTCTGAAGAGGGTGAGGCCAAGGGAAGGTCGCGCCTTGGCTACACTTAGCGCTCAACTTTCGGATCTCCTGTAAATGATGTTCCTCTCTCTCCTCCCCGCCCCCCCTTCTCTCCCCAGCAAGAGAAACGCGTGTTACAAGCGCGGTCCCCACAGTCGCTCCGCAATGGCAGAGACGAGCGAGCCCTCGCGTTGTGTACTACTCGCAGAAGTTACGGGCAGCACACTTTATAGCAATAGCAATTACACGTCTATACCGCCCCCAGCAAGCACTGCAGTGGCTCAAGTGGCTAAGATGCTGACTGGGAGGCGGAAGGTCAGCAGTTCGATCCCCGAGTACTGCAGGCCGGAATGGGCTCCTGCCTTTGTCCCAGCTCCTGCCAACCCAACAGTTTGAAAGCAAGGCATTGCAAGTAGATAAATAGGGACCACTTCGGTGGGAAGGTAACAGCGTTCCCTGCGCTCCGGTGACTAGTCATGCCTGCCACATGACCACGGAAACGTCTGCAGAAGCAGACAGCGCTGGCTCTTCGGCTTACGACTGGCTTTCGAGCAAGGAAGACCTAAGACCGCCCCATAGCGCTTAGTGCAATCTCTGGGCTATTCACAAGTTAATTAGCATTTTTTTTACCCCCAACATGCTGGGGACTCATTTTACCCACCCTCGGAAGGATGGAAGGATGGGTCAATCTTAGTCAAGATCGAACTCACAACTTTACAGTAAAGTAATTTAACCACTGCGCCACCAGTCCTATTTTTTCATGGCGGTGGAGGGGCGATTTCGCTGATTCGGCATTTTACCTCTTGTTTCATGAGAAGGGGCTTGGACTAGATTCTTATGGTGAACCTTGGCACTCCAGATGTTCTTGGACTTCAGTTCCCAGAAGCCCAAGACCCTGTGAATCCACACGAATGGGTTTACTGCAATTCATCTGGCCCTCACAGCTCTCCTCACTCCCGGAAGAGGAAGTAAAATGTACGTTTTACTTCTGGGAACGATGAGGGCAGGGCCGAGCCATCATCCCCACCCTCCAGATCTATTGTGCTACAACTCCCAAGGTCCCCATTTGGCATTGACCCAGCGGAGCGGACTTCTATCTTCCTCGGTAGGCTTTCATTAAACAGCTGGAGAGAAGAAGAAGGTTTGCCCAGAAACATCTGTAGACTTAGTTTTTGAAGGACGAGGGTGGAATGCATGCAAGCAAAGGACGGCGGTCCGGACGCCAGACCTGGCAGGGCAGGTTGAAGTTGGTCTTTTAAAAAGGAAATTTCTGAAGAAAACTCTCAGGTAGGGGTGCCCAAACTACGGCCCTCTGGCGGGATCCTGCCCCCGACGCCATTTCATCTGGCCCCCAAAGCTCTCGTTGCTCCCAGAAGCGGAAGTAAAACGTGCCCATACAGGTGCTTTTTACTTCTGCTTCCGGAAGCAACGAGGGCTTTGCAGGCCGGATGAATTGGTGTTGGGGGCCAGATCTGACCCAAGGGCCATAGTGACCAACCCCATGAACCGCCACAGCTCAAAAAGTTTGGGCACTCCTGCTTTAAGGAGAGAGTGGAAGCAAGAATCTAGCCCGTTACCTCCGCACACTTCTGCAAACCTTCCACTTTCTGGGGAGAGAAGGGGGTAGGCTCTGGGGTCCTGAATGAACCCCTTGTTTAACGGCTGCGATCGCACAATGAGTTGTCGGCCATCTCCGCGGGAGTCGGCTCCTCCGGTTCAGAGAGCTGCTTGTAACGCAAATGATCCCGTTTTAATTAATTCTTCTCTCAAATTTCCTCCTGTCGATCCGTCCACATCGCACCGTCTGTCCTTCCGCAACAGCCTGAAAGACAAAATGCGGCGATCGACAAGGCATTTAAGCGCACCGGCCGCGCGCAACACTTTGGCACTTCTCGCCTCTGAAAGATTATGCGCAATTAAATAAAATTTGGTTATTCTGCAAAAGAGCTCAGTAATAGGAGACACAAAATTGGGCCTGGAAAGCACCCGATCCGACGACCTGCCAACCTCGCCAAAAGATTGTCTTACAGTAACGACAAGAGCTACAATTACCGAGTTATTGTCAGTTCAAACCAATGTGTATTTTACTGGGGCGTGAATAGCCTAGTAACATTACTAAAGCTGTTAAAATTCCTCATAAATATGTGGCCTGCCTTATCAACTTCTGCGTTCGTAATTTTTATTTTAAAAAAATACTTTAGCGAAGCCCATCATCTTGCCTCCACTTCAGACCTTTAAAAAAACAATATGTCAACAAGGAGATGACTGAAGAGGAAGGAATGAAAATTCATAACATTTGACATAATGGAATTGTCCAAAAGGCAGCGTAAGAACACGACGATCAGTTCCATACGCCAGAAAAATACAAAAGTTGATTTTTTAAAACCCCACTCCCATTGGTTTTGTGTTTGCCTTTAACTTAGGTGATATCAATCTATTCCCAAAAATGACGAATGAGCTTGTCACACTGTCGCCAGGCAAAACATTGCGGATTTTTCTCCTCCCCTAGCAGATTTGTGTGAAAATGCCCTGCCCTGGACACAGACGAAAACTAAACAGAAAACACCGTTCCCAGGGTCTGTAAAAGGCCACGGGGGTGGGGGGTGGGGGTGAGGAATGGGCTGCGAAAATACAGGCTTGTGACCTGTATTTATTGCTAAAATAGTCAGATAGGACGCAGGGTGGGAGATACAGCTGGAAATAGTCATTAATATCCTAGGACCGTGATGGCGAACCTTGGCAAGCCAGATGTTCTTGGACCTCAATTCCCAGAAGCCCAGGCCCCCTGTGAATCCACACGAATGGGTTTACTGTGATTCATCCGGCCCACGCCACCCTCGTTGCTCCTGAAAGTGGAATGCTCATTTTACTTCAGCTTCCGGGAGCGGCAGCGGCGGATGAATTGCAGTAAACCCATTCGTGTGGATTCACAGGGGGCTTGAGCTTCAGGGAATTGAAGTCCAAGAACATATGGAGTGCCAAGGTTCGCCATCACGGTCCGAGGAGAATTTGTGATTGGCTGCGCTGACTAAAACCAGTCAGTCGCCGGTTCACTATTTAGCTCCTCTAAAAGTTGGCGAAAGTTTCCCTCTCACTATTGTGGCCTACGTTGACACTCTTTACCGAGGCACGATCTGAATTTGGAGAATAAGGAGAATCGGAGTAAGGCAGGATAAGTCGGATTGACTACTGCATAGTTGACCCTTACACGCTAACCCTGGTTACTGCCACTGAAGTCACACGGCTGTTGAAATCAATGCGATTTAGTGGACTTTCATGTACTTTTGCGCAAAGGTCGTACACCTTACGAATTCTGGTTTCTTTTACTTATTGGCCAAAGAAGCGCTAAAGGCAGCGAACTTTCTTAGCAGGGGGTCGGCTCTGCAGCTCGGGAGTGGAGTAAGGCAGGGACGGAAGACTGAGGAAGAGACGGGGCGGGACGGGAGACCCTCTCCCTGTCCGGGGACTCGCGTGCAAAACGAGGCCGCGATCAGGGACCACGCGCCAAGCCTTTAGATCCGCTTCGTCGAACGGGATCGGAAAGGAAGCGGCCGAGGGTGCGGAGCCGTCGAAGAGGCGCTCCTCCTTAGGGGGTGCCTTTTCTTCCAAACGGGGGCGGTGGAGCCGCAGCCCTTTGGCAGGGTGGGCGGGGTGTGAAAAGAAATAATATTTCCCAGCACTTGGGCTGCGTTCCTAGAGGAGGAGAGGAAGGGTCCCCGAAGGCGCGCCCGGATTAAACCTCAAACCGCTCTCGTTTGCCCGGCCGTGGTTGGACCTCCGCCCCGCCCCCCTCTCCTTCCTTTCTCGACGGCCTGCTGTGCTCTTGCGTCCGATCGGGACCCTCTTTCCTTCTTCCAAAAAGTCAGAGCGAGGACCTTGGTTGGCTCCCCCTTCCCCTCCCCAGTTCAATTTGGGAGGAGCGAGTGCGTCTCCTTTCCTCTCTCCCCTCCCACCCCCCAACCTGGATCCAGGTCTGACTCCGGATCCTGAGCGGCCAGGAGGGTGGTGGTCGGGAGGAACTCCAAAGGGCGGGGAGTTCACTGTTGCTCTCTCTTCCTCCTCCTCCTCCTCACCCCCCCCCCCCAATTTCCTCGTCTGATCTCTCTCTCCCTCTCTCCCTTGTCCGCTTGTGTCTAGTGCTGTCGTAAAACCCACGTGTCTCGGCCCAAGGCGACCAGAGCGCGGAGCGCCAGGGAGCCCCCCCCCCGACGTCCCGTCCATAGAGCGCGGCCAACAGACCGGCGGGCGGGCCGGACCGCGGACGGCGCCCTTTCCCCTCCCCGCCTCCAAGTCCGTCGGAAGCGGCCGCTCGGCAGCCCTCCGGGGACTCTGGCTCTGGCGAGCGAGGGACGGAGCGAGACTTTCGCCGATCCCGCCTGCCCTCCTCCCTAGAGACCTCAGGTACGCGACGGGGCGGCGCTCCGGCGGGCGGGCGGCGGCAGGCGCAACAACTTCCCCGACGGGGGTCCAGCTCGTGGGCTTTGCGGAGATCGGAGGTGTGGAGGGCGCAAGGGAACTAGGCAGAACAGGGCTGGAGGGGGGGGCGTCGTGGGACGCAGAAATTGGGACAAGGAAACCGTATCGAGAGTGGCGTGGGGGTTGGGAGGGAGAGAGTTGGGGGGGGACCCTGTCTGCAGCGTGGAGCCACGGTCTGAGGGAAGAGCCGATTGCCGACAGATTGCTCCCCTCCCTCCGAAACGTGGGGTCCTGCTCTGGCAGTGAGGAACGCCTTCGCGACGTCGAGGCAAAGCAGCCCCGGTGTCGTGTCCTCGACGGACTTCTGACTTCCGTCTGCCCGGCTCGCGGCGTCCTGGCGCCGGCGACACCCCACCCCCCTTGACGGCTTTCTTCCTCTCTCCCCACCCCCTCTCCCGGCCCTGTCCCGACCCGACCCTCCCCCTCCAGGAGGACCGCAGAGATGCTCAAGCCCGGCGATCCCGGCGGCTCGGCTTTCCTCAAGGTGGACCCCGCTTACCTTCAACACTGGCAGCAGCTCTTCCCGCACAGCAGCCACCTCAAGGGCGGCGCGGCGCTGCTGGGCCACCTCCAGGCGCCCGAGAGAACCGCCGGCGTCGTCGCCGTTGATCCGCCGGCCCCGGCCTCGCTCTCCTCGTCCTCGTCTTCCTCCTCGTCCTCCTCCTCCTCCTCTTCCTCCTCCACGCCGTCGTCCGCCCAGTCTTCGTGCGCCGCCGCCGCCTTGGCCGGCTTGACCTCGCTGCCGGTGGCTCAGATCCCCGTCTTTGGAGCGATCCAGAGCTCTGACGCCTCGACGGGAGCCCCGATCCCGCTCCTGCAGACCAAAGACCTGGGGGGAGGAGGAGGGAGCGGCAGCGGCAGCGCGGCCAAGAACAGCGACCGGGGGACGTCCAGGTTCCGCTGCACGGCCGAGGAGCTGGACTATTACCTGTACGGTCAGCAACGCATGGAGATCATCCCGCTCAACCAGCACACCGGAGACCCCAACAATCGTATGTACCTCCTTGACTCACCCCTTTCCGGGCCTGCGGGTGAGGGTGGGGGAAAGGTGCATTTTGAAGAGGGACGGTGGAGAGGAAGGGGAAGGGGTGGGTTTCTCCCTAGAGCCTCTGGTGGTGCTTGGACACTTCAGGATCATCATCCTTGAACTCCCCCAGACTGAGTTCCAGGTGGTTTTTTTCCTTTGGGATTTGGCTCCACTGCAAAAGGGCAAGTGTGTGGGGGACACGTGGTTCAGGGGGCTGGTCACGATGGCCAGGGGGGTGAGCAACGAAGGCTTTGTGGGCCGGTTGAATTGGCGTCAGGGGCTGAATCTGGCCCCCGGGCCATAGCTTGGGCACCCCTGAATTACACCATTGCACCCTGAATCGCTTTCAGACGTCCACTCTGCATCAGTCGCCTTAAACAGAATCCAGAGAATCGACGATCCTCTGCTCTAGAATTCAGGACTGTCAAAAGATTTTTAACTTCGGGTGGGAAACGAGGCACGGACTTCCCCAGAAAGTGGCTTCATTTTGGCAGTCCAGGGGTTTGTTCGGGACAGGAAAGAAGAAGAAGAACTTGGGAAGTGAGTGTATTTGACCTCGGTGTCTGTGGTTAGGAAAACGGCGGCCTTAGAGGTGAAGTATCGCTCAGATTTTCTTGGGAGAAAGGTAGCCGTTGTGTATTTGCAGGGATTGATTGAACTGTGACAGCTATGTTTTTTTTTAAAAAAAACACACACCACAGGTCGGCTTTTCAGGATCTCTGCCTTTAAAAGGCTGTAAAAGAGAAGAGCTTATCGCCTTTACATGGGTGCCATGTGGAAAGCCAGACTCTGAAGGGCGTTTTCCCCCTTATGTTGAGAACTCGCATGGAGAGTTAAAAAGAAAGGGGAAAAGTTTAACTTTAAAGCCTGCCCCTTTCCTAGCTCCTTCGGAAATATCATTTACTTCTGGGCCCTTGTTCACATTAATAACGCCACGCCACTGGCTTTCCTTTTCTAGCGTCAAAGGGGGGCACGATCATTCAGTGGGAAGTTTGTTTTCAAAAGTATAAATGTCAGAAGCCTAATTGGGTGTCAAAACCAATATTACTGTACTGTGGGGTACTTCAGTGTTTCTGACCAAGAATGCCACATTGGCATTTTTTTTTAAAAAAAGTCAGTGTACATCGGAGGGAACTTATTTTTCCTTAAAGCCCTTTAATTTAAAAAGATGCCATGGATTTTTTTCAAACGTTGTGTGCATTTATTACAAACAGTTTGCACTTCCTATGTATGGGCTATATGCAATGTTTCGAATTCTTTACATTCTGTTCATATGTATTCAATGCAAACATAATAAATGTCTGACATGGTTGCGGGGAAATAACATTAATAACATATGAATTAGGCTTAAAACACACTTAGTTTTCTTCTCGTCTTTTTGTGTTTTTGTAGCTCTGAAAAACCCGTCACTGCTCAACTTTGATTAACATTAATACCTGTATTTCAAATCAAGTTACAATTGATCCTCACAACATTTAATTGAAAACAAAATAGAGCAATACTTTATTTTAGATTCAGATAAACAATCGGCACAAAGCCCTGCTTGCTTCTCCATCTTGCTCCCTTGAAATGAATGGGACAAAATCGGCTGAAAACCTAAGCAGTTAATTTAACTAAATATTAAGATGTATTCCTGAAAACCGGTTTCCTCGATTTTACCTTACACTAATGTAAATCCAACTGAATTTTCTTAGAAATAGATTAGCATCATGTGATGAAGCAGCCCTAGCGTTTGTTTACTTGGAAGTATGCCCTACCATGTCCAAGTAAGTTAAGACTAAATATTATATATAGGATCTTGCTGAGAACGCTGCAGTCTGATGTTCACTTTCTTGGACATAATATATATTTCCATGGATGTTAACAGACCCCTCTGAGTTCAAATGGCTATGCTCTGGGGAAGTGAGAATAGGATCTCAGCTGTACAGCATAATTTCAGTGCAGGTCTTCTCTGGCTTTTAACCTTTGTGCTCAGTTGCATATGTTTATGTTTGCAGCCTCCACTTTTTGGATTTGAACCGTCGCCTTTAAAATATAAAGTCGGTTCTGAGACTGAGCCATCCCAAAAGAATGTAGATTGTAGCGATCTCCTGAAAGTGCTTTTTCTCTGATTTTGGACCCTGCCCTCGCTATGTGCGATTGGACATATGTGTGCGCAAATTACCTCCAGAGGAAAAGCAGTTTGTGTGTATGTGTAAGAGAGAGAGAAGGAATCTGATTCCACAAATTACCTGCTCATAAATTAATGGACTCTAAGACACGCGTTTAATTGCGAGCAATGCATGGTTGACTTTTCATGGCCAACTCTTGTAAATCTTAGGAAATAAAGGGCTTACTCAGAGCAAGAAAAGTAAAACAAACGAGGCGGTGACTACAGAAAGGCCACTTTACGCGATCAAACCAGTCTCTCCCTGCTCAGTAAAAGGGGGGGGGGGAGTGTGAACTTTCTAAGCTTTAGCGATGCTTACACGTAGGTGGTTTGCCCTAGGCAGCACGTGGTCTCCTATCGAGTGGAGAAACTCAGCGCATTGTTTGTGTTTGCAGAAGAGCCGAAGTCCGCGACATAGCGTGTGGCTGCTCCTACCTCCGTCAGATTTAAGCTTCTGCTTTTCAGTTGGAAAAGCATGCCTAGGTCCGCAGCTGGCAGATCCTGAACTCCAGAATCTTTTCAAGCCTTGGTAATGGTCCATTGGGTCGCAAAGGGTCGGACTCGACTGTGCGACTGAACAACAACAACGCCAACAACAAAGGATTCGGAAAGCAGGCCAATCCCCAGTGCAATCCTAAGCGTGTTTACTCAGAAGTAAGCCCCCGTTTCCAATGGCGCTGATCCCCAGGTAGATATGCCTTGGGTTACAGCACTCCTTCAGATGTCTTGGTAGCAACTCCGCCAAGTTCAATGGTTGGGCACCATAGCCCGCCTCAGGGCTGTGCATCAAGGCGATTGTTAGTGAACCCGCACCTTCCTGGGCTCTCGTTCAGCTCCTCCAGCTGTTTCTCGGTGTCTTTTGTTACCGGAGGGCAAGAGCAGCAAGCGAGAGGGGAAAGTCAACCTGGCGAGACCCCAAGGCCAGAAGGGCGGAGGAGGCGCCTGAGCCGATCCCTGGTGTTGCCCTGCGGGGCAGAAGGATCATGAGTTTCTCCCACCACCCTCCCCAGAACGTGGTAGCTCAGTCGTTGGTTAAATAACAACCTTCGAGAGAGGCACCTGCCATCCTCTTGTCATGAACGGCCTGATGCTTGTAGAGATGCTTTTGGTAGCGTGACTTTTCCCCCTTATGAAATTGTCCTCTTTGCGGTTTGTACGTGGCTCAAATGCACGCAGTGGACCCGACCTTGCGTGCACCAGGGACGCCTTCCAGTCATGCCTGACGGATAGTTCACTCCCTCAAAGCATCTTGGCTTCTCCGAACGATGTCGAACCCCCTCTAAACAAAAATCACCCACCGGTTGTATGACAGAAGGGTAGTTACGGGTGTGTGCGGGCGCGTATTTGAGGGTGCTGAGGAACACATACCCCGACACAAGGACTTGTGGGCCTTTCTTCTCTTTGCTAGCAATCCCACCTTGATTGCCCTAGAAGCGATAAGAAAAGCCAATTTTAAAAATATCCCGGTGGAAACTCAACAGTTCGTTCTTGTAATCCAATAAAAGCAAAATCACTGGCATTGAATATAATCGAAAACGCTTCGACTAATTTCAGCAGGTTTCTTCTCCACTTAGGAGTCCAAGGGGAGCCATTGGGTCAACCGATATGCTCTGAGCCTGGACAAAGCACTACATACTTGGACATTTGTTCAGTCCAGCATCATTTGAAAGCACAGTAAGATTGTGGCATTAACAAACATAAAGGTTTCTGAAGGCGACAGAATATTATCCATTGTATTCAGTTCGGAAGATTTTTGATGGAATAATGCAACATGATTATCACTTTTACCGTTTATATCTTTCAAGAATTTCATTCACAGTTGTAAACGCGTGATCCTAGTGTGGAAATAGCTGTACGTAACATCAAGAGCTAATTTTAATCCAGGCATAATTTTAATACGGACCTCAGGCATGTGCACTCAAGTAAAACACTGCACTCCTATTAATTTAGAATTTCACAGTCACAGCCAATTCACAAGGAAGGAATGTATGTATTTCCACCCCCCCCTCGTTTTAACGATTTAACATATTGTTTCAGCTGGAGACTAAGGAGAAAAACACCACTGCTTTACTTACTAGAAACTGGAATCAAACCGCATTTTGCTGAGATAAATTTTAGTTTTGCATTGTGATGGATGGGGTGATTTGTGGTTAGGACGTTGGCCCGAGGAGGGTGCTGTCACACGTGAAACTTGTACACTGGTCTTTAATGTTATGTCTGTCCTGTGTAGAGCGTGGGTTACCTTTAAAAAAACAACAACACGCATTTACACCCTTAGCAATGTTTACACAGGGGATAACATTGCCAATGATTGCTCTTTATTTTACGAGTGAAACATAGTTCAGGGTGATTGGTTAATCCATCGCCAAAGGTTGCGATTTCCTTGAGCAGCGAGACACCTCCTAGGAGCTCACCGCCTAGATCTCGTTTTATGCGCTTGAGCTCCAGTTTTATGTCCTGGAGAGGACGGCAGCCTCCTTCTTCCATGACCCACGAGGCTTCAAAAGAAAAGGAGCGAGAGATCGACCTCTCAGCTCTGAAGATCGTGTGCAACAACAGCGTGCGCCGCCCGCGCAGGAGCTGCCTAACACACACACACACACACACACACACACACACACAAAACGCACGCACACACAAAACGCACGCACACAACATGCACGCACGCACGCACGCACGCACGCGCACACACACACACACAAAACGCACGCACACAACATGCACGCACGAACGCACGCACGCACGCACGCGCTCACACACACACACACACACACACAAAACGCACGCACACAACATGCACGCACGCACGCACGCGCGCACACACACACACACACAGCGGATCTAGCGACTCCCCCGGCACACTCCGCAGGAAAAGTGGGAGGAGTCGATTTTTAGTTTGACATTTGAGCCCCAGCCCACCTCCCTTTTCAATCGCTGCGATTGCCCACGATTTAAGCCAGGCAGGGGTACCCAAACGTTTCGGTCGGTGGGCCGGTCACGTGGTTCAGGGGGCGGTCACTATGGCCCGTAGGCCAGATCCGGCCCCTGATGCCAATTCATCAAGCTCATGAAGCCCTCGTCGCTCCCGGAAGCAGAAGTAAAACACACCCAGATGGCGAGTTTTACTTCCTTCCGGGAGTAATGAGGGCTTCGGGGCTGGATGAATTAGCATCGGGGGCCGGATTTGGCCCACAGGGCCGTCGTTTGGGCACCCCTGACTTAAGCTGTTTCTCGCTCTAGTTCTTTACCACCACCACCACCAGCAGCGTCCGTCTTTGCTTGGCGCCCCTCCCCCCCCATAATATTAGATTGAGGTTAGAAAAGGTGGTGACTGTTTATATAAGGTGATAAAATGGTCCATCAGCAGTAATCTCCATCGATATGTGTCACCCGGAGATGAAGGATGAGGGGACAAGGCACAATTAATTGCCCTATAGTTTCGCTGGAGAGAGCGGAGGCGCTGCGGTCCGCGCTTCGATCTCCTCTTCCGAAGCCCATTCATCATCTCCACATGGTCGAGGGGGCTCCCCCAGGGCCACGGGGTGCCAAGGTTTATCTACACACAATATTCTCCTAACCTTCGGATACCTGACGACGCCCGGCGTTTGATTTTATTCATACCCGCGATCGAAGGAAGCGGAATATTCTGGCCGGGCGCCCTCCGCCAGGACTGGGACCGCGCTCTCGCCCGCAGAAGCCGCTCCGCTTCCCGGGTCAAAGACCCGCCCCCCTCCTCCAGCTCACTCACCATTAGCACCTACGCCTCTATATCGCACTTTCTGGTCAGTTTACATATAATTTACCATTTTCCGCCTCCCAACATGCTGGGTACTCATTTTACCGACCCTCGGAAGCCTGAGCCAAGCTTGGCCCTCGTCAGTTTCGAACTCGCCATGTTTGGGCTGCAGTTACACCACTGCGCCACTAGAGCTGCCTTTGAAACCGCCCCGCTTCCCGAAGGGAACTGATGACCAGACCGTCTGCCCCTCTTTTTTCTCACTCGGGCGTCCCCTGAGCGGAGTCAGTGTCTCCAGCAAAAGTCCTCTCAGCCCAGAATAATTTATGACACGAAATAATAATAATAATAATAATAATAATAATAATAATAATAATAATAATAATAATAATAATAATAATAATAATAATAATAATAATAATAATAATAATAATAATAATAATAATAATAATAATAATAATAATCCTCTGTGGGGAATTTCACTTGTGTGTGTTGTGTTGTGTGTGTGTGTGTATGGGCGGGGTGGGTGGCGACGCGTGGCTCCTTTCCCTTCCTCGACTCCTCCAGGTACTTTGCACCTTCCGACCGGGTTTCCCGCGTCGGATTGGCGGGAAACTGCTCCAGACACGCTTAGATGGGCGCGTCGTGCGCGCGCGCTCCCACTCCCCACCGCCTGTGCGATATATCGATTGAGTGGCGGCCTGAGTCAGCTGAGGGCCGGGAGGTAAAGCTCCCGTCAGTCAGCGCAAGGAGCCTTGCGACTGCGCATGCGCTGAGGCGTTTTGCAAGGGGGCGAGCGTTTTCCCGCTCTTTTTTTTTGGCTCCCTGGCTGAAGGTGTTGAAGTGGATGGGAATCGGAAGGACAGGATTTTTTTTTTTGAAGTACTGTATATCAGAAAACAAAAACAATAAAATAAAAACACTGCAGGCTGCAGCACTTTAAAGACTAACTGCTATATTTCTACTGTGAGCTTGTAAAAATATAAAACAATATAGTAAAACCATAGCAGTTAGTCTTTAAAGTGCTGCAGTGTTTTTATTTTATTTTATTGTTTTTTGTTTTCTGATATGCCTGAACCACAGCTATTCTTGCAATTTTTTGAAGGGGTCCCGGTATTCGTCTGTGCAAGCATATCAGAGAGTAAACAAAACCAAACCAAAAAAACATGTTGTAGTTTACATATATAGTATATTATTATTATATATATGTATATAATTTATATATAATTTTTCAAAAGGTACAAAAAATACAAACAAAATACTAAAGAACAAAGATACACATACAATTTCCATAAAACCAAATACAACAAAAACATTAATAATCCAACACATATTTAAATTTCATCATATCTCAATAAGTGGCTTACCTATATTTTTAATGTTAGCTTTCATGGATCAAGTCCACTTCATCAGACATAAGGGTGATTAATGTATACATATCAGGCACAGAGGTACACCATGGTTAGCTAGGGTAACAGATACAAAGCAATGTGGATTTTTACAACTGGGAATAACAGAAGATCCTTATTGGGTTTTGGATTTTTTTACTGTGAAGTTTGCTTGTGTTGAGTTGTACAGGTAAATGGTTAGTGGATGAATGCAAAAGAAACATCTGCTAATGAGTTAATTGAGCATGGTTTGAGTGACCCAGCCAGAGGCTAATTGCTTACTTTGTTCTGTAAAGTGGCCTGAGAATCACTGGCCTTTCTTTTGAAATTTGTTCTGTAAAGGTGGTATTAGAGCAAAAAATTTTTTTTGCAATACAGTAGTATACTGTATATAACAACCTGTTAGTTATGGCATTACTTAAGAAACAAAGGCTATAGAAACAAACCCAATTTGGGGATGGGGGTTTGGTAAAGGCTCAAAGACAATTTGTGTGATAAGGGAGGGGGTTCACAATCTAGGATTGGGGGGGGGGCAACGTTTGAGATCCCTTGGAAAAGTCAGCCATGTTGGATTGGGCAACTGACCGCTTTGCTTCTCAAACAACAGTGAGGTGCTGCACATCTACAAGCTTGTTTGGCAGGCTCCTAAGCTTGAGGTGGCTTGATAGGACCTCTTTCATTAATTTTGTCTTACATATATTATTGTTGCTTTGGTCTCCTGCTAAATCACTTGAAGGCACAAAACTTAAAAGGAAACTGAAATCGTGTAATTAATTATTAGTTTATGAATGGGCGTGTATTATATGACACTCCTGACCTTATCCAAGAACTCAGAGTGATTTTGTTTGTTTTCATTCTGTTACCATTATGGCAATTCTGACCTTGGAGTTGGAGCTTTAATGGATTGTTGCACTTACTGATAATCTTCTTTGGCATATTTTCTCCCTAATGTTTAGCTGTAATAATCTGTTCATTTCATTCTGTGGGACACAGCTGACATATTTTAGCTTTCTCCAGTTTAGGATTTCTTGGACTTTATTCATTCACCTCTTTGTTGATCATGCATTCTGAGCAATCTTCAATAAATCTACATTTTCATTTTAAAATAATATCCTTTGATAAAGGCCATTATTCTATGCCAAGAGAGTACAAATATGATATAATGTGCTTTCTCCCAGAAAATTTCTAGGCTTTTGTTGCACATTACATTGTTCTTAAAGAAATAACTTTCGGAATTTTATTTTTATTTTTTATTTTATTTTTTGCTTGTTGATTATAATGAGCTTGGTTTTCTTAACAGTCATTTTAGGCTGTGGCCTGATTCCTTTGGTGATTTGTTCATGTGTAAATTGAATTGCGTAATTCTGCATGGTAGATTTTCTGTTAACATTTAACAGGTTATATGGGCACTTATTATACAATAAGATGGGCACCTTGTAATACAACCAGTGCAGCATTATTTAGTGGCAATAAACTGTAGTGAATTATGCTGTATAACTTGTGCATAGATAAAACACCAGCAGGATTCCAGTCTATGTTCCTTACTTCACTGATTCTATTGAATGTTTGCAGCCCAGCTAGGATTATCATATCTTTTGTATATCATATGATATTGATAAGTTTTCCATGGGCTTTTTTCAATAACAAAAGTAATATATTTTGCTGCAATTATCTAGGAGCAGGATCTATGGAGTGAGTTTACACAATAAACCAGGGGTTCCCAACCTTTTTATGCTGTGGGCCTGACCACGGCCCTGCACAGCTGAGCAGGCTGGACCATGCCCTCCGTAAGTGGAAGTAAATGTGCCCGCTTCTGCGTTTATGACAGCCACAGGCACATTTACAGCTGATGTAACCATGTTTATGCATGGATGGGTGAGTTTTACAGCTGTCGTAAACTTGTCCCCTTCCACTTCCCAGTGCAGCGGTGGTGGTGGGCCACATGAAATGGTGCCATGGGCCAGGTCCACCCTCTGGGCCATAGGTTGGGAACCCCTGCAAAAAACTGTCACCCTACATTATGAAACACTTTTTGAAGCTTTCTCAGCTTCATGGGTGATCTTAACTCATCAAGGAATGACCAGAACACTTACTTTCTTGTTTTCATTTTTTTTTACATCTGCTGTTACGTCTTATTCAAAATGCAGTACTATACTGAAGCTCTTGGTACAGTGGTTGGAAATCAGGAGGAACAATCAGGCCAACCTAATCACAATCACACACTGTCAATAAATAGCTCCCAGCTGCTGCAATTTGCTTCAGTAAGGTGGGGTGGAGGGACTAACAAACTCTGATAGATTGCTAAGGAATAATGTCATTCTGTTCATAAGCTTCTAAAATCTATCTCTTCAGCTCTAAGATACAGTATTAACACAGGTGAACCAGTAACACTTGTCTGGTTTGTCTTGATGGTTGGCTCTACCTATTTTGGTCATCTTTATTTGACAGAGACTATTGTTACTTCTCAGAAGCCAATATATTTTGCATAATTCCTTTATTCTCATATAATTCGTTAAAGAAAACACAGCTGAGCAGCAAAGTATTTTTCTTTTTTAAATATAGCTCTTCTGCTTTCTTTCTAGCACTAACAACATTTGCATATAGCACTAATATTGTGAGAGAAACCAAGAGATGCTCTTGACTTAAAATGGTCTGTGGTGTTTGTCACTACAGGTTAGGTGACAGGCCCAAATGCCAAACTCTTTCAAGTTGAATGAGATGTAGGCACCAGACATAGTGATATTATAGGCACATTTCTTGTGTATTTTTGTTGGCTGGTGCTGGTGATGTACTGTACTATTGATTGGTTGACTGAGATGGTTATGTTTGTTTTCTATTTTCAGACTTACTGTAGAAATACAGCTATATGTGTAGGTCAGTACAGTCAAATACTGTAGTTAAATAACAGATATTGTAGGGCAATCATTGTTTGGAAAATTAAGATGAAGTATAACAACACATATTTTGGGATATAATAAGGAGTTTACATTTGTATTACCAGCAAATTTAGAATTTGATTAGTACTGGCTACCATGAATGGTTTCTTCAGTGTTATCAGTCTCTTGCAGTATAATTTTATTGTAAATTCTTGTCACTTTTTATTATGGCAAAATAGTGTGGGCACTTTTCATAAAAAGCATACCACTATTGATGTTTCTTTAGAAGTAATTTCTGGTGATTTTAGTATGCATAGGTTACAGTCCTAGAAGTAAATCCCATGCACAATTTCTTGGAAGTAAGACCTGCTGAAATCAACAGGAATTACTTCTGAGTAAACATATTAAAGACCTCTGTGTGCCTCAAGAAAATTGTTACTGTCATCACTGCTTTCATTTCTACTGCCACTATAATGTTTAAGGAATCAGGCTAATTAATTGATTAATAGATTAAAAAGGCAGATAATCAACTAAAGACCACTAATTCACATACATATCTAATATATTTTAGTTTCTTCATTACAAAAGAGTCATCCTTTATGGATCCTTCATTGTGGGAAAGTACAGATTTAAGGAAGAGTAATCTGAATGTCTTCTACATATTTTTTTTGTATCTTCATCCCACCAATTTTAAACCAAAAACAATTTCTGTTTTTAAGAGTTTATTAATCCACACTAGCAAGATTTTTCTTAACATAAAAAACAGCTGGTGGTCGTGTCTTTAGTAATTAAATACTTTGAATCCTCACTTGTACCTTCCAATGCTTTTGCTGTTTTTTTTTATTTCTTTACTTACAACTTTCATCAAAACAGGAAAATTCATAACTTTATTAATATATCTTAATGGTTGTGACAATTTTTTTCAGTTTTCTCTTGATGATGACAAACCTGATCTAGAAGCCTGTTGAAGTAAACAGGATGACCCCATACAATTTCAGAGTTAAATCTTGGGGTCAGGACATAAGAAGAAAGCTGTGTCACCAATTATTTTATTGCCTTTACTGACAACACTTCTGAAAAACCCAGACAGTCTATTATTTATATAAAGTCACAATATTTTGAATTATTTATAAAGGAATAGATAGATACCTGCTTTTTTATATAACATTCTCTAATCAAAAATGTAAACTTTCCCTCCTGTTTTCTTAGAAACTAGTAGTTTCTCCACTCATTTCCTCCCCAACTCTTTGGAAATAGAAAGTAAGGCCTCTGTATAAGAATGAGATCTAATTTGTAATATGTGCATATGGTAGTTTTTGGTAAATGATATCAAGAAGATAATACACGCTACAGATTTCTGATCTATGAACCTGTGGCCAAAAGTACTCCACCCATTCACATATTAGTAAATGTTTTTTCATGGCATGTTGATAAATATTCATGTCAAAAAAGTACTGTAACCTGAAAAGTCCTTTATTAGATTAGGCAGTCCCGCTCTTTAATTATTTGTTTTATTTAAAGATTTTGTCCATAGTCTTTCTACCTATTAGGGCTGGCAAGATCATTTACAATAAAATTAAAATAATAAAAAGAGGCTATACATATTTAAAAGAAAATGATTAAAAACAGTTTGAAACACATAAAAATATTCTTGAAATAATTATCCTTGAAAAAAACAAACCATAGTCTCATAGTTAGAATGTTACTGTCAGAAGGTAAAACAGAGAGGAGACACGTCTGCCTTTCCCTGGAAGAAAGATCCACCATTTGGATGTTATTGACCAATATTTTGTGGTGTCTTAAAAACTAGCGAGTTTTGTTTGTCACAAGCTTTTGTGGACTGCGTCCAACTTCATGCTTAATGACGTGGAGTATAGCCCCTCAGTAGGCAAGATGTTGATAATGGATTTCAGTGCGGCAAAATTGATTTCAGTATGACAAACACTTAGGTGAAATACATAATGTGTACTGTCAGGTTGGGACTAACTTCTAATGACCCTAATAGGGATATTCAAGGTAAGTGAGATATTTAAGGAGTGCTCTTACTAGTCCCCCACCCCACCCGCCCAGCAGCTATAGAAATGCAACAATAAATAAATAAGTAAATAAATAAATAAGTTTCTTTGGCCATGTGGGAATATGGACCAGGTCTTCTGAGTCCTTATCCATCACTTTATCCACTAAGACATAAGGTAGCTGAAACACTCAGTACTGAGAAGTATAACCATCCTTGCTTGAGCTTCTGTGGTTTTGTAAGTAGAAGGGTACACAGAAAGAGCCTTTTCGAAGATTGTGGTATTTTTGACCCACAATCAAGGTTATGGCAACCTTGTGTTGTCAGCTAATCTTTCTCACACTAGATCAGGCAAAAGGAACTGCAGAATGAACTCGCCAAAAGGTGCCTTCATTTTGTCAGTTTCACGTCTGGCCTAGACACGGAAGAAGTGTAGGTAAAGTAAACACTATGGAACTGGAATGTAAGTATCTTTCATAAATGATTTAATTTGTTTCATGGATTCAGTGGGGCTACTTCAGTAGAAACTACCACTTGGATAAAGCCCACTGTCAGAATGAATCTTCTTCCCATTTCTTCTACCTGGGTCCTGAGATCATTATCAAATGTTCTGCTCTGAGTGCCTTTGCAGGCTGCATTATGGTAGGTTACTAGTCGAGAGTAGGACATTTCAAAGACTCCCAGCTATGGAATACGCTCCTTAAAGACAGCCATCTGACATTTTGTTATCTCTCCAGCACCAGGCAAAGGCTATATAGCATTCTTTCAGGCCCTTTAATCCTTCCTGCTTCTCATTTGACACGCTTTCTTATTTTTATGCTTGGTTCTAATATCAACTGCTTTTAGTTGCTTTTTAATCATTCCAACTTTAGACTTGCAATTTCATTTTAATTTTATGTGGCACTGTGAGCTTTTAACTTTCGGATGACTGAAAGAAAGAAAGAAAGTGTTTCTCCTAAACACAATACTTATCTTCATTACTGTTGATTATAAGTTTAAGAGACGAGCAGAATTTGCATCTATGCCTCAACTATATGACGCAGATACTAAAGGGAATTGACTTTTTAAAGCTTGAATGGTATTAATTCCACTTTAAAAATGAAATTGGCTCAAGCACAAATCACATGTGATTATTACACACTCAAATGCAAATATGGTCCAGTTATTTCATATAAATTCATTTGTAGGGTTGCATCCAGACTATGGAGTTATTTTTAACTTAAGTCCCATTGATTTCAACATCTATACCAGTGGTTCCCAACCTTTTTTTGGCCATGCTCCACCTAAGCATATTTAAATCCTGATGTGCCTCCCCCTGTGACATATACCGTATTTGCTGGCTTATAAGACCCACTCCCCTCCTTAAAATATACTGGAAAAATGGAGTGCTTCTTGTACTGTATATAGTGGCCTATAGTGGGCTATTTTGGTAGTAATGGGGTACGTCTTATACTCCGATGCATCTTACATGTCGGCAAATACGGTAATTCTTATTATTCAAAAAGTGAGCTATTCATGTGGAGGAAGCCTAAGAGGCCATTCACTGTTAATAGCTTGTTCTTGAATTGCCCCCTATAAAAAAATTCCCCCTTAAAAATCAAATTGCCCCCCTGTGGGGCATTTGCCCCATGTTGAGAACCACTGATCTATAGTTTATATTTGGTTAAAAATAGATTCAGCCGAATGAATTTAGGGTTAGAATTAGACTGAAATTTATGTAATTTTACATCACAGTAAGTTTATGGACATAGACTGAACTTTAGACTTTCAAAAACTGTTACGTTTTGCTTCATAATAACTATATTTTAAAGAGTATTATAAACACTGATGATGTAGTAAAAATGTAGAGTTTTTAAAGCATTAACAGAAAGAACCTCCTCGAAGATTGTAGTATTTTTGAACCACAATCGGACGCATCTTGGTAATGGCAACCTTGTTTTGCTGGCCAATAATTCTCACACTAGGTCAGGTGAACGGAACTGCAGAACAAACTCACCAAAAGGTGGCTTCATTGTAGCAGTTTCACATCTGCCCTAGACATAGAAGAAGAAGCATTAACGAAAGTGCTCAAAAATGAAGTGAAATATATTCTAAAAGTATCTGTGTATTTAATTTTCTAGAATATGATAGAATCCATAACATTATATAATGTATATATTTTATTATTAACTGTCAAGTTATTTATAATAATTTAATGCCTAATTCTGTTAACAATTCTGGATACAGAATAATGCAATGGTCTTTCTAGTTATACAACCTTACAATGACTCAAAGGAAAACATGAGGGAAAATATGTTCTTAAAATAGACAAGCAGATCATTGTTATTTTTTGTTTGATCATATAAAAAGTATGGTTAAGATGCTGAACACAACGACTGGAAGGTTGGAGTTCAATACCCAAGTACTGCATGACGGAATGAGCTCTCGTCTTTGTTCCAGCTCCTGCCAACCTAGCAGTTCAAAAGCAAGAAATTGCAAGTGGATAACTAGGTACCAGTTCACTGGGAAGGAAAACAGTGTTCTGTGCACTCTGGTGTTGAGGCACTCGTGGCGAGATGAGCACTGAATCCTAGAATCAGATATGACTGGCTTTCAAGCCAGGGTGACCTTTACCTTTACCTATAGAAAGTATATTCACACAGAGTTCCAATAGTTTTGGTGCAATCTATTCTTAGAGATTAGAAATACTCTTTGGCATGTAGTGATCTTTCCATCTTTATTGATCTTCGGCGGTAGGGGGTAGAGGTGGAAAGTGATTAAAAAAGTGTGTTTAGCCATAGTATGTAGAACCATTTCAGATGATCATGTTTATCCAATGTCCTAAACGTTACATGTGTAAGTGTGTGTAAAAATGAGTGATGTTATGTATTCAGTGGCGGAGTGCAGGCTGCATGGCTGGAGGAAAAGAGATGCTTTGGCTTCATTTAATTGAAGCTGTTCAGTAGACATGGTGTCTCCAAGAGAGCCATTAATAATCAGGAAGTTGGGAGGAAGTTACACATCGAAAAGATTTTCAACGGGGAAAAAATATTCCAGAATCAAGGGGCTGCCCTAAGAAGTAACTAAAATCTTGACCAGTTGTTTCTTAAATCCAGAATTTTCAATAATAGCTTTTGCTTAGCTTTATCATAAAAATGTGATAAATTAGAAGTTCAAAGGAGAATGAATAAAAACGTGAAAGGGTTTTGTTTTGGTTTTGCTGTTATTTGCAACCTGGGGACTACAGTTTTAATTTGTAAGAGTACCCAGTATGACTTTATGATGTATAAGGAACAAAGAATTTGGCCTGCTAAAAAGGACTACTATAAATAAAATGTAAAAAGAGTAGTAGGGCATATGGTAATATTTTATACTACTTCAATAAAATATTTTAAAACCACATCTTTACTGTTGAAGGAAATCCCATCCCAAGCTCCATTATCCCCCCTCAACTTCACAAGTGTTGTTGGAGTAATGATGTAATAAAAAAAATTGGCATGATATTTTCAGATCTAAATATTTTATTGTCTGCTTTTTCACATTTCTATGTCACACTGTAGTCCACAAGATATTTTAAATCTTGCATATGCAACTCAGACCCACTTACTCACTACAAAGCAAGTCCCTTTGATTTCAGAGGTTTAAGCCTGTCCTATAGATAGTACCAGAGGAAAGCCAGAGGAAATTTCAAGGACGTGTGTTTTCTAAAATCAAAGGTTCCCAGCATTTGCATCCCCCACCCTACATAGTAATTGACCTACAAAATTGACTACTTCTGTACCATGTCATAGAAAAAAAACCCAGGAAAGATATGTAACAGGTAAGAGCTGGGAAGAGGGAAGAAAAGCAAGAGGAGAGTAACTAAGGAGACATTAGTGTAGTAGTTTTCACATTCTCATATTTGTCCAGGTCAAGAGATAGAACTACATCTGCATTTGACTTTAAAAAGTAGGCAATAGGATTCTGAATACTGTGTAGATAATTCCTCGATTAACCAGACTATCAGGGGGTGAGTTCTTGCTGGTCGCAACTTGCTTTCCATTCCTTTCACTGCTGTGCTCTTCTTCTCCAGATTGGACCAACATTTTTCATGACTGGGTCTTCCCATCTTTTTTGGGTGTGTGTGTGTGTTGCCAAGTTTTTTTTTCTCCTCTATGATACCACACGATGACTGTTGCTGTCCAACACCCGTCATTCGAGTAGATGATAATATTTAGATTTTAAGGGCTCAATCAAATTGTTAGTTCCAACTAGTATAGGCATTACATTGAATGAATGAGATTTCTTAAGTTAACACTTTCATATAAGCACTATTGATTTGATGCAAGGATTCTCAACCTGCAGCCTGTGTGCTAGATGCAATCCACAGCACCATTTCATGTGGCCCCACCACCACCTCCACCACACCAGGAAGTGCCATGTGGTGGAGGAAGGGCAAAATGGCTGACCAGCCCCCGAAGCTGTCTGAGGCTTAAAAGGTTTGAGAACTCCTGATTTAATGCATCTGCTCTCCTTGCAACTAGGAGTTGGACTTAATTCTGCATTGTGTTAAATTCCATTGAAGTTAACAGATTCAAACTGATCAAGTGTCTTGTGATTAGGACAGGGCTGTGAATAGGAAATCATAAAGATTGTGACTATAGCCAAATGCCTCACTTCTCTTTGGCTGTGTCCATATGAAATATTTTAAGTCTACCAAACTCTGGTTTGCTGGAGCAGAAATATGCAGTGAGATAAAGACCTCCTTCCCGTCACCACTTCCTTCCATCTTCTCATCATGCAACTTTCAGCAACATGAAATTCTATAAAATGTTTCTTAAATCACAATATGCCCAACATGTTTAAATGAAGAAGCTATCATTTACATTCTCTCTAAAAACCAAGATAGCAAATCACAGTTTGATCATAGCTTACAATCATCGTTTTTAGTGTCCCACGTTAGTGTCCCAGTCCAGGTAACATGCAGGAATTGTAGTTTTACAAGGGTGAGTATTCTTCATTGCAGTTGGCCATATAAGCAAAGGAGAGAAGGGAGAACATGAACAGTTGAACCCATTATTTTCTCTTCAGCAGACATAGTTTTTTTGGACCAATAGCACATGAACCTGCTCAGAGATTATCACTGAACCCCAGAGTCAGATACGACTGGCTTTCGAGCAAGGGCGACCTTTATATTTACCTTAGTTTGAGAATGAAGTGCTGCACGACGGAGCAAGCACCTGTCACCTGTCCCCGTTCCTGCCAACCTAGCAGTTTGAAAGCCAGAAATTGCAATTAGATAAATAGGTACATCTTTGGTGGGAAGGTAACAGTGTTCCATGCACTCCAGTGTCTAGTCATGCCTGCCACATGACTATGAAAACGTCTGCAGACACAGACAGTGCTACCTTTTTAGCTGTAAACGGAAATGAGCACTGGTCCCTAGAATCAGATACGACTAGCTTTTTAACAAGGGAGACCTTTACCTTTACTAAGCTGCTTAGATACTCCAGATTTATGGTTTAGGCCACCAAATCATCAATCAAAAGATAAATATTGTGGCTTTATTTTTAGCTGCTTGATGGTTCTGATGCAGAATTATCAGTGCAAAGGGACTTGCTGTGTAAATAATGGAGAATGACTACTTTTAATAAACAGTGTGTGTGTGTATGTGTGTACACACACACACACACACACACACACAGTCCCTTTGCACTGATAATTTTGTAATATAGTTGTTTGAAATCTTGGGATGTAATATAATGAGCAAAATATGTGAGAGACCGTATCAGATTCAAAAAGTTTCATTTTTATTGTATTTGCAAAATATATTCCTAAGCATGAGCTGTGTTCTTGGAAGTCCGGAACTTACATCATTTAATGAATGTGGAAACCATTAACATAAAGTAAAATGAAATGAAAGCGTGCGAAGTTCTCTTTAAGCTCTTACTAAAGTTATTCTTAACGTTACGAAAAGATGTTATACATTTGTTATTATATGTCTACAACCTTTTCTGGTGTGGATAAAAATTAGATGCATACTGTAATACCAATTAAAGTGAACAACATAGACAAATAAATAAATAAATTTGGGAAGAGTTTGCCACTGATAAAGTTAGCATAATTGTAACACATGTGTACATTTTAATGTGGAAACTGGGATAAAAAAAATTCATTTGAAAATCAATTGATTAAAAGCCTTAAATGGGATTATGGTAACCAATGCTCAGTAATGTTTGTTTATTTACACTGCCACCCTTGATAACATTTACCTTATTTTCCTGTATATCAGAGAGTAAACAAAACAATGCACACACAAATAGACAAAAAGTGCTGTGGTACCTTAAAGACTAACTCTTGTATTTTAATGCTAGCTTTTGTGGATCAAGTCCACTTCATCAGACATAAGAGTGGTAATTTAAATCAGCCTTATCAGTTTATTTGTTTGCTGTTTTTCATACATAATTGCGCCTTTTTTAATCACCTTACTTAAAAAAATGCAAAAGAAAATAACAAACAAAATATGGCACACCACAGTATCAAAACAGTAAAATATTGGTCTCCTCTTAAAAGGATTGTGACACCATGTAAAATATCACATTCATATCAATAATATATATAAAAGTCTGCAAAAGTAAATCAGGTGGCAATAATAAAAAGGCAAAAGAACATAGTTAAACAGAGATAACCATAACACATTTCAAAGGTATCAGTCCTAATAAAACAAACAAACAAATAATCTCTGAAAATATTTCCAAAACTAATATAGATAGGGAGCTAAACATACAAACAAATGTGCAATTAATAAGTTTAATGCATATGACATTTGAGATCAGTAGAAAGCTCAGTAAGGAGTTTACTTAATAGTAAATATAAAGTTCTCCCTTGCTGGAAAGTCAGTGCGGTGCTCGTCTTCCCTTAATGCCAAAAAGCCAGCACTGCCTGTAAGTAAAGGTAAAGGTAAAGGTTTCCCTTGCTCGAAAGCCAGTCGTATCCGACTCTAGGGTGCAGTGCTCATCTCTGTTTCTAAGCCGAAGAGCCAGCGCTGTCTGCTTCTGCAGACGTTTCCGTGGTCATGTGGCAGGCATGACTAGACACCGGAGCGCACGGAACGCTGTTACACTGCCTGTATTTGCAGGCATTTCAGTGATCATGACTAGGAACCGGAGTGCACAGAATGCTGTTACCTTTCTTGCCGAAGCAATACCTATTGATCTACTTGCAATTTCTTGCTTTCGAAATGCTAGGTTAAGCAGGAGCTGGGACAGACAACGGGAGCTCACTCTGTCATGCAACCTTTGGGTCTCAAACTGCTGACTCACCAAACTCGTGGTCATCAAGCTCAGCATTTTAACCACTAAGCCACCATGGTCCCCTCAAGCTTATTTACGTATTCCAAATTACACATCATGGAGGGGCTTCAGTGTAGTAATGTTCAAATGGCTGAAAAGTAAAAGAGGCATACATTGGAACCTCGGTTAACATAATTAATGCGTTCTCCAGGATGTTTCTTAAAGCGAAAATTACTTTAACTGAATTTCCCACAGGAATGCACTGAAAACCTATCAATCCGTTCCAAAAAATTTCTGTAAACCGAGCCACTATTTTCTATGGATTTCCTTTTGTTTTGCGATTTTTATGTTAACCGAGCCATTTATTAACCGAGGCTCCACTGTATTAGACTTTGAATAAAAGATGGGAGAAAAGATGGCCATTTCAATAATAACAGGCACATCTTGAACAAAATGTTGCAGGAGAATCTTGCCCTGCTCACATGATATAAGATTGTATCATACCTGTCAACCTTCCCAGATTGGCCGGGATTTCCCGGTTTTTGGTGCCGATTTGCGCCATTTCCTGCCCCGCGCTGCCGAAATCCCGGAATTTGGCAGTGGGGGAAAAAAGGTAATGCACAGCCCTTCTGCACAGGTCGCCTTCTACGCATGCGTAGAATGGTTTTACGCATGCGTAGAAGGGTTTTACGCTTGCGTAGAACCCTTCTATGCTTGCGTAGAACCCTTCTATGCATGCATAGAAGGCTACACATGCATAGAAGGGGGCTACACAAGTGTAAAACCCTTCTACGCATGCATAGAAGGTGACCTGCTCAGAACCGTTCTGTGCAGGTCCCGGATTGGTCAGAGCTGCGGTTGACAGGTATGGATTGTATTATAGCAAATGCTTCATTGAGATAGCATCAGCAGACTTGCTATCCACAATGTCATCCTAACTGAACTACATGGATCAAGCTAATGTGGCGAACAACTTAACAAATGCATAACCTTCAGAAAGTCCCATACTATTCAATGGGCTTTACGTTTTGTGTCGATACACATTAAAATCTGGTTCAATATGTTCCACTGCCTCAAGTGAAAAATAAGCTAGCACCACCAGCCCACCCTGCCCCATCTTAACCTATAAATCCAAGGGTTAACCGTTGGAACTGGCTATAGGTTGCTATGCCTCGCCCTACTTGCCTGCACTCACCCTTCGTGCACACGACCGATCTGGGTACGCAGGTCAATGAAGGATTTAGAAAACCGGCAGTGGGGCAACAGCCCCACAAACGCGAAGAAAGGGAAACAACTTCACTTCCCAACATTCCTTGCGCCGCGCCGCGCCAGAGCCAATCAGGCTGAGAGGCTCTCGCATGGGGCAGCGTTTGGAAACGCGCCGCAGCCAATCAAGAGAAAAGCATTTTAAAAAAACGCAGCAAAAACACAAAGTACCAACCCATAACTACAAGCCCCAGCGTCCTGCGCGCCATGAGCACACAGAACGCTGAGGAAAACGGCGCCTGAAAAATTAAAAAGAAAAACAACTCACAGCCAAGCAAACACCAGCTGCCTTTCTTTCCCTCACCCGCGGCGCCTGAAGGTCCCGACTGGAGTTTCCCCTTTAATATCAGTGGGTGGGGGTTGCGATCCCCCTCTTCCCTGTCTCCCCTAGGGTTGGGAGGTTTGTGGGGAGAAAAGGGGTATGCTTCCCAAACCCTTCTGGACTTAGGACACCAGGGAGACGGGATCGATTCCCACCCCCCTCCTTAAAAAAACTCCGTCTTTTCTACTCTTTAAAAACGGAGTTGTTTTAAAGAGGGGGGGGAGGGAATCGATCCGCTCACCCACTGATATTAAAGGGGAAACCCGATCTACTTTCACGTCTCCACACAAAGCACCATAACACACTAAAGCCCCCCTCCCCACCACCTAGCCCACCCTTCCTAACCCTAACGACCATGCCCCCTCCCCACCACCTAGCCCACCCTTCCTAACCCCAAAGACAATTCCCCCCTCCCCACCACCTAGCCCACCCTTCCTAACCCCAACGACCATGCCCCACTCCCCACCACCTAGCCCACCCTTCCTAACCCCAACGACCATGCCCCCTCCCCACCACCTAGCCCACCCTTCCTAACCCCAACGACCATGCCCCCTCCCCACCACCTAGCCCACCCTTCCTAACCCCAACGACCATGCCCCCTCCCCACCACCTAGCCCACCCTTCCTAACCCCAATGACCATTCCCCCCTCCCCACCACCTAGCCCACCCTTCCTAACCCCAACGACCATGCCCCCTCCCCACCACCTAGCCCACCCTTCCTAACCCCAATGACCATTCCCCCCTCCCCACCACCTAGCCCACCCTTCCTAACCCCAACGACCATGCCCCCTACCCAACACCTAGCCCACCCTTCCTAACCCCAATGACCATTCCCCCCTCCCCACCACCTAGCCCACCCTTCCTAACCCCAACGACCATTCCCCCTACCCACCACCCAGCTCACCCTTCCTAACCCCAATGACCATTCCCCCCTCCCCACCACCTAGCCCACCCTTCCTAACCCCAACGACCATGCCCCCTCCCCACCACCTAGCTCACCCTTCCTAACCCCAATGACCATTCCCCCTACCCAACACCTAGCCCACCCTTCCTAACCCCAATGACCATTCCCCCCTCCCCACCACCTAGCCCACCCTTCCTAACCCCAACGACCATGCCCCCTCCCCACCACCTAGCCCACCCTTCCTAACCCCCAATGACCACGTACCTTCCCCACCACCAAATAAATATTTTTTTAAAAAATTACTAAAAACACTCAAACACATCCAAAAATACACAAAAACAAAAACACCAAAAAATACGAAGTAAACAAAGACACAATCAAAAACAAAACAAACAGACAAAAACACAAACTCCAACCCCCCCCCCCCCCCCCCGCCCACACACACACACAAAGGAAAGAAAACAAGCAAACTTACCAAAACAGGTGCTACCTCAACCAGGACTGGAAAAGAAATGAATAAAGAAAGACACTACTTACCAGAAGAAGCTCCACCCAGAGGCCAGGAGAGAAAAGAAAATCAAAATACAATAACCCCTACCAGCACCACCTGCTGGCCACAATAGTAAAAACAATTCAAAAACACACAACAGCCCCAAACAAAAGGCCAGAAGAGTAAAAACAAATCAAAAACATAACACAAATTCACAATTTTACACAAAAGGTCACACCAATAAAAACAAGTAAAAAAATTACACTAAACACACTTTAACACAAATCACAAATATATGTCAATAAAATACAATAGAAACTTTTAAAAATCCTGTGCTGAGTTATAACTCAAATTTAAACTCAAAACATCTAAACACATTTTAAAAACATTGAATGTAAAAAACATTTACTTTTAAATTATTTAAATTATTACCTACGGTACAACTAATTAAAAAAATTCAAAAAACTAAAACATTATTAGCTTACATAAAACAATTTGAAAAAATTATATCATACTTTCTTCTTTTATTAATCCTCAAAAAAACCCAAAAAAGCAGATCACAGTTAATAACAGCCAAGCCAAAATTTTGTTTACATAAATAAACATTTAAAAAATTAAAATTACAAACTAAGCAATTTTTAAAAAAAATTAACACAATTTAACCTTCCAACACAATGTAAAACTATTGCAAAAATAAAATTGGTTCATTTTTTATTAAAACACACGGGAGGGAAAGCCCGGCAACGCCGGGCAACCCTTGCTAGTTCCAAATACAAAAGCCATTCGGCAGCAATGAAATCTTTCCTAAGCCTTGGCAAAGGGTGTGTGTGTGTGTCATTTTTCTTGACACATAAAAGAAATAAGCTAACTTAGGCAGTGATGCACTGTAAAAAAATTACTACCCACTCGGTGGGTGTGGCTAATTGTGGGTGTGGCCTCAAACCTCCCTCCCCCAAGAAAAAAAATCTGCCTTGCTCTGGGAGGAGCCCTAGAGCAGCCAGGCAGTGTTGGTGGGTCAGCACTTCACTGCCCGGGCATGCTTTCACTGGCGGCGTTGCTAGGAGGTGAGTGTGGCTGCTGGGGGCACCGCCAGCAATGCTGCTGGGAGGTGAGCAGCACTGCTGCGAGGTGAGCAGGGTGGGTTGGTGGCCTGACACCGGCCTCCCACTCCCAGCTCTGCTGGAAACGTGTCCCATTTGCCTCACCCAGGGCCGAAGGCGCAAGGGAAGTGCAGAGATGAAAGCATGCTTTCGGCCTTGGGTGAGGCAAATGAGATGCGTTTCCGGTGGCGCTGGGGGAGGAGGCCAAGACATGGGCGTGGCCAGCCAAGTGGGTGTGGTCTGGAATTTCTACTACTGGTTTGCCAGAACTGGTGAGGACCGGCCACAGTACAACACTGAACATAGGGGAATAGGGCTGACTGGGGGTATATACACCTTTCTTTAATGCTTTGTTACTGCTTCCTTGACACAGTGCTTACTTTAAACAATGGTGCCATGCAGCAGAAATGGTGCCCTCCCAATTTGAGAAAGTGACATCTTCTGGAATGGATGGTCAGATGGTAACTTCAGGTTGTTCAGTTAGGTGCTTTTCTGAACAGTGCAGTCTGTGGGGTTGACTAGGCAAGTTCAGGTCAAGAGCAAATAAATGCTGGCTTCATGAACAGTAGAAGAAACAGCTTCTGTTTGGGGAGGTCTTGGGAAGACCAGTTGCTTCAGTGTCTAGTCTTTTGGCTTCTGTTCCGATCTGCAGATGATAGAGCTGGCTTTTGCGTTTGTGGGGATGCAGCCTTAGATTTCATGAGCTGATTGTGTATTCCTCTGGGATCAACTGGTTAGAAAAGACATATCATTTGATTAGAAAACAAACACTACCATAGCATAGTCCAGGAGGCATAATTTCTAGTGATTCTTGATGAATGCAAACAAATTTAGTTTGAACTGCCTATATTCCTTCAGGCTAGAAAGCTCAGTGATTTAGGAGCCAGAGGTTGGGAGTTTGGGCAGTTCGATGCTCCACTGTGCCTCCTGGGAGAAAAGCCAGCTTGTGTAGCCATGGGCAACTGCACAGTCCCAGGATGCCCCCAAAAGAAGGGAATGGTACACTACTGTGTATTCTCTACCCAGAAAATCCTGGAAAGGGTCACCATACGTCAGAGCTGACTTGATGGCACCCTATTATTGTTATTTTTTCTAATGTGATTCACTCATCAGTCTCAAATACAGTACTCACTTGGAAATATGTCCCATTGATCTTAGTGTAACTTATTTTTGAAGTTACTGCGGTGGCTTGGTGGTTAAGATGCTGTACTTGACAACTGGAAGGTCAGCAGGTCAGCAGTTAGAGACTTTAGTGTAAGGGACCAAAGACAATGAAACAGCCGAAGGGTTGGCTTAACACAGGTTTATTGCATGATGATCCGGAGGAACATGTGGTAATGGCGGATGGGTAGCTCAATATATACAGCTGGCTATACATTTGAATGTGGCTCGTCGACAGACTATTGGTTGCTGCCTGCGTGACGTCGTAGGAGGTCACGCCCTTCTTGACCAGGTGAAGAGGTGGCGGGGAATCTTCCCGCGCTGCTGAACCAGGTGACTATGATCTATGAGAGCTGGACGCTCGCTACTGCCCTCTGGTGGTCACTAGCTCGCGTCCCCTTATTAGGTTTACATTGATACAGCTGATGGTTATAATGTTGCACACAGAAAGGTTACATTGATAACACATGGCAAAGGTACATTGTTAAAGGCACAGCTTTACAGAACACAACATCCCTCCCCCCTAGGATGAGACGAAGTCTCTCAGCCAAGATGGCTTGTTGCATGTGCGTTTGGGCCGTGACGAGGGCTGCCCCCCCGGGGGCGTTATTGCTTCTTTGTTCCCTGGACCCTTGTCCTGAAATGGGAGAGGGAGACTCGTTAGTGGTTTGCCGCTGCCTGGTGGCCTTAGGGGAAGGGAAAAACTCCATTGTGGGCAGACCGGGGGCCGTCGGGGCTAACGAAAAACCCCTCTTCTCGCTTGGACGGGTGGGGGACCACTCCGAAAACCCCCCCGGTTCTGGAAATCAAAATCTAACTTAGTGGGGGTACCCGCATTTGTGGGGACCTTCCGCGAGATATGTATGGGGTCGGGTTCCTCCTCCTCGGAAAGATCCCCCAGGGTATCTATGAGGATATCCTCCTCCCCCCTTGGTGGGGGCCCGCGGTCCCCCTTCCCTCCCCCTTGGGCTAAACGGGTGGGGGAGAACCCTAACGCTGACTTTGTTTGTGCCCGGTCTGCGCCCTGCTCCTCGGGGACCCTGCGTCGGAGCTGGTCCGCGTGCCGCCTCCACAAGAGTCCCGTATTGGTTTCCACGCGGTACGACACGGGGCCGGTTTGTTCCACGACTACGCCGGGCACCCAGGCTGGGCCCGTGCTGGCGTAATTCCTGCAATGCACGGGGGCGCCTACACTGAAACTCTTTGTGGCCTCCAGTCCGATGTTCCTTCCTTTGTCCTCTACCCTCGTGGGGTCTAGCCTAGTAAGGATGGTGGTCAGTTTCCTGCGCATTAAGAGCTCCGCGGGGGAGTAACCTGACGCCAACGGGGTCACCCTATACCCTAGAAGAAACTGACACACTTGTAGGTTCAGATCCCCTGGGCCCATGCGCCGCAACGCGTCCTTCGTGGTGCGGACGAGACGCTCAACTTGGCCATTGGTGGCCGGGTGAAACGGTGCGGAGGTGATGTGCCGAACGGCGTTAATCTCCATGAATGCCCTAAACTCGGAGGACGTAAAACAACTAGCGTTGTCGCTAATTAGTGTGTCGGGTATGCCGAACGTGGAAAAGAGCCTCCGCAAATGCCTAATGGTCTGGGCCGAGGAGGTGCTCGTGACTGGGATAACCTCCAACCATTTGGAGAAAGCGTCCACTACAAGGAGGAACAGGGTGCCTCTGAACGGGCCCGCGAAATCAATGTGTACCCGGGACCACGGCCCCTTAGCCGCGTCCCATTCCCTGTGGGGAAGGCGGGCCTCCTCTGGTCTGGAGCATTGGCAACTTTCACAAGTGCCGACCATGTGCTCGATGTCGGCGTCCAGCTGGGGCCACCAGAAGTAACTCCAGGCCAGCGCCTTAGATCGCACAATGCCGGGGTGGCTGACATGCAGCAGTTTGAGCACCCGCGGCCGAAGGGAAGTGGGAATCACCACCCGCTGCCCCCACAAGAGACACCCCCTCTCTAGGGACAGTTCTAGCTTTTTTCTGAAAAATGGAGCGAACTCCTCCGCTGGGGAGGACGCGGGCCACCCTTTCTGCAGCCAGGAGCTGACTGTCGCTAACGTTTTGTCCTTCTCTGCCGCTTTGGCAATGTCGGCGGGCACTACGGGGGGCGAATCCAGCACCTCTATCATGAGAACCTGATGGTCCCGCTCCCCCATGCTCACCTGGCTGGGCGTTAGGGGGAGAGGAGACCTAGATAGAGCGTCCGCATGGCTGATCTCTTTTCCGGGCCGGTAGACCAACGCGTGCTGATACGCGTTGAGAAAAATGGCCCACCTGAGCATCCTCGGAGACAGGATCTGTGGGGTGGGCTTATCAGCGGTAAAGATGCCTAGCAGGGGCTTGTGGTCTGTTACAATGGTGAAGGGGCGGCCGTACAGAAAATCGTGAAATTTTTTCGTCCCCGCGACTATCGCTAGTGCCTCCCTGTCCGTCTGTGCGTAGTTTCTCTCTGCTTGGGACAGGGACCTGGAGTAAAATGCTATCGGGGCCTCCCTTCCGTTTTCCAACACGTGGCACAGCACCGCCCCCACCCCCACTGGAGATGCATCACAGGTCAGAACTACTGGGCGTTTGGGGTTGAAATGGGTCAGTATAGCGTCGGACGCCAGGAGGCTTTTCAGCTCGCTAAATGCCCTTTCTTGGTCATCGCCCCACTTCCATGCCTGGTCTTTCTTTAGCAGTTTGTGTAGCGGCTCAGCCACCGCTGCCTTTCGGGGGAGGAAGGAGTGGTAGAAGTTGAGCAGCCCTAGGAACGACTGCAACTCGGGCTTGGAGGTGGGGCGGGGGGCTTTCTTAATGGCTGCCACTTTGGACATGGATGGTTTTATTCCCTCAGGAGTCACACAAAACCCTAGGAACTCAACCTCGGTTGCGAAGAAGACGCATTTGTCCTTTCGCAACCTCAGCCCCGCCTTTTCGAATATCGTCAGGACCCTCCCCAACCTTTTGGCCAATTCAGCCCGACTCCCCCCCGTTATTAACACGTCATCAAAATAAGGCAACACCCCCTCCAATCCCTTCAGGAGGCGTTCCACGAGTGACTGGAAAATTCCAGGCGCCGAATTCACGCCGAACTGGAGGCGCGTCACCTGGAACACCCCCTTATGGGTGACTATGGTCTGCGCAGCAGCTGCGGCAGGGGACACCGTGAGCTGCTGGTAGGCCTGTGCTAAGTCGAGCTTAGCGAAACACTTTCCCCCGTGTAACCTGGCCAGCAGATGGCTGACTACCGGCACCGGATATGCATTCGGGCGGATCGCCTTGTTGATGGTGCACTTGTAGTCGGCGCATATGCGGACCTCCCCATTGACCTTTAGGGCGGTTACAATTGGAGTTTCCCACTCCGCAGAATCTACAGGCACAAGGATCCCCTGGCCCACCAACTTGTCCAGTTCTGCCTCTATCTTGTCCTTAAGTGCGAACGGCACCCTGCGTGGTTTAAGGCGAATTGGGCGGACCTCCGGGTCCAGGTCAAAAGTCACTGGGGGCCCCTTGAATTTCCCCAGTCCTTTTTTGAAAACTTCGGGGTGCGCCTCGCACACCTCCTGAATTGGATCAGTCCCAACGGCATGCATCCCAACGGCGTGCACCCCCCCAATAAACAACCCCAGGGGCTGGAACCATTGAGTCCCGAGGAGGCTGCAATCTCCCCCTTTGAGCACGACTAGGGGAAGGGACGCGGCGTGCTCCTTGAATTTGACCTGAAATTCCCCAACCCCCAACACTGGAATACTGTTCCCTTGCACGTCCCGTAGTGTGGACCTCAATGCCTTGAGCTTGGGTCGCTTGTGGGGGGCAATTCCCAAGAACTCCCTCTGGGAAATGATTGAATATGAGGATCCCGAGTCAATTTCCATCCTAATGGGAACCCCTTGGACTAGTACCTCAACAAAGTAGCGGGGGTTCTTGTAGACACGCTGAACACTGGGGCGTCGTCCTCGCTGCCGTCGGCGATGCGGCCCACGCCGTCCTGCTTCCGCGTGGCCTGGGCGCCGACCTTGGGCCTCGTTGGGCGGTCTTGTCCCGCGGAACGGTCTGCGGAGCTCCTCCGGGTCTCGCGCTTCTTCCTGCACACCTTGGCGATGTGCCTGCGGCGGCCGCAGTTGTGGCACTCAGCCTTTCGGAAGGGGCATTTCACGCGGTCGTGGGCCGCTCCACAGCCGTCGCATCGCCGGCTCTCTTTCCGGACCCCCTGGACGTCCTCGTCGTCGCTGCTCTCTGTGGACGACCTCGAAGTTCGCCTGTACCGGAGCCTCTGCCTTGCTCGACTTCGGCCGCCAGTCCTGAAGTTCTTGGACCCCGGCCTTCGTAGCTTCTGCGGCCTGGGCCGCTCTGACGACCTCCTGCAATGTGGGAGGCGGCTCCTGGTTCATTAACATGCGCTGGGTTTCGGCGTCGTTCAGGCCGCACAGCACACAGTCCCGGAGGGTGATTTTGGCATTCTCCCACTTGCACGGGCCGGCCGCCAGCCGCAGGGCCGCCACGAATGCGGCGACCGTCTCCCCGGGCGCTTGGACTCGCCTCCAAAACGCACTCCGAGCGGGAAACATCGCCGTGGCGGGCCGGACGTGCTCACGCAGCATCTGCATGAGTTCCTTGGCCTTGAATTCGCTCACCCTCCTTGGTGCAATCAGGTCCACCAAGGTCCTTTTTGTTTCTTGTCCGAGCATCCTGGTGAAGATTGCTCTTTTCTTCGCCTCTTCCGTGACTTCGGACTCGATCAGTGCAGCCTGGAAGTCCATCTCGAAGATCTCCCAGTCGCCCGGTTTCCTGATTTCGAAACCGGCGCATGTCTTGGTCCCGTGGGTTGCCATATCCCACCTTCGTCGCCAATTTAGTGTAAGGGACCAAAGACAATGAAACAGCCGAAGGGTTGGCTTAACACAGGTTTATTGCATGATGATCCGGAGGAACATGTGGTAATGGCGGATGGGTAGCTCAATATATACAGCTGGCTATACATTTGAATGTGGCTCGTCGACAGACTATTGGTTGCTGCCTGCGTGACGTCGTAGGAGGTCACGCCCTTCTTGACCAGGTGAAGAGGTGGCGGGGAATCTTCCCGCGCTGCTGAACCAGGTGACTATGATCTATGAGAGCTGGACGCTCGCTACTGCCCTCTGGTGGTCACTAGCTTGCGTCCCCTTATTAGGTTTACATTGATACAGCTGATGGTTATAATGTTGCACACAGAAAGGTTACATTGATAACACATGGCAAAGGTACATTGTTAAAGGCACAGCTTTACAGAACACAACAGAGACACAAGTACTGCACAACAGAGTGAGCTCCCATCTCTGTTCCAGCTTCTGCCAACCTAGCAGTTTGAAAGCAAGAAATTGCAAATACAGTAGATAAATAGGGACCACTTCAGTGGGAAGGTAAACAGTGTTCCGTGCACTCTGGTGTCTAATCATGCCTGCCACATGTCCACGGAAGCCTGTGCAAATTCAGACAGTCCTGGCTCTTTGACTATAAACAGAGATGAGCACTGAACCCTAGAATTGGATACGATTGGCTTTCGAGCAAGGCCAACCTTTACCTTTACCTAATACAACTAGGGATGGCCATGAGTAGAGGGCAGCCAGCAGCATATATGTATGTTTTAAAGTTCTGAATCTGTTTTAATTTTTTGATTCACAGGCTGCGACATGTGTGCGGATAACCGTAATGGAGAGTGCCCCATGCATGGACCTCTGCACTCTTTGCGCCGTCTTGTGGGCACGAGTAGTGCGGCAGCAGTGGCACCCCCGCCGGAGATTCCTGAGTGGCTTCGGGACCTGCCGCGGGAAGTGTGTCTGTGTACCAGCACCATACCTGGTTTGGCCTATGGCATCTGTGCTGCTCAGAGGATTCAACAGGGCACCTGGATTGGGCCTTTCCAGGGTGTTCTCCTTCTACCAGAAAAGGTGCAGGCAGGAACAGTTAGAAACACTCAGCACCTCTGGGAAGTAAGTAACAATTCAAAATATTTTTGCTGGGGAGATAAACCCCTCATGCACTGTTCAAGTTTTGTTTTTTGTGAGATTCTTGTTCCATTTATTTTTAATGCAGATACTTGCTTAATAGATTTAAATGTGTTCACAGTGGCATGGCCTTACAAAATCCTCTCACATGTTTTCTGAAAACATCTTTTTTATTAAAAGAAATTGAAGAGGAGTTGTTACTTCCCCATGAAGGTGCCATTAGCATGGGGAAGTAACAACTCTTTAATTTCTATTAATAAAAAAGATTTTGAAGATTCTTGTAATGCATGATAAAGGCGTGCTATTATATTCTTATTGTATTCAGTCCAATGGATCAACTCATCAAAAGCTGTAGTCAGCAGAATTATTACTGGCACATTGAAAGAAGTGAAATGTTGTTCCCAGAAGCCTAAAGCTAGTTTAGCCTTTGCCATGTTTCCTGTGGTATTTCTAGAGTTGTGGCTTCAAAAAAGCAATGCTTCCCATCTCTGGGAATATCAGTTTGTCTTCTTTACATTTTAAAACAGAGACTTTCTGTGGAGCTTTGGCCATCATTTCGTTGGTGGGAGGCATCTACAACTTTTATAAAAGTCTACTAGTTTTTGAGTGTTTTCTCTGTTACGCTACCCTGTTAGTTCAGGATGAACTGCTGCTTTGCTAGCATGTGGTTAAAAGCCAGCTTGAAGTAGAAGTTAATTTGTAGACATCAGTTGTTTTGTGGGGCCTTTGTACTGTATATGTAATATCTCCAGAAAGTGGGCAACATGTGGACTGTGAACTGCATGTAGTCATCAGGGTTCACTCCAGAACCTTAGGAAAAAAAATGTGTTTTTTTTGGGGGGGCAAATGGCTTTGGAAAATCCCCTTGTACCCTCTGATAGGTATGGAGAAACCTATCATGTTCTGTGGAGCAAAAGCCCTGGGTTTGGAAAGAAAGAGGCACAGGGTATCTAGGAATTTTAGGAGGAGGGCTTATTTTCCTGAGTTACAACAGAGTTGATAGGCAGAGGTGAAAGAGTTAAACCAGGAGTGCCCAAAGTTTTCGGTCTGTGGGCCGGTCACGTGGTTCAGAGGGCCAGTCACTATGGTTTCTGGGCTGGATCCAGCCCTGATACCAATTCACCCAGCCCACAAAGTCCTCATCGCTCCCAGAAGCGGAAGTAAAATGTGCTGTAGTTTGGGCACCCCTGAGTTAAACTGTTACCAGTTTAAGAAAACAAAGAGAAAAATACAGCAGTCAAAACAGGAGATAGCCAGAGTAACCAGCAAAACTTTCTCAGGGGTTTTAATTTTTTTTAATTTTTGCCTAGGTGCATAAGAGGAACTGCTTCTCTTGGAAACAGTAACAAAGTAGCAAAGGGGGTGAGGAAGTTTTAATCAAGCTTGGTGTTTGAATAAAAGATGGATTCCTTTGCTGGAAATTGATATGGAGAGCAATGGTGAAATTGAAGGCTTGGAAAGAAAAGTGAGGAATTCTGTTTTGGACATTATGCTTGATACATACAGTCAAGGAGAAATATCAGGTAGGCAGTTAGAGGTGCAGCACTGAATGACAAAGTTAGTGAGAGAGAAGTGGAACTAGGAATTATCAGCATATAGATTATGGAAGGGGACTGGGTGACCTCCAGATGTTTTTGGAATTCAAATGTAATCTGTCTTTCCAGGGTAACCAATAGTTTTGGGGAACTGGAGTTGTAGTTAAAGACATTTCCTGTTCTAGGTAACAGCACTATTGAGCCATGAGATTTGACAGAGTCAGCCAAGGGTAAGCAGGTTGAAGAACACTTCTCTGAAAGACCAAAGAATGAGAAGGAAATGCAGAAGAAAGCCTTTCCTTGTAGAAACACTGAACACATTATTCGAAAAGTTAGAAGAGAACCAGATGAAAAACAAATGAGAATAGAGAATCATGGAAAGAAGTAGGGTAGGAAAAGGCAATCCAAAGAATCCAGAAAGCTGTTTTCAAGTAGTATGGGGACAGCTTTGGTGGAATGCAGATGCTGGAAGCCAGACTGTAGACATCAAGAGGACCTGAAGAAAAGACAGGTGAGAATAGTGAGAGCATGGAAGACTAGCAAGCAGAAAAGGGGATAAATTACAAACCAGACAATAAAAAGGGTGGGTCAAGGAGTTATTTTGGGGAACTTCTCTATATTAAAATGCAAATGATTCTCTCATTTGCATTTATTTTATGCAAATAAATGCATTTATTTTATGCTATGTGCCCTCCAGCAAAAAATAATAATACCTTAGTAATATTCTCAAAATGATATTTTATAAACTTATTGCACTAAAGCTACTTAGAGACCCATTCTTGGGATAAAAGTGGAATATAGCTCAACTGAATTAAGAAACATCTATCTGGCTACTCCTAATCCTGTTCACAAACCTTGAAATTGTTCAGTGGCCCTATTGAAGTCCCAGAAGTTTAATAAGCAGAACTGGGCAAGCAGATTTTAATGTTTGAACCAAAGGTTAAAATGGCACCCTGTCCTACTCCATCTATTGGGCACTCTGACAATTGAATCTTAACAATTGAGTCAATGCTGAAGAAAGAATAGTGTTTTCTACTGAACAGCAGAGCAAGAATTTAACTTGGAGTACTACTCAGGACAGGTCATAAGACATATTCACCTCTGTCATCCCGCACCTTGCCATTTCCACTCAGCATCTGCAGCCGAAGGCAGCTGCCTCACTGTGCCTTCTGGTAGGGCTGGCCCTGAGTATGAACAAAAATAAAATCTTGAAGGTTTGTTCCAAAGACAACTAAATGCCACTCCAGAATGGTATTCATTTACTTGCTTTACTTTGGCAAACATTGAGGTTATTGCATTTGATGTATAAGTTGGAGACTGCAGACACATTTTTTGGCATGTTGGTGTAGGAGTTCCTGCCACCACATCCAGTGTTTGCTTTGTATGTAATCCATACAGTTCAATGTACAGCATTTTGAAGTATATTAAGCACTATTCCATTACATCACGACATGGCCTGACACCAGTGGGTATTCACTGGGAAATTATACAGTTCTTTATCAATCAGTCAAGTCATTTTTATAGCTTTACAAAAAAGATCATCTCTTTAGGAAGCCAAAATTATGAATCATTTAAAGCATGATTCCTTTAATTTTTCTTGTAAAACATTTTTAGCCTGTGGAGAATTTCTTTGTGTTATTAAAAAGACAGTAAACTCTGGTTCACTTGAAACAAACAAACAAACAAACAAACAACCCTGAGTTTAATAAGTAAACACTGTTCTTAATAACACAGGATTGATTCTGTTAAAATTCAATAATGTTTGTAGTGCGTTAATTTTACGTTAGTAAAAAGCTATTTCTTAATATTTTTGTGAAGAAAACAAACTTTCTTAGAAATATGGGTTTATTGAGAATGAGCTAATTTTAGCTTAATGTATTTTCTAATGAAGAAATAAAAGTGCACTCACACCCAACATGTATATGAAAACATTTTCTGAGTTATTAATGTGTCTTTAGTCCCAAGAGATAAATTAATCTAGCTGCACAAGGTTCCCCTTTCTGTTTAACATCAAATTGTAATAAGGCTAGACTTAAGGAATGCATAGAGGGAACATTTTGAATTCCACTGGAAAATAATGTGGACACTTCAATGGTTTGCAAGTAGCTATTGACTTTTTTCAAACTTTGAGATTTTAGTAATACAACGCCAAAAAGTTGTGAAAGACAATTTCTGCCTCTTTTTTCTTTTCTAATTCTGTAATGGTTTGTTGAGGGAGACACAATATTTTAACTGTTAAGGCACAGATACGAAATGGTACAGTTCCAGATCTGTGGAACCAGTGAAACTTAAATTTGTTTGTGTCCAAAAATAGTTCACAGAGTATATGCACCCAAAAATAGATCTTGTTTTTCTCTCTGTTAAGATCTTTAAGGCTGCAATAATAATTTTAAGTATGGTGGTTGTGATGACAATCGTGATGATAGTCATATCTCAGAATATTGGGAGGCTAGAATAATCAGGTTTTGTTTTATTTGTATATTTAAGACTACTTGACTGCAACTCGTTAAATAAATCTAGAAAATCAGAATTTGCTACCAGAATAAAGTCAAAGTTATCTTAAAGTCGTATTGATAATTGAAACCAAGAAAGTATGTTTCACCACCTTGAAAGGGAGGTTCCATTTCACTGACAGCTTATTGTGCTTGAGGCCTGTTGAAATCAATGACAGTGGTTTGTGACAACTTAAATTCCTTAGATTTCAATGGAATGTAAATGTAACTGAGGTGAAGGTGAAGATACAGATAATATTTTAAGTGTGATAAAAGAAAATAGTCTCTGTAGTGACAACAGAAGTGCATTTACATCATTTCACAACACTTGGCTGTACTCATGTATGTACTCATGTACTCATGTACATACAGTACTTGCATTATTGTATGTCCCACTGGACTCAATAAGACTTAACTCCTGAGTCATCATTTGCCCAAATGTTTGGGAGAAAAGTGGCTTTGTCACACCAGAAGCCGCTCCGATCTGAGTACAAAGGCACAGAATTGAACTGTTAACTGTAACATTTTTTTTTACCCTTCTGTATAGAGGCCTGTGTTTAGTGTTTCAATTTTTAAATCACATCTTTTTCTTCAGCTCTTGTATATAGAGGATATCTTGTTTATTTGAAGGGATTTTAAATGTAAATATAAAATGTAAACTCCCTTCCCATTTTGAGCAGAGTGTAGCTTTCACTAAGAAGTAAGAGCAGGAGATTGCACTTTGAGTAAGATGGATCAGGACCTATAAAACAGATTTTAATCATAGTCCATATTTTAAAAAAAATTGTCATAGGGCCTATTTCCATGACATATTTTGAATCTGCTCAAAGGAGATTTAAGAATACTTTCCCTGCAATGCAAGAATATCGGCTGCTTCTTAAATATCCTGGGAACAGAAAGATATAAAAGTTTTACCTCTTTCCCAAATAAGGAAAAAGTTCTAATGTAGTAGTCAATATTTTCTCCAAACTGCATTTTAGTCGGGTTTTGATGTGGAAAAGCATAAGGGGGTAGAATTATTAGCATACCATAGCTATATAACGGTGAAAATTATGTTTCTCAGCAATCCATCATCTAATATTCGAGACTGTTTGTCAGCTTAATTTCAAATATGTCATGTTCATGAAATTAAAATAATTTTAGTCCAAAAATAAACCATGGTCATGTTATCATTACAGTTCACAATAGAGCCATATTTTATGTGTAATATAATGAGAAATATACTTTTATGCTAGACTTCTTTGTATTACGTTTGTTAAGTGTCTGAGTATTTTGAAGCTATGTAAATTACAAAGTTTATTCTGCTAGAAATATTTCAGCTCTCTAGCTAATTTGCTGAAAGATTAGTCAGATAACTGGATGACAAATTTGATCTATCTTTTCCCTCAATACTATTTCAATTTCATCTCAGAAAATTTCTGTAAAATTATTGTCCCTCAAATCATTATAAGAATTACTGGTACTCTAATATGGATATTATAATAATATATGTCCAAAAATATTAGTTTTTTTGCTTCTTTGAAATGTAACTGAACATACCTGAGCTGTTGCAATATTGCACTTGTTAACTTATGGTGTGGGAGTCTGATTAGCTGTGTTCCTCAATTGTACCTCAATTTATGAGAAAGAAGGAGAACATTTCCTTCAATTCTTTCTTTATCTGCTATCCCTTGCAACCACAAGCAACCACATCTTGCTATGGTTTTTGGAATGTCAAGCAATAGATTTTCATGGAACTTCGGAGGCAAAACAGGGATGGAAGGACCTGTTATGCTAATATGAACTCTGATACATTTAGGATGCAAGACTTTCCATTCAATAAGACATGTTCCCTAGAGTGTGCATTTAACGTTGCAGCCTTTGTGTGCGGGGGAGGGGGAGAGCAAAAGAATGCAATTGGAAGGATCCAATCCAGATATGTGTGAGCTCCAGTGAAGTAAACACCCAAAGGATGTAGAGTCTTAGTCTTCCAACATTGATCGCTATCTGGTGAGAGGTAAGGAACCTAAGGTAAGTGCCTTCCTACTGGACCAGCTATAAATTCTGGATCCCACATAAGGTGCATACTATATATGCACCATCATTTAGCAAAAGATGTTTGTATAAAGAAAGTATACTATTTGATACATGTCATCAATATCTGTGGTTTGTTCTCATAAGATCTTGCTTTAAGAGCTGAAACCCTATTGACACAGCTCCACACATGCAAGTTTGATGACGTCATCAGCTACAACGTTTTAACACTAATTAAATGTTTTGACCATACCTTCCCTGCCCCCAGATTTCAAGGCTTCTTAGGGAACATTTTAATCTTGAGAAAGTATTTGAAGGTCTCAGGACAGGGGTGAAATCAGAAACATTTAATTAGCTATAAAATATAATTAGCGATATGGCATCATCAGCTTTGTGGAGGTGGAGATGCACCAAGAGAATTTCAGCTGTTACATGGTTTGTTCAAAAAAATATACAAAACTAGTTTCAGAAGTAATTAAACATTTGAAAGAAAAATAACTGGGATATACAGCAGAACCTCAGATAATGTCCAAACTCCATTCCACAAGTTTGGACTTTATCCAATTTTGGACTTTATCTGAATCAAATGGGCGATGCATCGGATAACATGCAAAAAAAACCCGGACCTTATCTGAGGTTCCTATACCAAATACCTCAGATAACGTCCATTTTTAAAGCAGTTTTGGACTATATGCGATGCATCACGTGTGCATGAAAACTGCGACTTTATCCGAATCAGACTTTATCCGAATCGGACTTTATCTGAGGTACCATTGTATTGCCCTTCACATTTAGTTGTTTGTTTCATTTTCCTCAACCATCTAACCACACTTTTGGCAGTTAAAATGTTTAATACAATTCTGAGGGTCCCCCTCCCCCCTAGTTTTTATTGAAATGACTGAGACTTTGACCTTACATTGTACTGTACATGTAACTTGAACAGGACTGAATCTCCAGAAGACGTAATACCACAATAAATGTTGCACTTAGGTTTCAATGTATACTTACTTATCTTATACTTACTTATATTTAACCTAGTGAGATCTGCTTCTGACTAGATGTTTTTAGGCTTGTGCTGTTATACATATTCTTGAACAAGCGTGTTTTAGCTATACAGTGGAACCTCAGTTAACAAACAGCTTGGTTAACATAAAAATTGCATAACAAAAGGAAATCAATAGAAAACAGTGGCTTGGTTTACAAAATATTTTTGGAATGGGTTAATTGGTTTTCAATGCATTCCTATGGGAAACCATGTTTTGGTTAAAGTATTTTGGTTTTCAATGCATTCCTGAGGGAAATTTCATTCCATGCATTCCTATGGGAAATTTGGTTAAAGTAATTTTCGCTGTAAGAAATGTCCTGGAGAAGGCATTAATTATGTTAACCAAGATTCCACTGTATAGTTATACTGTAGATCATGATTGGTAATGATAGTGATTATTCATTTTTGTACAAAGAATTAACACCCTAACACAGTAAACATTTGCTGAGTGTGTTTGTTTTTGGTTCCACATTTGCTGAGTATGACTGTAACCATTAAAACATCATTGTTCTATAATTGAAAACGGTCTTGGTACCATGGCTTAGCATTACTTCACATGCAAAATACAGCATTGACTTCTTTTCATAGTATTTCATCTTCAAGGAAATGAATAAATACAGCATTTTAACACAATGTATTGATATTTTTTTAAAAAAAGACTATATATTTGATGCCAATATTTTATTGACAGTATATGGTACTAAAATGCCATATAAAGGCTGCCATGCTAGAAACATTTCATAGCCTTGCTTGACTCATTGATTGTCAGTTTTGACACAGTCGGATTTCATAGTCTGCAGATATTTCAGGGATTTGAATATCCTTGCTCTTGAATATTTATTCACAATCCCACCTCACCCCATAGTGTAAAGAAAGAAAAAGAACAGTGGAAATATGGTCCAACATTTTCTCCGCCTCTAAGCAGTATTGCCACCTCCTCTCTCCCACCCCACACGATAAGTTACAGAATTCCATTATCCAAATTGTTACACATGTGTGACAGAGGTTGACCTTTAGTCATGTCACTCCTTTTTGCGTAGGCCTCAGGCTCCAGCTTAATAGCTCAAAGCCTGATTTACTCACTGTAATAAGGGCAGAAGGTCGAGCAATTGTCAGCCTGCCTGTTCATGCCCTTCTCAGAGCTTGGTTGAAGGCTGTTAACACAAAGCTTTTCAAAGTGAATTTACAACCACTACCACTGACAGAGGCCAATCAGTACACCATAAATGTCAGGTTAGTGAGATTGAGCAGTAAGTAAAGTACTGACAGCCCACTATTGGCTGAAATCAATTGCTTAAGATTTAACGGAGAATAGCAATCTACGTATAACCACGTCAAAATATGTGGGGTGAATTTAATCGTAGATTTACAGATTGCTAGTAAAAAGATACTGTATATCAACTGTAATTAGGGTTTCCTTTATTTCAAGAGGCACTATCTTGTTTTGTGGTACAAATGTACCTTTCAAGTGCCTCATACTTTATGTATTTTAGTCTGGAAACCATATCTATTGCACTGGACTTTATATTTGTCCTTTTACGATGGCCACATAACTTCTTAAGTTAAGTGCAAGAGATGTTGTTATTGTTCTTTTTCAGTATGTAGCTATGGAAGGAGGAATACATAACCCTCCCAAAATACAGCAGTGCCAGAAAAAAAAATGTGTGCTAACTTTTATTTTGCTTCGGAGAAACATAATTATTTTCAGCTGGCACTCCTGCTTTCTTTCTTTGTGTCAGAAGCACCACCATACTATTAATAAACATGTCAGATATTTTTGCTAAATAATGGATGACATCAACGGCAGTTGGGCCAGCTAACACCATTTCTGTCGTACTTGTGGGGCAAAGAGTACACTGACATAGGTATGAAGTTGTCTATTCTTCACCACACTCTCAACCTTTCTTTTGGAAGGAAACTGGCTCTTCATTCTGCTGTTCTATAATGGAAAACTATAAAGGAAGTCACTAATGAGTGATTATGTTCTGAGAGTTTGAATATCCATGAGATGTAGTAACTTTCATGACTGGATGTTTTTATCATTTTATGCAATGACAGCTTAGACAACAATACCTTTGACTTTGAAGGTATCAACATTAAAAGGCAGGAATCCATTAAGATGCTGTATGCATGGATTTATAAATTAGGCAATTTCCTTGATTATTGCAACCATTTACAAAATTGATTATCCCAGTATGGTATAGGCAGATTCTAGCAACAATAATTGACAAGAGGCATGTACCTGTACTTGAATATTTGTATACTGTAGATTGCTAACTAAAACAAGAAGTCTCTGTGCTGTGGCATTTCTCTATATCTCGTCAATCATATACTAAAATAAGTCTCTTAATGTACCACATCAAAATTCTTTGGAAGAGGTTTGTCTCCTATTTATAGACCAGTCATGACAGCTTGAAAGCTCTTCTTTTTCTTTCATCCTTAACTTGTTTGCTGCTTGTCTTAGACATTCATTAGTGTCTGTTCTGTGCAGTCTCTATGATCTTTTATTGAGAGAGGAATAATTTTTGTAAATTGCAGTAATAAATATTTATTTGGTTGAAGATATAAAAGTCAATAATGTGTTTTATTTGTCTCTTCTTAAAGTTCTAATTAACCAATAGATATGCCATACAGTAAGTTGATCTCAGTCATTTTTTCCCTAGAAGGCATAATAAAGATGTTATGTCACAAAGTAAATTCACTCCTGACTTAAGTTCCCAAATCCAGAATCAGTCAAGTAAAGCTCCACACTGTTTAAGCATTGACCACAAAACCACATTTCTCCCTCTGTATATGAAAAATCTGAATAGTACATCATAGTGTTTCCCCCCTGGAGATTCTCAGTTCTCAAATATCAGACCTAAAGTCAGGCTTTTTCTGCAAAATGATTATTTTTCAAGCGTAGGTCACTGGTAGCAGATGAACATGCACCAGATTGCTTGAAACCTATGATTGTTAGAATGACTGGTCCCTCAGTTTACAGTGCAATGATTCTGGTTCAGAAGGATTAGCCTGCTCTGTGCTGTTGTCTGGAGGATACTCAAGTGTATTTGCAATACTTTCCACTCTTTAAAGGGGCTCCTGCTGCTAAAAGAACAGAGAAGCTCAGAGTAAAATCTGAGTCAACTATGAAGGCAAGACTTTGGAACATTGCACTAATCCAAAGTATCAGGGCATCACTTTGGATAGAACTCTGATCTACAAAAAGCACTGATAGTGTTTCCCAACCTTTGGTTTTTGGACTTCAATTCTCAGAAGCCTAAGTCAATTCCTGTTGTGTATTGAATGTAAATAGGTTTGCCATTTTGGGTTCCTTCATCAGTTAAAGTAACACGAGATTGGGATTCACGCCATTATGCCTTGAGAAGTGCAAATCATAACTAATCCAGGTCACCCCATTTCTCTCCTGAGTTCTATCAGCCAATCCTGTTGATTCCTGCCTAACTGTAACTAGCCTTACCTATATATAAGTCGCCGTGGCACAGTTGAAATTGTGTTCAGGTTAAGTTATGTGTTTGGCCCGTTATGCTGGCTGCTACTCGTTATTTCAAGAACACTAAATTGGCAACGAGGATGGGATGGCTGGTCCCTTCAACATTTCAGCACCAGAAAAATGGGTCCTCTACAAGAAGCATTTCAAACACGCCATGGTGGCTGAGAACATAGTAGAAGAGGACCTGAAGCATTCATGTTTCCTGGCGAGATGTGGCCTGGCTACTCTCGAGTTGGCCATTCATTTGGTGTTGCCGAGGGAGATCGACGATGTTCCCCTCACCGATATTCTGGCTGCGCTGAGGAACCATTTCCAGCCGAAGGTTTCCATATTTCCCGCCTAGGTCGCGTTTCACTGCTGTGACCAATGCCCCAGGGAGTCTATGGCTGACTATGCTGCAGCCCTTCGACTTGCAGCTGCCCCGTGTCAGTGGCCGAACATTGAGGATGCTCTCCGTGACCACCTGCTAGCCGGACTTCGAGATGAAGAGGCCCAACACAGGCTGATGACCCATGATACGCTCACTTTCAAGTCTGTGCTGAAAGAAGCGTTAGCATCTGAGGTGGCCCTGTTGGGGGTAAAGTTCTTCAAGCAACGGTCTGTTGCCTCCAGGGCTCCGGAGTCTGTTGTACAGACCCACCGCTGTTCATCATCATCATATTTGTCTTCATCAACGTCGCCGGTGTCATCGTCCACGTCTGGATCTAGCGATGAGAACAGAGTGGTCAGAAAGGTCCAGAGAAAGAAGGAGAAACATGCTCAGAAAGTCCTGCAGAGGTGCAACAGCTGTGGGAGCAAACATGACCATCGAAAGTGCCCCTTTCAGAAAGCGAATTGCCATCATTGCGGCAAGCAAGGGCACATTGCAAAGGTGTGCCACCAGAAGAGAAAGGATTCCCCAGTGTCAGGCGAGCATCCGAAGAAACCAGGAGCGTTCATCTCCAAAATCTCCACGTTGGAGAATCCACACAGAAACGTTTCCAATGTGACCAGCTGGTTCTTTGCTGAGTTGCATTTGCAAGGCATACCAATTCGCATGGAGATGGACTTGGTTACATCTTATTCCATTTTGCCCCCAAAAGAGTTTTTAAAAATTCCTCCGGCCTCTCGCCCCAAGTTGCGGGCGTTGAAGACGTCCCACCGAGACATTCAAGGTTCCAACATACCCATTCTGGGGGTGAGGGATTTTTCTGTACACTTTAACATTTGCACCAAGTTGCCCCTTGTTGTGGTCAAGCAAGGAACAAACTGTTTGTTGGGAGTCCAGTGGTTCGAACCGCTGGGAATAAAACTGTCCGGTATTAATGCTGTGAATGCTGACCCAGTGCTGGACGTTTGCAACGTGTACCCAGAAGTCTTCAAGAAAGGACTTGGTACTTATGTGGGGCCCCCGGTCTCATTTGAACTTGTCCCAGCCATACGGCCCATCCGCCTTAAGCCACGCTGTGTACCTTTCGCCCCTTAAGGACAAGATTGAGGCAGAGATGGATAAGCTTGTGGGTCAAGGTATATTGTGGTTCCCGTTTATTCTCCAGAGTGGGAAACACCTATTGTGATGGCAGTAAAGTCAAATGGGGAGGTTAGGATCTGTGCAGACTACAAGTGCATGATCAACAAAGCCATTCGGCCCAATGCATACCCGGTCCCTATCGTAAGCCACCTCCTGGCTACTTTACATGGGGGAAAGTGTTTCACTAAATTACATTTAGCCCAGGCCTACCAGCAGCTGATGGTCACATCTGCTGCTGCCTTAATGCAAATGATAGTTACCCATAAAGGGGCATTTATAGTAACATGGTTACAGTTTGGGGTTAATGCAGCCCCCGGTATATTTCAATCGCTCATGGAGTGCCTCCTTAAGGGTCTTCCCGGTGTTCTTCCCTATTTCGACGATGTTTAATTACCGCGGGGGACAAATTCGAACTTGCAGACAGGTTCTACCGGGTTTTGCAGAGGTTTGAAATGGCAGGGCTCCACCTGCATAAAGATAAATGCATATTCTTTGCTAAGGAGGTTGAATTTCTTAGTTTTAAAATAACCCCTGAGGGGGTCAAGCCCTCTGACTCAAAGGTCTCTGCTGTCCGTAATGCCCCCTGGCCATCTTCTAAGTCTGAGTTACAGTCCTTCCTGGGCCTGCTGAATTTTACCACTCCTTTCTGCCCAGGAAAGCGTCTGTAGCCGAACTGCTTCATCGCCTTCTTAAGAAGGACGTGGTTTGGAGGTGGGGGCAGAGCCAATAAAATGCATTCAAAGAGTTAAAGGAGCTGTTGTCCTCTGAGGCTGTTCTAACTCATTCCAACTCTCGAAAGCCTGTAATGTTAGTATGCAATGCCTCACTGGTGGGGGTGGGGGATGTTCTCTGCCATACACTAGATAATGGAGCAGAAGCTCTGATTGCCTTTTATTCTAGATCCCTTTCTAGTGCTGAGAGGAACTATGCCCAGATGGACGGTGAGGCTCTGGCCATAGCTGCAGGGATGAAAAATTTTCACGATTTTCTGTATGGGAGGGAATTCACAATTGTTACAGACCATAAGCCTCTGTTAGGGATTTTTGTCATTTCAAAACCCACTCTACAAACACTCCCCCCCCATATGCTTAGATGAGCTATATTTCTAAATGCTTATCAGTTTACGTTAATTCATCGCCCAGGGAAAGACATTGGCCATGCTGATGCTTTCTCAAGGTCCCCATTGCCTGGATTTGGGTAGCCAGATTGCGAGATAGAGCGTGATCATCAGGTGCTCATGATAGAATCTCTCGACTCACCCCCCATTGTTGCTTCTGAAATTGCTAAGGCTACTGCTAAGGACAAGCTGCTGTCCCAAGTTGTTACTTGGGTCCAGAAGAGTTGGCCCATGCTTCCTCTTTCAGAGGAATTCAGAGCATTTTTCAGGAAACGGTTCAAGCTATCACTCGAGAGGGGTTGTTTATTATGGGGCCAGCGGGTAGTCATCTGCTGTGTTGCATTTCAAAGTCCTCAAACTTCTCCACATCAGCCACCTGGTAATCATGCACTCCAAGGCCATGGCAAGGTGCTTTTTTTCGTGGCCGCAAGTGGATCACGAGATAGAGCAGTTGGTAGGTGCTTGCACTAGCTGTCAGAGCTCCTGGCCCGAGGAGTCCTGATTTCCCTCCCAGGAATGGGACACAGCTCGCAGACTGTGGTCGCAAATCCATGTGGATTTCGCTGGTCCATTCTGAGGCACCTTATTCCTTCTCATGGTAGACTCATTTTCAAAGTGGTTGGATGTAATTCCTGTCCCAAGTACAATGTCAGCTGTGACTATTAAGCAACTACGCAGGCTTTTCAGCTGTTTTAGATTGCTGGATGTGCTTGTGTTCGATAACACCACTACTTTTACATCTGTCGAGTTTCAAGCATTTCTCGAGAGAAATGCCATCCGGCATGTCACTTTTGCCCTGTTTCATCCTGCCACCAATGGCAAGGTTGAGTGACAGGTCCACATGACTAAGGAAGCTTTATGATGCATGGGGCAGGGGGACAGTGAGCTGCAGCTCTGTCAATTTCTTCTAACATATCGGGTTACCCCCCTGCCCTTGAACCTGTCTCTGGCTGACCTCCTCATGCATAGGACACCAACCACCCTGTTGGACAGGTTGGATCCTTCCAGGGTGGAGGACAGAGGGGTTAATATAGAAATTAGGCAGAAAAAGGGTTTTGCAGTAGGGGATCCTGTGCATTGCCGGAATTATGTTGCAGGAGGGCCACCTTGGGTTCCAGGTACTGTTTCGGAGCAAATGGGACCAGTTCCCTACTGGGTAAAAATGAGAAATGGCCTTCTTTGGCGGCGACATGCAGATCAAATCAGGCATAGAGTAACAGACTAGTCACTGGAAGGACAGGGAGAACCACTTGATTTTGGGGTGCCTTCGGCCGATGAAACTCATAATAGTTGCATATTAGAGTCCTCCCCCACTCACTTATTCCAAGGGGGAGATGAAGAGGGCTCAGCCATGCTTTCTAATTCTAAGCAAGCCTCTTTGTCTCTTGCACAGGGCTTGCAGGTGTCTGGTAATTCTTCTATTGATTTACAAGATCGGGGGGAGTTTTTCGAGTGTTCCCCTACTCGTCCATGCGAGAAACAGGGTTATGAATTCTCCCCTGGGGCCCCCCATCCTCCTGTGTTTGAGTCTACCTCTACTCATACCCAAAAGAGGGACTTTTGTGTTGAGTCATCCCCTATTCATAGTCAAAGGAGGGAATTTCGGTTCAGTTCTTCCCCCTTAGATTCTGGTTTTGATTTCGAGCATTTCCCTGCTCAATCCACTACAAAACGGCACTATGAGTTGGTTTTTCCCCTTCCTATGTTAAGTTCTGAAATGGGGCATTGCTCCCGCCATGCTATTAGTTCTAGTAATTCCCCTATTGCAGGAAATTCAATATCTTCCTCAGCTAGACCTAGGGCTCTGCTATCTGACCAAGTGTCAGTGTGGCCAAAAAGATGTTGTGCCCCCCCTCAATGGTTACAGCACTTTGTTTGATCCTAGGGGGGAGGGATGTTGTATATTGAATGTAAATATGTTTGCCATTTTAGGTTCCTTCATCAGTTAAAGTAATGCGAGATTGGGGTTCGTGCTATTAAGCCTCGAGAAGAGAGAACCGTAACTAAGCCAGGTCACCCCATTTCTCTCCTGAGTTCTATCAGCCAATCCTGTTGATTCCCACCTAAATGTAACTAGCCTTGCCTATATATAAATTGCTGTGGCGCAGTTGAAATTGCGTTCAGATTACCAAATGAAGTTATGTGTTTGGCCCGTTATGCTGGCTGCTACTCATTATTTCAAGAACACTAAAATTCCCCAAAGCACTGATCAGCCAATGTACTGACTTAGGCCCCATGTTGGGAACCACTGGTAAACACAAAACATAAAGTTGCTGCCAGAAATAGCATACTTAGGAAACTGGCTGATTCAGACTGGGTTGCACACTCACTAACAGTAAAAACTTTGTCCATGTGCTACTCCACAGCAGAATATGCTAGTGCTGTATGATATAAATTAGCACATGCCAAACAAGTAGATGTAGCTTTGAATTAGTCATGCAAGCTTATTACTGGCTGCTTGAAACCTGCCCTCACTAAAAAGGGCTATTATTTGGTTGGTGTTGCTCCTTCAGAAGAATGTTGAGAGATGCTAGCAAAAAAGAACAAAATTAGGTAATGAAACATCAGACCTATCCTCTTAATGGACAGCAATCCCCTAGCCCAGGGGCTCCGAACCTACGGCCCATGGGCCAGCCCCAGCCCATGGCATGAATTAATCTGGCCTACAGTGAGGACCCCACCACCACCACTAGAAGATCTGAAAACATGACAGAAGTACCACAAACATGATGAAAACAGCTGGAAATGCGATGATAACGTGCCACCCACGCTCCCACCACCATGGGAAGTGGCAGAAGCGGGGGAAACAGCAGGAAATGCACAGGGATTGCACCCACTGCCAACGGAAGTGGTGGAAGCAGCAGAAGGAACCATGCCTCCAGCCTGCACATCTGTCCAAGGGAGCGGGGTCCAGCCAGCCGTGCAAAAAGGTTGGCCACCCCTGCCATAGCAAATGGAAAAGATTTCTGCACACCTCTTAAGCCAGAAGAAGCTAGGTTAAACCTATAGAGATGAAAAAACAACACATCTTGCTAAATGGATGATTGCTGAATAGTGTCTCCCACTAGGACTGGGACAAGATTCTGACTGAAATATCTGGAAATCACTTAATAACTTTGAAGTAAAGTAGGAAGCTCAAAGCATAATCAAATAAAGTGGGGTTACTTGGATACAGGACACATTTTCTTTGAATATGGAGAAATTTATGCTCCACCACATGTACAATAATAAATGTCAATGATAATGTCATAGAAATAGCCCACTTGTGGTCAAAAGTAATCTAATTGTGCAGTGCTCTGATATGATCAAAGAAAAAGGTCTCACAGGTATGATTTAGGCAGCTCCCATCTCTGTCTCAGCTCCTGCTAACCTAGCAGTTTGAAAGTAAAAAAACTGCAAGTAGATAAACAGGTACTGCTTTAGTGGGAAAGGTAGCAGCACTCCATGTGCTAGTTGTGCCTGCAACATGTCCATGAAATCTGTAGATGCAGACAGCGCTGGCTCTTTGGCTGTAAACAGAGTTGAGCTAGTCAGATACAACTGGCTTTCGAGCATGGGACACCTTTACCTTTACTGAGAGATAAGTAAAGACTTCACTGTCAAAGTAAAATATAAGAAACACCTATACTACTGATAATAAATTTCTGTTTCCTGAGTAGACAATGGTGAAATGTTGTTTGTTTTCCTTTCCAAGCCACCTCTTGTTTGTGACATCATTTCTGCTTTCAATGAAAGACTCCCTTTAGAAAATATTAATGAGGACACTTAGGTCAACCAATACTTAACATTTTTCTAGGATTCATGCAGTTTTTTTTCTTTTCATCACTCCATTTTACAAATTAGCAGAAGAAGAATATCTAGAGTTGCCTTTCTGAAAATTGTAGGTTGAATTCTGAGGACTTTAATAGAGCTTCCAAGACTTCCAGCATGGTGTCAAGTTGGGAGGAGGAGGGAGAAAATCTCCAGGATAATTTCAGTCAGAGTTAGAAAATGGAGTTGATGAGGTGTTATGTATGTTAACTGTGTTTTCTGACAGGAGCATAATGTATCTTTTCTCATGCATCTATTCTTATGCAAATAAGTGGATCGAAAATGTGCACACTGTTAGCCAATGGGCTTGTTGTATTATTGTTATTGTTTATAGGAGCGGAATGTATCTTTTCTCATGTATCTATTCTTATGCAAATAAGTGGATCGAAAATGTGCACACTGTTAGCCAATGGGCTTGTTGTATTATTGTTACTGTTTATAGGAGCGGAATGTATCTTTTCTCATGTATCTATTCTTATGCAAATAAGTGGATCGAAAATGTGCACACTGTTAGCCAATGGGCTTGTTGTATTATTGTTACTGTTACTGTTTATAGTGTATATAAGTCCGAGTTTTGCCCCATCCAAACTGTGTTCAAACCCCACTAGTAAAGAGCTGAATTTCGCTACTTCACTCGTCAGCTTCTTCATTCCCTGAACACGAAACTGGCGACGAAGGTCGGATAGCGTACCCACATGGCAGCAACATCGACCCATTTGACCCAGCACATCCAGAGAAATGGGCAACATACGAACGCCGATTCCGCCACACAATGGCTTCGCAGAAGATCACCAACAAAGACCAGAAGCGCTCCTATTTCCTTGCTCAGTGTGGTTCTGAGACACTTGAGCTGGCAACCCACTTCATTCTCCCAAGGGATGTGGATGTGGTGCCACTTGCAGAAATCATGTCTGCACCGAGGAAACACCTGCATCCAGAGGTCTTGATCTTCCCAGCCAGGGTTGACTTCCACAGAAGGGAGCAGCGACCTCGGGAGTCCATTGCAGACTATGCCGCCACTCTGCGCATTGCTGCCACCCTGTGCAAGTGGGACAACATCGAAGAAGCACTCCGGGACCGTCTGCTGGCTGGCATGAGGGACGAAGATGCTCAATGTAGCCTCATGATCAGGAAGACACTAACTTTCAAGGCTGTCCTAGAAGAGGCGGTAGCGTCTAAGGCCGCATGGTCTGGAATCAAGCTTTTCTGGCATCGCCACTCCACCACCAGTGCCACTGATTAGCTGTGTAAGCTCAGCAAAATTCATCTTCATCCTCCTCAGCATCGCCTGGTTCCACCTCTTCATCGGAGTCTAGCGACGCAGAGGGAAAAGTCCGAGCGGTCCGACGAAAGCACTGAGAGCACCGTGACAATCGGGAGAAGAAATTCCTTTGCAAGTGTGATGGCTGCGGAGCCTGGCATGACCGCAGGAAGTGCCCCTTCTGCACTGCAGAATGCCACTACTGCGGGCAACGAGGGCACATTGCTAAAGTATGCTGACAGCAAATAAGTGGATCGAAAATGTGCACACACTGTTAGCCAATGGACTTGTTGTATTATTGTTACTGTTTATAGGAGCAGAATGTATCTTTTCTCATGTATCTATTCTTATGCAAATAAGTGTTCATTACCTGAACACGAAATGAGGTCTGCTATTTCTCATATCCATATATTACCATACCTGTCAACCATCCTGATTTGGCCGGGAAAACCCCGTAATTCGACGTCGATTGATGTCATAACCCGGCCCGCGCTGCCAAAACCCTGTAATTTGGCAGTGCGGAAAACGCTTTCCGCACATGCGTGGAAGGGTTTTACCCCTTTCACGCATGCGCGGAAGCGCTACGCTGCTTGCGTAGGGGCTGCGCAAGCGGTGTAGCACTTCCACACATGCGTAAAAAGGGTAAAACCCTTCCACGCATGCGTGGAAAGCGACCTGCGTACAAGCGATGTGCGCAGGTCCCGTTTTTCCGGAGCCGCGGGTTGACAGGTATGTATATTACTAGTTAACAAGAATGTATTTCTGGAGACACAAATCCTGCCTGAAATGTTCAAAATCTCCTGATTTTGTTGTCTAGACTAAATACTCTGGGGAGAAAGAAGTACAGTATTAATTTAAATAATGTATACAGAAGCCTATGGAAATTGTGACCCACTGCAAGTACAGTTAGATTCTACTTATAAACTTTTGAAAAACATGAAGTACATTGTCACATATTGTAGAAGTATTGGATTGGTGCAAAAAATAAAGAGTGTTCAGCTGAGTACCCTGTGGTGGGTCTTCTGTGCTGCAAAGTTCTAACAGACTGGAAATGGACAGAAATACTGAGCAGCTCCAGATGGATATGAACCATAATTTAATTCATCTGCAAAGTTTAGGTTGATCCTGAACTGTGGCACTGTGAAAAATTATTTCTTTATTTGTTTCAGAAGGTTGCACAATTACAGTGCAATACTTCTGAACCAGGAAGAATTGATCAGCTCTACACCATTGCCCAGGGGACACTTGAGTGTACTTGCAATGTTTTCTTCTCTTCAGGGAAGCTCTTTCCAATTTTCTATGGAAAATTAAAATATCACCTAGACCCAGCCCTGCAATGATCTGCAGAGAACCAGATGGGAAGAAGGGTGAAGAAGAAGATTAAAGGAACATATATATTTTGAAGCTTATTGGTAAAAATAGTTACATTTAAAAAGAAAGCATGTTATTTATCCAGATTTTATTCTAAAATGGGCTTTTGTCTCCCCTGATAGTGATGAAATCTCCAACAAATGGCATGACAGCACAAGCCATAAGGCTTCAATTTTTAAAACTTTCCCCCTAAAAAGTTAATTATTTGAACAGTTAATTCAATTAGAATTGTGTCACCTCCAGACAAATGACTCATGTAGCTATTATTATCAGATTTACATTTTAGAACACAACGGATGAGAGTTAATTCTCTAGACATGGTTTTGATAGTGTAGAAAAGTTTTCATAACAGGAAGATTGTTTTATATCTTGACCACATCTTGTTTTCATCTACAGCAAACTAAAGTCAGAATAACAGATGACATTTAATTAGCTCCTCTCAGCATTTTCTAAGATCATCTGCTATCTAAAGTTTATTTTTTTAAAAAACAACAACCTTGAAATGCACTCAAAGTGTCATGGATGTATGGAAATAAAATTTTAAAATCCTTGTACTATAAAGTATATTAAGTGTTCTATTAATTACTTTTGGTTGAAAACGGAAAACTGAGTTGGCATATAAACGTGCCATTCTGCTACAAGTATGTTAGTTTTGATCCATTTACATTGATCCAGTCTTGAAGATCTGCATGTAAGCAAACCTTTCCATATGTGGAACAATCCAGCCAGAAACGTTTGCTTCACTGATTTCAGTGAATGGAGAATTCACTACAGAATTCAGATTTACAGTAAACTTTCATTACATCTACTTTTAGGTGCTTCGTAACTTTCAATGCACATTTCCCCCCACTTATTAGCTCCTTTCTGCAAGCTTAATCCCAAAAAATATCATTGCCCAGTGTGATGGAAAAGATGTTGCCTTTCTACTTGTCCTATATATAATTGAATTTTATTTCTATAGTTGACAGCTCAGTGGAGCCAAAGTTTGGGAGTTTGATTCCACTCTGTGCCTCCTGGGAGGAAAGCCAGCCTGTCTAGCTGCACAGTTCCAGGACACCCCCAGAAGTAGAGAATGGCACACCACTTCTGTATATTCCTTACCTAGAAGATCCTGGAAACAGTTTCCATAAGTCAGGGAGATCTCTTAGTTTCTGTTTATATTTTATGCTTAACAAAAATATATATCCATGTAATGCCTATTTATCAGGCACTTCTGAAACCTAATTGCCATTGGGTGCGTTTAATGATCTGGAGGAACTAATCTCAGGATAAAGCCTACTCAGGTATTTCAGTTGGGATATCAATAACATCCATACAAATTTTTCTATTTCTTCTTCTGGGCTTTTTGAAAATCCTTTGAAACAAACAAATAAACATTTCCAAATATTTTTGAGATATAACCAATTTAGCTATTTTAGTTTGGAAAGCAGTAGTATCCAAGCAGAATACAGTGTACTGTGTTTTTGACTCTTTCAAGTTTATAGCTTTTTCAGGACAAACTTTCAGAAACATTTATAAGACTTTGTTAGTTTTTTTAAAAATTGAATACTGTTGACACCAGAGAAAGGAATAACAGCCCATGATTATATTATTGCCACTGATGTAGTTGTAGATTGGATTGTAATTTATCAGATTAGTTCGTAACAATAAATGAAGATTTCAAGCAGCATCACTATATATTTGTAAAGGTGTCAACTTTTTCTAGAACTAAAAATATGCCTTTAAACCTATAGACAATGCCAAGCTAACACATATTTCTTATCAGTGGATGGTTGGTTTACCCAATAACCACAAGAAAGCTAACAGTCTTTCAGCATGTAATATAATTTTGTTTCCTGTCCAGTAGGCAGGCTGATACACATGCAGAGGCTTACAAATGCAGTCAATTTGCCATTTAAATTTGATAAGTCCATATGATTAATGTAGAAATTGGATACTGTGTCCAGTAATTGATTTCAAAAAGTCCTAGTAACTACACTATTTTAGAACAATCGATGGCTGTACTCGCTCATGATCAATAGGACCCTCTTCTTCCAGAACACATGAAAGATATAAATAGTACAGGGCTATGGCTTGATTTTATAAGGAACCAATGCCCTCTTCTTTCTGCCATGTCCTTAGTTATTTCATTGGCTTCTGTGAAGTGCATGCTAGTGTCACACACACATAGTACAGTGAGTTGAGATATCAGTTTCTCAGAGAGCTTTACATCTCCACTCAGAAAAACAGTGTTGTATTGCTTTGAGCATTGAATAAAATAGGAAGCAACAAAGAAAGACTGTGAAGTGGTCTGTCAGTAGTTCTTGGGAACAAACCAGTGAGTCATACTTCTGAAAATGCATGGATCTGAACACTTAATGAGGTGGTCATAATTATTTTGTTATACAGTGGAACCTTGGTTAACGTAATTAATGTGTTCTCTGGGACGTTTCTTACAGCAAAAATTACTTTAACCAAATTTCTCATAGGAATGCATTGAATGCAATTTCCCATAGGAATGCATTGAAAACCAAAATACATTAACTGAAATGTGGTTTCCCATAGGAATGCAATGAAAACCAATTAATTGGTTCCAAAATAAATTCCATAAACCGAGCCACTATTTTTTATGGATTTCCTTTTGTTATGTGATTTTTATGTTAACTGAGCCATTTGTTAACCGAGGTTCCACTGTACTTTATACTCTGGTTATATTCTCATTGATGCTGCTGGGTTGTGTTCTTTTGTTGTTTCTAAAAATGTATGTGCCTAAACAAAAAGTATTCTGAGTTTCTACAAAACAGAAACATTATTTAGTTGTTTGCTCACCGTAAATTGTTCAAGAATGAATTATGTGCTTCACTTTGCAGTGTTCTGAGAACAGAAGATGATGTTTAGAATCCTTTTTTTGGTTTTATTTTTCTTTTGACTTCCCGTGTCAGTTTCCCAAAATTCCAGTTGTATTTTCCAAAAATCAGCCTTTCTCTTTGTACAAAGTTTTATCTTGGGGACATGAATGGAGCCTCATTTGGGCATTCCCTGAGTGGAGTTTCTCACACAAAAATCCTTTCAACCCAGAGTAATTTCTGACACAAAATTTATTTTACTGAAATGTAAAATTATTGATAAGAAATAACTTCTTTCCATTTTATAAAGTTATGTTGTTGACTTCTTTAAGTGCTGTATCCGATTCTGAATATTGACTATCATCATGGTGATCAGTTATGAAGGCTGTCCTGGGGACAATATAATAATGCAGTAACCTTCCATTTGCCTTCCACATCACAGTGTGACACCTGTACCACTGATCCAGTTCCAGTAATCACCTTCTGGCCCTGAGGCGTTCTGGCACACAAAGTCCAGTATTGATGAAGCTCTTGCCCTTCAACAAGATGGATTCAAGTGGGATTTAATCCACTTGGGGACCATTACCCTTCCCTGTGAACTTCCACACCCAAGGCCATTAGCTATCAGGGTTGTCAGGTTACTTAACCTCTGCCTGATGATCAGTGTTGAGTTGTTGGCAGTATGGTCTACTCTATTACAATAGCAGGATAACCTGGCCAGACTATTATTGACTATTATTCCATAAACATTCTAAGAATTTATTAACACCCTGTAATTTTCATATCAAATTTAATAATTAAAAACTAAATTAGGATCAAATTAAAATTAAAATGAGACGTTCTATAAATATAGAATCAATAATAATATAAAGTAGTAGGTTACATTTTGTGCAAACTCTGTGTATTGAGTTATTACCTCTTGCACTGAGATGAATGATGCTATTATTTTAAAACATATCCATGTTTTCTGACCTTTTGCAGAAAAGTACTCATAATCCTTCCTCCAGTTTTCTGTTTCTCGTTCCAAATGCAGTGGACTTTGCAGTTTCTCTAGTGTTTGGTACTTGTCTCCTGTTTCTAAAATATCTTCTCTGGTAAATTATATTTAAAGCCATCTATGTTCAAACTATAATTTAAAATTGGCTTATGAATACTGGCTTATTTGGAAGCCATTAAGCATAATTCTTGGGTTGGATGTAATTGACCTTCCCAGTTCACTTTGCTGCATGTGCATTAATGGAGGAGTGAAGTGAAGGCAAACAAGTTATGTACAGTACAGTTTAATGCATATTCTGTCTTAATTAACCTAAGAATTGTGATAATCAGGAGCTGGGCTAATGGGGAGATCAGAGTAATGCAACCTTACAGAACAAGATCTTTTTGAACAGGCATGCTTCCTCTCACCACAAACCCACAGCATCTTGCCTGGGAAAGGATCCACTTAACTTCTATAGGCATTCTTCTCTAACATTCCCCTCAACCACCGTTTTTGTAGGGTTTCTCTTGTGTTGCAGAGTTAAAGATCTCGCATGTCACTTTTGTCTTCCAGGATAAGTTTCCTCTCCCTATAAGTCACACCCCAAAGCTTGTGAGCCCAGTGCATACCTGTCAAGTGTCCCGGATTGGCCAGGATTTCCCGTATTTCCACGCCGATTTTCTCCGTTTTCCGCCCAGAGCTGCCGCTATCCCGTAATTTGGCAGCAGGGGAAAAGGAGTTGCTGCGCATCCCTTCTGCGCAGGTCCTTTCTACGCATGCGTAGAATCCTCCTATGCATGCATAGAAGGCTTCTGTGCAGAAGGGGATGCGTAAAAGCCTTCTATGCATGCATAAAAGCCTTCTACGCATGCACAAAAGTAACTGGCGCAGAACGTTTCTGCGCAGGTTGCTTCTACGCATGTGTAGAAGGCTTTTACGCATGCGTAGAATGGACCTGCGCAGAAATGTTATGCGCAGGTCCCATAATCTCCGGAGCTGCGCTTGACAGGTATGGCCCAGTGTCTCCTATATGAAAAAGCTGAGGAGCAGGACTTGCTGGTGCAGGGTTGGAAACTATCAGTGGAAGAAAAGTAATAATAAAGAGGGAGAGTCTCTTTATACTCTCATGATAAAGAACATGTAACTTAAAATCTTTCTCACAGTATTTTACAAGATGCTTGAAGCAATAAAAATATCACTAAATGTACGTTTCCCATTTTGTATAAATAACGTTCTAATCTCTCCAAATTTCTAAATGCCTCCTTATTTATTTTAGATGTTTAGAATGTTTACAACAGGAAATGGTATATAAATAATGATAGAGTTGTAAATGTAAACCACAGTTCAGAGTGTGGGTAACCCTCTCAATGGCCCCTAGAAAAAAGATAAGATAGTTCTGCTCCTATCAGCTGAAGGGATTACTGCTTAGGTTAAATGATAAAGGGCCATGATTTTAGGATCACTCCCTAAAGATAATACAAGTGGAGTTTATTTAGAGCATATATTCTTACATATTGAACTCAAACTTTTTAAAATAGAAAGTAGAGTCCTATATTTCACAACTTAGGGAAGCAGAACAATTCTTTTGTTACAAGAACATTATTGCATTTCGGAATTGATGTTTTATTACAAGAACATTATTGCATTTCAGATTCTGTAAGCTCTCTGCCAATGCAGTCTAAGAGGGTTTGAAGGGGATTTGAAGGATGGAACTTGTAGTATGAGAACTGGCCCAAATCTCTGTTTCTGGTGCTGCATAGCCCACTGGATCAGTTGGCAGTGTTGGGAGAATAAATTAATTTACTAATGTGAGTCTAAATTTTTTCAGCTACAATTTAGAATTCTTTGTGTTATATATAGGCACCACTTTGTAATATTTGACGTTTAACATCATAATTAGAATTCAAACACTTAATGTTTAAAAGATTTAAAGCATCAGTATATATTTTTACTTTTCACATCTATAATTCCTTTGAAATAAGAGTATGAATGAACTGTACAGCTATTATTCTGCAGCTACTGCAGCTGTCACTTCCGTGAACCACTTGATAAATTGGATCCTGATATTTACAAAATCTATTAAAATATGACCCATCATGTATTTGTTTATATGTTGACAAGATGATATATACACTGCAGGTCAAGGGTGAGGTTAATTGTTATGACATATTTGTCAAGACAGCTTTTAGAATGAAGAGCATTTAAATAATTTTGGAGACTAGCTGCTTAGAAAACAGTGGAACTACTGAATACTTATTTAGAAAACAAAACACCTATGTAGATTTGACGCAAAAAGACAGTGATTATTATCAATCAAAAGACTTCTATAACATGTTTGACAATAGACTTCCAGATAGAGAAAGTAAACAGTCAACTTAAACAGAAGGCAATTGATTTAACCACTTGGGTGGTTTGTTCGGCACAACAAAAGGACCTTCCATTCTATCTTGTCACTTTCATACTTTCTCTTTATCTGCTGATTTTAATTAAGGTTGAAATAACACAGTCCTATTCAAAATCTTTTTCTCCATTTGTGAAATGTATTTATATGTGTATCATGTACATGAGTCTATAATGTTTACTGGTTTTCTTTTTTTAAAAAGTTCACTTTTTAGTGCTGCAAGAGAAATATGTCAGTTTCATCAACTTATCTAGAGCTGGTTAAGGGACTTGTTTGCATATAATGATTTATAAGATTAATACTGAGATAATAATAATTTCATGTCATAAATTATTCTGGGTTGAAAGGATTTTTGCTGGAGAAACTCCGCTCAGGGGATGCCTGAATGAGGCTCCTTTCATGTCCCCAAGATCTTTTCCCCACCAAGTGTTCCCTATTTATCTACTTACAATTTTTGGTTTTGATATGCTAGGTTGGCAGGAACTGGGACACAGATGGGTGCTCATTCCATCATGCAGTACCCAGGTCTTGAACTGCTGACTTGCCGGCCTTCCAGCTAACAAGGCAAGCTTCTTAACCATCAAGCCACCACAGCCCACAATAATGAGATATACATAGGTTATAGGAAAGCATGTTTTCAGTGCAGTTCTGTTGTTCTCATGGCTGGATTCTGAGAAAACAGCAAATAGTAGGGAACATACCAGTAGAGAGCAAAATCAGTTTAATTGGTATTAATCTTGTCCCACTGAGTATTCTATCCTAACCAGCTCACAGGCGACTCAGGGTGTAGCATCACTCAGCTGGATTGAAGCAGCAGCAATGTTTAGCTGCTCTCTGGATGACTAAGTATTCCTTTTTAGTTTCACACTGCACACCTCAATGTTGAGGAATGGGATAGAAAAGGTGCCCTAAATATTGTTTGCTTGGCCATACTCTGTCCAGGGATCCCACATTTTTCAGTAGGAACTCACAAAATAAAAGAAGAAAGCCTATCATGATTGGGACATGAAATATGCACATAGCACCATGGGTAACAGAACTGAAAGGAAATGGTACTTGCTCTTAGACATCTTGGATGCTATAATGTTGACATTAGTGAAATATGCCATTACTGAAACCACATAATTCATTCTCAAACAAACCTCCCTAAAGGAGAAAAGAAGTTAAACAAGTATCTCCTGTTAGTCATCTATGTGTCTATCAATGTTTTGCTGCTCAACCTTAACCACTTCTTCTCTTTTTCAATCTAAATGGTAAATCTGATGGAGATGGTATCCTCAAATGAAGGGTGAACTATGATATATGTATGTGCATAGGGAATGTGTAGGTCAAAGGAATTTCTGGCAAGAAAGCACTACTGATAGTTTTAATGGATATTCAGTTACTGTATATGTCACTATCTTCAAAAAGGGAAAAAAAGAAGGAACTATGGAACTAAAGACCACTCATCCTGATATCAATCCCAGGAAAAATTCTGGACCAGAACATAAAATGGTTTCTCTGCAAGCACCTTAAAAACAATGTGGTAATAACTAGAAGCCAACATGAATTTGTCAAGAACAAATTCTGCCAGACTAAACTCATCTCATTTTTGATAAGGTAACTTCCTGAGTAGATGGTGGGAATGCTGTAGGTGTAATATATCTTGACATCAGCAAAACCTTATTTTGACTTCAGCAAAACCTTTGACAAAGTGCTCCATAATATTCTGATTGGCAAGCTATCTAAGTATGGGCTGGATAGCTCAATGTCAGGCAGATACACAGTTAATTACAGAATTGTACTTGGAAAATACTTATCAACGGCTCCTTTTAAAACTGCAAGGGGGTAACAAGTGGGGTACCACAAGACTCAATCTTAGGTCTGGTAATCTTCAACATTTTCATCAATGACTTGGATGAAAGGATACTTATAAAATTTGCAGACAAAATAAAAATGGGTGAGATAGCTAATACCTTGGGAAACAAAATTCAAATTCAAATTCTTGATAAGGTTGAGCACTAGGCTGAAAACAACAGAATGAAATTTAACAAGGATAAGTGCAAAATTCTACATTTGAGGGGGGAAATCCCAATTGCACAGTTACAAAATTGGGGGGGGGTACTTGACTAAGTAATACTACAAGTGAATTGGAATTGTTGTAGATCACAAGCTGAATATGAGGCAACTGTGCAATGTGCCTGCAAAAAAAAAAAAAGCTTTTCTAGCCTGAATTAACAGAAATATGTTTTCAAGTAAAGGCAAAGGTTTCCCTTGCTCGAAAGCCAGTCATATCTGACTCTAGGGTCCAGTGCTCATTTCTGTTTCAAAGCCGAAGAGCCAGTGTTGTCTGCTTCTGCAGACGTTTCCGTGGTCATGTGGCAAGCATGACTAGACACTGGAGCGCACGGAATGCTGTTACCTTCCCACCAAAGTGGTCCCTATTTATCTACTTGTAATTTCTTGCTTTCAAACGCTAGGTTGGCAGGAGCTGGGACAAAGACGGGAGCTCATTCCGTCCTGCAGTACTCAGGAATTGAACTGCTGACCTTCTGCCTCCCAGTCAGCAAAAAGAAAAAAAACATAAAAGCTTTGAAAACTAAGTTTAGCAGAACCCTAATACCAACCCACACACCACATCCAGTTTCTTATACAACTAAGGTGTAAAATATGGTTTGATAGAAAATCTTATGTTATAATTGCTTCTTCTATCATAGTTGTTTCACTCTGAAAGGGAATTTGCTTCTGACAGAAAATTTGGAGAGTGATAATCCAAGACAGAAGCTCTATTTTAAAAACTTTGTGAGGGAATGTAGAAGATGATGAACCACAGTGTTGCAGATTAGGATCTTAGATTGTTGCTGATGTTTTTCTGAGTTCAGTCTCATGACATTATAACAGTGATTTATAAATGAAGTCATACTGAGCGGTTTGAAGTAACGGGGCCAGAAAATTCAAAGTACTTTCAAGAGAAACATGAAGGAAGTGTTTACCTTATTTAAATAAAAATATATTGTTTCAGTTCTCCGTGCTGTCACTATATTGAGTTAACATTTTGGCTTTCACTCTCAATTTAACAATCCTACCCACTAGTCCACCCCCAGTTTCCCAGACTTTGACTGTTTCTTGATCTTCATATCTTGTGGCTTAGTTATAAATAATGATAATATGATACTTTGGCATATAATATTCCTTGACATGGCAAATGCATTGTATAAAAATTTACACATCAGAAAGAAAATGTACAATACTGTAATTTCATAAATTGCTATAAAAATAACTGAAAGGAAAGCTCTCAAGTTTCATGTTCTACAAAACGTATAAGATAATTTGCAATACTGTAACATAATAGAAGCTGTGTTTGTGTAAGTTACAGATTCAATTCCACCAATGTCCACCTACTACTACAGCCTCCTGTGTATCACACCAGCCATGTTGTCAGCAGCAGATTCAAACGTCAAGCTCAAACCATTGTAAGAAAATATATAATCTGGAAAAGCCCTTGATTTTCAAAAATTATTATTCTAATCACTTTTGTTCTGGCATTCCTTGTACAGAGGCCAAACCTGTCACATCCATGTTACTCCCAAAATGTCTAGCAAATATTGTTATACTTTTTTTTAGCTCCAAAGGACCTCAATCCCTGAATATGGAACTTAATGCTTGGTGATTGGTAATCAGGAAGGGTCCATTCCTCACATTTAGGTTTCATTGTATGCCAGAACTGAGGATCCAACTGCACATGGTTGCATATAATGATGCAAAGGAACTCTGAAAAAGTTATTGTGTGTACCTGAGAATGCTGAAAAAGTATTTTAGTTGTGTGAAAGATTATTTGTTCTGTGTGTACAAAGCCAAAGATTTCAGTGTATGACATTTTCCATTGAAGAATCTTAGTAGAGAAAGACCATTACTGAAATCCTGAAAAGCTGCTTCTTTTGAGAATAGACTATATTGTTCTAGGTAGATCAACTCTGAGTGTTGAGTGGTGGTAAATAACCTGAATCCCTCAAAGAGGCCAATGGCTATGAGCGGATGAGCCCCTTTAGGCAGTGTGATGGTCCCCTCAGTGGAGGAAATGACACTGGAAACCATCGTAATTGGGCACAATGGCAAAATTAGTGGAAGGGGGAACCACTTCACTATTCTGATTCCCAACAGACATGGAGGCAAAAGAGACCATGTCAGATGGACTGGCTGTGAAGGCACACCTTGATAATATCCTCAAGGCTGTGGCTGTCCGTTGCAGTCCTGGTGTTAAATCCTGCATGTCTCATTTCAAACGTGCCGCAGGAGATGGCTCCATGATCACTGTGTGTGGGTCACTTCATGGCAAACTGGGATCCACCTTAAACAAATTTATGCCAGTGGCATTTTCCTTGTTTGTCTCAGGAACGAGTAGCAGCTGACAAGATCAATGGTTTGAGCTTATATAAGATAGTTTCCCTGGACCATCTATCCCTGGACATTCTTATGGTAGATGTTCTTCAAAGAACATCAGTATAGATCTCTGTTTCAATAGTATTTTTTTTCCTCAAGCAAAACCTCTCAACTTGTTTTTTAAACTCATTTTTCTGATGATGAAATTTTCTGATTGATGAAATTTTTTCTCTGACTTATTCCCAGCAAAAGTTAAAATGGTGGCTTGTAACAAATACAATGGTAGAACTAAATTACAAAGCACACTTTGTATATTCTGAGATTATGGTACTGTGCTTCATGTAAATTACATTCTGCTGTCAATTTATACTGCTACAAATCCAGAGTAATACTAGAAAGCAATGATTAATTGTGAACAGCATGGGCAGTACTAGAATGCAGCCTGATATCTACCTTCGAAGATGCATACAGAATATTCACTTGAATATGTTTGACCAATTTATACAGTGTCTGTTTTGCAAAGCTGAAGTCACAAATATTTTCCTTACAACACATTTGTTCCTAATTTTTGACTTTTTCTATTCAATCAGGTCAGAAAAAGTTCAAAATGACATGCTGGAGTATATCTTTCTGTTTGGAAAAGCAGTCTAGTCAATACCTGTGAGAAAGACATACTTAATTGTGTTTTTCTATAGCAATTTTACATCATTCACCATCCTAAGGCCATCACAGAATATTTGAATGATGACTTCTCTTTTACCACTCATGTTTTTATAAGTGTTTAGTTTATATACTGTCAAAACCTGAGGTCATTCTTAAAACTGAAGAAGAAATTAACTAACAGATCTCCAAACTATATATATCACCGGAAGACCAGGGAGGAAGGCATCTCAGAGGCCTATATCAGACTTCTTTGGGTGCAGGGTTTCTACTATTAAAGCACTGACGCTTTAAAGGCTAATGAAACCATCTTAACTAGTAGCTATAAGCACATAATTGGTTTAGTACAGTGGTGGCGAACCTATGGCATGGGTGCCAGAGTGGGCACTCAGAGCTTTCTCTGTGGGCACGCGCACTGTAGCCGCAGCACAGAGATCGCCCTGCCCCTCTGCCCAACATCCCAATGGGGGTACTTCTTCCCCCCCAACACAGAATTCACCCCACCTTTCTGCAGCATGGATGGCAGCTTGTTGAATTTGGGCACTCAGTCTCCAAAGATTCACCATCACTGTCCAAGTATGATTCTGCAAGCTGCTTATATCCTAGTGGCTCATCAATGATGCACTGGATGAGTACCTTGGCTTGTATTTGTCTTTTTGACCTATCACAGTGATATATCATTTATTTATCACAATATTAGATCACTATAATACACTATAAATATGGTTACTGTAAAAAAAAAGTGACCTTGGAACTTCTATCTGTGCCTCCTATATTTTGGATAGAGAGAATGAAAGGCATAGAACCAGAGTTTAATTATGTTGATTCTGTAATTGTGCTTATTTGTGTGTTTCCAGACAAGTCTATGATTTGTACAATTTTGTAAGGCTGGTGTAATGCATGCCAGAAGCTTAAAAGCTAGTGTTAAGATGAGACATGTATTACTACATGACTATTTGCTTATACAAAATAGAATTATTGTGCCATTACAGAAAGATTACCACTGTCTTCATGCATTCATTCAATGCATTATTCAAGCAATAATAAACCTATCAAGAAAAGTAACAAAATGTGTTCCATCTGACTTCTGCTGTGAAATGTCACTTAATAGTTATAAAGGACAAAACCATAATGGGCTGAGCTTATCTTCTTTTCCCATTAGCACCCAGATTTTTTAGATAGTTGTTAAACAAACTTTAGCTGTTCAAAACAATAAATCTCAAGGCAGTTGTTTCTGTGGTCTGTGTCCCAGCAATGTCTTATCTAAGCTGGCAGTGACTCCCCTAATAATTAGGGTCTCCTTGAGGTATGGACTTTTAACATTGAGATCCTGACAGCTGTCTTTAGATTTAGTTTACTTTTACTGGATAGAAAAAGCTGAATAGCACTTGCAAAAGAAAAAAAAGTTTACAAGTGTTTCCAGAATAACTTTAAAATGTAAAATTTATGTGATTCATAACATATTGGAGGTCAGCTTGCCCTAGGAACAACCAAATGCCCTTTGTGGGGGTGGGGGGTGGGTTAGAAAGAGAATGCAGTGGACTTAGAAAAACATCATAATTTTAAAAGTGACACATTTCAACAAGGAAATAAAACTGTAGGCAGTACAGAGAAGAAGTAAGACCCTTGGAAGCCATTACTTCATCAGGCCTGATATTTAATGTGTATTTTCAGATTCCTTATAGAAAAAGATTAGTTTTAGGACATTTCTCTGGGCCAGTTCCCCACTTTTGAATCTATAAAAATGTTACTTAAGAACCAGAGGTGGCATCTTATTTATGGTCAGAACAATTTCTGGTTTATTGATCTTTGGAAGAGTGAGAGAAGAGAGAAAGGATCTGAATATTTGCAAATGGAATCTGTTAAATTTAGTTCTTTTCCCCAAATGGGAAAGTGAATAATGATTAGGATTTTGATTTGGAAGACACACATTTGCTGTATATCTAATCATGGAAAGGTTTGAACTGCATCTTATTTAGAGAACAGCAATTAGAAATACAACATGATGAGGGAAAGATCATCAAAACTGTAAGGGGCATTCATTTAATCTAGATTGTAAACTTATTTCAGATAGAAAAGAAATTAAATGATGAATTCTGTATAGACATTGAACAATAAAAATATACAGGAATATATATGAACAATATTTTCACATTTCTTGTTTTTAAAAAGTCAAAATATAGAAAAATCAGATTGCTTTAATTTGTAAACCTGTGTAAACAGAAGAGTAGGAAAGAATAAATAATCATCGTAGCATAATAATAATAATAATAATAATAATAATAATAATAATAATAATAATAATAATAATAATAATAATAATAATAATAATAATAATAATAATAATAATAATAATAATAATAATAATAATAAAAAGGGGGCAGCGGTGACTCAGTGGTTAAGAAGCTCACCTTGTTAGCTGGAAGGCCAGCAAATCAGCAGTTCAAGATCTGGGTACTGCATGACAGTTTGAGTGCCCATCTCTGTCCCAGCTCCTGCCAACATAGCAATTCGAAAGTAAGAAACTGCAAGTAGATAAATAGGGACCACTTCAGTGGAAAATATCTTGGGGACATGAAAGGAGCCTCATTCAGGTGTCCCCTGCGTGGAGTTCCTCCAGCAAAAATCCTTTCAAACCAGAATTATTTATCTGAGACCAAAGCACTAAGTTTAAAACCAACGAAATAGTTCTGTATATTGTTGTTGTTCAGTCGCATAGTCGAGTTCAACTCTTTATGACCCTATGGACCATTGCACACCAGGCACCCCTATCGTCCACCGTCCTCTTCAACCTGCCCAGCTCTGTGCCCATTGTGTCAACAATACCATCTAGCCATCTCATTCTCTGCCATCCCCTTCTTCTTTTGCCCTCAACCTTTCCCAGCATCAAGGCTTTCTCAAGTGAATCCTCTCTTCTCATTTGATGTGCAAAGTACTTTAGCGTCATCTTCAATATTTGACCTTCCAGGGAGCAGTCGGGGTTGATTTCTTTTAAGATCAGCCTATTTGTTCTCTTTGCTGTCCAGGGTACTCTCAAAATTCTCCTACAACACCACATTTCAAAGCCGTCTATTTTTCAGTGCTCAGCTTTCCTTGTAGTATAGTGCTTCGGAAATGGAAAATTAAGTCATTGAAGTTTCCTTCAATGCCCAACTGTTAATCATGGGATTCAGGAAGGTGTTGTCCATGTACCTCATAGAAACAGATGAATGCTGTCTATTCATTATGAAAAAATATTAAAAATTCACCAGGGATGCTTCTTTCTTTATTTGATTTACAACCCACCATAGTTAGCATAAAATGCTAGTCTAGGCAGATTACAATAATACAAACAACCCACAATACACACTAATGATATAAAATAGGCACAACATAATATAACAGACAAACCCCAAACCCCACCAAAAATAATAATAAGAATTAAATCTGAAATTCAATTACTCCAAATTGATTACCGATTCCCAGATTAATTATCCACTATACAAATGTAGTAGGGAAACATTTCTGTAAATAGAAAAGTCTTCAGCAATTTACAGAAGACAAGTGAACTGATCTGATCTTAAACAGCAAGGAATTCCATGACTGAGGGGCCACAGCCAAAACTCTATTTCTGGTAGAGGATTTTTTCACTTCTTTTGTCATAGGCACCCGTAATTTCATTATTTGTGCACTCTGGGTGGAATATTCCATGAAGAAGCACTCCTGCAGATAGCGTGGCCCTAAACCGTGAAGAGCTTCATAAATTGTTACCAATGCAAATTAGCTAAGATCAGGGTAATATGATCAAAATGATCAATCTCGCCACTGCATTTTGTACCTGCTGAAGCTTCCCTATCAGGTTCAAGGGTAGTTCCATATAGAGAGTGTTGCAAAATTTGATCTTGGAGAATACCAGTGCATAGGCCAACGTTAACAGAGAATCCCTGTCTAGGAATGGGAGAAGTTGGGCAATGCAATGTAGTTCAAATATGCAGACTTGACCACCAAAGCCACCTGCTGTTCCATAGAGAGCTTCATGTCATAATATAATATAATCCTTTAGTTCCAAGTGCCCCAAAGTGTTGCATTTATTTCCATCACAGTAGTCAGAGAAGCTTTTTTCTCTCACCAAGAAAAAAAAATAGGAAGTTCTATTATACTGAGTTTGGTCCTTAGGTCTTCTAGCAGCTCTCCAAAGTTTGAGGCAGGGTTTTTCTTCTCCTTACCTTTACACCCTCTGTATTCCTTTGTGATGCCACATCCAGGGATCAAGCAGGTTCAATGTTTGGCTTCTAAAATCAGGCAAGACTGGTGTGTTCTGCATGGCACTGCATCCATCATATCTTAGTGGAATATCCTGTTTGAAAGCATTATCTGCAAGTATTTGCTACTTGTGACAAACAGTGGGGAGATATTGTTTGCCCCAATGCTATGCTTGCAAGATTTCTTAAAGACTGCTAAAGACTTTTGCTGGCTAGTTTAAATTCTAGTGAATGCTGTTGATCTAATATGTTAATATGGTATTGTGTGGAATAGACAACATTATAGTCCCAGCAGAAGTTTGTTTCTTACTAATGAAAGAGAAAGGCTCTATTCAGCAAATAGCCAGACTTGTCTGTTGTGTAGATATAGTGTGCATTCGCCACTTGTTATTTAATGCCTCCTTTTGAGTGGAGATAGAGGCAAACTATAGGTTACTATAGTGGCCACTATTTAAATGCCTGGTACCTAGGGGCAGACATAATTTGCATCTGGATCACATAGGGAAGTTTAACCTTTCCCTCTCTAGTCACAGCCCTAACAAATATCATGCCCCAATGCAGTGATTAGCCTTTTAAAATATGCACTCATGAACGGTGAGACACAAAGGGTAATTAGAGTTAGTGGTATATGAATAAACATCCTTATCTTTATTCAGGGTCCAGGTTGTAGAATGTGAACATTATATTTTAAAGTTCATACTGGAAAGAGGCATTTACTATTTCAAGCCACTGTTGCTGAATCTACTCTTGTTGCTGGATCTACCCTTTAAAGGATCGATGGCCATTGTCTTCTCAGCATCTCAGTTTGTGGCATATGTGTGGAAAACAGAAAACCCAATGACTACTGACCATGAGTATCCTGTTATCCTCTAGTGTATTTTTTTTAATCACCAGCCATTAAAATGGATGCCTTATCACAACACATCTATAAACAACATTGCTATTACATATACTAAAATGAAAATAGGACACATGATAAAATATTAGTACTGTTGCCTTGTTTATATCAAATCTAAAGTACCACTGATTCTGTTCAACTCTGCTCCCTTCTCTCTTTGCTTTTGGCCAGGAAGTCTTTTAGTGGCAAAAACCAATACATAAATAAATAATTTACATTTAGCAATTAAAATAAAGTGATATTTCATTGTTTATCAAGCTGATTTCTGGGAAGTGGGAAGAAGCCCAGAGTGTTCATTCCTGTTTGTTCTCATTATCCTAAAATACTTTGCTGGATGGGACTTTCTGCAGTGATAAGCATGCCAGAATCTACTTTGCAGTGATCTTTACTCATATGAGTAAATATAGAAGTGAAAGGGATGAGAGACAGTTAAAGTTGAAAGAGAAATTGGAAATAATTGTGCCTCATCTACCTCCAATAGATTGGAGATGTGGCCAATCCTTAATTTACAATATACACAATTTGTGACAGAAGTTATTATAACTCTAAAAATTGCACTTAATAAATATGAGAAGATACAGGTTTTCTTGATTACTTAAACCTAAATGTTTACTCAATCTTTCATGAGAAGTTTGTCTTAATTTAAACAGAACTGGGTCCTGCTGAACTGGAGCCATTTTTTTGATGTGGACTCAAGAGCACATGAAACAGTTTTAATAACATTCTAACATATTTCATTTGTAAATGAAGCCATCACAGGCTTCACTTCATGGTTTCATTTCTGTGCTCAGAACTAAAGTGAAGCTCATTTCTCCTAGATAAAAGTTACTTTTAAAAATTCACTATTCCACTTCATACAAAAGGACATATTCAGTACAGTTTCTGGATTAGGCATTATATTTTCCCCCTATATATATTTAAAAACCCAACATATACATTCACACCAGAGGAACATGTATAAATATTTGTAGTGCAGTCCATAGATATGAGGCATTACTTGTATTTTCCTTTTCGGTGTTGATGTTATATAATGAAGTTGGACACATTGTGAGTATCATTGCTGAGAAAAGGGGAAAAACACAGCTTAAAAGGTGGCACCTAGCCAGGACACTGAAAAATGGCAAACATGTCAAATTTTAACAGCTGGATGCAGAAATATTTCTCTTTAATTTGGAAGGATAAAATTTTTTCACAGCAGGGCATTCTCAAAAGAGTCAAGATCAAAGAGGGTGCGTCCCTCTAGTCAAACATCATCTGGCTCCAGGACGGAGCAAGATGAATGAACTGTCACACTTACGTTTCCCCACCCCCTCCATACTCTTTCTCCAAGTAAAAGGTTCAATGGCTTATTCTGATCACAGACCAGATCCTAATAATGGAAAGCTAATTCCAAAAGTCTTTCTCTGATCAGCTGACAAGGGAGGTCTGCAGAAGACTCTGAATTGATTGATGGCACACTTTGTATTGATGCTCTCTGCCACTCTTAAGAGATAAGCAAGAAAGGTTGAAAAACTGTGGATGGCTCCCGTGACTGGAGCATGTTCTGATCTAACATTCTAATCTTTACCAAAGCAAAAGCTCCAACTTTAACAAAGTTTACATAATGTCTAAGCAATACCTGCCCTAAGTACAAACACAGTGAAGAGCGGGAGGGATCATTTTACACCCCAGTACCACAGTGGGAGCATGGACATGTTACTCATTTTAAAAACACTACTCCTAAAATATCCTGCCATGGTTAGCTGTAAATGCAAACATCACCGTGCTGCTTTCTAGTTCTAAAACTTAATGAATGCGAAGAATTGCAACACTAGGAGCATTTATCAGTATGAAAATATGGCTCTAGCTTTTACAATCATTACTCATTGATTTTATGGGGAATCTCAGGGATAGTTTATTATGCACTTTATTACTTGAACTTTTAATCATCGTCTTGGGAACTTGGCATTCCATCCATTTCAAAATACTCAAAAACGTTTTGGCATTTGTGTGTGTGTTGCTTTTTTAAACAGTGATTCATTTTGGAACATGCAGTCACAAAAGAACTTTAGCACATTTAAAGAAATCTAATTTAATTCTTCTATCATTTTTTCCTTTAATGGATTGCAGTAGAAAAGCCCCTTCCAAAACCCTTGGATTTTAAATGTCTTGAACTATAAATTCCTACAAGAAAGCAATGAAATTTCATCTTCACTAGGCAGATGCTCCAAATTTTTCAGAAGCAAAATTTAATTCAAGATGTCATTATCATTGCATTATTTAAACAAGAAGTGGGCAAAGTTCATCTCATTTAGCTTTGGCATGCTTGCTCTCCTGCCCTTTGTACTTAAAACTATTTTTATAACTAAAGTCTCCTTGTGACCGCTTTTGTTGTTGTTGTTCAGTCACACAGTTGATTCCGAACCTTTGCGACTCCATGGACCATTGCCCTACTGGCACCCCTGTCCTCCACCATCCTCTTCAACCCGCCCAGCTCTGTGACCATTGCGTCTACAACACCATCTAGCCATCTCATTTTTGGCCACCCCTTCCTTCTTTTGCCCTCCACCTTTCCCAGCATCAAGGCTTTCTCAAGTGAATCCTCTCTTCTCATTTGAAGTCCAAAGTACTTTAGCTTCATCTTTACTATTTGATCTTCTATGGAGCAGTCAGGCTGAAGCCTAAGTCAGCATATTGGCTGTTCAGTGCTTTGGGGAATTGACTTAGGCTTCTGTGAACCACACACTGGGAACCACTGATTTAGAAGAAATTCAGTATGTGTGATATTTTCTTTGAGATCCCACATAACTCCTAATGACTGATCAGTAGCTGAAGATGTCTGAGTCTGCTCAGTCAGTGTCTGTTCAATTCTAAACCACTTGATTCCATGTTAGTCTAGGGGTAAGTGAATGGCAGGGCATTCCATTCTAGCTGACTGGGATGTAGCCACTACTGTACATCGGAAGCAACTAGTTACTTAATTAGTGGTTTCCCCCAATAGCAAATAAGTAGCAATATTATATTACTATTGTAACTTAATAATGGGCAACATCACGCCTTTGACAGTGCAACTGTCACTTTTAGACTTACCGTACTTTTCATAGATGTTGGTTGAAGCCTTAATAAATGTTGGTGTGGAAACATCATGTGGTTCAGGTACCATCTCATGTTGTGCCTGGTATTTCTGCTTTGCTGTGGATGTTGAGGTGCCCCTAAAGACAGCAAAAATACACCTAGGAGGTCTGTTTGCGCCCATGTGCTGAATTTTGCTAGCTTCTGTTCTGGTTTTTATGTCTAGCCAGGTTATCTTGCTATGGTAATAGAGTAGACCATACTGTGAGCAACTCAATGCTGAGTGTCAGGCAGTGGTTAACTAACCTGACAACCCTGAGGACTAATGGCCTTGGGTACTGAAGTCCACAGGGAAGGGTAATGGTCCCCAAGTGGATTAAATCCCACTTCACTCCATCTTGATGGACGGCAGCAGCTTCATCAATATTGGCATAGGGCTGATGAGGACTTTGCATGCCAAAAGGGCTCAGGACCAGAAAGTGACTGGTGGAACTGAATCAGTGGTACAGGTGTCACACTGTGAAAGGCCACTGCATTGTATTGCTCCCAGGACAATCTTCATAGCTGATTGCCATGATGATCACCTATATTTGGTGTCAGATATGGCAGAAGAAGAAGAAGAAGAAGAAGAGGTGGTGGTGGTAGTAGTAGTTTTGATTCTGAAATGGTTACATAGTCTTTGGGGGAAATTGTTTCATATTGCTGGTCATGACTTATAAAATGTGGGTTCAGTCTCTGAAGGACCATGGTTTTTATTATATTTGTGAGAGACCTTCTCTTGGTCCTACCATCCTCACAGGTTCATCAGGTAAAGACATTAGGGTGAGCCTTTTTAATGGCTGTTCCTAGGCTATGGATTGCATTCCCTTGGGAATTATCTTTCCTTATCTTTCCAATAATTTGGAGGAATTATTTCTACTATGTGTTGCTGCATGTACATTTCCCCCTACTGATCTGACATCTGCGTGTGTTAGAGTTAGTGTTCTTGAGCAACAGTTTTTAAACACTGTTTTTAAGACTGCATTTCATTGTGTTTTCTTTCTGATTATTACATTGCTGCATTGTCAATCAGGTAAAGGGCAACGTATAAAACAAACAAACAATTTTCAAACATACACATTAGAAAAAGGCTAAGGTAACAGCACAATCATGTGCATAGTTAAACTGGTTGATATGTTTGGCCTATATTTAGAAACAAATGATGAAGAATGTCTGTCCTAGAAAGAACTTTTCTCACCTTTTTATTTTGTATTCTGCTGTGGTTTATTTTAATTGGTTATTGGAAGGAAAACACAGGCTCCATTTGTAAGTTTCCTTGGTGAGGCATTTATCTCTGGGGAAATTGTATTGTAAAAGAAAGAAGAGGCTAATCATAGGGAATAAAAATCTCCTTTAACATCTAGTTTTCTCTCAAATGTGAATCTTACTGTGTTGAGCAGGGTTTGCCCAGAATTGCAGTCTAAATGGACTATAATTTTAATTCTCTTCTGTCTCGGACCCGAGTTGGCTGGATGCTAACATTTTATCATCATTTTATTAATATAGATTTATTAGGAGGGGAATAGAGATTGGCTAGCATCAAGATATCAATTATTATTGGGAAAATGGGTCAGTGAGGAAGTGTTGAAATAATGACTTCCTCACTGAACTGATCACAGTTAGAGGGCCTTTGGCCCGTTTTGAGGTAAAAAGCAGTCCGCTGATGTCACGATGGATCTATCAAAGTATGCTTTCAAAGAGGCAGCCATGTTAATTTACTTTAGCATCTGTTACAAAAGCAAAAAAAGAAATATTGTAGCACCTTAAATGCTGATAAATTTATTTCAGTGAGATGTTTTATGAGTAACAATTTATTTTCTCAGAAATGGAAAATGAAAGTATTACATGTGGTTAGCCTTTATTGCCTTAAAGGCTAACAGATTTATTTCAGTGGTAAAGGTAGCTACTAGTCAAAAGGTGTCCTAGTAAGCATGACAGCACAGTCAGATTCTATGCTGTCTCTAAGGCCGTGATGGTGAATCTTGGCACTCCAGATGTTCTTGGACTTCAATTCCCAGAAACCCAAGCCCCCGTGAATCCACATGAATTGGGTTACTGTGATTCATCCAGCCAATGCCACCCTCGTTGCTCCTGAAAGTGGAAGTAAAATGCGCCCATATGGGCACGTTTTACTTCCACTTCCAGGAGCGACGAGGGCGGCATGGGCCAGATGAATCACAGTAAACCCATTCGTGTGGATTCACGGGGGCTTGGGTTTCTGGGAATTGAAGTCCAAGAACATCTGGAGTGCCAAGGCTCACCATCACGGCTCTAAGGTGTCCTTGATCTCCCACAGTGTTATTCACTTATTTTTGTGCCATTGTTAAATCTAATGGTGGGCAATTGCTGCTAGTTTAATATCAGTGTTTACAAGGCAGTTTTGTTTGAATGAAAGCCTGTCTAGATCGGCATTAAATCCAGGGCATTCTGGGTGTGGGCTGGTCTGCTCCTTTTGCTGTGTTTATCATCTCAGGAAATGAAGCTGCCTTCCCATTTATACCCACCGTGATGAAATGTACTCGTCAACCAGAATCAACTTAAGGCCTACTGATTTCAGTAGGTCTACTTCAAGTAGAGCTGATATTTTTGCCCAGTAGTTACATTTTACAATGCTAGATTATGTCAGAAAAAGAGATCATGCTGATGTATTAAGCTTAGAAACCATGGCATCTCTACCACTACAACATGGGCAGTTAAAAAGAAGAATGTTTGCCAACTTCACCTCACAGATTTATCCTTCTTGGAGCCAATTTTTAGTTCACATATCAAGGTCTGGTACTTTCTTTTATGTGAATATGCCTTACTAGGAGAAAGGTGGTGTTAAGTATAATTTATTGGTATTTTAATACTGGGGTATCATATAAATAAATAAATACAAACAAACAAAAAACAAACAAATAAATATTCTCTCTCTCTCTCTCTCTCTCTCTCTCTGTGTGTGTATCATGTGGTGTAGTGGACAGAGTGATGAACAAAGACTCAGGAGTCAGGACACCTGGGTTCAAGTCACTCAGTCATGGAAACTAATGGGAGTCAGGGACACAATGGTAAAACCACTCCTTAAATATCTCACATGCCTTGAAAACCCTGTTACCGTTGCCAGAAGTCAGATGCACGTTGAGAGCACATAACATACAATCACATATCTGTTAAAGAACCAAGGAGAATCAATGAGAGCTATGTATTGTCATTATACTGAAAGAAAACTGAGTGAAAAATGGCGGCCGCAACTTTTTTCAGCTGTTATGCGGCCCAGGGATGTCCTAGGAAGTTGGGAATAGTGTGGAAAAGGTCCTCCCACCCTCCCAGAGGCTGCTGAGGAGGTGGAGAGCTAGAAACATGCACCCAATGATGGCGATTTTTTTGGCCCCTAACAGCGTGAAAAGGTAGGGGATCAAACACGATGCATCGAATAACACTAAAATGGTGTTATCTGGTGTAAATCTTTTCTCAAAAATTACTGTCGTTATTCGAATTTGGCATTATCCGGTACTGTCGTTATCTGGAGTTTTACTGTATCTTGCTTTTGAACTGCTAGGTTGACAGGAGGTAGAACAGATGACGGGAGCTTACTCTGTTGTGCAGTACTCACACAACTCCAGGCTTCAAGTTCAGCATCTTAACCCACTTGAGCCAACCCAGTCCCTTTGAGGAGTACCTCTGTCTAAACGTCTTGTTCAGAATGTTCCCAGCTATTGTAGGGGAGGAAGGGACAGGAAGTTTTGGAAAAGCCAGGCTTAGCTAAGCCTCAAAGCCTTCCAGTTTAGGCCTTTCTGTTGACTCAGCCATGAGGCCATCACCGCTTCACCTCCAATGAGGCTGTTGAGGGCCTCAGCCGTGAGGCCACCGCTGCTGCTTCGCCTCCAATGAGGCCACCAAGGGTCTCAGCTACGAGGCTGCCACCACTTTTTCCTCCGCCTCGCTGCCCGCCCAATGCCACCATGTCTCAGTAGGCCTCTGCTCTCTGCTGCTGCTGCCTCGACGCCTCTTTCAATTCTCCGCCCGCCCAATGCCTCCACTCTCCTGCCGCCTCCGCACTCCAAGCAGAAAATGGCTGCTTGGCTTGGCGCGTATGCATCATAACATATGAATTGGCACGTGAGCACTGAGCACTGGAGGCGTGCATGTGCAAGTAGGGAAGTGGGCGTGGCCACCCAAAAAATTTACTAAGCCCCCTGCGTGAACCGGTGCATACTGGGAACTGCCCACCGCTGGTTTAGGGCTATGCATGTCTTCCATTGAACTAGATAGTAGACACAATAACTTCCTATGCTATGTACTGTCATGATTAATTCTTCCTTTTCAGTGACCACATTACTGAAATACCTCAGCGTGACACTTGACAGGACACTCTCTTTTAAGCTCCATGGCCTGAATACCAAGGCTAAAGTTAGTATGAGGAACAACATCATCAGGAAAATCACAAACTATAAATGGGGAACTCAACCATCCACACTTCGTAAATCAGCTTTGGTCCTGAGCATTTCAGTGGCAGATTATGGTGCTCCAGTATGGAGTGCAGCAAAACACGTGAAACAAGTTGACATCACTGTTAATGAAGCAATGTGTACCTGTATAGTGACAGGATGCCATAAACCTACACCAGTTGAGAAAATATATCCTCTTGTTGGTATTGTTCCACCTAAGATAAGGAAAGAAGCAGCAGCAGAGAATTAAGTACAGGGCTGTAGTCAGGATTCTAGGTTTGGGGGAGCAAAAAAAAAAAAATTCAGGAGGGGCAAAAACAATTTCAGGAGGGACAATAATGTCACACTCACATATATAACATTGGCACCACGGGGTGGGTTGAGGGGGACAGGCTGTTAGCTCAGGAGGGTTTTTGCCCTCCCCCCCGGCCCCCTGGCTACATCCCTAACTAAACAAGAGAATTACCCTCAACATCCTCTGAATGGATAGGTGCTTTAAGTCCACCGGCTCAGATTCAGGAAGAACTTTATGGCAAGAACAAACATTCTTGAGGACATGCAAAAGCAAAACCACATTTGAAGATGGAGGAAGGAGTTCACTGGACAAGGAATAACATTAAAGGAGGATATAGCTGAAGAACTCAACCTCCCCTACATCAATTGGGGGACCCTGAATAGGCTAAGGGTCAGAGTCCCTAAATGAAATACCAATATGCTCAAGTGGGGGCTGCTAGTAGGCAACAGCATGCCGTGTAAATGTGGAAGGATACAGAATCCGGCTCATTTACTGGTCTGCCAAATACTACCAGAAGGATGCACCAATGAAGATTTAATTTTGGCCAATGACAAAGCCAAGAAAGTGGCTTCATTTTGGCAACCCAGGTTTTGATCTTGAGATGAAAAAAGAAGTGACCACATTGTTTGTAGCTTTGACATGTGTTAGATGTGCAGTGCTTTAGCAATGGCACATATCTCTCCAAGTTTGACTGTCCCTCACACTGCTTCAGTATCCAGTTTTCTGTTTTGGACAAAGGACGGGTTTTGAAATGTCACTTTTTGTTCTATACTTCCCAGAATCCCTCAGCCAGGTATGCTGGCTAGCAGAGTCTTGAAGCTGTAGTTTGAAGAAATATTAAGTTCTTGTGGGAAACCTTTGGTGAGTGAAAGGATTTGAGGCAACAGAGGAAAAAGGACCATGTGTGTGTGAGAGGGAGAGAGAGAGAAGAAAGAGAGAGAGAATAATAAAAAGTACCAAATAGTTGCTCAGAGAATGCTGACCCTTTACTACCCTTTCCAGTGCAGTTCATGCATCCAGATTTTTGTGTGTGTTTGTTTATATGTCACGTCATTATTTAAGCCTGTCCTGTCAATATAGGTTAAATATTGTTTGGGAAATATGGTTACAGCTTTGATACACCCAAAGTATGCTAAATGTAGAAAAGATTGGCCTGATAAGAGCAGCATGACAAACTTCCATCTCTAAAAATATTGTGTCTTTTATTCCATTTGGATTTCTAAGACCATTAATAAGCTGTGAAATCTCATTACAATAAATTTCTGGAACAGGCACAGAGAAACACATGCAAAGCAGTGGAAATGATTGTTGATGATCCATTCTAACTACTTGACCCTGTGGCCTCTTTTTACAGATCTACGACCAGGATGGGACATTACAGCACTTTATTGATGGTGGGGAACCCAGTAAGTCAAGTTGGATGAGATATATTCGATGTGCCAGACACTGTGGGGAGCAGAATCTAACCGTAGTCCAGTACAGGTAAAATGTGTTTCAATTTGTTTTCTGAATTTCTTAAATTATTTCCTGAGATAAAAGTTTCTTAACAGTAATATCTGCCTGCAATCCATGTGTCATCAGTAAAGATTCTGTGAGTAGTATATATTTTACCGTAGTGTGTTGGTGGACACACTTTTCTTCATTAAAAATTTGACTTCTGTTAATAGAAGTGCTCTTAAGAGTCATCTGTGAAAAATAACACAACATCTTGGGATGTGTTTCTGTGAGCACAAGGGATTATACAATCAGATTTAACACAATGTTTGCCAGCCATATGCTAATTGTGACTGGGGAATGTGTTCCCCAAAGCTGGGGTGAATGGATATCTCCACTCCAGTTCACAGTGTAGTCTTCCTGTTAGAATAGACTGTTGAGCTGATAGTTGACACCCAGAGCTGCATTATTCCTCTTTTTGGGAGGTGAGGTTGAAACTGCTTTGAAAATCTAGCTTATTTTTTTTAAAAAAAATCTACTTTGAAAGAGGTTTCCCAAAGCCTTACAAAAGATCTTGCAGAATGCTTTAAGATACTGCTAGCACTACATTCATGTTCTGTAAGAAAGAGGTCTAGCTCTTGTTCAGCCAGTTGTGGAATAGTGCCACTTTAAGGATTTATCCTCCTTAAAGGGGTACTGCAGTGGCTCAAGTCGCTAAGACGCTGACTGGGAAGCGGAAGGTCAGCAGTTCGATTCCCGAGTACTGCAGGACGGAAATGAGCTCCCGTCTTCATCCCAGCTCCTGCCAACCTAGCAGTTCGAAAGCAAGAAATTGCAAGTAGATAAATAGGGACCACTTCGGTGGGAAGGTAACAGCGTTCCGTGCGCTCCGGTGTCTAGTCATGCCTGCCACATGACCACAGAAATGTCTGCAATAGCAGACAGCGCTGGCTCTTCGGCTTAGAAACAGAGATGAGCACTGCACCCTAGAGTCGGATACGACTGGCTTTCGAGCAAGGGAAACCTTTACCTTTACCTAAGGATTTATTTTGCTACCATATTTCTGGATTTATCTCATTCTGTCAAGGACATGACAAACACCTGGCCTCCTTTAGGCAGGACTCAGATTTAAACCTTTAATTAGAAGACTATCAGATCAGTCATGCTGGATCAAACCAAGAGTTTATTTACAGTGCAGCTTATGTGTGCATCCTTAAAAATAAACAACATGGAAATAAGATATACAGAATTTAGTTGTACTTACTAGTAGGTGAGTATATACAGGCAGACTTTAGAAAAGATCACAGTTCACAAGTTTCCAACCGTCATGGTCATTGGATATATAGGATTCTAGTCTTGCCATGAAGCCCTATCTGTGTCTGCTCAGATGTGTATTTCACTAATTTCAACAACACTCATACACACCTTAATGGGTATAGGATTGCAACTTTAGCCTGGTATTCTGTTTCACACAGTAGTTAAAACAGGTGCTTCATAAACTAGTATATACCATTGTCTCTGGCCTACTCTTTGCCCCTTAGCAACTGATTTTGAACTCAGAATGTCCATTTAGTTGTTGGGACTCATCCCCAACTGATATGTTAATCTTAATTCCCTTTCAAAGCAGTGTAGAATATGTCATGTCCTGCTCTCTGCTCTCCAGATAAATGTTTCCCACTTGATTTCCCAGAATAAATGGAGAGATGACTGAACAATTATGTGTGTGAATTGTGGGACTCATGACTGAGACAAATATATGGCTGAGCTCAGGAGAGCGGTATCCCAGGCTAATGCCTCATTATCTCAGTATTGTGTGAGAACAGAAAAGTAAAAGAGATCAAACACTTTTTTCCTGCTCTGGTGGTATAATTACTAACATGGTTCTGAACAGGTGGTCCTGCTTTCTCCAGAAGATGGTAAGTTAGTAGAAAAAGATTAATTGTTTCATTGGGGTACACAGAAAAAGTCTCCTTGAAGATGGTGGTATTTTTGAAACACAATCAGGCATACCCTGGTAATGGCAATCTTGTGTTGTTAGCCAATCTTTCTCATACTAGGTCAGGCAGAGGGAACTGCAGAATGGACTTACCAACGGTGGCTTCATTTTGGCAGTTTTGTGTCTGGCCTAGACACAGAAGACGAATGGTTTGATTAACAGTTAGTGAACTCAATGTCTGTCTCAATAAGCCTTCACTAACAGTTGACTAAGAAAGTCAGTGTGTTGCAGTGACTAGAAGGTTGGGCTAAGACTCGGGACACTTGAGTTCTACTCCCGGCTCAGCCATGGAAAGCAGGGGAGGATGGCAGTGGTAAAGCAATCCTTGAACATCTCACATACTTTGAACACACTTTTAACTTTGCCATAAGTTGAAAGTGTCATGATGTCACATAATTAATCTTGCTGTTTCCCAGATTCTTTACTGCATGCATTTCAGGAGTACAAATAAGGGAAACTAAATGTGGGAAGCAGTCTCTGAAGCCTTTCATATGAGGTTTGTTTGTCTGTCAGGCGTGGCTTTCCCATGACAATGCTGTGCGCTTGGGAGAAGTCACACTTGCTAAATTTGCTTCTTTGGTACAGTTATTATAGGTGCAGTACAGCTCTTCAAAACAAACTTTGGCCCTCTGACAGACAGAACATGGGTATTGGTTTTAGAGCACATTGCATGTTGTATAGCCATCTTTCAAATGTTAATATCACTTTCTGATACAAATATTGGGTGAGGATTTAGTAGGGAAAATAGAAATTATCACAGATGATCACCTCTATGATAGTGTCTGTCTATCATCAAACAAAATCTCCAGCTAGTTGAACATGGGAAGTTAAATGCATGTACAGTGGTACAGTGATAAAAATTAAAAAAAAAATCAAAAATCGTGCTCAAAACCACTCCTAAACACTCTTCGTCTCATGCAAAACCCACAAGAGCAATGCATGCATGTGTCCTGCCTTTTATACTGCCCAGGCACAATGAAACCTGGGAAAACCCCAATGCCTCATACAAAGTCGCACGACTGTATGAGGCAACTTTTTTCAAGGAATCAGGCGATGTTGTATGAATCCGATGTTGTATGAAGTGGACTTTGTATGAGGTATTACTGTATGACTATATAGAGCAGCAGTGGCCAACCTTTTTTTGCCATGGGCCTGACCATGCCTCCCGGACAGCTGAGCGAGCCGGACCACACCCAATGGAAGTGGGCACATTTACGGCTGATGTAAATGTGCCCACTTCCACATTTACAACAGTCGCAGGAACATTTGTGCATGTATGGGCACATTTTATGGATGATATAAATGCACCCGCTTCCACTTCAATGTGCAGCAAAGGCAGCCATGGGCTGGGTGGGATGGTGTCACCCATGGACCATAGGTTGGGAACCCTTGATGGTGCAGTGGTTAAACTGCTGTACTGTAGCCAGAACATTGTAAACTCAATCCTGACCAGGGCTCAAGGTTAACTCAGCCTTCCATCCTTCCCAGGTCAGCATGTTGGGGGCAAAGTGCAATAAGTGCTATGGGGCGGTATTTAAGTATCATTGCTAATGCTGTAGTGCTTGAGCTCATTTTTGCATCAAATGAAATGTGCTCCATAAATATATGAAACCCCAATGATAAACAAATATTTTCTTTGTAAATTACAAACAATTTTGCATTAAATGCAAATGTACCTGCTTATATTTTACCCCATAGTGCTAAAGCACTCTTTGGGCAGTTTACAAAGTAATTATACAAAGTACAGCTAGCCTCGAACAAGCTGGATACAGTACTCCTTTTACTGACCTTGGAAGGATGAGCCAACTTCAAGATTGTTGGGATTGAACTCAGATTATAAACAGATTTTTGACTACAGTTTAACCACTGCACTGCCATTACTGGGTATTATACAGCAGTATGAAGGGAACGGTCAGTTTGGCAAGCTGCTCTATTATCCAAAGTTTTATAAAACATGTTAAATCATCAGGTTTTAATCTTATTTATTTTAATTCAAAATAGGTTTTACAGCTGAAAAAGAGAAGGGGAAAATGTAAGGTTTGTTTTTCAAAGAGGCATGCAGTATCATAAAAAGACAATGGTCAGATTATATTATTTCAGGCTGAACATCAAACTAGCAATAGTAATTCGAAAGAGGGGAAAATACTTGTCAATTTATGTCAGCCAAACTGTAATATCAACATTTTTGTTTTTACTTTAAAAAAGCAGTTAAGTGCTTTTGTACGAAATGAAAATAGCATGTTCTGCTGCCAAAGAGGTGGAGTAGGTAGGAATTCAGCACAGCAATTTTTCCAGGGGAGATGGGACTGCACCTCATCTTTGCTGAGTTTTAGATGTAAGATCCCTTTTGCTTTTTAATGAATGTGCTCTGCTCTCTGAGGTTTTCACAACATCTCTTCTGTTGACTTCTGTTCTTGTTTTGAATTTTTTTCCTTTTGTACACCAGTTTTTGCAGGTACAGTATATGGCTGTTGGTTGATTACTAGCAAATATACCCAACTTCACCCAAGTTAAAACTATGAGCCCTGCTATTTTTTCCTTATTGGTTTCTTTCCCCCAACATATGTCCTGCTAATAGCTATGATCAGATGATACTGAAAGGTAGTTATCAATGAGTTCATTTGGGTCTTTGAAGAGAAATGATTTTGAGATATAACCAGTCAACCAATCAACTATTTAGGTATGTCTTCTTTCTAGCTTTTACTGAGTCAGAGATTTTGGGGAGACAAATAAAAATGGGAGTTGCTTTTGAGAAACTGATGATGAGATGCAGCCAATGAACTTCTTTAGGTTGTGGAAACCAAGAGTATCCATTCCAAACCTTGTGTTTGAAGCTCTTACCATTTTGAATTACTTTCAGGACAAATAGTAACAAATAAAAGGAGCTCCGGGAAAACCAGTTGAAAGATATAACCTGTTCAATTCCTTAAGTTAAAAAATCAATAGTACCTATTAATCAGTTTTCTCTGTCTAGCTCTTATTAGCTGAAACCCTGTTTGCAGAACTATTCCTGTGAAAAGTAAATCATCAGCAAAGGGAAATTTTCAGCAATTAAAGATTTCCCACATTTTTTTCATGGTTTATCTGACTTGCAAATGGTCTGTTTCATTGCTATGGGATCTATTGGGACAGAAGGAGGAAGTATTTCATTGCTGAAAATCATTATTGTTAGATGACTTACCAGCTGGGGAGATTTTTCCCCCGCAATTAAGGATTTCTTCCTCCTGCCCCACGGTGCCTGGGGCTCCCAAATGATGATACGGATCATCTGCAATTTGGACAAGTCACTGTTGAAAAGGGGGAGTCTTTACTGCAAATCTCTCCCTTTCATAGGCACAGTTGCACCAAAAATGTTCCAGCCACTGTTTCATTAAGGAACAATCAAGTAATCAATAACCAATCAACCAAAGGCCTCTAGGGAAGCTGATTATGACAGGTAATCCACCCAGTTATTTTTGCTGGAACATCTGTATTGGCCATACAAAAGGTAATGTTCCGGCTCTCACTGTTTGATGGTCTTTTAAGATAAACAACTAGACATTCAGATATCTTTAAAAGGTAAAAGTCACCCTTGCTCGAAAGCCAGTCATATCTGACTCTAGGGTTCAGTGTAGGGTTGTAAAAAAATGCTGCCCTTTCCAAAGAGGAAACTTCAGGATAATACCTGTAGACAAAAAAAAAGTATCTGTTTCCATAACAGCATTGCATCTTTATTAAATCAGTGGATTGGGATGTGCGTACAAATGAAATCTCAAGCAAAATGCAGCCATGAGAAAGTCATTAAACATCTGTCAATATCAAGGGAATTTTACAACTCTTTTATTCTGTAGCTTTTTTTTAGAATTCCTTCTGTTGATCTGTTTTCGATTACTTCAGATCTTTATAAAATGAACTACAAAAACACACTTTTAAGAAAAAAATTGGCATCTATCACCAGGGACTCCATCCAAGTGTAAGAAAAGAGAATAGTTGGACACACAAAAAAAGTCTAAGTTCTATTGTACATGGACGTCGTCCGCACTGAAAGTCAGCTGGTTTAAATTCATTCTGTTATGATTTGTAATATCTAAATGGAATTTTCTTCAAAGCACTCTTGATTGATTGACCCTTAGCTGAACGTTTTGTTTTTATTTTGAAGCTGACAATAACGTTTGTTGGCATGCGTTCTGCTTCAACTGCGTTGGACGCCATGAAACTATCTTTATGAGTCATCCAACCACAATACTAAATACATGTCAGCAAAGGAAATATTATCCGAAAGAGGAAAAATCCCTTTGATGTACTTCAGCATGCAGCGATTTCTGCAAGTTTTGGAAGCTCTGTACTCTTGTAAAGAATGGTGTATTCTTACACTTCCCCCCTCCAAAATCTTTTTGGCCTACTCCAAGCCTCAGAGACCACCCATTGCTTGAAAACAGTTCGGCTCTTTCAGCAGCAAAGTGTGTCACTGGGTTTTAGCACATTCATTTGCTAGGCTGCTATGTTTACGTTAGATGAAGCCAAACAGAAAGATGAAAAGTTACAAGGGTGAAGTACAAAGTAGACTCTTTTTTCTTCTTCCCCAAAGACAGGAGATGTGGGTGATTTATAGCACTGCCCTGATTTTGATTTTTATGTAATGGTGGAAAGAATTAATAAAATGTGCAGCCTGGGTGGAAATAGATGGGGGGTGGAGAAAGAGGGCAGGAAAGAGATGAAGGCAGGAGTTTTTGTCATATATTCATAGCATGTTGGGAAAAAGCATTCTGCTTAGCCAGCAGTGCCCTCCTGAGACAGGGTGGCAGTAAGTGAGGAAAATAACAAGATAAATGAAATTTTTGCAGCTGCTTGTAAAATATTGAGAATCTGCACTTTTTTTTATTGATCTTTATGATCCTGTTGCCAAGAGCCACTTTGTGGTGACAAATATGTTGACAAGTGCATATCTCACTGCCATGAAAAATGTGGTTAAGGATTCTTGTATAACAGTGTTATACAAGAAACAAATTGCACCACGACACCAGTTATTTACAAAGAGGTGAAAGTTAAGGCCTACCAACCTTGCACACTTTTATCTCAAACTTCAGGCTAGTATTTGTAGCAATTCTTCACTGCAGATACCAGCTGAGAGTCAACTTTTTAAATAAAGTATTTTAATGCCTAAGCATTAAATGGTGGGGGAAATGGTCCTTTCTTACTAGTTGAACAGTATCAGTCTGGTGAGTAATATTTTAGCCAGAATGGAGTTTTCATCTTGTACTTACTGAATTGCTACACATCTTGTATAAAGATATGTATGGTTCTTTACTGTAATAGACTTAAGCAACAACTCACTTCACAATGGCATTTCTTATTTCATTTCTTAAATGGCTAATCGCCCATGTTTTTATGTATGTGTATCATTTTATTTAATTGCTACTGATTTCTAAACTTTCTTCTAAGCAAATTTTAAATATCAGTTTCATCATGAAATGTTGGATAAAGAGAATTGTGAATGAATAGGTTTCCCAATATAATGACTTTTACAAATCAATAGGTATTTGTTGCAATGCCTATAACTGTGTTCCATATTTATGGAGGAAGGGAGTAGATAAATAATAATTATGACAATTTATACTAACTTTCAGTTTTAAAAGGCAAATAAAATAGGCCACAATAATAAAAATGCCATTATTCTTAATTTATAGATGAAATAATGAAGAATGTAAATCATGTGCACATTCACAATGACAAAAACTGTAATTAAACTCAAAGTTGACGTCAAAGTAAACATGCATAGACTGTGGTGTTTAGCCATGCCTGCCACATGTCCATGGAAACATCTGCAGACACAGACAATGCTTGCTCTTGGGTGATAAATAGAGATGAGCACTGAACCCTAGAGTTGGATACAACTGGCTTTGAGAAAGGGTGACCTTTACCTTTACCTAAACATGCACAGATATGTTTACTTTGTCCTGTCCTCTGTCTTGTGTTGTTGAGGTGGATGCTCCTTTGGATTAATATCTCAAACATTTATTTGCTGCTCTTTTCTTCTTTGTAATGACCAGGTCAAACATATTTTATCGAGCTTGCATGGATATTCCCAGGGGGACAGAATTGTTGGTGTGGTATAATGACAGCTACACATCATTCTTTGGAATTCCTTTACAGTGCATTGCACAGGATGAGAACTGTAAGTGTTTTTGTTTTAATCTACAAGGAACATTCATAAAGTATTGTTTAACATTTCATATTATACTTAGTTTTTTGTACTTCTTCAATTATATTCAAATTTAAAATAGGAAAATATTTCATTTGTTTGAATTGGTATGAAAGTTCTAATATACAAATCCATTTTAAAACGTCAAAGGAAAATTGTTATTTCACAGATGATATTATGAATTTAGATCTTGCGCCATTATGTATAAGGGAATAGCACTGTTGTGAAAATATCACAATATCAAAATTAAAATCTCCAAAACTGAAAAGTATCCCATAAATTGAGATAATACGTAAACACACAGAGAAAGATTTTCATGAAAAACATTATCTTTTCAGTAGGTTGGGATTCTGAAGCAATATTATATGACAATGAATCTATCTAGAGCTGAGCCTTTGGTAGAGAGGTTTCCATACACTGCCGTAGGTGTTCCATCACCCTTGGAAACCATTATATTGGGCCCAAAGGCAAAATGAGCAGAGGAGGAACCACTTCACTATTCTGATTCCCAATGGTCATGGAGGCAGAAGATGCCATCCCAGATGGTCTGGTGGGGAAGGCACACCTTGTTAATATCCTCAAGGCTGTGACAGTCCATTGCAGTCCCCGTGTTAAATCCTGCATGTCTCATTTCATACGTGTTGCAGGAGATGGTTCCATGATCACAGTGTGTGGGTCACTTCATGGCAAGCTGGGATCCCCCTTAAACAAATTCAGGCCAGTGACATTTTTCCTGATTTATCCCAGGAAAAATGTATACTCGGATATGAGTAACTGCTACAGACAAAAGTAAGGGAAATGCAGGTGGTGAGAGTTGGACTACATTTCCCAGAATTCCATGAGAAACATGACAACAGCTGTGCATGCTGTCAAAAGGAGCAATCCTTCTTTGTTCATATTAGAACAGGGTGCCCAAACTACACCCCGTGGACCGGATCAGCCCCATGGCACTTAATGATCCAGCCCATTTCAACCTCGCTGCTCCCAGAAGCAGAAGTAAAACGCACCCGCACATGTGCAAAATGCTGCCATAAAGCACCCAAGGCTGTCGTAAATGCATTTATGACAGCTGCAGTTGCATTTACAGCAGTGTTTTGCACACGTGTGGACACGTTTTACTTCCATTTCCGGTGGAAACCACGTGACTGGTCCGCTCGACCATGTGACCAGCCCGTGGCCTGAAAAGTTTAGGCATCCTTGTATCAGAACATGAATTTTTCAAGCACGAGTTCAAACCTACTTTGAAACCTGACATCAGGAAAGGTGGATGATGAACACTTTATGCTTTATTTGAATGGGAATTGTTCTGGGACATAAAACAGAACAGAATCCTGATCCAACCATATATTTATGAAGTATCTTGAATTTTGCTTTAATAGTACATTATGTGTATAAGAGCAGCCTCCACTGTTGGATTAGACATCTGCAGATATATGACTCTTAGCTGCTCTGGAGCAACACAGTGGAAGAATGCATACACCTTTGCCCACCATGAAAGTGGAATAATTGACACCATGCCTACTGCAAATGAGTTTGTAAATACATTTAAATACAGTACCTGCAACTGAAGCAATGCTTGTTCATAGCTCCCTTGTTTATTCTGCTCCCCTACCTTCCACTCCTCTTCTCTTATTTGTCTTTGTTGAAGGGAAGATGTTAGCTCCTTGAAGCTTACCCTGACCTGTCGTTTTGATCTTGGTAAAGCATCATTTTTACTTATGGCATTATACAAAGAAATAAACCACAGTAATAATAACAAAAATCATTAATGACATAGTAGGTTTCTCTTCAGATTGTATTGAATAGTAGGCATAGCATGATATTTTCTCTCCTCCAGTGCACAGTTAAGATGAAAGGGTACTCAGCAAATAGATAGATCTATATGGAGATAGACTGGGTTGCCACATGTTTACAGACTCAGGAAACACTTAAAATGAAATATGAGGATACACAACTGTTGTTGTGCTTTATAGCACAGATCAATTAAAAATACCAAGAAGCTACAAAGTACAAGAAATACATAAACGTTCCTCAGATGTGAAATAGTACCACAATTCTATTCTTGTTTATTCAGTCCTATTGATTTCAATGTGTCTTACTCCTAGGTAAAACAATTTAAGCCTGCAATCCTATACATCTTAGTGAAGTGCATAAATGTAGATTGTTATCACAACTATAATTTATTTACATACCTGGAAACAAGCCCAGTAAACTCTGCTGAACTTTTTAACAGAAATGCATTGAACTGCACTGCTAGTAAAATAACATTTGCAGGCGCACCCCCCAATAAAGGACTCCGACACTGGTAAAAGTGGATAACGGCATTGGGCCACATTTATTGATTCATGCCCTAGTCCGAATTATAAATTTCTATTGGTAAAACGACCAATCATAATTCTTAAGGCAAGCAGGCCGAAGTAACACTGGTAAGGTACCACCCCAAAATTGCCAACGGCAATTGGTTACAATGTATCAATTTGTATCAATTTGTTTGTTGACAACAAACAAATTGTTGACCGTAGTCAATATCTAACTAATGACCCCACCCTCTGACGCGTATCCGTGGAATCACGGGGTGATGCATGCTGGCTAGCTATCGCCATCACCCCGTCGCCTAGTTCGTCGTTGACCGGACAACGTTTAATCAACTTATGCCTGTCTATTGTTGTCCAGTCAATTGCAAACCTGCCGGATACCTGTGGGTCATAATGTTTACCTTACCAGTGATACCCGCCACACGGGGAGGCTTCCAAAAAGGCTCACCGCCCCCCCCAAGACCGTCAGCTCGGTCGACAGGCCTGCTCGCCAGTCCACTAATCCAGAGGTCCATACCTCCCCGCGACAGATGGGCCCCATCCCCTGAGTAAAGCTCGTAAATTTGCAGACTGATGGCGGGGAGGCTAATGGCGCATCCCCCGCCCTTGTCAAAAAGGAACCGGGCAATAGCCCCGTTCACGGAGCGTCGGCTCAGTCAGAGCCCTGAGGCCAAACGCCCCCCTGTAAGCATACCACGGTATCGTGTCCGACCAATTGAGGGATGTGGCAGGTCACACATAATGTGAGTAGGGCAGGTCACTGCGAACCGCAAGTTTCCGCGATAGGCCAGTGACCCGCCCCAAACCATCGCCCCCAAGGTACGTAACCAGGACATCTGGCGAGCCAGCATCCCTGATGTAGAAAAGGGATGGCAACAGTTCCCGCCATAACATGCCACGCTTACCATAGCACCTGGGACGTGCGGATGCACCCTGTCCCCGTCGGGTACCCACTCTGTCGCCGCAGCGTAACGCGCTGCCCCATGCAGCGTAACGCGCTGCCCTGTGCATGCGGCTACGGCCCACCAGGCATACTGTCACCGATGTAAAACGACACCCAGGGTCTGTCAAGTAAAAAAGGGAGGGGGGGAGAAACAGTGCAGTGACTAAAACTGGTACTCGCAGTGGAGGAGGGCGAAGACAAAACTGAAAATATTGTGATCCCCACCCTCCCATACGGCGTATTTCAGCCCTGGAGTACCCAAAACAACTGCAGCAGAAGCCGCCCCTATCCGGAACGAATGGGTGCCGCAACGAGCCCTTGAGAGGCCAACACTGCCTAGTGCCTTCCCGGCACCCCCCAAATTGAAATTTAGTAATAGAAGATCCACCTTGGTGACAGAAAAATGTGCCATGGTGCGTGCCACACAGTGCACGGAAATCCTGTAGGGCACCAACCGGACAGATGTCTGTCGAGGAACATCGTAGCAGTCTACTCCACTGCCTACGCCGTGCTGATTCACTTTAGAGGAGCGTATCCCCAACTGAGCCCAATATTGTCCACACAGACATCTTCGAGTTCCAGTGCCCTACGACTTGCATCCGCCTTATACAGCATCTCAAGCTCGCTGATGCGGAGCGCTCCAAAAAGGCCACCTTTGTAGCCGCATGAAGTGGGCTGCCTCATGTATCAAAACAGAGGCCAGGCCAGCCCCGGGCCAATTGGGTAAAAACCCCTGGAAAAATCTTGCATCCGCCTTATTCAGCATCTCAAGCTCGCTGATGCGGAGCGCTCCAAAAAGGCGACCATTGTAGCCGCATGAAATGGGCTGCCTCATCTATCAAAACAGAGGCCAGGCCAGCCCCGGGCCAATCGGGCAAAAAACCCCTGGAGAAATCGGGTGGCGGTCGCCCGGGAAACGCCCGCGCACGCGCACCCACCCCTCCAAAACATGTCTCACACGGAAGTCATTGGTGCCGTCCACACGACCTCCCACTTTGGCCATAAAAGCCAACCCTGACAGCTGAGATGCTATGGTGCGAGGTGCAAGGCCCTGGGCATACAGGTAAACCATGAACCGCAGAACATGGGCCACTGGGATCGGCCAGGTTCCTGGCAGTCGAAATTGGGTACAGAATGCTCTGAAAGAACTAAATGCGTGGTGATACGCCTTACTCATGCATGGCGCTAGTGACAGGCCAATCGCCCGGGTCACCTCTCCTTGCCAACGTTCCATCTCTCGTCCGGGAGTGGCGAGGGAAATTCCTCCGCATCCGGGGCCGAGGCACGGAACCGGGAGATCTGCAGACGGGACAAAGCAGCAGCAATATCATTATCAACCCTTGGGACATGCCTGGCCCTGAAGAGAATGTTGAGGCACAGGCTGCACGACACAAACTAGCGCACTAGGTCAATAACCCCGGACGATTTGGAATTCTGTGCATTGACGATGCGGACGACAGCCGCCTTGTCATGCCAAAAATGCACAACCGAGTTGGCCCACTCCTTGCCCCATAGCATCAAAGCACCCAGGATAGGGAAACATTCCAGATACGTGAGACCACGCAGGCGACCCGTGCCTGCCCAGGATGGTGGCCACCCACCATAGGCCCACTTCCAATTGAAGTACATCCCATAACCCAGGGATCCCGAGGCATCAGACTGAATCTGAAATTGAGGGGAAGCCAGGAGGTCATGCCTCCAAAATGAGACCCCATTGAACTCCCTCAGGAACTGCAACCAGACAAGCATGTCCGCCCTGATACCCCGGGTAAGCCTAACCCTATGGTGGGGCCTGGATAATCCTGCCATGGCGTCGCACAAGCGCCGAGCAAATGCCCTGCCCGGAGCGACGGCCCTGCCAGCGAAATTGGGGTGACCATGTAGCACCAGCAGTTCCCTCAGTGATGCCATGCGCTCGGCCCGCGAGTCCGAGATAAGGGCCACTAGCCTTGAAACCTTATCTCACTGCAACCTAGAAGCCTGCGCTACCGTGTCACTCTCCACCCCAGGAATACTAGCTGTGGAGATGGGCCCTCGGTCTTTTCGGGCGCTAAAGGGACACCGAGTTCCTCCATTAGCGTCTGAAATGCGTTGAGGAGACGTGTGCACCTGTCCCAGCCCCGTTCAGCCCCGAATAAAAACCATCCAGGGAATGGGCTACAGACCGGGACCCTGACCTGCGGACAAAAGCCCACTCTAGGAAAGTGGTGAAACGCTCGAATACCGAGCCCGAATGTAACAGCCAAAAGGCATGGCATCATTGAAATAATATGCTCCCCGGGACGGGGTGCAGGGACAGGGCCAACGACCCTGCCCGCATAGACCCTCTTGTCAAAGCTGGCAGCAGCCACCTCCTCCCTCCCCCTAAGGGATCAAAGATTGGGGGCATCCTGAGGGGACCTATTACCCAGAAAGGGATCCGGAACCCCTGCCTAGAACCCTGAAGGAGATAACCCGCGTCCTCTCCCTTCGGGTACAATGTGAGCCAACGCTCCAACATGCCCACCTTAATCGGGGAGGGAGCCCTTCGGTGGACTAGATCCATCTGCGGCAGTCTTGCCAGCCCCCTGTCCGCCCCTCCCTCTGCCCCGCATCCCTCCGGGCCCGGGACAGGCAGGTGCCGCATGGGGGCCAACACATGTGGGACACTCCTGTCTGTGTGTGTGACAGTTGATGTTGTTAGTGTGGCTGTAGTGCAGTCACACTTTATATTGCCTATATTGTGTTTTTGTATTATTGTATTTTGTAACTGAGAATTGCCACTTTGTGGAAATTTCTATTGTACCTGTAATTTATTTGTGTTTCTGGGTTTACATTGTATCTTTACTATTTGTTTGGGACTGGATCGTCCTCTTCTTTGGCTTTGTTAGGGACCTATGAGCTATGGGGTTATGTTTTGGGGACATTAGTAGTTGAGGGATCATGTTTATGTTTGGGTCTGTATTAAACGTGATAATGTTGTATTGTTAACATTGTAGAAATTGCCATTTTGTAGAGAATTCTAGTGTAATTTATTTGTATTACCTGTATTGTACTTACTGTTGGTTTTGTTTATATTTTGACTGTATATTGTGTATTTGATTATGTTGTAATGCCGCCCAGAGTCGGCCATGTGCTGAGAGGGGCGGGGTACAAATTAAAATTATTATTATTATTATTATTATTATTTGCAATTCTCCCCATTGTAGGAACCATTGGACAAGAAAGTCCAGGACAGCATGCGGGCTGGAACCCCCTGAGCAGGGTGCGTGGGCGTCACGTACAAAAGCCACCGCCTCTGGCATGGCTCATCCCACCTAATCTCGGGGTGCGGGGAAATCCGCCTATGGCATTCCTCGTCATAAGCCAACCACGATGGGCCCGGAAAGTCAACCATCGCCGGGTATACATTGTCCAAATAGTGGACCATCGGAATTGCCAAATCCGGCCGGGCCAGAGGTACACCGCCATGCCTATGAGGTAGGCCGGCAACCAGTTGGCCCACGTACTTGTTGGCTTGCGACGACGTGCCTGCTACTATCCTTCCCCTTCTGCCCCGCGCTCTCCTCCTTGGTGGGCTCTCTGTTTATGAGTGAGAATAAATCCACGTACTCCCCCCGCCAAATTTACTCTCCGGTGGCCTGTGGCAAGTGGTCACCCCGCAGTAAGGAATACCCAGCTGTCGGCAAGGCCGATACAGGCACCGCAGAGACTGCGGGCATCTGAAAAGGGGCTTGGACCAACCCAGCCACCCAACATGTTCCCCTCAGGGTAGGAAACACCCCCCACCACGGGGCCCTGGGTGGTCGTTGTCGTCGCCGGGTGGGGCGTCAGCGGCTGTACCGCCGCACCACCCACGCGAGGCCAAGGCCCTTGGAAAGCCCCCCCAACATGGCCACGTGTGTAGGTGCACTAGTTTGAACCACATACTCACACGCTGCACGCCCGCGGGCCGCCCCCACCGGGGGTTCCGGCCCGCTGGGGGCGTCGGAGCTCACGAGCGCCGTAGAGCTCGTCACTGGGGGCTGACCCGCACCGGCCATAGGTTGGGGAGCTGCGAGGCAGTGGCCGAGGCCGTGCCATGCGCCTCAAGCAGCTCGACCCATCCCGTCGCCTGCCGCTGCCCAGCAGATGACGCGTCGAAATGAACCCCAAAGGGAGCACCAGAGTGGCTAGCCCGGGCCAGGGATGCCTCGAGGGCCGCAACATGGGCCCATAAGGCTTCAACGCTGACAAGGGAGAAAAAAGGGGGGCCAGCCGGCCCGCCTACTGCAGGCATGGGTACAGGTCCCTGTACCCCGGGGCCCGAATAGGGCCATAACCCCACACCCGGGCCCGTTAAGGCCGATGTAGCAACCTGCCAGGGGAAGGGGACCGGACCACCCCCCAAGGTTGGAAGGCCCCGGGGCGAGCTGCGCCCCTATAGAGGAAGGGCCAGCGGAATGGGCAACATCAGGAATGGTGTCCACCGTTCGCGGGCCGAGGGCCGCAGCCCCTACTGGACCCATGCGTGGGCCAGCAGTCTCCGGCCAGGGAAAAAAGACCCCCATTCCACCGGTCTCGGTGGGTGCAGGCAAAGGCGGCCGCTTGGAGGCGCGGCCGCGGCCCTCCGGGAACCTCACGAGCGGCGCTCGCAGCCGCCTTCCCCTTCAAGGGCATCTCAGCCAATCGATGGGAAGCCGAAACGAGATAGTTCAGCAAGCAAAAGGCTTCCCGGGAAAGGTAGAAGCGACGGAGGTAAGAGGGAAAAACTTCTCCGCTCCGTCGCTTCGCAAAATGGCAGCTCGGCTGCCTCATGGCCACCCCTTTTATAAGGGAGCTGGCCACGCCCCTAACTACCCGGATGCCTTCGTCCTATGGGGGGGCCCCGCAAAGGGCGCGGCGGCCATTTTGGCGCCGCGCTTGCATTCTCTGTCTATATGTCAGTATAGACACATATCATCTATCTTATATCATTTTTGTCATTCAAAGTATAGAAAAGTAAATGATAGGAAATAATGGGGAAATGTAGGCTTACATTTCTCTCTCTCTCCAAGTAATGTATTACTGCTAAGTTTTGTTCTTCGGGTAAAATTAGATATGGTATTATTTACACAATTACTTACTGTGTGGATTTTTTAAAAAGCGTATCATGTCCAAAAGGAACATATGAGAGCGCGGTGCCAAAATGGCCGCCGCGCTCTTTGCGCCCCCCCACCCGGACTCAGACATCAGGGTGAGTTAGGGGGCGTGGCCACCCCTCTATAAAAGGGGTGGCCACGAGGCAGCCGAGCTGCCATTTTAAAAGAGCGATGGAGAGGAGAAGTTTTCTCCGTCGCTGTTTGTTTCCCCCTTGGTCCTTCCCGGCTGGGAAGGAAGGATTTCGCACGGAGCCTTGGCTTGCTGGCTCCTCTGTGCCTTTTTGTGCTCTTTGATCCCTGGAAAGGGATCCTGCTCCTTCTTTGAGATATGCCTCCCAAACGGAGGGCCTCGGCGACGAAGCCATGGCCGAAGGGGAGGACTTTTGGCCCTGCACAACGTGGGGGGCAGCCCTCGGGTCGGAGGACCAGGGCTGCGCCCACGCAGCAGGGCTCTAACCCCACCGATACCGGTGGGGCGATGCAGGCTGCTTGGTCAGCTTTCGTCCGGCCCTTCTGGGGCTTCGGCCCTCTGCCCGCAGCTGCCGGCCATGGGCCCGGGCAGCGGGGGTGGGCCCGGTGCTGGTGCACAGCACGTCCCACCTCCGGCCCCTCATGGGCCGGATTTTGGGCATGGCCCTATTCGGGCCCAGGCTCCCATACTGGGGTTCCTGGTCCAATGCCTGGTGGGCCGTCCGGCCCACCCGGCCCACGTTATGCTGGGGGATCTGTGGCAGTTGATGCATTGCTAACGCGTTTAGCTGTGCTTGAGGCATCCTTAGGGATGGCACACAACCCCATGCCTGGTGGCCCTTCATTTGCTGCGGGGGGCCCTTTGGGTCCACTGGCTACCTCAATGGCCGCCACACTTCAGCAAGCGGCCATCCGGGTTGAGCTGCTGGAGACACTCCGGCCTACCCCGGCCGGTGTCTCGCAGCTCCCTGTTCGGCCAGAGCTACAGCGGGAGAGTGGTCAGGTGCAGCCCAGAGCTCGATTCCGGTCGCGAGCTCCGACGCCTGCCATGGGCTGGAACCCCCAGTGGGGGCGGCTCACGGGGGTGCACCTAGTGAGTATCAGGTTCAAGTTAATGCACCCACATCACAGCCCGCTTCCAATGGTGGGGTTCAGTGGCCATGGCCTCGTCATATTGAGGCGAATGGGCATCAGTTGACACCCTATCCCAGTGCCCCTTGGTTCCATACTGGTGCAGCGTTGGGGGTGGGGGTTTCCGCCCCCGGGCCAGTGCCGGTCATCGCAGGGACTGTCCAGGTTCCGCTGCGTATGCCCCGGGTACCTAATGTGCCGGTGACGGCTTTGCTGACGGCTGGTTATTCGTTGCCCCTTGGTGATCATTTGTCCCAGGTCACGAGGGAAAAGATTTGGCGGGGGGAGTACGTGGATATATTCTCCCTATTGAACCGTGAGCCCACTAAGGAGGAGAGAGAGGGACAGGATGACAAGGACAAAGAGCTGTCCCGCCGTCGTAAGCCACCACGCACATGGGCCAACTGGTTGCCCGCATATCTTATTTATATGGCCGTGTACCTCAGGGCCCGGCCAGACCTGGCCATTCCTATGGTCCAATATTTGGACAATATTTACAGGGAAATGGTGGATTTTCCTGGCCCATCGTGGTTGGCTTACGATGAGGAATTCAGAATGAGGGTGCCCTTGCACCCGGAGATGAGATGGGATGAGCCCTGTCAGAAATTGTGGCTATTGTACATGACCCCACGCATCCGGCGCCTGGGGATAGGTACCATTGTGGCCATGCCGTTCAGCGAGCTGCTCCAACGCAGGCTTCCTGCCAGCTGGCGGGGCAGGGGGTTCCAGACCGCTTGCTGTGTTTGAGCTTCTCGGCTAGCGGTGTGTGCAATAAGCGTCAGTGCCGATACAAACATGAGTGTCCCTCTTGCACTGGCCCCCACGCTGCCGCCGCGTGTCCGCGGGCCGGCGGGTCGCAGGGCAGAGGTAGAGGTGGACAGGGAGCGGGCAGAACTGTTGCTGAGGGAGCTAGTCAGGCAAAAGGCCCCCTCCCCAGTTAATGTGTATATGTTGGAGCGATGGCTCTCAACTTATCCACGGAGAGAGGACGCGAAGTACCTCCTTGAGGGTTTCCAGTGGGGCTTCCAAATCCCATTCAAAGGAGTGGGGGGACCCCAAGATGCACCCAATTTACTGTCCCTGAAGGGTAGAGAAGAGGTGGCTGCCCTGAGTACCGCTAAGGAGGTTGGGGCCAAGAGGCTGGCAGGCCCCTTTTCTGTGCCACCCTTTCCCAACCTGAAGGTCTCCCCTCTGGGGTTGGTACCCGAAAAGGCCCCGGGGGAATTTCGTTTAATCCACCATTTATCGTACCCGGTGGGTCATTCTGTCAATGATGCTATCCCTGAGGACCTTTGTTCGGTCAGGTATACGTCCTTTGACCAAGCCCTGCGAATGGTGCGCTCTTGTGGTCCTGGTGCCCTCCTGGCGAAATGCGACATTAAATCGGCATTCCGATTGTTGCCAGTGCACCCTGAGGACTTTGAGCTATTGGGTTTTAGATTCCAAGGGAAGTTCTATGTAGATAAGGCTATGCCTTTTGGCTGCTCTATATCCTGTTCAGCATTTGAACGTTTTAGCACCTTCCTTCAGTGGGCCTTTGTTCGCAGGTCCGGGTCTCGGTCTGTAGCCCATTACCTCAATGACTTTTTGTTCGGGGTGAACGGGGCTTGGACACGTGCACGCGTCTCCTCACCACATTTCAGATGCTAATGCAGGAACTGGGTGTCCCTTTAGCGCCCGAAAAGATCAAGGGCCCATCCACTACCTTCACATTTCTGGGTGTTGAAATTGATACGGTCGCACAGGCATCCCGGTTACCCATTGAGAAGGTCACCCGGTGCAAGCAGGCCTGGCGACCGAGCTGACGGTCTTTGGGGGGGGCGGTGAGTCATCATGGACGCCTCCCCGTGTGGCGGGTAGCACTGGTAAGGTAAATATTTATGACCCATAGGTATCCGGCAGGTTCGCAATTGACTGGCCAACACTTAGACAGGTACAGGTGTAATAACGTTGACCGGTCAACGACGAACCAGGCAAGGGGTGATGGCAGGAGCTTGTCAGCATGCATCACCCCGTGATTTGACGGATACACGTCAGAGGGTGGGGTCAGTAGATAGTTTATTGACTACGGTCAACAATTTGTTTGTGTCAACAAACAAATTGATACAAAATGGATACATTGTAGCCAATTGTCGTTGGCAATTTTGGGAGGAACCTTACCAGTGTTACTGCGGCCTGCTTGCCTTAAGAATTATAATTGGATGAGTACCAACTGAAAGTTATAATTTGGACTAGGGCATTATTCAATAAAAGTGGCCCAATGCCTTTATCCATATACCGGTGTCTGAGTCTGTCTTTGGGGGGTGCGCCTGCAATGAAAGCGTGGTGCCAAAATGGCCGCTGCGCTCTTTGCGGGCCCCCCCCAGACTCAGACATCCGGGTGAGTTAGGGGGCGTGGCCACCCCTCTATAAAAGGGGTGGCCACGAGGCAGCCGAGCTGCCATTTTAAAAGAGCGACGGAGAGGAGACGTTTTCCCTCCACCCCCGCCCTAGTGAACAGTGTGATATTTTGGTCGCTTCGGGGCCGGGTGGGAATTTTTGGTTGGAACCCACAATTGGCCCTTGGGTTCTGGCTTTTTTGCCCATCCCACACTGTTGCTGAGGTTTGATATAGGGGTTTTTCTTGTTCTTGACTTTGGTCACTTAGGCGGGTAGCACTGGTAAGGTAAATATTTATGAGCCATAGGTATCCGGCAGGTTCGCAATTGACTGGCCAACACTTAGACAGGTACAGGTGTAATAACGTTGACCGGTTAACGACGAATCAGGCAAGGGGTGATGGCAGGAGCTTGTCAGCATGCATCACCCCGTGATTTGACGGATACACGTCAGAGGGTGGGGTCAGTAGATAGTTTATTGACTACGGTCAACAATTTGTTTGTGTCAACAAACAAATTGATACAAAATGGATACATTGTAGCCAATTGTCGTTGGCAATTTTGGGAGGAACCTTACCAGTGTTACTGCGGCCTGCTTGCCTTAAGAATTATAATTGGATGAGTACCAATTGAAAGTTATAATTTGGACTAGGGCATTATTCAATAAAAGTGGCCCAATGCCTTTATCCATATACCGGTGTCTGAGTCTTTCTTTGGGGGGTGCGCCTGCAAAGCAAATTGGAAGCTCACACAAGTGCCAGTCCTAATAAAAATAGCAGCTATGTAAATTTTTCATAGACAAAGTCTTTGAATAGTTCAGTAAAACCTCGCATAAAGAGTGCCTCGCTTAGAGACCAACTCGTTTAAAGAGCAGATTTTTTTTCTGAATGGTCACCTCGCTTAACAACTAAAACCAACCAAAAAATCGCTTAACAACTAAATTGGGGGTCGCAATCCCCCACCACCACCAGAAGTCACAATTGGTCACTTACAATGGTGTTTCATTTAAAGAGCAAACTCATTTAAAGAGCAATCCCGTGGAACACATTATGATCTTTAAGCGAGGTACCACTTGTATCTGACATTTTGGTTGTCTGTACTGAAGTGTCTATAGCCAACCCTAGAAGTGGACTGTGATTTTTTAATGGATAAACTAGTACTATTTCACTGCATTTCCATTCCACCCCTGCCGATTAAAATGCAGATCTAGATAATAAGAGAACTACTTGTGCAATAGTTATGACTCTTTCAGAAATAATTATATAGACTACATAGACAATGTGACAGATATTTTAACACAAATGTGATTACAAAATTGTACCTGCTCTCTATAATGATTAGGTTTATAATTCTGGCCTGTCCAATTTGGTACCATACTATTTCATTGTGGCCTAACCTATTTTTGTGTCACTGCACAGTTGTTGTTTTTTTTTTTTTGCTTAACAAACAGCTCTGGATAAATATCTGCTGGAGCGTCTCTCCCTCAGAACAACTCTCCACATCATCTGTTCGTCATAGTCTGTGCAGCTCCAGGTGCTGACCCCAAAGATGGCTAGAAAGTCTATAACTAGAAATAGAGCCTTCTCGGTGGCAACACCTAATGTGGTGGAACACACTACCAACGGAGCTGGCCAGGCCCCATCAGTGGATATCTTTAAATAAATAAAAACAATTTAAAACTTTTTATTCATGGTTGCCTTTCAGGGTGTTGTCCCTTTAGCTATAAATTAGCCAGTCAGTTGATTATTCTGGGTAGGAAGGATTTTTGCTGGAAAAACTCCACTCAGGGGATGCCCGAATGAGGCATCTTTCATGTCCCTAAGATCTTTTCCCACTGAAGTGGTCCCTATTTATCTACTTGCAATTTATTGCTTTCGAACTGCTAGGTTGGCAGGAGCTGGGACAGAGACGGACACTCAAATGGTCATGGAGTACTCGGGTCTCAAACTACCAACTTGCTGACTTGCCGGCCTTCCAGCTAAGAAGGTGAGCTTCTTAACCACTGAGCTATTGCAGCCCCTGGTGAAAAGATGAAACAGAGGGAACCAACCTTTGTCCTCAAAGTTGCATTGAGGTGGAGTAATGTGAGAGAGCCTTCTTTGTAGCCACTGTGGTTGTGGAATATTCTCCCTTCAGGAACATCTTCATCAGGAGAACATTCCACAACCACAGAGTGGCCAGAAAGAAGGCTCTTTCTCTCATGTTTCCACCCCAATGAAACTTTGAGGACAAAGGAATTGAGATAAAAGTCTCCTTTGAAATTTTTGAGGCTAGAAAGGAGAGACAGGGTTCTTCAGATAGTCAGAAGAACCCAAACTGTATAGGACTTTATAGGTTATAACTAGCACTTTGAGTCTGGCCCAGACACAGACTGGTAGCATGTGTAGCCATTGAGGGTGATATGTTCCCTGTAACTTTCCCCAGTCAACAGTCAGTATTGGCTTTCTGAAATGCCTGCAGTTTGTTCTACTACTCCATAACTCTTACCACCTTATTCCCACTTCAGCATACTGCAAGTGTATACCAGGCCTGAGTTAGCTGTTGTGCTGGTCCATTTAAACTGTGTCACCATGTACAAGCTGTAGCTTGAATATTGCTTGTACCTGAAAACTTCCAGTACAGCTTCCTCGTGGACCTTAAATTTTTTACTGTGGCTTCTGCCCAGCTTCCAGCAAATAGCATGTCTGTTTGTTTTCTCCTAGTAGCAATGCCAGGGTATTCCTGACTTACTAGGAGAGGCACGAGAGGACAGGTTCTCCATTTCTCCACCCACAGATTCTCATAGGGATTATCCTTTACATGCCTGGAAAGTGAGTGGAAAGAATGCTCTATACATCTAACATGTCAATAAGGAAAATATTAACTATCTAGTTTCTTATGTCTCAGAAGAAAATTGTTATGATATTTTTAAAAATGTTTTTCTTCTTTTCTTAGTGAATGTTCCTTCGACTGTAATGGAAGCCATGTCAAGGCAAGAAACGCTCCAGCCGTTTAACAAAAGTAGCAAACTCACTTCTGCCAGTCCACAACAGTCTATAGTGTTTCCACAGACTCCTTGTAATAGGAATTTCTCTCTCCTGGATAAATCAGGCTCTATTGAATCAGGATTTAACCAACTTGGTGTAAAAAACCAGCGAGTCCTTGCAAGTCCTACATCAACAAGTCAATTAAATTCTGAATTCAGTGACTGGCACCTTTGGAAATGCGGGCAGTGCTTTAAGACTTTCACCCAACGGATCCTCTTACAGATGCACGTTTGCACACAGAATCCTGACAGGTAAAAGAAAGAACACTCTTTATTCCTCAGTCTGCTGATAACAAGTGCTATTTCTTTCTGCTTTTATCATTCTGTTACCCATTTCAGCACCAGAAGGTTATTACGAGAATCTTATACAATGCGATACATCTGCTGTTATACAGATAGATAATTGCCATTGGTTGGTGTTATTCTTGGTAAAAACATTACATATCTACACACAGAGATAAGAGAAAATGGCTACAAATATAATCTTACTCTTGTATGTGATAGAAAGAAGAACAAGATAGAAGGAGAATATATGGATATCACAGATGAGAAAAAAGAAGTCAAGATAATTAAAAGTCATTCTGTCTTTGAAAGATAATACAATTTGCTGCTCAGCAGCTGTCATGGGCATTTCAGGGTTCACCTATAGTGTGCAATGTGTATGAACTTAATTAAGTACTAAGAGGTAATGAATTGGAATTTTTTGCTTAGCACTATTTTTCTTCAGAGCATGCAAAACCATAAATCGTACATAGCTGTCAAAAGGAAATACCTACTCTACCAGTGATGTGGAGGAAAACAGATGCCACTTATTCAATAAACTAATATCCACACAGAAGAAAAATGTTGACTAGATACCTCAGAGTCAAAGTTGGTTTGAAAGTTTGTCAATACAGAATTTTATGGCTATGAACTAAGGATGAAATTTAGCTGAACAAGTGAAATAAAATTTCAGGTACTTTGACCAATGCCCCAGTAGAGATAATGAAACTATTATTTATGAATCAAGTCTCGTTTATTTGACAACCTTGATAGCTGGTAGCACAAAAGACAAAAATCTGATTAATCAAATACAAGTATTGGTGTTTTTTTATCTTTCCTTTATCAGGAAAGATGCTTTCATAAAACAACCGATGCTCTAAAATAATCATGAGGTACACTATACACTATTTGTGGAATTAGACGTTAGTGGGATGGAATGGAATTCTGGAAAACATTAGGGCAAAATATGGTAAACCACTTCAATCACTCCACTATTTCCGTTTAGATCTGTGAATCTTTGTGTGACTCCCACCCAATAATAGTTTAAAGAAAGGTGGTTTACAGAGTAGCTGTGATTTTTTTTTTTTTGATCTCTAAATGCAGGACTCTGGGAAAAGTTTACTTGCTTCAGACAGTTTTCAAGGTAGCTAGGTGATCACATTGTGTATGAAAAGAAACTTGAAATCAGGAGCCTCTGTGTACTGTATTTCCAGCAATATAACATCAGAACAGTCTCCTCATTCACTTCAGTGGAGATGATAATTCTGTGTATCTGATACTGCTTTCTCTGTTGAAGAAAATGAGATGCCTTTTCAGGATGTACAGCTCACCATTTGTACATAAGATCCCACCATACTCTACTATTCTTACTTCATTGAAACATGTAAAGTGTTGAAATGAACCCATGTCTAAAATGTCAGGAGTGAAAGAGATTGAGAGACTGAGGAATATCATATGCATTTCCTATATCTTTAAATTTGGTAATAACAAGTTGTTAAAGTTATAATAGATTGCCTTCTTGTTTACTACTTCTGTGGCATAACGTGCATCTTGCATTTCTAGGTGGGGGGAGGAGCCAGTAGTGGCATTGCCACCAATAAGATGCAGGCTCAAATAGTCTTCCAAGTAGTGGAAGGGATCCAGATTTTGTCATTTTTAGTATAAACTCATTGATATCAGTGTTCTGACTAAATCATATAATCTTTATGACATGAGCCCCCAAATACTGTGACTCTTGAGGCTACATTCAGACAATAATGAATAAGTGTACAAAAATAATAGATTTGATCCATGAATTGTCTAAAATTGAATTGTTAAAAACTTGCTTCTAACCATAGCTACCCAGCTGTTTGCATGATTGATTAAGGCAATTTGATTCAATTCAATCCAATTCAATTATTTGACTTGTATGCCTCCCCACTCGCAATGTGACTCTGGGCGGCTAACAAAGAAGTAAAATATCACAGTTACAATAAATACAATTACAATATCACAGCCATAAAATATCACAATTACAATTATAAAATAATTACAGTTGCTAAAAAAAAAAACCAGGATCATACCCCTTTTCAGTTTTTGAGAAATCTTCACATATTTTCACCTCTTCTTTGCCATCATCTGATACACTTTTTTGGGGGGGGGGTGTGTGTGTCAATTCATAGTTAAAAATTAAAACCAAACACAAAATTTTACACATTTTATTTAAAATAAGCACAATTTTTTTCCTTGAGGAAGCCTAAATTCTAGTAACACTATGTGTCACAGACATTTGTTTTAAGCCAGGTTTTTTTTCTTTATGAACATCTCATCGTGCATGGGCTCATGCCTCAGCTTGTCCCAACCCCCGCCAACTTGAGACCCAATCGCGCAATGGCCACCTCTCCACTTGCTCTCACTGATCGGCTGGAACTGGTCACCTTGTTCCTGGACTAACAGAATGGTTTCCTGACTCAACGAGAGAAAGCAAAGCTGACTTTTGGAAGCGTTGTAAAAGGGTGCCTTCACGCAGTTTGCCCAAGCAGGGAAAACCAGCAAAGAAAATGGGGTTCTAATGGGTAATGACGGTGATTTATAAAATGTTGCAGATAGACTGTTTCTGCAAAGCCCTCTGGGACTGGTAGCGGCTTTCCCAATTAGAACTTCTTTACCCTTATCACGGGTTTCTTATGGGAATTTGGCCTTCGATGTTGCGCTAGGTAAGGGGGAGGAAAGCTCAGTCCTGGGAAGGCAAGACTCCGAAATCTCTCCCCCTTTACCTTCCTTTTTTGTCCGGCCCAGCTGCACTGGCCTGATAACAAAGGGTTCGTTTTGCAAAGTAACAAGGCCGTATCTGAAAAATTTGCCTTTCAGCTCCCTCCTGGCTGGAAAGAGTTAGAAAAACAGCTCTTGGCAAAACAAGTCCGTTTCAACAATTTAATGAATAAAAAGAAAGTTCCAAAATATAGAATAAAAACCTCTCTAAACTAATATAAGAAAAATACATTTTCTATGAAAGAAAAGTTGAGTTTCAAAAAGAAATACATATCTAAAAGGAGTACGGCTAAAAGCTGCCCATACGGGTTCAGGATGCGGATCCAGTCTGGAGGCAAATGGACAGCATTTCGAGATGAAATCAAGATAGCTGTTCTGCTATATCCCTATGGGGCTCAGAGCCTCAATATTTATACGGTTCTCAGTGAGAACACGTGCGGAGTTATCTTGAGTGACAGACAACTCTTTTTGATGTCCGGTGTGAGACCACCCAACAGGTGGCTCGGCTGAGAACCATGCTCTTCTCAGGTAATTAGCCTGAGTACAGACATTTTCCCAGCTTTGCTGTCTGTCAACGGAGGTCAGCCTGACCTGCTGCTTTTAATTGGTCAGAAGTTGGCTTCTGCGTACTGTAGCCTTCCAAAATGGACCCGTTTAGGCTAAGCAAAGTTAAACAAACTAGCGAAATGAAAGTAGAATAATAACATAGGCATATTAAACTTTAAATGAACACAGTAAAGAATAAAATAAATTCATCCCAGCTATGAAATCCATTACACATCTCACACACTTCACACCGCAGCCAAAAATGTTATGAGTTCTATCCTGATGGGGATCCAGGTTGACTCAGCCTTCCATCCTTCCAAGGTTGGTAAAATGAGAACCCAGCATGTTAGGGGCAAAATGCTAATTAACTTGTGAACCTCCCAGAGAGTACATTAGGCGCTATGGGGTGGTATATAAGTGTAATTGCTTTTACTATTGCTACTTCTAAAATTTCATCATGCCTTCCCTGGTGAGCAAACATTCCACTTTGGCAAGCAATAGATTTGAATATGACCTGAAGTGGGACACATGATGAAATTACTCATCCTCTTCTAGGAAGAAACATTTATTGGTTATTTGTTTGTTTGTGCTATGCAAACTCCTAAAGACTTATACTTCTCATTTATATGCAATCTAGCTCCGTTATTTATAGTATATTTCTATCCTCTCCCTCATTATATGATATCTTTTCATTCTTTTTTTCCTTTTTCCTCCATTTTTGTAAGGTATTGTAGGCATTCTTGATATCTCAGTGAAAACTAAAAATAATCCTTCCTAATAATCCTTCCTTATAAAATATTACCTCCACATTTTATAAAGTACACTATGAAGAATGTTGTGAAGGATCTTCATTTCAGACTCATCACCCTCAATGCAGGGACTGCAGTGGCTCAAGTGGCTAAGACGCTGACTGGGAAGCAGACAGTCAGCAGTTCGATTCCCAAGTACTGCAGGACGGAATGAACCCCCATCTTTGTCCCAGCTCCTGCCAACATAGCAGTTCGAAAGCAAGAAATTGCAAGTAGATAAATAGGGACCATTGCAGTGGGAAGGTAACAGCGTTCCATGCACTCCAGAGTCTAGTCATGCCTGCCACATGACCACGGAAACATTTGCAGTGCTGGCTCTTCAGCTTTGTAACAGAGATGAGCACTGAACCCTAGAGTTGGATACGACTAGCTTTCGAGCAAGGTAAACCTTTACCTTTACCCTCAATGCATGGGAGAGTGAAAAACTAGAGAGGGAAAGAGAGGCTAGCATGTTCTTTTTGCAGAGCAAAACTGAATGCGATCAAGTCAATTGTGACTTATAGTAACCTTTTCCAGAGTTTTTATTTATTTATTTATTTATTTATTTATTCAATTTATATCCCGCCCACTCAACACAAGGCCGACTCTGGGCGGCTAACAACATAAAAAGTAACCCCAGGGCAACCCAAGGAGTTTACAGACAATATTCACAAATACAACAATAATCCTAAAAACAGTTAAAACAGTAAAAAAAGTTAAGACTACCCACCCCCTAAAAAGCAAGGGCTGCAGGATCGAAAAGGCACCATGGGGAAGAGTTCCTCTACACCAACCACCCCATGGTGGTTACCCTTCCACCCGCACCCCACACTTGACCTGCCAGCCAGGTTTTAAGATCCCTTCTGAAAGGCAGCAACTCCGTCCGAAGACGTAATTCTGTTGGCAGGAGGTTCCAGAGGGCCGGTGCAGACACGGAGAAGGCTCTCCTCCTTGTGCCAGAGAGGCGAGCCCCTCTGGCTGATGGAACAATTAGAGAGCCCCTCCGGTCCGCTCTGGTTGGACGGACAGACGTCCTCAGGGCGATGCGGTCTCTTAGGTAACCTGGCCCACTACCATATAGGGCTTTAAAGGTCAAAACCAGCACCTTGAATTGCACCCGGAGACATACTGGCAACCAGTGCAGCTCCCGGAGCAGTGGCGAAGCATGAGCATAACGGCCACACCCCATCACCATCCGGTTTTAGTTTTAGTTTAAAACTGGTTTGCTATTCCTTTCTCCAGGGGTGCTGTGGAACTGTGCAGCTCACCCAAGTTCATACAGTCTGGTTTTTCTCATGGGATGTACTATGGGGAGTTGAACATGCAACTTATGTCTCTGCTGCCAGATAGATATCCCACTGACCTATCCAGCCAGACATCTTCCTCCTCCTCCTCCTCCCGTAGACCCTTGCATAACAATGTTACTTGGTTCCCAAAGTAGCGTTGCTAATCGTTTTTTGTTGTTATGCGGGTTTCTATGGAGTTTTCCGCATAACGACATTTTTAGCATCATTGTCCGGATAATGACGGTTATTTTAGCATTGTTGTCAGGACAACGACACTAAAAACGTTGTTATGCGGGGGAACACATGGTGCATAACGACACATTGTTAAGCAAAAATGATGCTATCTGAGCGTGTTGTTATGTGAGAGTTGACTGTAAAGGCAATCATCATAGCAATCAGCCATGAAGACTGTCCAGATAGTATAATGCAATGGCCTTTCATCTGCCTACCACATCGCAGTATGACCCCTGCACCACTGATCCAGTTCCACAAGTCACTTTCTGGTCCTGAGCCCTTTTGTCATGCAAAGTCCTCATCAGTCCTAGGCCAGTATTGTTGGAGCTGCTGCTCTCTATCAAGAAAGATTCAAGTGGGATTTAATCCAGTTGGATACCATCACCCTTCCCTGTGGACTTTGGCACCCAAGACTGTTAGTCCTCAGGGTTTTCTACCCCCTGACACTCGGCGTTGAGTCATTGGCAGTATGGTCTTACCATACCAGGATAACCTGGCCAACACTCACAAATAATAATTCCTGATTGTACTTCCTGGGGGAAGTACAATCCACACCCTTTCCTCAACTTAATAAGCAATCCCTTGTTTAAGTAAGGAGCCTTAGCTTACTAGCAGACTACTTGTTTTGCATTGGAAAAGACCCACATTTGGTCACAGTCAGAGCACAGATTATCTTTCTTGTTTCACATCATACCTCGATGTAGACAAATCATCAGAGCTATATGCCTGAGAAATTAGTTATGCCAAGAATATATTATTTCCCATTGATGAATTACCAAAATAAGTCAGAGTATATATACTGTGTGTGTGTGTGTGTGTGTGTGTGTGTGTGTGTGTGTGTGTGTGTGTGTGTGTGTGTGTGTGTGTGTGTGTGTGTGTGTGTGTGTGTGTGTGTGTGTGTGTGTAAAATAAAACCAGAGTAATTTTCTGAGAATGGATTGAAGCAAACCTGTTCTAGAATAAAAAAATTTTTTGCTCTCAAGTGATCTCTGCTTCTGATTGATGTTTTAACTGTATCATTTAGCTCAATATGTGGAAAGATGCTAACAGTTTTTATAGGATACTGCGCTAGATGGGCCCAGGTCTAATTTAGGATTTTTTCCTGGAATGAAGATCTCAGCTGGATACAAGTCCTACATTTCTTAAAATCCTAAATGCTACTTTACCATTAACTATGCAGAATCACCACAATGCCACTCTGCTGGGAAAAGGGAGAGCCAGGAACTGTTGGATAGAAGCAACGACTGTTTGCTCATTGATTAAAAAGGACACTGAAGATGCTTTTCTATATCCTGTTTCATAGACAGCAAAATTTTGTGGGGTATTTTTAGTAGTTGCGCAACAAAAGTGGGAAATTGTTTAGGCTTAGTATTAGGCCAGTTCCCAACCAATTCCTCTCAGCCAGATAGCTAGAACATAGCTAAAGGTAAAAATAAAATGAATGTTTATTCACTATATGTACTCAGACGTCTTGACAGGTAGCATTAGGTTATTAATTTGGGAAGCGAAATTCAAGTGAGTTAGTTAAAAATAGGTAAAAATAGTGTTCTTCTTCTCACCATGTGGCCAAAAGGATGAAGATACTGAGAGAAGCATCTGTTTTCTTAGAAGGCAAGCCAACAACAGAACAAAGAAAGGTCACAAGACATGGAAATTAGGGTCGAACAACTCAGCGATGGGAAGACTGAGACTTTTCTAATTGGCAGGTTAGATATAAACAAGTTAGTTTTGTCTAGAAGGGAGTCTTTCCTGTTGCATGACTAATTTTTGTTAGTATTCACTCAGGTTGCATTACGTGCCTAAAAGATTTTACCCTGTATGGACATTTTTCAGTTGGATGAGTTGAAAGGCCATGAATGAGGGATCTTGCCTAGACTCCTATGAGGAGATATTTTGCATGAAGTCTCTTACAGTGAAGGACACATTGATACTTTCAAATAGCCATTGAACTGTAGACAGATTTAGTTGCAACCAATCTTTCCTTGTTTAGGCAGAGGCTCAACACTAGCACAGATCTTTACCTATAAGAAGGGCCTTGGGTTGTGGGTGTCCGGCATGCACATCCACACCCAGCCCAACCATCCAACTACCGAGCCACCCACACTTACCTAATGACCCTGTGAGCATCGCCACAAGGGGCCAGCCAAAAGTGGGGCAACCGCCCCACAAACCATAACAAAAAGAAACAACTACAAGGCCCAGCATCCTCCGTGCCACACCACCCCTCAGCCAATCAGGCTGAAGGGCGCAAGTGCAGAGAACGCTGGGAAGCCAGCGCACACGTTAAAAAATGGCTGGCCAATGCACAAACCACTTCCCTCCAGGAGACACTTCATCTCCCGGAGGGAAGCCATCTCCACGGTGGGCGGGCGTGTTGGTTGCCAGCTGGGCCGCCTGCTTTTGGTGCCCTCGCCCAACCAGTGAAGGCCTCGATGCTGGTGGGGACGGAAAACAGGCCACGGCATGGAGGCATGGAAGGTGAGCGGCCCAGCTAAGAAGGCCAGACCAGGAAGGCACAGAGAGCCAATGACCAAACTGGCAGCAGGTAAGTGGGGTGGGTGGAGGACAGGGACTGAGGAGAGGGAGGAAACAGGCCCAGGGACCAAGCCACCTGCCTTGGTCTGGGAGGAGAAAGGGGGAACATGAACCTGCCCATTTCTCCCCTCAGTCCCTGTCCCACACCCCACTTACCTATTGCTGGCTGAGCTGATCGCACTCTGCGCCTCCTTGGCGCAGCCTTCTGAGCTGGGCTGCTTGCCTTCCGCGCCACTACAGCCCAGCCTGAAGCAGCTTCGGCGGGGTTGCAGAGTTGTGTTTTGTGTGTGTGTGGCCTTGCCGAGGCTTCCTCTCCCCGTGCAGCTTTGGCGTGTTTGTATTGTGTGTGTGTGTGTGTGTGTGTTGTGTGTGTGTGTATTGTGTGTGTGGTTGTGTTGTGTGTGTCTGTAGTGTGTGTGTGTGTGTGTTTGTGTTTGTGTTTGTGTGTGTGTATGTGTGTGTGTGTGTGTGCACCCTCCAAAACCACCCCTACCACCAACACACACACACACACACACACAAAAAAACCTGCCTGGCATTGCCGGGCAAAAAATGCTAGTCCTTAATAAGTCTGCCTTGACCTATTAATGCCATGACCCAGCCCTGGGTGATTCCCTAGTTGTACTGCTATATAGATACTTTGGGTAATTACTAGAGTACAGAATAACTGGGTGACTTTTGTCTGGATGCAGTCACATAGGACCTTATAGCGGCATTATAATGCCAATAGCTTTGTCTGCGCACAGCTTATTTAGTTCAAAGCAAAGTGTGAACTGAGAATCTTCTGTAGATGTAAGTACAGTAAAATCCCTACTTACGAAAAAGTCAGTTCTGTAGGCTTTTGCTTAGATCAAATTTTTATGTAACTCGAAGCAAACCCATAAGAAAAATTATTTTTACGTAACTCAAAGCAAACCCATAGGAAAAAGAATCTTTATATAACTCAAAGCAAACCCATAGGCAATCGTGTAAATCGGGACATGGTTTTAGCACAAAATCATTATGTAAGTCGAGTTTTATTTAACTCGAGGCATTTCTAACTTGGGGTTTTACTGTATTCATTTAAGGAACAGGGATATTTTCATTGATGTGTTTAAAAGTTCCTTCTGCTTTCTATAATCAAAACAGGACAGATACAACTTAAAAGGAATATGCTGTGTGATAACTGAAAGGGAAATTGATATTTCATAATGAATGGTTATTAATTACAGATTTTTTGTTCTCATTCTAGCTAATAAGCATTTTTATAGTTCCTGTTAATGTATAACAATTTTCTCCTTTGTTGAAAAATGTTTTAAGAAATTATCTGAGATTATTTGCTCTGACCATTCCAAAACCAAGGAGAGAACCTGAAACAGTTACTTTTTTAAGATTAGAACTCCAGATACCTATCAGCCACCGTGATTACTAACTGGCTCTGTGAATTCTGGCAATTTTATTCTGAAAATTGTAAGTTATTCTGAAAATTGTAAGTTATTCAGGCTCTAGTTATAACATGATTCTGAAATGCAATCTACTGTGTAGAAGCAACACAAATTTTGTGTGGTGTTTTTTTTTTTTTGTGAGATCTCTGTATCACTTTATTGAATAGTGGAATAGCAGAATGCAATAGCAAAACAGGTGAGACTATGGTTAAAGGTAAAGGTTTCCCTTGCTCGAAAGCCAGTCATATCCGACTCTAGGGTGCAGTGCTCATCTCTGTTTCTAAGCCGAAGAGCCAGCGCTGTCTGCTTCTGCAGACGTTTCCGTGGTCATGTGGCAGGCATGCTGTTACCTTCCCACCGAAGTGGTCCCTATTTATCTACTTGCAATTTCTTGCTTTCGAACTGCTAGGTTGGCAGGAGCTGGGATGAAGACGGGAGCTCATTTCCGTCCTGCAGTATAGACTATGGTTATACTGTGTATTTCTTCATTTGATATCTGAGAGTGGGGTACAATATATCTGGGAGTTAGTTAGCATTATTTTGTTCAGAATAAATATACAGTAAAACCCCAGGTTACAACAGAGGTCCGTTCCAACAGCCTCCATCGTAACCCGAAAAAATTGTAAACCAAAGCATCCATAGGGATGCATTGATTTAAAAAAAATGGTCCTGAATTTATCATTGTAAACTGAAAAATATATATTATAAATTTGTAAACCAGGATGGCATTTCCATAGGATTTTCCATTGTAAACTTCAGCAAACTTAAACCAAGGTGGTTGTAACCCAGGTTTTTACTGTATTTCATATTTTAGTAAAGTTGCAGGAACAGCATTTAGCCATGGCTCCCAAGTCTGGATTTCCATATGTTCTTGGACTACAGCTTCACAAAATCTTTGCCAGCACAGCCAATGACTAAAGGCTTCTGGGAGTTTTAGTTTCAGAAAATCTGGGGACCACTGACATATAATATGTGCAAAGGCTGTTACCTAAACTTGTTCAAGATGTTTGCTCACTTTGGGGAGGAGTAGGAATTAAATGCATCCAGGTTTGTATGTATTTTTTCTGTGAATTTGATATTAATTAGGGTTTTTGAAACCAATTTGACAATTTTTACTGTCTTTTTTTTAGTTTGTTAATTTTGTGCATTTCCAAAAAGCAGTCAGAGGGATAGCATTTATTACCCCCTCTAGAGTTAATTGGCCAAGTATTGTTCCAAGGATTTTTTTTTTAAAAATGTTGATTGATTTTTGCCCAACTATTGGCAAAAGCAACCTGCTGTTCTTTGAACCAGGAGTCAGAAATTCCTTTTCTCTTCTGTTTCTTTCTGCTGCAGAAATTCCCAACAATCCCATATGGGGGGCTCCAGAAAGGGGTAAGCAGAAGCCTTCAATCATAGTGAATCATTTTTTTAAAAAAAACTTTGATGATTTATTTTTGAACTCAAAATCAGTTCTTATAATGAGAATTTATTTACATTCTTCTTTCTTTGTTTCTAAATTAATCTTTAATTTTCTAACTTTAATTGCACAATATGCAATGGTTTTTAAAATACAATACTGTACATGTTTTGGACCAGCCCGGAAACTGAAAGTTTCATATGCACTTGTTTTTTACACTTGTCAGGTTTTTCAGCTTTGTACAGAATGTTCATAGGATGATACATATGCAAGCATATGTTACGAGGCCTGTGCTGACAAGTGTTGCATCTTTCTTATTTTTCCTATGAATGGTTTTCTGTGTTAAATAGCTCTCAAATTTCTCAAGCAGTTAGAGGTTTCTCATAGGTTATAACACCCTGGTTTGGTTTCAAGTTTTCTTGAAACAGTATTCTTCTTACTCATTTATAAAAATATATGGTTCAGCATAATTGAATCAAACATGTAAAGTAAAATATCAAAAATATTCAAGATGAGCTTTTTAAAAGATGTGTTTCTCTGTTTATGTGATTTGTGCTACGTTAAATGATTACACTGTACAACAATGATTTTGCTACTGGGAATAACACATGTGATTTACATTATATCCAGTGTGCTGATTCCAAATATGAACTCAGAATTTGCCTATCCCGTACAGATTGTAAGGCGTGCTATAGCTATTCAAATGGTCGGTAATTGGGTAATGTATTTTTACATGGAAACACAATAAATAAATAAATAAATAAATAAATAAATAAATAAATAAATAAATAAATAAATAAATACAGTTGCAGCAACCACTATGCCTGCTGCTGCCTCAGCTGAATCACATCCCCTGGTGGCATGCATGTTCCAGCAGTGGCTGGGCATTTCTGGGCAAGTTAGTGAGCTAACATCAGAAATAGGTATATAAGGCGAGATGGACCAAGGTCTTGTCTCTAGTGTGAAACCATCTTATTGGATAGTACAGCTAGGCCATAGTGAGTCTGTTTTGAGCTAAGGGTGAGCAGGCACCGCTGTGTTATTAAACTGGACAATTTTTACTACATTTGTGGCAAATATGCCCTGTATTATCAACGTAAGAACCTAACCAAGAGGGTGAGATTTGCTAATTTTAGATTCTGACATCTTAGGCAGTATCAGACTTCAGATTTGGATTCAGTGCACTTGATTTAGTATAAGGCACATGGATTAGACCAAGTAGCAGACAATATTTATTTTCTTGTGATGCAGTGTTATAGCATAAAATGCAAACTCAGTCCAACAAATTAGTGTTGTGTATTTCAGAAATTTGAAGATTTATTAAAATTCAGGTACTTAGAGACCAGCATTAGGAGAGGGGACATATTTCGGCTATTTTTCATTCTGTGACAAAAAAAAATCTTTTAAATGTTCTCAAAACTCATTTGATTTTTCTTTTGTTTTGGCAGTCTTCCTGCATCTTGGTGTATTATATATATCTGTAGACTACAAACATCATTAGAGTAGTTGCACTGGAAGTGGGGAGCCCTAGATTCAAAACAGACAGCCATGAAGCTTCACCAACTGTCAATCTGACCTTTCTCAAAATTGGTGGAAGCATGTAATGTTAGGCAGAAAATTGTTTATGATTACTTGCACTCATGGGCGATAGAAATTGAATAAATATCAAACAAATATTTCCGTTGTATTTATCTATGTTGCATTTCTATTTTGAATACAACCACTAATCTTAAGAATTTATGGTAAAGTCATAAAAGTACATAAAACGCCCTGTTATCTAATACAGTTTATCAAGATTCAGGGTACACTTGTGCTATGGAATCTGAAGGAGCATGGGTAAGAAAAAGTGACTTAAAAGTCCCTACTTCAGATTTTATTTTGGTCTCAAACTATACTCAGGTATTATTTTATTCTGTGTTGTCACCACAGTTAGGAAGCTGGGCATAAACCACACCTTTTACCTTTTTCTTTTTTAGTTGCACAAGCAAAGACAAATCTAAAGAGAAATTCCTGACTTTGTATACGATTCTCCAGCAAAAACCCTAGAAAAATCTGGAGTCTTGCTACATAGCAATTGAAACCTTTCCTCTTCAAATCTATTGCTGTTTTTGTTTTTTTGTTTTTAAGAAAGAGCTGTAACAGAAAGGGGCAGAGCTAATTGCTCCCCTCTAAGCATGTTGGATTATGCTGGACAAAATAATGTCTGAATAGGGCTGTGGACTGATTAGGTTACCATAGAGATGACTCCGCTTTCAAGATTTAATAACATAACTATAGCAATATAACTGAAAAGATGTGATATGCTTTGAACACTCAAAAAAGTTCTATAGAAATGTTAAATATTGTAATGATAATTGAAGCACAATCTACATTCTGCAGAACAGATGCAATCATAACAATGAGAAGCTTAATATTGTATTATATGTCATATCACACTCCATTTTCATAGCATTAGGACTCCAGCCTTTCTTTGGATGGTAATGATTTTACAGTGAAAAAGAAAGCAGGAAAGCGCTAATTAGAGCGAAAGGGAGAGTAAGAAACCGCCAGGTGCATGGGGAATTTTCTTAAATCCAGCCTATTGCATTTTGGAGGGCACTGATAAACAATCACGGTTGAAGCAGGTAGCCCAGCCTGAGAACTAAAACTACATTTGTGTTACAGTGATACCTCATACAACGTCCAAACTTGGTTCCACAAGTTTGGACTTTATACGGATTTGGACTTTGTATGAGGCATGCAAAATCCTAGCCGTGATGCCTCATACAACGTCCAAATCCTTGCTGCAATGCCTCATACAACGTTGTTTCCATAGAGATACATTGTACTATAACAGCACAGACTTCAGGGCAAAGTCAAGGAAACAGACAAGAAACTGACAGAACTTTAAGAAAACATTGTCTAAAGGCTAAATACATCACAAAAACATGTCAAACAACCCTGATTGTCCAAGAGCCTGAAGAATACTGCAAAAATCCCAGGAATGCTTCTAAAAATTCTGATGAAAAATCCAAAAAAATCCAAAATCATGCTCAAAACCACTCCTAAACACACTTTGCCTTGTGCAAAACCCACAAGAGCAATGCCTTTTATACTGCCTTTTATACTGCCCAGGCGCAATGCAACCTGGGAAAAACTGAATACCTCATACAAAGTCGAGTGACTTTGTATGAGGTAACTTTTTTCAAGAAATTAGGTGATATTGTATGAATTCGATGTTGTATGAAGCGGACTTTGTATGAGGTATTACTGTATATAGAGACATCATTGTCTTTAATGTTTGAGAAATCAGTCTTCCGTGGAATTCTATGCTTGACTCCTGAAGATCCATCCCAAAACAAAGTAAAGTGAAGACCTGTGCAGACTACCTGACTGGATTGGCTCAAAAAGTGTCTGTTCTTGCTCAGGGAGGAGGAGCACGGTGCCATTGGGTGCACTTCTCCTGTCCAAATGGAAACCGACCCTTTGAATCTTAATTGAATGCTTCATCAGCACATGGTCAGGGAGAAAAATTCTTTTCATGTATGTGTATTGCCAATCAAAACTTCAGCTGTGGTTTCAATTGGCTATATGCACACACACATTATGTAAATATATATTTTTTTATTTAAAACAAGTGATGCATTGCTTCAGGAAGGATTAGCAGACATAAAAAAATTCACTTCCTCGTCTCTTCACCGATGACTAGGAGAAGTGTTGAATATCTAATATACTGAGGGGCTTATTAGCCCTTTCAGCATACTGCATGTTTACACCAGAAGCAGCTTTGACCACTGCAAGGGTTCCTGCCATTCCCAGTATCCATAGGCACTAGGAGCAGTGTAGATGGAGTATGCTGAAGAAGTTTTAAAACTCTGACAAGGCCTCTAAAGAGGTGTGTGTGTGTGTGTGTGTGTGTGTGTGTGTGTGTGTGTGTGTGTGTGTGTGTGTGTGTGTGTGTGTGTGTGTGTGTGTGTGTGTGAGGTAAAGGTCAAGGTCACCCTTGCTCGAAAGCCAGTCATATCTGACTCTAGGGTTCAGTCCTCATCTCTGTTTATAGTCAAAGAGCGAGTGCTGTCTGCATCTGCAGACATTTCCGTGGACATGTGGCAGGTATGCCTCAACACAAGAGTGCATGGAACGCTGTTTACTTTCCCACCGAAGTGGTCGGTCCCTACTTATCTACTTGCAATTTCTTGTTTTCAAACTGCTAGGTTGGCAGGAGCTGGGACAGCTACGGGAGCTCACTCTGTCATTCAGTACCTGGGAATTGAACTCTGACCTTCCAGTTAGTGAATTCAGCATCTTAACCACTTGATCCACCGCAATCCCGATGCCAGTGAACAGGCTCTAATTTGCAGACTCTGGGAGCTGTTATTTGCCCAGGCTATCAGCTCTTAGGAACTTTGCTCTTCTTTTTATGCGCTATCTGTGATGCCTGATATGTGCATTGTGGTTTACATGTGGCTTAGAATTAGACTTGATTGATGTATTATATCTCAGGGCTTTTAAATTATCCAGATTTCCTCACATTATCATCAACTAATATGAGAATTGCTGACGTACAAATCAGCTTAGCAGAACTTTTTGCACAACACTGCCATATGTTTTTTACAGATAGACTGTGGTGTGTATGTGTATTTGCTTAAGAATGTGCAAGCTTCAAAGAACATTTAAGTTCCTTGGAAGCAATAATGAAAATTGATTTTATGGCATGTGACATGTATGACTTTGAAGTCATTAATTTCAAAGCAACAATCTTAAAATGATGGGGCTGTAAGGGACCTTGAGAGTCATCTAGTCCAGTCTGTCAGTGCAGGCAATCCACAACTGAAGCACCTTTGACAGATGTCCATCCAGCCCAGTGGTTCCCAACCTTTGGTTTTTCGACTTCAATTCCCAGAAGCTTCAGTCAATTCCCCAAAGCACTGACCAGCCAATGTACTGACTTAGGCTTTTGGGAATTGAAGCCCCTCTGTGGGATGTGTGCCCCATGTTGGGAAACACTGATTCAGCCTTTATTTAGAAATCTTCCCTGAACTCCGACAATTTGAAAGGAAGTTCATTACACTGCTGAACTATTCTTATCATCACAAAGTTCTTCCTAAAATTTAGTCAGCATATCCTTTTAAAAATTTTAATCCACTAATCCAGATCCTACCCTCAGGGGCAGCAGAAAATAAATTTCATCCATCAAGAAAGCAAGGTTGATTCATCTAGCATACAGTGGCCTTTCAGATGTTTGAAACTGACGATCATAGCACTGCTTATTCTTCTGTTCATCAGACTAAATAGTTCCAAATCTTTCAACCATTGGTTTTCAAATCTTTTGCTATCCTTGGTTACCTTCCTCTGGACATATCCCAGCTTGTCAATATTTTTCTTAAACTATGGTGTCCAGAGCTGAACACCATGCTCCAGATGAAGTCTGGTAAACAGTGGAAAAGTAATAGTTTGTATGCTTATCTGCTTATTTCGGAAATTATGCTAGGAAGTCTAGAATTGTAGTTGCCTCTTTTTGTCATTACATCACACTGTTCAATCCTATTTAGATCGTGCTAACATTTCCAAAGGTACAGTCTTTATTTTGACCTCTAGAATCAATCTATTCATTAAAAGAGGGAAAGCTCATTGTTATTCCATTTGCCTAAATTGAGAGATGGAAGAATTGTGTACCCACCACAAGTTACTCATAAATGCTACCAAGCATTCCTGTAGCGACATTCCATATAACAAAGTGCAAAAGATGTGAGTATTTTCCCAGTTGCAGAATATAACTATTTTAATGATAGGAAACTGCAATTTTTGCCACAACAAAATTACCGGAATGGAAGCATACTTGTGTAACATGGAGGAATTCTCCTGTATATCATTATGGAAAGATGAGAGGGCTGTATTTGCTTAAGTGTTCCCCCCCCATCTCGTTGTTCTGTGCAGGACAACGACAATAAAGATTTATCTATCTATCTTAATGGTCATTTCACCCCTGCTAGTTCATATTTTGTAGATCTAGTTTCTTTGTCATCACTATTTAAAACCAAAGAATAAAAGTTAATTATGTTGATTTGTGCTGTTTTTAAAAAAGAGGAGATTAATTGGTTTTATTTGTTTATTGTGGTAGCAGTTAAAAATAGATAACCAGGGGCTAATAAATGCTAATGATCCCACTCATTCTTAGAAAATCAATTGGTCACGATTACTGCACATCTCAGTGTATTTGTTTTGCTAAAATAATTTAATAATAGGAATATCACAGAAACTCTTCATAATCATCTTTGTTCCATCACTGCCAGAATTTTCATCTCAGTTTGACAAATTGTTTCTATGTTAGTGGGCAATTATTTGGGAACAAAGATTAAAGCTGAAAGGGATTTTCTCTTGTCTTCTGGTAATGGTGATAGATATAGAGTCATGGTTACTATGTATCTTTGAAGTATAGGTTTTTATGTATGCTTGAATGTGTTTGAGACGAATGGTGCCAAACTTTGCATAGTTGAAACTGTGCATGAACTGAACTTTTCCCTGCTTTGAGAAACATGCTTTACATGAATACTGAAGAACTCCCATGGTATGTTTGTGGAATACAGTACAGTAAAACCCCTACTTACGAAAAAAGTCCATTCCGTAGGCTTTTGCTTAAATCAAATTTTTATGTAACTTGAAGCAAACCCATAGGAACAATTATTATTTTACGTAACTCGAAGCAAACCCATAGGAAAAATGAAATTTTTATGTAAATCGAAGCAAACCCATAGGAAATCGTGGAAATCGGGACATGGTTTTAGCACAAAATCATTATGTAAGACAAATTTTATGTAACTTGAGGCATTTGTAATTTGGGGTTTTACTGTACTATGAATTCTCAGACTAGATCAGAGCAGCAGAGTGTAATCAGTAGGTAGTTTCAGACCGCAAGCCTAATGGTTGTATATGGGCCTTTCTTTAAAAGGCCATATATATTACTTGAAACTGGTAAAAATACTCCTTAGGGATCTCACTAACCTTGAAAACCCTATTTGTTCCATTATAAGTCAGTTCTGACCTGACAGCACATAACTAAGTCAAGCACACAACTAATCTTTCCCTGGTCCTATTGATGCACTACACTTTAACACTGCTACTTCCTGGTAAATTAGAACACAAATCCTCCTCCCCAAAATAAGGGAAAAAAGAAAGAGAAGAAGAAATAAGTAAACATAAATCCCACTTTGCCACCATTAATTAAAAATAAAAGAATACTCTGAATATGTACAGCTCTGCATTTTAAACCTATTTAAATTATAACCACTATTACGTCAGTAGAAGTAAAATAGTTCCCTTCTGTTGCTCTGATGCTAAAAAGTTTTACTTGAGAATCAGCAGCATTTTGCTGTAGCAAATAATATGATTTAAAAATAAAAGTAATGGGGAAAGCTTTTTTGTATCTCCTACCAGCTTGCTTTCTCTATAAACTGGGTTTTTTTTAATAACAAAAGCAACTGCAGTGAACAATATAAACCCTTGTGGGTTTTGACATGTTCATGTTGACTCTCTACAAGGCTATTTAAAAAATTCTGGGTTGTAGGACCCTTGCTTTCAACCCTGAGTCTAGTGTTAGTGATACTACTGTGTGTAAAAAGAGATCTCAGGTTCTCCACATGTAACTTGGAGCCACTTTGGGTGTGAGGGAAGAGGGAGATTGGGGAAATAATCCTCTTATTTCTTAACAATTATTTAAAGTAGTAATTCGTTGTGCCAAAATCTGCTGTCTTAAAAGGGGATAAGGAGAAACAGAAAAGCAACCAACTTTATAGCAAAACAAGAGTCTATTGTTCATTCATTTCAAACTGTATAAAATAGCTCTTCAAATACTCATATAAGCTAGGCATCAAAACAAGATCAATCCAATCCAATAATTTTATAGCACCATAATGATAAACTCAGCACCACAAAAACAATGGCTGAACCACATTAGTTAGTATAAATGCAGTGGCAGAAATTCTATTGTTGTATTACCACTATTTTACAAGCCACTGCCAGTATCACTCATTGCACGCTATTTGCATGAGTTGATGTACAATGAAGAGTTACTAGTATCAGCTGTCACCACTGCAAGATATGTCATTACACTTATGCCAGTGTAAGTAACCAAAAGGAATTTGGCTAAAGACTTATTCCATTAATTTCTCATCTTGAATAACTGCACCTTACATTTCTTCCCAGAGGTTAATAAGGAAATTGTGTATCCTGTGGTAAACCCTTCTATACTTTTGAGGAAACTATCCTAAAAGATTTCATTCTGCCCATTCTTTTGCTTGCTTATTTTTACTTAGGCAAGGTAAAGCTTGCCCTTGCTCGAAAGCCAGTCAGAACGGACACTAGGGTTCAGTGCTCATCTCTGTTTATAGTCAAAGAGCCAGCACTGTCTGCATCTGCAGACGTTTCTGTGGACATGTGGCAGACATGACTAGATGCCGGAGTGCATGGGACACTGTTACTTTTCCCACCGAAGGAGTACCTAGTTATCCACTTGAAATTTCTTGCTTTCAAACTGCTAGGTTGGCAAGAGCTAGGTCAGAGATGAGAGCTCGTTCTGTCATGCAGTACTTGGGTCTTGAACTGCTGACCTGCCGGCCTTCCAGTCAGCTTGAGCTACCTCAGTCCATCATCACCATCACCATCACCATCACCATCACCATCACCATCACCATCACCATCACCATCACCATCACCATCACCATCACCATTATTATTATTATTATTATTATTATTATTATTATTATTATTATTATTATTATTATTATTATTATTATTATTATTATTATTATTATTATTATTATTATTATTATTATTATTATTATTATTATTATTATTATTATTATTATTATTATTATTATTATTATTATTATTATTATTATTATTATTATTATTATTATTTACCAAAAGAAATAATCAAGTGGACTGCACTAGAGGTATCCAATGGCAGGTTTTTCTGAAGTTCTTTATAGCAGACTGCCAAAAAAGCGATTCTCGATAGCACGTGAAAGCACAATGTCATAAACCCCCGTCTTTATCACAATCTTCTAGTATAATCCAGTTCTGCATAAGATAAATGATGGTTGAAAAATAAACTCTCTTTGTGTGTGTCCACAGAAAACTCAAAGTCCGTCACTAATGCTTGGAGTTAAACTGAAGCCATGAAAAGGTGTCCATCCCGTTGGCATCTTACCACTTTAAGAAGTTTTTGTTTGGCACTTGTTAGGAAACATTCATCAGACATTTTATAATATGAGTAATTAAAATAATATAGTATTGAACCATTGACCAGTGCTAGGCCATTAATCAAGCAGAATAAATTCTATGATCAGTACTGGAAAATAATAGTATTGGTGATCACTGATGCAGGTAGCCACAATTAAGGAGTTCAGTTGATGAATGAGGGAGCAGACTTTATTTTACACTTAATTGAATTGCTCTGTATGCTTGGTCACCATTGTCTCCTTCCCTATAACTTTTAATTCTTGTTCTTTGGAGGTACACATTTTTAGGCAAAAGCAAACATTAAAACAAAAGAGAGACTAAAATGAAATATGGTTCCAAGATATGTTGCAGTTGCATTGCACATGTGTTGTTTGGACTATAACCTTGAAGTGGTACATACATAGAATCAGCAAAATTACTAACTGAATATAATTCAAGTCAACGTAGACATCTTAGTATTTTGATCCTTGGATGTGAAGAAAACATACTAGTCTTAGTCCCTTCCATCACAGTTTTCCACCGAGAATGACAAACATCAGCATTCTTTATCACATAGCGATTAGAGCCACAAACAACAGAAACCCTTCTGTTTTGAAAATTGCCTATTTCCCATGTTGCAGGATAACTGGAAATAATGACAGTGCAGCACCAGTATGATCTCCCTCCTCATATGTTGATTCCTTTTACAGTAAAACCCCAGGTTATGACAGAGGTCCATTCCAACAGCCTCCATTGTAACAAAAAAAATTTGTAACCCGAAGCATCCTTAGGGATGCATTGAAAAATTAAAAAAATGGTCCTGAATTGATAATTGTAAACCAAAACAAATACATTGAAATTTGTAAACCGAAGCGGCGTTTCCATAGGATTTGCCATTGTAAACCAGAGCAAACTTAAACCGAGGCGGCTGTAACCCAGGGTTTTACTGTACATTAGAATGGCCTGAATAGACCTTTAGAATGGGCCATTTATAGAATCATAGGCTTGGATCTAGTAGCGTGTCATGCTACTGTTAGAAGCAGTTCTATCACCACTGGGATCAGGATAGAAGTCGATTCTTTCTTCCTCTGCTAGCAACTCACATACTTTTAAATTTAGTTTGGGAGAGCTGAGAAATTTTATGATAGCCATGGTGGACAAGGAATACTAGGAATGGATCTAAAAACTAAGTCTGGAATAACATAGTACTGATACTGTAAGAGAAGAGCACAAACGGGAATGCGTTAAGCAGTACTTGTGCCAAAAAGAAGCAAAGTAAAAGCATCTCCAGTTTCTAACATGTTAACTATGTGTCACAAGCTATTTTAAGTGTACTTTAGAATTGAGAAACAATAAAATGTTCACAGTTGTACTGATATGAGTCTGGATTCCAAAGGTAGCTCTCATCTTCATGGCAAAAGGGTATAGTGTTTAGACAAGCAGAAAGGTCAGCAGGAAAGGATTTCAGTGACCAAAATCCTGTTGTTTAGCATAGTAAATCATACTAGAATAGGTCATTGGCTCAATGAGGATATAGTGACTCAGTTCCTTCATAAATTCTATTGATTCAAATGGGCCTACTCTTTTCTCAATTTACTTTAGCATAACAAGTTGCAGTTGGAGTAGGGACATTTGAATTAATATAACTTCTGGAGTTGACTCACTAAATCCCTATTGATTTTGTCGGTCTACTGTAGTGAGATTTCCTATGCTAAACAATAGATTTTTGACCAGTGAAAGCTTGCAGATGAATTGCAGCCAACCCCCAAATCTCTGTTTAATAAGAAAAAGGCTGCCTTAGGTTTTCAGAAGGAAAACAAAGGGGGCTATCAGACTGTATGTACAGCACTTGTACTGCATAGCCTCAGAAGAATTCAAGATAATAAAGTCTATGACACTTGTTTTGCGAAGGCCCTTAGGTGACCCTGTTGAGCTATTACCAACAAGACAAAGCTTGCAGAATTGCAAAGAGGGTTATAATTCAATTGTTTATTCTTAATCTTAATTGACACCATATTTAGGAGAGAATGGAGGAGTGTGTTTTATTAGGGACCTTTTTGAAACTGAAGATTAGAGTTTGCAGTATATAGCAGTCTTTTTGTAAATTTATTTTCACTACTTCAAAAAAGGAAGAAGTCAATGTAGAGGAACATGAAAGCTTAAGAAAACCCAATATTACATTCCCTTTTTGAAATGAGCACTCAAGAACTTGGCTGCATCCCCCAAATTCTTTTCCGTATGCTTCAGGGAAAAAGAAAAGTAGTGATCACTTCGGGTGTTTCTATTTTCTGCAGGCCCTATCAGTGTGGACACTGCTCCCAATCCTTCTCCCAACCTTCAGAACTACGGAACCACGTAGTCACCCATTCCAGTGACAGACCTTTCAAGTGTGGCTATTGCGGTCGTGCCTTTGCTGGTGCTACGACACTCAACAATCATATCCGGACACATACAGGGGAGAAGCCCTTTAAGTAAGTAATCAAAGGCTCAGATGAGCAGGAAGGGAAGTAGACCAGTATGATACTGAACACCATCCATTGGGTGGGATCCCAATCTGGGTTCTGAATACCCAAAAGACTTACAATCAGCCAGTCATTGCCATGGAGCAAGGGCTTTTTCATTAAAATGGCATTTGTGCATGAATACAGCTCATAGACTGCAGCAATCAAGTCATTAAACACATCCTTAAAATCAGGTGCAGACCAGGATTGCATCAATACATACAGGCAAAAATACATAGGTTAGAGATACGTGAAGCACCTGTAATTTATTTAAAAAGGGACCACTTGTTTTGAATGTGAAAGCAGATTCAACAACAAGTATTTTTGTGTCTGAAAGTATCAAAGAGTTGCTTTATCTCAACTGAAGGACCAAAACATGGAGCTCATTTTCTCAGTGGGTCTTAGTATGTGTGGTGAAAGGGGTGAGTGAATATTGGATAGGTGGCATCATGACTATCCAGTATGGTCAAGACCATTGAGCCCATCACATACTAAAAACCTAGCCCTCAACATTTGATCCAAAACCACATTCCCATCTCATGCTAAACCTTAGGATTTCAGCCTATATCTGGCTAATTTAACCAGACTCACTGAGAGAGATATCTATAAACATGAACAAGGATTTATACAAGCAGTTAGCCACAGGTTGCTTAGCTTCCTGATATGTCTGAGCGCCTTGCATTTGTGCATGAAACACAGAAGAAGTAGCAGATAGGAAGAAGGAAGAGTCCAAATTTCCCGGTGTCCAGCAGAGTAAGAATTCAGTAGGGATTGTCCAAGGATTGCCTACATATAATATTGGTATGATAACAAATGGTATCCCATTGAGCCATTGTGTAGGAATCAGATTGATTTTATGTAGTTGCTGTGTAAATAGATTTTAGTAATTAATTGTAGAGGCTTCCGGGTCAAAATGGAAAATAGATTTCTTTTAATGTTAAGGTGTTACTTATGTGTAACCTTGTTGACTCCACTTACTTTCTCCTCTTAACATTCTGTTTTTGTCATGTTTTCAATAAAGCTGTAATTTGCCCCATTTAGAGCCAGCACAACATTGTTGTTTTGTTTGATGCCTCTTTTTCTTTTCTTTACTCCAAACATAAAACAATTTTAATCTACATAAAATGGCAGCCAACCTATATCATTCAGTGCATGAGAATTGCAATGATTTTGGTGTAATCTATGCATATTAAATTGGCACAGGATTATTACCCATAGAAACAACAAGTGCCTATACCGCAGTGAGACAATTCATGCAATGAAAAAGAATTGTAACATTTTTGAGTATAAATTACTGTAAAGATGCAATGCAGGATAATATTTTGTGTGATGCCAAAATTGTTATTCAGTAAGAGAATACTGGGAGTTTTAAAAAAATAAAAATAGGAATGAACCTTGTATACTTTGGAGTATAACATACATAGAATTATACTTCTATAATTATAACAATAAATCAAATGTTACTTTAGCCCCTGATATACCGCAGGTATATATATACATATACATATACATTTCTCTATCAAGTAAAGATTAGATTTTTAAAAAAGATTGCACAGGATGTAATTTGGGGTGTATAAAAAGGATTCTCCCCGTGTATGTTTTTACCTTATTCTAATAGGTACTATGTCTGTGTTTAAATGAATGTCAGATTAATAGTGAGGAAAGATACTATATGGCCATGGCTGTCTAAGTGTACTCCATATGCTATGAGAGTTTTATGAAAGTGACATGAAATATTTTTAGTATAACAATTGATGCATGTATTGGCCATGACGTTTTGGATAAGCTGCAACTTATTACCATGTCACACAGACAACATGTGCCCGTGGTGTCTTTTCTGCATATACAGAATCACAATGCTATTCTGTCTATTAAGATACTGATGGTTAGGTGGTTCTTGGTTTTGAAAAATATATCAATTATATAGAAATATAATGCATTTGAGCATGTACAGGGATCACTTACATAAAGGTGACTTTCAAGTCCAAGTAGAGCTCAGTTCCTTATATTGTGTAAGCTAATCTTATAACTGCATTGATTTTGTGATCTTCATGGTTTAAAAAAATCACAGTTTGCAAGTTTGTCAAGCAATGAAAGGTAGTATATTTTGACACACTAATCCAGTAACTAATCAGTTTTCTAATAAACAATCAGCAATACACTAATGTGTCATCAGCATTTCAGAAACTCCGGAGAGAGGGAGATCTGCACATAGACGTTAATGAATACACTAAAAATCATTAGGTGGTCAATACTTCTGAGTTATTTTCATTGAGCTGATAGGTCTGATACATTAGAGCTGACATTTTACATTTGTCAAGATCACAATGCAGTTTTTAACAGTAGAGCAAGCTGCTAGAATATTCTGAGAGGGGTCATCACAGAAACACATCTTAAAGATATAGACATATTGGGCTGGAACTAGAGATGAGGTGAACTAATATATAACATTATTTTTGAAGATTCTTCAATCATGATTTCCCTAAAATCTGGTTATTGGATACTTTATAACAGTCTCTAATTATATAAATGTATAACTGTCTCTGATATTTCTGTAAAGAGCTGTTTTCTGTTTTGTATAAGGCTTACAAAAGAATAAAAGCAGGTACAAAGGGCAGAAGCTGCTTCATTTTTTTAGGGAGCTATTTCTTTCATAAAGTTCCTGCTGGATGTTATATGCATTATATAGCACAAGTTCAGTCTATATGATTTCTGTGAGCATACCGAGGACACGTTTCATATCATTTGTTCCCCATCTGTATATTCTATAGGCACATAAGGCAGGCAAGGAAGTCACATTATGACAGACCTAGTTCTGTCTTTCTCTGAACCACACACCTCCCTGTCTCACCCACTATAGTAGACCTCTGCATTAACACTATCATTACCTTGTCATGCCACCATCAATGGAATGAATATAAGGTGAATCCTTGAAAGTGTGGGTTTTCCTTTCAAACATCCTAGTACTATATGAAATATTGGGGAACATTTACAAAAACAAAACAAAACACCCAAGCTTAATAATCATCAGCCCCTTTCCCCCATACTCAGCTGCTTGGTAATCTAAGATAGATAACGAGATTTTCCAGTTGCTGTAGAACACAGTGATTATTGCTTCATGGTTGCATGGTGCTTCCAATAGGTAGGCCTGCTGATTTTTAAATTAGCAGGAGGTGGAATTCTATTTGTCATCAATTTCTCCGAGGGATTACAGAGCAGAAAACTGCAGACAAGCTGCTTCTTTGATGGTTCATTCCTAAAAATCTCTTTTTGTTCTCTATCTATTTGAACTGACAGTGATCAGAGCTGTAGTTGGGCAGCCCTCTCTGGAGAAATCACCTTGCCCCCTGTCTATTGACAGATTCCTCTGTTCTGAATCAGACAGGCCTTGTCCCATCATAGGCATCAAGGCCTTGGAAGTAGCCACCAATTAAACCTCTTGTGCTAGGAAAATCTGAAGCCACTTTTGAGTGTCTCTTCTGATTAAGCAGGATAAGATGAAGCCCGTTGCCCCTCCTTTCCCTCAAAGCTGCTCCTCAGCCTCAATTTTCTCTCTTGCTTTCTCCAGGTGCGAGAGGTGCGAGAGGAGTTTCACACAAGCCACCCAGCTGAGTCGACACCAGAGGATGCCCAATGAGTGCAAGCCAATAACAGAGAACACAGAATCAATTGAAGTGGATTAACTGATTGGCTGGTTGGAATTAAACTGCAAAGAAAGTCATGATTAAATGTCATGGACACTTAAGCAAAACCAAAGATTTCCTCTGAGCAACTTTCAATCAGTCCCAGAAAACCAAGAGCAGTAATAAAATAAGTAAGATGTTAAGAGATATTGATCCTGGCATGGAAGTGAAACCAAGGAAGAGATTATTTATTTATGACTAGGAATGAGACTGATTTCAACGGTAAAGAAACACTGGGCCTGCTCATTTCTAGCCCCCTCGCCATGTATTGCTTTGTTTCTAAAAGCTTTTATAATTGTTATTTAAATTTACCAAAGCATCACAGATCAAGGGGTTTTCTATCCATATCTATGACTGCGAATGCACCTGGACTTATTTATTGTTGCACCTTTTTCTTCAGCATGACTCAGTCAACCCAGGCATACACCTTCGTGGCTGAGTTCTCTTGGGTTGCATCACTCTTGACTTGCTTGTAATAATCATAATAAAAGAAGTCATCACATTATAAGAGAGAAGATGCTCCAGGATCACCTTTGTCCTCCTCCAACTGACAAGAGATTGTATTTCTGTTGTTCCAGAACACATATCATGTGCACTTTTTTGTATAAATGTTATTAGCCAGTGCTGCACTGGGCCAGGAGACTTAAGAAATGTTAAATAAACTTTGTCATTACACACACACACACACACACACACACACACACACACACACACACACACACACACACACACACACACACACACACACACACACACACACACACAAATGACAATTGGTAGATGTACATGATGTAAAAATACAAGTAAACACATTTGAAATATGTAGAATTTGCAGACACAGTCCTTTAGTGAATCACATATTATTCATAGTTGATCAACAACAATTTCAGTGAAACACTGACATTTTTACATAAAGGCATCATGCTTGAAAACATAAATGTTAACATGGTACAGCAAGAGATCTTCACATTGATGATACAGCTACTAATCATTTGAAAAGGAAAACTGACAAAAATTGCCCAGGCTTACCATTTTCACAGGCATACAAGGATTCACACAATGCAGATGCAATGTATGACAGTACTGCTATCACATGGAAACAACAGTGCTCCTGTTTTGTAATATGCAATAGAAAGAAAGAAAGGCGGTTTATATAGTGGTTAAATAATTGTTACATTAATCAGGTGATTCCTTGTGTTGATAAAATAATAATTGCCTGTTGTCAAATCAGTTCTGACTTATGACCACCTTTTCAAGGTAGAGAATACTTAGAATGGTTTACCTTTCCCTTCTTCTGGGGTCATCCTGGGACTTTGGAGTTTGCCCAAAGCCACGCAGGTTGGTTCTTCTCCCAAGGACACAGAAATTTCCTGTGATAATGTAGAAGTTGCTGAGCACTGCCAATGAAAGTCTTATTTTGTTCTATACTGTTTAGGTGATTCTAGGAGTTGAAGTTAAAAAGAACTTCAACTTTCCAAAACTGATTGTGTGTAGACTCACCACTTTATGATCTGCCTGTTTTGAGTGATACTGAAAGATAGAAGCTATGTGAGATAATGCCACATTATCTTTCCTAACCAGAGTTTCAAACCCTTGCAAGAAGAGTGAAAGAGTTATTTCTTCTTTGACCTGTTTTTATTTATTTATTTATGGGACTGGCCAGAACATAGAAAGCTACTTCCTAAAAGTTGTTTGTCATGTACCATGATGGAAAGTTGTAACTCATTGTTGTTATTGTTACAAAAAATAGTTATTCGTTCAAGAAAATTGCCAATGATTTGAGGGGGAAATCTCTCTCCTACTGCTCAATGCAATTTTGTTCCTAAAAAGAACTACCAAGAAAAAGGAAAAAAAATCAACTTGATATATGATTATTATTTTTTAGTGAAGTCACAAGTTGTTACTTTACTTTTCTAAGAGAACAACTTTATTTATTCAGTATGCTACAATTAAATTGTAGGTGACATAGTTACTTGTTAAATGTTGCTCCAAGCTCTGGGACTAGCAAAACTTTAGGATTTGGTCTGAAGTGCTAGATTATCATAACAAAAACAAATTTATGAAGATAATCTGGTGTCTTCATGGACTTTTAAAAAAATATAATTTACTTTATTTTAATCATATTTAGCTGAACTGCCAATTTTCGAAAGAAGTTCTTTTTTTTGTAACAAATAAGTATTATTTCATTTTTCATTTCATTTCACTTTATTTTTGTATACCGCTTAACTCAACCAGAGGTGACTCTAAGCAGTTTACAGCAAGGAAAGTACAAGAAACAATAACAACAACATACAAAATCACAAGAATCAAAAATCACACAATAAGCCAAATACATCAATGCAACAAATACAGAATACAGCAATAGCAAGTAATCGACCAACAAATACAAGATGCTACAAGTACAATGACTCACCCCAGCCCCCCCCGAAAAGTCCCTGAGTCGAAACAATAGACCCATTGCTATCATGGCCCCAAGTCCTAGCCAGCAGCAAGAAGATGGTGGCGAGGCATGCCAGGACAACCCGCAGCATCTCCCCCCTGTCTCCACTCCCAGGAGCTGATGGCATGGGCTCCCAGGCAAGACAGGGAGTCTCTCATGGTGATGGTGGCGTCTTCCCTTTTTTGCTCTCTGGGTGGGCCAGCCCGGAAAGTGAAGTCAGCTGCAGGGGGGTGGCGGCATCTCCCACCTGTCTCCACTCCCGAGAGCCGATGGCATGGGCTCCTGGGCAAGACAGGGAGTCTCTCGCGATGATGGTGGCGTCTTCCCTTTTCTGCTCTCTGGGCAGGCCAGCCCGGAGAGCAAAGTCAGCTGTGGGGGGGGCAACGGCATCTCCCACCTGTCTCCACTCCCGGGAGCCGATGGCATGGGCTCCCGGGTGAGACAGGGGGGACATGTCGTCCTTTAGGATAACATCTGGCAACCCTACTTGTGGCGGAGTTGACTCATTGAATGACCACTAATTCAATGGGCTTACTTCAGTGCAGCTTACTATACTAAGCAACAGGATTTCAGCCAACATATCACTTTTCTATAGAAAATGCATTTAAAGCATTGTATAAAATATTAAAATAACAGTAAAACAGGTTTTTTAAAAACTCAACAGGTCTACATCCAGTGTTAAATTAATAAGAACAACTCTGTCCCATCAATTCTGACTTTTGGCAACCCTTTTCAAGGTTTTCTACACAGAGAGTACTGTACTCAGAATCTGTTTACCATTCCTTTCTTCCGATGATGTCCTGGAACTTCAGCTTGCTGACGCTTCTCCTGAGACACACACTGAGGAATCAGATTCCCCCCTCTCTCTGGCTCACCAGTCAGATACCTAATCCACGGAGCTATCCTGCCACAATTGTGTGCATAACATTAGGAGAGTGAAATTCCTGCTACCAGAGTTGTACGAGATTACACCCTTGTGGAACTTAACCAGTATTGGATGGCATTCTTGGAATGCATCTGAAAATTCCAAGCATTAGTATAATGTGTCACAGAATCATTGACTAATTGGAAGGGACCTATGAGGCCATCCCCCTGCTCAGCACAGGGTCTTGAACCAGTACAGCTACATTGTTGGAAAGAGGGCTCAAAATAAGTAAATAGTTGATAGCAATAACAATAAAGCATAAATCAGTTAGAACTATAAAAGCTGCTGTGTTGTGAGAATATGCAAAATGGGGCATACTATCATGGCTCAGACCTGACATTGCTTTACATGTTAATGTGATCAAGGTCCTTTGTGGACTGAAAGGGCAATGAAAAATCCTTCTTCCTAGAACAATGTCCACCAACCTAACCTCTTCCAGATGTGTTCAACTGCAACTGTCCTTGGCCAGCACAGCCATGCTGTTGGGAATGGGGGATGAGGCTGCTGTGAACTTAAGGAGAACTACCTGTGCCTGGTTTTGCCAACAAACAACAGCTAGTTCATTTCCACCACAAGCACTGGAATTTTGACTCTTGTCCCAAAACAAGGGACAAGGCTGCTTTCCTGAAGCTTCTCTACCAAAATTGCTGAAGTATCAGTACATGTTTAGGTATCACTGAACTTTGGACCAGATGCCAGTACAAGTCTCCGCCAACTTCTCTCTTCCTTTGTGCTCCTCCTGTGTGATTAACAGCTGCCTATGCAAACTTTGGTGTATGCAAACCAAGACACAGGACACAGCCTCGGGCTGGGTTAACTCAGGTTTATTGCATCGTGGACAGAGGGAACATGAGGTAATGGCGGATCGATAGCTCTTTATATACAGTAGTAATACATTTGAACGTGGTGCCATGGTAGCCCATTGGCTACTGTCTGCGTGACGTCATTGCGGGTCACGCCCTTCTTGTCCAGGTGTAGGTGGTGGCGGGAAAACTTCCTGCGCTGTTGCCTTTGATGAGTTCGGACCAAGAGAGCTTGGACGCTCGCTGCTGCCAGCTGGTGGTCATTAGCTCGCGTCCTATTACAGGGTTTATATGATACAGCTGAAGGTTACATTGTTGCTATAGGCAAGGTTACATTGGCTCAGATACATTGTAATCCATGTGGAAGGTAAAACCATCAGAACACAACACCCCTCCCCCCTAGGACGAGACAAAGTCTCGAGCCCACACTTAAAACACACTCCCCCCCCTTAGGAGACAAAGTCTCTCAGCCAAGATGGCTTATTTCGAACACGCTGGGGTCTCGATGCGGGCTGCCTCTCCCCGGGTTTGCTACCTTCTCTTTGTCCCCTGGTTTCCTGTCCTGTAATTGGAGAGGGAGACTCGTTAGTGACTTGCCGCGGCTCCGCGGCGTTGTTGGGAGGTGTGCTCTTTCTTAAGGAGGAACCGGGGGCACTGGGGGCTAACGAAAAACCCCTCTTCTCGCTTGGATGGGTGGGGGAACACTCCTGAAAACCCCCCCGGCTCGCAAACTCAAAATCAAAATTACAATCGGGGGCAGCGGTCGCGAACTCCTCTCCCCCTTCCCCGGCCTCTGATAGGACTGGTGTATCAAAAGGGTATGAGTCGGGGCCGCTGCTTCTGCCTTCCCCCCTTGCTTGGGACTGTTGTCCGCTGCTGTCTCCCCCTTGGGTTAAGCGGGTGGGGGAGAACCCTAACGCTGAATCCTGTTGCTGAGCCCCACTGACTGGCCCACTCACTCGGTGCCTCAGTTGGTCTGCGTGCCTCCTCCAGAGGAGGCCGGTGTTAGTCTCGACCCGGTACGACACTGGCCCTGTCTGTTCTACAACCGTCCCTGGTACCCAGGCTGGCCCTGCGCTGGAATAGTTCCTGCAGTGAACAGGGTCACCGGCGGCGAAACCTTTCGAGACTGCCAACCCTATGTTTTTTCCTTTATCCTCGACTCTCGTCGGGTCTAGCCTGGACAGGATCGTGGTCAGTTTTCGCCGCATCAAGAGCTCTGCCGGCGAGTAGCCTGACGCTAAGGGGGTTACCCTATACGCTAAGAGGAACTGGCATACTTGGTGATTCAGGTCCCCCGGGCCCATGCGCCGCAGCGCCTCCTTTGTTGTACGCACCAGCCGTTCCACTTGGCCATTCGTGGCCGGGTGAAACGGCGCGGATGTGACATGCCGAATGGCGTTTGCCTCCATGAATGCCCCGAATTCAGCGGAGGTGAAACAACTAGCGTTATCGCTGACTAAAGTGTCGGGTAAACCGAACGTGGAAAAGACTCTCCTTAGCTGGCTAATTGTCGTGGCGGAGGACGTGCTCTTTACTGGGATAACCTCCAGCCACTTGGAGAACGCATCCACCACCAGGAGAAACATGGTTCCTCGGAATGGGCCAGCGAAATCTACGTGCACTCTGGACCATGGCCCCCTTGCTGTGTCCCATTCCCTATGCGGAAGACGGGCCGCCTCTGGTCGGGATCCCTGGCATGCCTCACAAGTGCCGACCATGTGCTCAATGTCCGCGTCCAGCTGTGGCCACCAGAAGTAACTCCGGGCCAGCGCCTTTGAACGAACTATGCCCGGGTGGCTGACGTGCAGCAGTTCGAGCACCCTCGGCCGCAGGGGCGTAGGGACCACCACCCGTTGGCCCCACAAAAGGCACCCCCTCTCTAGGGACAACTCTAGCTTTTTCCGAAAAAATGGGTCGAATTCTGTACTCGGGGACGATGCCGGCCACCCCTTCTGTACCCATGAACTAACTTTCTCCAGCGTTCTGTCCTTGCCTGTCGCCCTAGCTATGTCGGCTGGTACTATTGGGGGTGCGTCTAAGACCTCAATTAGCAACACCTGGCGGTCTCTTTCTACTCTCGCCTTTTGGTCGTCCGACAAGGGCAAAGGAGATCTCGAAAGTGCATCAGCATGGCTGATCTCCTTTCCGGGCCGGTACTCCAACTCATGTTGGTATGCGTTGAGAAAAATAGCCCATCGCAGCATTCTCGGGGACAGGATCTGCGGCGTGGGCTTGCTTGCCGTGAAAATCCCTAACAGTGGCTTGTGATCGGTCACGATTTTGAATGGGCGGCCATACAAAAAATCGTGGAATTTTTTGGTTCCCGCTACTATTGCTAACGCCTCCCTGTCGGTTTGTGCGTAATTGCGCTCCGCTTGGGACAGGGACCTTGAATAAAACGCAACCGGGGCCTCCCTTCCGTCATCCAACACGTGGCAAAGCACCGCCCCCACCCCCACCGGGGATGCATCACAGACTAGGACCACTGGCCGTTTGGGGTCGAAGTGCGTCAGGATTGCCTCAGATGTTAGGAGTTGCTTTAACTCTTTGAACGCCCTCTCGTGCTCGTCACCCCATATCCATGTCTCCTCCTTTTTAAGTAACCGATGGAGCGGTTCGGCCACGGACGCCTTCCGCGGGAGGAATGTATGGTAAAAATTGAGGAGCCCCAGGAAAGACTGTAGCTCGGTTTTGGATGTGGGGCGAGGGGCCTTTTTTATGGCTGCTACTTTGGATTTAGACGGCTTAATCCCCTCGGGTGTGATCCGGAACCCTAAAAACTCGACCTCAGTTTCGAAAAAGACACATTTGTCCTTCCTCAGTCTCAGCCCCGCTTTCTCGAACACGGTTAGTACTTTGTCCAATCTCTTTGCCAGTTCAGCCTCACTCCCCCCTGTTATCAACACGTCATCAAAATAAGGCAACACCCCCTCCAGTCCCTTCAGGAGGCGTTCCACAAGCGACTGAAAAAGGCCGGGTGCCGAGTTCACGCCGAACTGCAAACGCGACACCTGGAACGCCCCTTTATGTGTAACTATCGTTTGTGCTGCGGCCGTGGCGGGGGTCACAGGGAGTTGCTGATAGGCTTGTGCCAAATCGAGTTTAGCGAAACACTTTCCCCCATTCAGCCTGGCCAAAAGGTGGCTGATCACCGGCACCGGGTATGCATTAGGGCGGATCGCCTTGTTAATTGTACACTTATAATCAGCGCAAATGCGCACCTCCCCGTTAGCCTTTAGAGCCGTTACAATTGGAGTTTCCCACTCCGCGGAATCAACAGGAATAAGAATCCCCTGGCCCACCAGTTTGTCCAGTTCCGCCTCTATCTTGTCCTTGAGTGCGAACGGCACCCTGCGCGGTTTGAGTCTTATCGGGCGGACCTCCGGGTCTAGGTCGAAGGCTACAGGGGGTCCCTTGAACTTTCCGAGTCCTTTCTTAAAAATGGCGGGATGCGCATCGCAAACCGCTTGTATTGGGTCCACCCCCACTGTATGCACTCCCCCTATGAACAAACCTAAGGGCTGAAACCACTGTGTCCCTAGGAGGCTACAACTTCCCCCCTTAAGGACAACTAGGGGCAGTTCCGCAGAATGTCTCTTAAAATTGACCCGAAATTTCCCGACCCCCAACACCGGAATGCTGTTCCCCTGTACGTCTCGTAGCGTGGACCTCAACGTTTTAAGTTTGGGCCGCACGTGGGGGTCGATTTTCAAGAACTCTTTCTGGGGAATTATAGAATAGGAGGACCCCGAGTCAATTTCCATCCTAATAGGGGCCCCTTGTACCAATACCTCAACGAAGTAATGGGACTGTCCCGCGGACACGCTGAACACTGGGGCGTCGTCCTCGCTGTCGTCCGAGACGCGGCCCACGCCATCCTGCTTCCTCGTGGTCTGGGCGCCATCTTTGGGCCTCGCTGGACGGTCCGGCCTGGCCGAACGGTCTTGTGACTGCCTCCGGCCCTCCTTCCGTTTTCTGCATGCCTTGGCGATGTGCCCCCGACGGCCGCAGGTGTAACACTCGGCCTTCCTGAACGGGCATCTCGCGCGCTCATGGGCCGCTCCGCAACCCTCGCAGCGTCGACCACCCTTTCGGACCTTCTGGACCTCCTCGCCGTCGCTGCCTTCCGTAGACGACTTTGAGGCCCGTCGAGTTGCGTGCACCGACTGTCCGGACTTCCCGTGCACCGAATTTTCCGCCTTGCCGGCTCTAGGACGCCACTCACGCCACTGGTGCATCTCGTCCACTCCAGCATTCGTGGACTCTGCGGCTTCCGCGGCCTCTACGACCTCTGCCAGCGTGGGTGGCGGCTCCTTGTTCATCAAGCTGCGCTGCACCTCCTTGTCTTTCAGGCCACACAGCACTCCGTCCCTGAGGGCCATCTCTAGGATGTCGCCCCATTTACAGGGGGCAGCGGCTATCCTCATGGCGGCCACGAATGCCTCAACCGACTCGTCCGGCGCTTGGACTCGCCTCCAAAACGCGCTCCGAGCGGGAAACATTGCCCTCGAGGGACGGAAGCGCTCTCGCAGCAGCTTCATGATGTCGTCCGCCTTAAATTCGCTCACCTTCTTCGGAGCGATGATGCCCACCAGCGTCCGCTTGGTTTCCATCCCGAGCATTCTGGTGAGGATGGCCCTCTTCCTCTCCTCGTCGTCTCCCTTGACTTTGAGTTCCACCAGTGCCGCCTGGAAGTCCATCTCAAGCAGCTCCCAGTCTTGCGGTTTGGTGATGTTGAACCCGCTCTGTGCCCTGGCTGTTCCGTGGGGATCCATTGATCCCACCTTCGTCGCCAATTTGGTGTATGCAAACCAAGACACAGGACACAGCCTCGGGCTGGGTTAACTCAGGTTTATTGCATCGTGGACAGAGGGAACATGAGGTAATGGCGGATCGATAGCTCTTTATATACAGTAGTAATACATTTGAACGTGGTGCCATGGTAGCCCATTGGCTACTGTCTGCGTGACGTCATTGCGGGTCACGCCCTTCTTGTCCAGGTGTAGGTGGTGGCGGGAAAACTTCCCGCGCTGTTGCCTTTGATGAGTTCGGACCAAGAGAGCTTGGACGCTCGCTGCTGCCAGCTGGTGGTCATTAGCTCGCGTCCTATTACAGGGTTTATATGATACAGCTGAAGGTTACATTGTTGCTATAGGCAAGGTTACATTGGCTCAGATACATTGTAATCCATGTGGAAGGTAAAACCATCAGAACACAACACAAACTCAGCTAGTATGCCTTGAGCAGACTGTTTACCCCGAAGGAGCGTGTAATCCCTTTGCAAGTACAAGCACTCCACTTTAAGTGGTTTTTACAACACCAACAGAGATGCCTATATCATCTAATTACTTTTGAAAAAGAGCTTTTGAAAGCTTGATTTTAGGGTGACTCTGTACCTATGAAATCATTTTGGGTTTTCCTTAATAAAATTGTCTGTCTTTAAAATATTTTAATAAATTTGGTTGACAGTTCAATCATGTAGTATCCTATATCTACTTAAGTCATTATGGCTGGTTTCACAGTGTAATTATTTTTTTCTGTCCTGTTTTCTTCTCAGCTCAAACTAAACAAGCCATCATTACCCATTAACATTAAACTCAAAAGGAATACTTGTGTTTGTCACATAAAAGGGGTACACAGAAAGGGCATCCTCAAAGACTGTGGTATTTTTGACCCACAATTGGGCATACCCTGTCCTAGACATGGAAGAGGAAGAAGTCACATAAAAACACCAGAGTATTCTGTGGCACCTTAAAAACCGAACTCATGCACATGGGCAGAACCTGTGAGCTGGTACCTACTTGATCAGTGCCTAACTAAAGCTTATATCAGAATCAGCATTACTTTTGAAAATACTCTATGATTGTTCAAGCTAATGCAAATTGTATGTACCATAGAGTTAAATTCAAAGAAAGGGGATGCTCTAGGTTGATGAAAACCAGTGGATCAGGGATTTACAGTACAATATGAACAACATAGAGTTTGGTTCAAATTTGCTTATACAGGCCACCCTAGCCCACATCAATATGTTCAATATCCATCGTTTGTTATCTGCAAGTCTAAAAATATTCAATAAATGATCCTGAAATATATAATATACAGTATATGTATTTCTATGTCACATTGTCTGAAATTTAAAACATAGGGTTCACAGTTATCAGTGGTTTCAGCTATCCATTGTAGGTGTTGGCATATATACCCCACAGATATGGGGGGACCTGTATTTTTTTATATTCAAATTTCACATTTATATGCCGCCCAATCAGGTAAACCTGACTCTGGGCGGCTCACAACAAGTTAAAACACACATAAAACAATACAACCAATTAGGACTTAAAAGGCGAGGGGTGCCGGGAGGAACTTTGCTGCCACGCGCTCGGCCCCGGCGAGGGCAAAGAGGTCCTGCCGGCCACTCCATCGGCCGGCGTCCTGGTGCTCCGCCCTCCCCCCCTCGCCTAGGACTTAAAAGGCGAGGGGTGCCGGGAGGAACTTTGCTGCCACGCGCTCAGCCCCGGCGAGGGCGAAGAGGTCCTGCCAGCCACTCCATCGGCCGGTGTCCTGGTGCTCCGCCCTCCCCCCTCGCCTAGGACTTAAAAGGCGAGGGGTGCCGGGAGGAACTTTGCCGCCACACACCTGGCTACTGGCGCATCTGGTACTTTGGTAATTTTGTTATATTATGTGATGTTTTCATCCTTTGTGATTCTATTGTAATTATTGATATATTATTTTGATGTGGTGCTGATATTTGTATTATTGTTGACTGTCCTGCCTTATACTGTATTTACTTATAACATTGTATTTATTATTATAATTTGAATATTGTATCTTTATGTAAACTCTGTGGGGTGTCCCAGGGTCATTTATATGTTGTTAGCCACCCTGAGTCGGCCATGTGTTGAGTAGGGCAGGATATAAAATTGAATAAACATAAACAAACAAACATAAAACCCAACATACCCACCCACCTACCCCCTTCCTCTTAAAAACCCACATTAAAAACTGCCTTCATTGACAATTAAAAGAAATGGGGGCTTAAGTTAAACAAACTTCACTCCCATGATTGAAAAAAGGATTGTAATGTAAGTGGGCAATCCTGAAAGAGAATTTGCAAAATGTCTTGGATAAAAAGAAATATACAGGCCAGAATCCTATTGCCAGTATACACTTGTGCAAAGAAAGTTGCATTAGTCTGAGTAGCAAATTGCCCAATCACTAATGAGATGCTGGTTGCATTCCTACCCATACCCGCTGGTCACATGATCAGGCATATGCCCAGGAATGTAACCAGTACCTGGCAAGATTTCTTGATGTCCTTTATAGAGGAATAAATCAGCAATAGGACTCTGGCCAAAGATTTGTGATGGGTTTCCTCTTACAGTCTTCTTTTAAAAATAATAATAATCAGAAATAACAATTTTATCCTTAATTTTTGTTTGTTTGTTTGTTTCAATTACATCCTGCCCATCTGGGGTAGTCTCCAACTCTGGGTAACATAAAAAAATTAAGAATTTTTTTACAAATAACAATATAAAATTAAACATAATGTAATACACACAAAATAACAAACAATAAACCAAACAGAATACATTTGTAGACAATAAGCAATATTTAGTTTAGGTTTGGAAGTAAATTCCATTTATTTCATTGAAATTCCATTTATTTTACCTAATCTAGACTTTAGCTGCATATAGCACAACTTTTCAGGATAAATCTAAAGGGAAAGGAAACAGGCCAGGCCACCATTCAGGGAAGTTACATTTATGCAGCATAAAATTAATCAAGATTGCTTAGGAATATTTTAATCATCATTGTTTTATTTTGGGCAAACCTAATCCCAAAGATATTAAGCAAAATTTATGTTATTTATTTATTTATCTCTCTATTTATTGTTATGCTTATACTGTATATTACCCACCAGCAAGCTACTCTGGGTGATGAACAGGAAGTAGTTAAAAACATAATGAACAAAAAAAATGTGATCATACCCCAGATTAAAAAAAAGCCATAACTGGCAAACTACAGAGCCTGCATGGGAAACCCAAAGACCAGTCAGTAAAAGAATGATGATGCAGACCTCTGTAACACAACTGGTTGCACAGCAAACCTTGCCACAATGCAAGATGGAAAACAGAAAAGAACCTGCTGAAACAACGGGGTCTACCCCCTCAGGGTTTGCAATTATGTATGTAATGAATGACACAGTGTACTAGCCAAGGTATCTTACGTATGTTTTAAGATAGAACAGTTAATGACCCCATTAATTTCAGAGACAAATTCAACTTTGGTGAGATTTTTGAAATGGTACCCGTGTTAGTCTGTGTTTCAAGGATATCAGAGTAAACGAAACGAAACGAAACGAAACGAAACGAAACGAAACGAAACGAAACGAAACGAAGCGAAACGAAACGAAACGAAACGAAACGAAACGAAACGAAACGAAACAAAAAAAAACAAAACAAAACAAAACAAAACAAAACAAAACAAAACAAAACAAAACAAAACAAAACAAGTTCTGGCACTTTAAAGACTAACTGCTGTATTTTAATGTTAGCCTTCGTGGATCAAGTCTGATAAGTGGGCTTGATCCACAAAAGCTAACATTAAAATACAGCAGTTAGTTTTTAAAGTGCCACAACTGTTTTTTGTCTTTTTGTTTTGTTTACTTTCTAATTTTAATTTAAAATCCTAGTAGCTTTGCCTTACTGGTATGCTTCAGTAGACTGGTTAAAGCACCATAGATTAACTCCAAATCTACTTCTGATGACAGCCTACAAAAGAAATGGCCAGATTCTGGCTCTCTATGTTAGGCCATAGCCAACAACGGTGGATTAAGAGAGTTGAAGTCAATTGTGTAGACCAGGGTTTCTCAACCTTTGGTTTTTGGACTTCAATTCCCAAAGCCCAAAACACTGATCAGCCAATATACTGACTTAGGCTTCTGGGAATTGAAGTCTCCCTGTAGACCTGGCCCCCACGTTGGGAACCACAGGTGTAGACAGTTATCTACTGACTATTACTTCAAAGCTACATGTTATGAGCTCCTTTTCATTACTATTAATTACAGAAGGTTGCAAAACTAAAAGCATAAGACAACATGTAGGGAAAGCCCAATAACCATTTCTCTTTTTTAATAATACTGATGCAATATCATGGAAAACCACACCCTCACCATATGCCAAATCTGTATGTTTATTTATTTATTTATTTATTCAATTTGTATCACCGCCCCATTGCCGAGGCAAATCTGGGCGGCTTAGAAACAATCATAAAAACATACAAGTTAAAAAGCGTCCCTACAACAATTAAAATCATAAAAACCATTTAATGTTTAAGCCATAAAATACCCTCCCATATTCACAGTAGGTTAAAACTAAGCTGAAACCCAAACGGTCATTCATATAAGACAGCAGGGGGTGGGGGTGGGGGTGGGGGTGCACCAGCAGCAGCACCCCACATCAGCTGAGACAGCCAAGTTTTTAGGCTTTTCCTGAAGGTCAATAGCTCTGTATGGAGGCGTAGCTCAACCGGTAGAAGGTTCTATAGAGCCGAGGTAGTTGCCGAAAAGGCCCTCCTTCTACTGCTAGAGAGGCGAGCCTCTCTAGTCGATGGCACCATTAGAGAGACTGTCAGGTCTGCTCTGGTGAGATGGGTAGATGTCCTTGGGGCAACGCGGTCTCTTAAGTAACCTGATCCACTACCATGTAGGGCTTTAAAGGTAATCACCAGCACCTTGAATTGCACCCAGAGGCACACCAGCAGCCAATGCAGCTCCTGCAGCAGGGGAGAAGCATGGGCTGGACATAGCGTCCACACCCCAGCACCGCGTGGGCAGCCGCATTCTGCACCAGTTGCAGCCTCCGGATAGTCATCAAGGGCAGCCCCATGTAGAGTGTGTTACAAAAATCTAGTCTAGAGGTGATCGAGCATGTGTGAGTATATGGTGTATTGCTGAGTTCAGTGTATCTCTAAGGTCTTTAAAATCAACTCACAACATAGAAAAAATATTTTAAAATATTCTGATAAAGCATTACTCAAATGATTTGCCCAGTAACTCTGGTTTACTCCAGCTTGTAGACCAGTTCAGCTTGGAGACTTTAATTGGAGCATCAGCCTACTGATTCTCAGCAGCAAACAATCTAAAGAAAAGGAAAGGATTTATAAATATAATTTGTAGCAATAAATAAAGCAATACAGTAACTTTTTCAAACATGTGTGTCTGTGCGTGTGTGTGTACTTATTTATTTATTTATTGTCATGGAAAAAGAGAATGGACGCGCGCCCGCAGCTGATACTTCGGGCGCTCCCCTTTGCCTCCCCCCTCCCTGGAAGGAGGAAGGCAAGATCGCGCAAGCACAACGAGGCACGAGCGAGACCCTTTAAAAGGGGATCGCGCACCTCACACCATGCTTTCTATTTCGGCAAGGCCAGGGCGCATTTGTACCCTGTCTTGCCGGCTTTAGGGACTGCGGCACAGCGGAGAGAAAAAGGCCCGCCTGCTAATCCGGGTTACCATTCAGTTCCACGCACATCCCTACCTACAGGGGGTTTCTCCCTTCCTTTGGGGGATCACCTGCTCCCAGCTACCAGAGAAAAGGTTTGGCACCGGGAGTATGTGGACATATTTAGCCTTCTGAGCCATGAGCCTATTAAGGAAGATAAGGAGGACAAGGATGAGCGGGACAAGGGGTTGCTTAGGTGCAGAAAGCCACCTAGGACGTGGGCTAACTGGCTGCTGGCCTTTCTCATTCATGCGAGCTCACCCTGAGCTAGCTTCACAACTTTTCCAGTACCTAGATATTATCTATAGGGCTTACATTGACTTTCCTGGGCCGGCATGGCTCATGTATGAAGAGAACTTTCCTATGCGGGCCACGCTTCACCCAGAAATGAGGTGGGATGAACCACACCAGCTGCTTTTTCTGCAATACATGGCCCCTTCTTGCCCCATGTCAGGGGACAGGTATGACTGTGGCCACATGGTGCAACATCCTGGCCCTGCCCTGCTTCCTTCACTGACTTCCGTTTGAGGGCTGGCCCACGGGACATTTGGCCTATACCAGTTCTGCATGCATTGCAATTTATGGTCCACTTGAAAGGTACCGGCCTGTCACCACGGACCATCTGGGGTCGCCTTTCTGCATTGGCCTTTGTGGCCAAGGCCTCATGCTATGAGGACACTCTTGGGGATTTTAGAATATGGAAGGTCCTAGAGGGCTGGACTAGGGATGACATCCTGTTTCTCCTGCCGTACTTCTCCATTTAGCGTCCCTCTGGTCCCTTTTGTGCTTGACTCATTATGAGGCCATGCTATTCCACGCAGCCACTTTGTTAGCTTTCTTCGCAGCATTGCGAGTCAGCAAATTGATTCCCCTTTCAAGATTTGATACTTCTAGGAAGTCCCTCGAGGTTTCAGATGACTCATTGACTCTGGGGTCGCTCCAAATTTCTATCAGGAGTTCCAACACCGACCAACTTGGTCAAGGGGAGGTTATAGTTCTTTTTCCCTGTGGCGTTAGAGATATGTCCTTTGCTAGCCTTGTCCCACTTCTTGGATGTTCGTGGATTCCAGCCTGGCCTGCTTTTCTGCTACCAAGATGGACTCCCCTTGATAAAATATCAGTTTTGGAAGGTCACTGGGGTTGCCCTGGGTAAGGTTGGATTGCAGGGCACCCAATACTGTACACACTCGTTCAGGATTGGTGCCGCATCCATGGCTTCTGCCCTGGGGTATTCTGACTGGGATATCAGGTGCATGGGGCGCTGGGCTTCTGACCAATTTAAGTCATCCTCTTTCGAGTTGACTACTTTGCTGGCTGCATGTTGTCTTCTCTTTTGCAGGAACCATGCCCAGGTCATCGATTGCCCGTGTCTGGATTGTTTGGCACAGCTTCATCTGGTGGGCCGCTCGCTTTGCGGCTTCCTCATCTTGGGGCCTCTACCTTGGTCTTCAGGGATCTGCCTACCTGATGTGGCAGGGATTCCGCGGGATGAGGTGGCACCAGCTGTCGTCCTTTGTTTTAGCCTCCTGGATGTATTCCTCCAGATGTGTTTGGATCTGGGCGGCAACAACCTGGGCCGGGTCATGGGTCTCAATTTGATCATGTCCATCTGGTGGGATATTGGCATATTTCACCAGCAATGGCCTAACATCCGCTTTATATGGTTGAATATGACCCCATGGGAAGCTTATCGCGGGTGTCCTGATCCCCGCCCTATTGATAGGGCCCACCAGGAGGTCAACCAGTCGGTGGCTGCTTACTTATGGCAGGAAGGCATTGGCATGGTGGTGGACCACCATGGGCTCCAGCTTGAGGATGACCACTTGTTCAGATGAGATGGGGTGCACCTCTCCAGCGCTGGTTTAACCATGTTTTTGGCAGATCTGCATGCGGGCCTGGTGACCAAACATTCGGTCTCGGGGGGGGGCACGGTGAGCAGTAGGTTGGTACACATTTGCTGGACCAGCAGAATTAACAATAATCCATTGATGGGGGCTGGTTAATCAAATGCAGACCAGGAACCAGAGTATTCCAACCTTGGCAGATTGGAAACCCTAACGGGTGTTCAACCAAATTAAGTCAGGAACAAGAAGAACAAATATCATTCTGACTAGGGTTCTATCAATTTGACATTATAAATTGATAAAAGAAATATTTGACAAGCAAATTGAAAATTTTGGCTTAAAAGTAAAATTGCCCTTACCAGTGCTGCATCAGCCCATTGCAGACTAGTTGAGTTAACCAAGTTACGAGTTAATAAAGAGGCCCAATTTTTATAACCAAACAATTGTGTCTGAATCTTTACTAGGGGGTGGGTGAGGCAATGGCAATATCTCCATTTTGATAACAAATCTCCCTATGGTGCGTTAAGAGAAACCACTAGTCACTTAAAGTCATGTGTCTTTCCTATCTTATCATAGCACTTGAGGATACATAATGCAGTTACTATGGAAGTCAGTTTCTCTTTTTTATCTTTTACTGTAGCAACATTGTTAATCATGTAGAAAAAGGCTCATTATAAAGAAATGTGATTGGGTGTGGAACCTCAAATTTCAAAGCATCTGCATTTTTTTGGCAGGATATCAAATTGTATCCCACTCAAATTTATTCTGTAGAATGACAGTGTATATACTAGGAGATATTCAAAATCAAGTTTCTCTGTGGTGGTCTTCGGAGTTCACCACAAACTGAAATAGTAGCACAGCACGTGGCAGATTCTTTGTTTTGTGTATACTTCCAGTGCAGGTTAGAATCCTGATTTTCCCATGAGCTACATTGCACAAAACATTTCTGTGAGTAGATAAGGCTTCCATCTGCAGACTTCTGGCTGTTGAGATGGGCAACTTGGGCCACAGGCATAATCTCAATGCCTGCCTGAATAAAACTTTAATAACAGTTTAGGGAGTGGTTTGTGTTTGATGAGCCAATGTACTATAGCCAATAGAGTGATTAACAAGGACTCAGGAGACCTGGTTTCCACTTGGATATGAAATTCACTAACTGACTTTGGGCCAGATGCCCAGTCTCTCCCTCTTTCAACCTCATCTACTCTCATTCATTTGTTCCTTTCATTTGAAGGAATGAGAGATAGAATAAGAGATAAGGAGCTTGAGCAGTGGTTCTCAACCTTTTTTTGGCCATGCCCCACCTAAGTGTCACTAAAAACCCAATTTCCCCCATGACATATAATTCTTATTATTCAAAAAGTGAACTACTATTCACATGGAGGAAGTCTAAAAGGCCATTAACTGTTAATAACTCAGTTTTGAATTGTCCCCCCTAAAAATCAAATTGCTCCCCTGTGGGGATTGTACCTGAATCACTTTCTTGATACAATTCTGCCTGTAAAAACAAGTGTGTAAAATCCCACAGAGTAGCTAGGTGAGGAACAAAAAGAAAAGAAAATTAGAAAAGTTTTAAATAAAAAACAGCGTTCCGTGCGCTCCGGTGTCTAGTCATGCCTGCCACATGACCACGGAAACGTCTGCAGAAGCAGACAGCGCTGGCTCTTCGGCTTAGAAACAGAGATGAGCACTGCACCCTAGAGTCGGATACGACTGGCTTTCGAGCAAGGGAAACCTTTACCTTTACCTAAATAAAAAACTCATGGGGGCAAAATTAGAATAGGAATGTCCACACCACAAACAAAACTAAAGTGCATGACATTACTTCTGGGAGCTGTGGAGAAAAGGACTGGGAAAGGAGAAGCAGCTAAATGGTGTTATCCTGCAAACTAAAATGAGATTAATTGCATTTATAAATGAAAGTTACCTAGGTGTGTGTGATAGTATCTTGAATAAATTCCCAGACAATTTTGAACTGGAGGCAAAAATGTTAATCTTATTCAATTTGAGACCTTTCAGCTAGTAGAAACGGAAATATAACCAAACCCAGTCTCTAAGGCAGGGGTTCGAAACCTTTTTACGCCATGGGCCTGACCACACCCTTCGGACAGCTGAGTGGGCCAGACCACACACCACAGAAACAGAAGTAAGTGCACCTGCTTCCACATTTACAGCAGCCATAGGCACATTTACAGCTGACATAACCGTGTTTACATGTGAATGGGTGCATTTTATGGCTGTCATAAACATGTCCACTTCAACTTCCGGGTATGGTGCCAGCGGCAGGCCACATGATATGGTGCCATGGGTGGGCCATGGGCCATGGGTGGGAACCTCTGCTCTAAGGATTCAACTACTGTATTGATAACACACTAGACAAGCAGACCATACATTTTTCTTTGTGTCTTTTGGTTACACTGCTACTCTATGCTTCCATGTTTGGGCTAGTTTTTAATAAAACTGCTTGCAGTGGATATCACTGAGACAGACTTCCTGGACTAAGTTTACTGTCTGTCGTTCAGCATTGACCAAATTAACAGAATTCTGTTTCTAGCCTCAAGGACTTGAGACATTCCCTCCCTCCTCCTGTGTTTTCACCGATCTTCTTCCTTTTACTGTTCCACAAGTTTCCAATCTTTGTTTAATTATTCAAAAAACCACCCCATACTGAACATGTTGCATCCCAAAGATGGAGTGAGACCACCTTTTTAATCTTTATTGTTCCTGTGTACCCCCTAGTGATCTGTGAATAAAATGTTTTTCTTTCTAATTAAGACATCTTTTTAAAGAAGGTTTCTTCTATATTAACTGCTGGATATGATGAGCAGGGGAATCTGGGAGGCTTATAGCTATTGTTTCCACATGGTTTCTGTATTTCTTAACTGAAAAAAGAATTCACCAAAAATTTAAAATTTTCCTCACTTCTCCCTGCTTCCACCCTTATTTCCCCTATGCCCATTAAAAATCAGCATAAAAATAAGACAGTATGTTGAGATCAGGAGTGTAACTGGGTTCTCAGTTTCTCACAGTTTCTTAGATTTCACCCATTTTTCTGATCCATCTAGAGGGAGATAGAAAAGCAGAATCAGGTTTCGGGACACATATCCATTACTGATTGGCAAACTCTGTGCATAGTTCCCAACAGAATAAAATACCATCTAGTACTGTAGGAATGTGCATTGGAGCATCAGTCACATCAACATTGATTTAACCATTTCTCTGTCCAAAGGAAGGATTCATAGGGAGTTCTGCCTCCTGGTTCCCTTCTATAGAACATTTGAGTGGATATTTTGGACCTAAAGTAATTTGTCAAATCGGAATCAACTTATTCTCTGTAGAGGGAGAATACTCTTATATTGCAAATGGCTCCTCAAACCACAGCTGAATGCAAACAAGTGAGGGATATTTTTGAGGCAATTGTTGCCACTTCACAATACTGTATTTCATATGACGTTTCATCTTAGAATGGACATGCTATAACAACACCTGAATTATTTCAAACAAGGCATAGTCACATTTTGTTCTGAATACTGCAGTGGCTCAAGTTGCTAAGACGCTGACTGGGAAGCGGAAGGTCAGCAGTTCGATTCCCGAGTACTGCAGGACGGAAATGAGCTCCCGTCTTCATCCCAGCTCCTGCCAACCTAGCAGTTTGAAAGCAAGAAATTGCAAGTAGATAAATAGGAACCACTTCAGTGGGAAGGTAACAGCATTCCGTGCGCTCCGGTGTCTAGTCATGCCTGCCACATGACCACGGAAACGTCTGCAGAAGCAGACAGCGCTGGCTCTTCGGCTTAGAAACAGAGATGAGCACTGAACCCTAGAGTCGGATATGACCTGCTTTCGAGCAAGGGAAACCTTTACCTTTACCTTTACTGGATGAATGTCTCTTCATGCATTGATAGGAGTTATTGCTCATTTGGGAATTACATGGTTCAATGCAAATGAATGTTGAAAATGTAGAAAGAACAATGCTATTGTAATTAGAATGCAAGAAAGGTTGCTTACATTCCTTTGAAAAACCATGAATCCTTCATATAAAGATTTTGGTTTTCCTTTTTTTAAAGGACCAATTAAGTCATATATGTAATGGAATTCTTATGCCATAAACCAGGAGTTCTCAACCTTTTAAAGCTGGGGGCTGGGTCATACTCCCTCAGACAGCTTTGGGGGCCTGACGACCATTTTGCCATTCCTTCACCACATGGCACTTCCTGGTGTGGTGAAGGTGGTGGTGGGGCCACATGAAATGGCACCACAGGTTGCAGGTTGAGAATCCCTGTCATAAACCATAGGATTATGTTGTCTTAAAAAAAATTAAACAGAGGCCCAAATGAAGATGGAGAAAAATATGTTCTATAAATACACTTGATCAATAAAACATTTAATTGTCATTCATGGTTTCTTTGTTTTTCCCAAATCACCAACTAAAATGCAAATGGCTGTGTGAGTAGGATGTTTGGTTGGCTCAGTGAGTATGAATAAGGAATGTCCCTGCCCACTTTGGACATGGGCCCCACCCACCACTAGTTTCATCCAGCACTTGTCTAGCACACAGCTACCAATCACTAACAGCTGAAGACACACAGACTTCAGAATGGACTAATACTGATGTTTCAGAATGAATGGGCAGGCAACCTAATCCTTTGCATCAGATCAACATTTAGCTTTGTATATTACTTTCAAAAAAGCAATTTGTTACCACTTATTTATTAGTTTTTGCTGTTTTTTTTTAAAAAAAACCATAAATAGACAAGCACTACCCAAAATGACCTAAAAGCAATGTTTCAGAAGTAACCTATACATACCTGTCAACTTTTGGATTTGAAAATAAGGGAAATTTTGGCCACACCCCTCTGTGGGTATGGCCAAATCCATGGGCATGGCCAAATATAGCCATGTGACTTGCTGGGCTCTAGTCATGCCTGCCACATGGCCATGAAAATGTCTGGAAACACAGACAGCACTTGCTCTTTGGCTGTAAATGGAGATGAGCACTGCACCCTAGAGTTGGATATGACTGGCAGATTTTACTTTCTTAGGATCAAAGATCTGATGCTTGGGAAACAAGTTATGAGAAACCTGGGGAACATAGTGAAAGTAGAGGCATCACCTTGCAAACAAAAAATTGCACAGTCAAAGCAATCGTATTCCTGGTGGTAATGTATGGGTGTGAGAGCTGGACCATTAGGAAAGCTGAGCGCAGAAAAATAGATGCCTTTGAAATGTAGTGTTAGAAATAGGTCGATCCTAGAAGAAATCAACCCTGACTGCTCATTAAAGGTTAAATAGTAAAAATGACGCTAAAGTACTTTGAACATCAAATGAGAAGAGAGGATTCACTTGAAAAAGCCTTGATGCTGGGAAAGGTGGAGGACAAAAGAAGGGGGTGGCCAAAAATAAGATGCCTAGATGGTATTGTAGATGCAATGGGCACAAAGCTGTGTGGGCCAAAGAACCCTTTCCCCATTTTCTTGAGGGACTTTTGTTTTGTTTTATTTCTTGTTTGCTCAGTGGCTTAAATGACTAACATGCTGACTGGGAGGCAGAAGGTCAGCAGTCTGATTCCCGAGTACTGCAGGACGGAATGAGCTCCCATCTTTGTCCCAGCTCCTGCCATCCTAGCAGTTCAAAAGCAAAAAATTGCAAGTAGATAAATAGGGACCACTTTGGTGAGAAGGTAACAGTGTTCCGTGTGCTCTGGTGTCTAGTCATGCCTGCCACATGATCATGGAAATGTCTGCAGACGCAGACAATGCTGGCTCTTCGGCTTTGAAACAGAGATGAGCACTGAACCCTAGAGTCGGATACGATTGGCTTTTGAGCAAGGGCGACCCTTTACCTAACTCAGATCCCCTTACACAACCATGCAAGCACACACACACACACCTCTCCCAAGTTAACTCTAGAACAGAAACGGAACACACACACCCTCTCTCTCTCTCATATAGTGTAGGAATCTCTGACTGTGATGGCGAACCTTGGCACTCCAGAAATGACTGTCTTTCGAGCAAGGGAAACATTTACCTTTAGCATATAGTGAGCAAGCACCATCCCCCCCCCCAAGTTAACTCTAGAACTATAGAAATGGAATCCTCCAGCCAGGACAGAGGCAGGGGGCAGAAACAACTCAATAAAGCATGAGAGTGAGAGAGAAGTCTCTGCCCCCAGACCAAGAGCTGATTTGCCCCTGCATATATGAAATATTGCTCACCTCTAGAGTAGATTCCCGTCCCTCCCAGCATGAAACGAAGCCGCCATATTGGCCATGTGACTGGCAGGAAAATGAAAGAGAAACTAACTACAGAACGCCCCCCCCCCCCTTCTCTCTCCCCTTCCACAAGTGAAAAGCCACACAGCAACCTCTGGTGGCAAGGAAAAAATACTGCAGCTTCGCCTGTGAGGGCTCTGGTCAGGACATTTCTTTTTTAAAAATAAGGGGAAATATGGGGAAATCAATAAAACGGGAGGGGGCAGGAAGAGGGGTAAAAATAAGGGGTTTTCCCGGGTAAAACGGGATGGTTGACAGGTATGAACCTATAAGCATTTCTTGTTATTTTAATATATATTTTTAAAAAATACCATGTTATCCTCTGAACTTCCAAAACTTCCTTAACAGGTGCTTTTATTGCCTGTTTCCAAAACAGGTGACATTTCATACAGTACTTCATACAAAATTCCATTCTAATATTCTGAATTCTTGCATTATTATTGTTAATCAGCACGTCACAGAAGGGTTCCTGGTAGATCTTAACTTACATGGATCACCATTCCAATGGTCCATAAGAAAACACTGAGATTTGTTTGATATCTGATATCATGCTTTAACGAAAACAAATTTTTGAAACCAAATCTGAAAGCTTTACCCAAGCTCCCCTGTGATATACCTTTGCTTCCTTTTAGAGCCTGATTTCTTGTGGTCATACATGTCAAGAAACAATGACAACATTAACTAAGCCTTTCTCTCTCTTTTTTTTCCATTTAGAAAAATACTACTTTAATCTCAGAACAACATGTCATTTCCGTGGTTTCATTTCTCATGCTATACGACCTTTTGTATAAGCACCAGAACCAACATGGTAGAATAATTGTGTAAAACTACTGTACTTGAGAAAATATCCAGGTAATTGGCCCACAGACTGCCTGCTGCTTTACAAGTAGCCTGGATAGTCAATCATTCAAAGCAAGGCAGCTTTCATGATGCCAAGAAATGCCTTTAAAGAAAGAAACTGTATGGAGCCAGGCTGCATCAGATTATACTCCCCGCCCCCATCTGTGCAATCAGTCATGAACTAATGAGACACAAATGTTTTGAGTAGAAGGTAAGAATTAAGTCAGATCCACAAGGTCAGGAGCCTCAGGAGAACTGCATGAAACCTAAATTCTTGAGTTCACCTTCTCACCTTTTCTACAGCAGAGGAGTGGCTGAGGGCTTAGAACAGAAGACCCTAATGTTGAGCGTGTCTCACATTAGAGGAAGCATGTTAGAATGTTCTTCTTAAACTAGCTCTACTTCTAAGGGTATGCTGAAGATATTGGCCAGCAGGCCATTAAAATGAAAGGCTTCTGAGCCAAGAAGGTTCTTTTGAGCATCCAACCAAACTAGCATCTTCTTCCAGAAAAATGCACACATAGATGGGTGTGTCTTCGGAGAAGCAAGGAAAACCCTTTGCATGCCAAATTATATTTTTTTAAAAAATTAGGGCTGAGCATGGGTCCTCCATCCATATCCGTCAAGTCGCGGTTTTGGAAATCCAGGAGCCAGGCCTGCATGTGCAGTAGGTTTCCAGGCGCCAGGCAGGAAATGGGTTACTGTGCATGCGTGGCCATCAGAGGCAGTGGCTACTTTCCCCGCCATTCAAAATACGGAATGGCGGCAGGAAAGTAGAGGAGTGGGTGTATAAAAATGGGAAATCCTAGTCAATACTGGATTCTTGACAGGTATGCCTCCATCTGATATGGAATACAGTTTTGTGGCTTTTGAAGAGAACCCTATTTTGACCACAATGATTTGTATCCCATATCCAAGTTGAAAGACTTCTATTTATCTGTGCTGGGGGAGGTGAGACAGCTATAATATTTCATGTTTCATGTATGTCAAATTTTGCCCTGATGTGCATGAAATCTGTGGGGAAATAGACACCAAAAAGGGAAGGAAACTGTCCAGCATTAGGAGTTGTGTACTAGATATATTTAAAGTCTGCTCTTTATTTATTTTTTTAAAAAAACATAGGATGAAGTGAATTGAGCTCCATCTGATTTGATTTGTTTCAGATCCCAATTTGTTTTTGCCTAGAACCAGACTAGCTTATTTCAGATCAATCCGAACCTATACCGAATAGGACTGAACCATGCAAATTTGATTAATAATGTATGGTTGCCCAAGTCTGGTGCATAGCCCAATATGTTATATTAAAGTACACACAGGAAAATGCAGAGCATTGTAGTGATGTTTGCTATTTATGGGACTTCTTCTTGATTTGTCTCAGAAGCAATCCAGTGGTGTTGATAGGGTGCTGTCACATTGCCCAGGGGATGGCCAAATGTGCTCACAATCCTCAGATAATTTGAGCAGGAGCCTTCCATGTCTTGCATCTGTGGGACTTACACTGCAATACCACTAGGCAGCTTTGCCTCAGATAGCCTTCTACCTGAAAACATGGCCTTATTCATTCCAGCATCTAATTATAGTGGAACCTCGGTTAACAAATGGATCGGTTAACATAAAAATTGCATAACAAAAGGAAATCCATAGAAAACCATGGCTCGTTTACAGAATTGTTTTCGGAACTGATTAATTGGTTTTCAATGCATTCCTATGGGAAACTGTGCTTTGGTTAATGTATTTTGGTTTTCAATGCATTCCTATGGGACTCTGCATCCAATGCATTCCTATGGGAAATTCAGTTAAAGTAATTTTCGCTGTAAGAAACGTCCAGGAGAATACATTAATTATGTTAACTGAGTTTCCACTGTATAAACAAAGATAGAAGAGGTTCATTTTGGTACTGCTCATGATAAACATTCAGACATCAGAAATGCTTGCAGATCTATAGCCAAATCTGCCTGGTGTTCGTTCACCTTGGTTGTAGGGACAAAGCATTTATTTCAACTCTACCATCCTTTTTCATCCTTTCATCCTTTTATTTTCCCTTCAGCTGTTACACACCTCTTCCAGGCCTTGACTAATCTACACAACATCCCTCCCTATTTAGCTATGTCAGACCTTCTAAGAAGAGAACTCACTTTTGTTTCCATTGCCATGGGAAGTCAATGGAATAAATTTCCCTTTCCATAATCTAGGCATTGATGGCCATGACTCATTCCATAATAGTCAACTAACAATCTGAATTTTTTTTCCAGGGAGCACAGTATGATTTGGCCACCTTGGGATAACAAAGTGATGGAGCTGTCATGTTGAATCTATTTAATAGTGTTCATCTCCTAAATAAGTAGAAATTATTTGCAGGGGTTTTCATGCAGTTTAAAAAAACAAACCCTGTGCCTCTAGAAAGACAGGAAATTCAAAGTTAATGTTCCACTTAAAAAGTAAAATGAAAGGAATGAGAACATGCAGTTATAGTTATAGTCACTGAACAGCCTTTGCTATGGCTTCCATCCACCTTCTATGTTATATTTCCATCCGTCATCTTTTGTAAAGATGAAAGCTTGAAGTCTGACATGATCTGTGTGAAACAATATAGCACCACTGAGATCAATAGTGGCCATCAAATTAAACCCACAGCAATCTGGGTTCATAACATGGTTACAGGTTGTATACATCGATGGAGACCCTTAACAGTGTTTCTTCAAAGTACTTATTGTTGTTTGCCATCATATTGCTTTTGACTGTAAAGGTCAAAAAAAGCTCAAAAGCCAGGCATATACAACTCTAGGGTACGGTGCTCATCTCTGTTTACAGCCAAAGAGCCAGCGCTGTTTTGTCTGCAGATGTTTCCATGGTCATGTGGCAGGCATGACTAGACACCAGAGCACAAGGAATGCTTTTACCTTTCCACTGAAGTGGTACCTATTTATCTACTTGTAATTTCTTGTTTTCAAACTTCTAGGTTGGCAGGAGCTGGGACAGAGATTGGAGCTCACTCTGTTGTGCAGCACTCAGGTCTTGAATTGCTGACCTGCTGACCTTCTAGTCGTCAGTTTCAGTATCTTCACCACTAAGCCACTGCAGTCCATTTTGCTTCTGACTGAAGGTGACCCTAATGGAGTTTTCAAATTAAGAGAATTATTAAAGGAATTATTGCCAATCCCCAGGAAGGTTTCTTGACCAGGTAGGATTTCCTAGTGCAATAATCTATCCATTACACCACACTGGTTCTCAAAACTATTTACTACTTCTTGTTGTTGTTGAGTTACAATACATTTAATTCAGACAGGCCTTTATGCTGTAAGAGTTAAAATCTAAATGAGAAGTAGTTTCAAAGTGTATTTTAAAATAAAGCACCCTGCACACCATGGACACTTGCATAATCTTGCTCCATCTGAGTTTATTTTAAAAATGCAGAAATTGTTATGAATTTCAGAAACTACAAGTTCTGCAGGACATTGCATGATCACAAAGCCTCTACAAAGTGTAGCCTATGAACCATATGAGGCCCTCCAGAGTCCAAATGCAGAGCTCAGCACCCACAGACCTCTCTTCTCGATGTAGTTTAGGAAGAGGTTCTAAGGCAAAGAACAGCACAAATACAATATGCCTTTGACAGCAGGTTTAAATACTGGAATGCACGTTTACAGTGCAACACTTCTGGATCAGAAGGAGTGGATGGCTCTACACCAGGAGTTCTCAACCTTGTTAAGTCAAGGGCTGGGTCACACTCCCTCAGACAGATTCTGGGGCCGGATGGCCATTTTGCTCTTTCTCTACCACATGGCACTTCCTGGTGTGGTGGAGGCAGTGGGGGCCATATGAAATGGTGCTGCAGGCCACGTTCGTCCCATGAGCCACAGGTTGAGAATCCCTGCTCTACACCATCACCTAGGGGATGCCTGAGTACATTCACAATGCCTTCTACTCTTCAGAGAGGCTTGTTCTATGTCTCCCAAATTGAGGGAGCTCTTAAGCTCTAAACCAGAAGAGACTGGGCTAAACCTATGGAGAACAAAAACAATGAGCCTTTCGGAAGTGATGAATGCCCAAGAGCGCATCTCACTAGGAGAAGATTCTGGCTGGACCATCTGGAAATCACTTAGTCTTTGAAACAAAGTAGGAAGTTCAAAGAATAGTCAAGTAATGTGGGGCTACTTTAGGTTCAGGACAAATTTTCTGTGAATGGGGGGAAAGCCAATTAATGCCACATTGGTTGTTGTTATTTGCCACCAAGTTGCCTCTGACTTGTGAATGAGAGATCACCAAAATGTCTTGCACTCAACAACTCCAGCCAGGTCTTGTAAACTCAAGCCTGTGACTCCCCATCTCATGTTTGATCTTCTTTTCTTGCTGCTTTTCATCTTTCCCAGGATTATTGACTTTTCCAGATAATTTTACCTTCTCATAGTGTGCCTAAAGTAGGGTAATCTCACTTTTATCATTTTTGCCCCCAGAGATAGTTTAGGATTGTTTTGCTTTAGGACACACTTGTTGGTCTTTTCAGCAGTTCAGGTATTCTGCAGAACATTCTTCCAGCACCATATTTGAAATTAATCATTTTCTCCTGTCAGCACTCTTTATTGCAGGCGCACCCCCCCAAAAAAGGACTCAGACACCGGTATAAGTGGATAACGGCATTGGGCCACATTTATTGATTCATGCCCTAGTCCGAATTATAAATTTCAATTGGTACTCAGCCAATTATAATTCTTAAGGCAAGCAGGCCGTAGTAACACTGGTAAGGTTCCTCCGAAAATTGCCAATGGCAATTGGCTACAATGTATCCATTTGTATCAATTTGTTTGTTTACAACAAACAAATTGTTAACCGTAGTCAATAAACTATCTACTGACCCCACCCTCTGACGTGTATCCGTAAAATCACGGGGTGATGCATGCTGAATAGCTCGTGCCATCACCCCATTGCCTGGTTCGTCATTGACCGGACAACGTTAACCAACTTGTACCTATCTAGTGTTGGCCAGTCAATTGCGAACCTGCCGGATACCTGTGGGTCATCAATATTTACCTTACCAGTGCTACCCGCCCATGTGACCAAAGTCAATAGCAAAGCCCCTATATCAAACCATAGGAACAGTGTGGGATGGGCAAAAAAGCCAGAACCAGGAAGCCAATTGTAGGTTCCAGCCAAAAATTCCCACCCGGCCCCGAAGCGACCAAAATATCACACTGTTCACTAGGGAGGGGGTGGAGGGGTTATGGACTCTTCGGGTAATGGAAAACTTGACTTATGGAAAGAAATCCATTGGAAATAATGGCTTGGCTTATGTAATTTTTTCAGAACTTTTTCCCCAGTGCATTCCTATGGGAAACCATGCACTGCATTCCTATGGGTGTTTTGCTATAAGGAATTTTTGCTATAAAGAAAACCCTGCAGAACAGATTAATTCCATACCCCGGGGTTTTACTGTACCTTGAAAACCTGATAAGAGTAGCTGTAAGTCAACCACAGCTAGATAGCACATAACAACTACATTGTGGAGACATATTAGTTCTATTCAGAATTTGAGGATGAGCACATGATAGGGATACATATAAACTCATTCGTTCAATATCTGCATGACCCAGCAGCATCTAAAATAAACTTTATAGGTGTATTCAGCTGAATGTGCATACAAGAAATCTGGTAACTGGGAACCCTGTTGATCCCTGGAGCTCTGTAAGGGTGTTTACCCAAAGGGGCCAGCAGAATCTTCTTCAGATCTTTGTGCTGAATGTGCAAAGGTGGTGGGGACATTATGGTCCATAGCTTATGAGTACAGCCTTATCCCCACCATAAATTTAATCCTTAACATGTTGCACTGAACACCATCTATCTACCGATCTACCTACCTACCTACCTACCTATCTACAGTAGATAGACAGATACCTCATACAAAGTCTGCTTCGTACAACATCGAATTCATACAACATCGCCTAATTCCTTGGGAAAAGTTGCTTCATACAAAGTCGCTGCAACTTTGTATGAGACATTGGGGTTTTCCCAGGTTGCATTGTGCCTGGGCAGTATAAAAGGCAGGACGCATGTGTGCATTGCTCTTGTGGGTTTTGCATGAGGCGAAGAGTGTTTAGGAGTGGTTTTGAGTGCGACTTTGGATTTTTTGGATTTTTTCATCAGAATTTTTAGAAGCATTCCTGTGTTTTTTGCAGCATTCTTCAGGTCTTGGACAATCAGAGTTGTTTGACATGTTTTTGTAATGTATTTAGCCTTTAGAGAATGATTTCTTAAAGTTCTGTCAGTTTCCTGTCTGTTTCCTTGACTTTGCCCTGAAGTCTGTGCTGTTACAGTACAATGTATCTCTATGGAAATGACGTTGTACGAGGCATCGCAGCAAGGATTTGGACATTGTATGAGGCATCACGGCTAGGATTTTGCATGCCTCATACAAAGTCCAAATCCATATAAAGTCCAAACTTGTGGAACCAAGTTTGGATGTTGTATGAGGTATCACTGTATCTATCTATCTATCTATCTATCTATCTATCTATCTATCTATCTATCTATCTATCTATCTATCTATCTATCTATCTATCTATCTATCTATCTATCTATCTATGCAGAAGTTGCTAGAACTTTACCTCTGGCTTTTTTTAAAAATCGTGCTATAGTCATTAGTTCAAAGGGCACCCTGTAATGATCCTCTTACTCCCAAGTAGCAATCCGGCATCATGGCAATGGGATCGCGCCTGATCCTGCTTCCCTGGCTATCTCAGACCCAGTAGTTCAGGCTTCTCCTAAAAGTGTGCCCAGTCACTCCTGACCTAAATCTAGGTAATGAACAAAAGGTGCTCATGAGATTAGTGAAGATTCAGGTAACGTGAACCAAGTAACCACTCCAGTCTCCTCCAGGTATTTTAAAAGTATATTGAAATCAAAGTAAGGTACGTACAGAATAAAGTTCATCAGAAGCTTAGAAAGCATTTCAAAATAAAGAAATAAATAAAGCTGCTATCTGGGGAAAAGCCAGGGTGGCCCTCCCTCTGTCTAAATTGGCTACATGATTTCAATTAAGATCCAAGAGAGTGTCTCTTTGACCCCCACCTTCTCTGGGTTATATCTCCTCCCTAAGGGTCCGCCTCTTTGGAATTTCTTCTAAAGGATTCCAACCAATGATGTTATAGCATGACATGTCCATCACACATTAGGTTTCATTTCTTCCAACCCATGAGGCCAACATTGTTTACATTCCAGCCCTGGTATAAAGGGTCTCCCACACATTGAAATCTCCATCTTGAATGGGCTAAAGCACAAGGCAATTTGGTGGGCAAAAGTCTCAGGAAAAAATGCAGCTCAGAACTGGGCTTTTTCATGACACACCCTATTTAAGTGGTGAATCACCTGGAAACAGGGGGGGTGAGATGTAATATTTTTTTTTATTGGATAATTTTTTTTGTTCACTGGGGGTGGTTTTCCAGGGGGCTCTGGGAAGCTAGGATCCCAAAATAGCTTCAAAGGCTGTGTGGAGCCCCAGGGTCATATTTGCTCATACTTGCTAGAGACAACTGAGAAATCTTTATAATCTTAGAAACACTTGTAGGAGCATTGTTTATGGAAGATGGGGAATGCCTCCTCTCCTCTTCAACTGCCTTTATATTCAATGACAAAACTGCTCAGGAACGTTTTTTAAATATCAAGAAGTAAACTTAACATGTGTTATTAAAAACATGCTGCTCCTCACAGTTTTGTACTGAACAAGTTGAAGATAAGATAAGTGAAGTCTGCTGTGAATCTTGTCTCCCAAAGTCAGAAACTCTGGTCATAACTGTTTACTTTACAATGACCAGGCTGCACTGAAGTAAAATCTTTTAGATAAGGGCAAATTAAGCTCCCCTAATACACATTGATCACTTTCCCCCTCAGCATCAACCAATAAAGATCATTCCCACTCACACAATTCTGCAAATTTTATTATTTTCTTCCTGACATCAGGTTCAGTACAAGTTTGTGCGATGATGTCACAAAACCACAAAACCGATATTATTTTGCTACAGGTAACCATCATAATGCCTAACCAATATGAGCAATTCCTTATCTTCTCTTTAAAGTTACTTTGTGAAGACACAGTGTAGTCAATCAGCTTGGGCTAGCTTGTTGAAAAATCAATTCGAAATGAGGGCAGGATGCATCATGTTTTTCCTCTTTAATCAAGATTTTAATGAACTTTATTTAGCCCATTTTTAGTTGCTTTCTGTTTTGTATTCTATTTTTACGTAGATTGTTTCATTGAGTTATCTTATCCTGCTGTTTTATTAATTGTTTGCTGTGATGTTTAAATGTATAAATTTGTAAGGATTGGCTAGATAGCTCAGTGAGTTAGGTATCTAGATAATAGATAAATCTTTATTGTCATTGTCCTGCACAGAACAACGAGATTGTGGAGTCTGAGGTGGAGAGTTCAATTCTTTGCTGTGCATCCCAGAAGAGCCAGCCTGCATGACAGACTGCAAGGAGACACCCAGAAGGTATGGAAGATGGAATGGTAAAGCATTTCTGAATATTCTCTAGCAAGAAAATCCTCAAAGGGTCAACATAATTCAAACTTGATGGAAAACAATAAAAAAACAAATAATTTGCCTAAACCAACGTTTACTTCCAACTAGAGTAGATTTCAAATATCACCAGTGTAATAAATAAACATGTAAATTTCACTGACTGCAGGCTATGCTGGTAATAACTAGCAACTTGATTGTGTTCTTAGTTAATTTTCATGGAAAGAAATAATTTTAATAGAAAAGCAGAAAATAAATGTGAAAACTACTACATATTATGTGCAGTTTAACATCAAATCAAAATAATGTGACCTAGAAATAATGTACCCAAGAGTTCACGGACACTAACATGATCTGCATTCTTTATTAGATTTTAAAAGTTTGAAGAAATCAAAGAATTCTGGCAAAGTATTTATTTAAACTACTGTAGTTGCTTTTTACCACTGGTGGTTTAAGTACACATCAGTATTATTTATATTAGCACTTTTAAAATTTTGTTTTGTAGCTCATATGTTCTTCTGCTCCAAGATGGTTAATAGTATGTAAAACAAAATAAAACCATAAAGATGAGTATGTTTTTCTTGCCAAAGTAAGCCACATAAAAATTAGACAATTTATTGTTTAAAAAATACCAGAGAGCCTCCTAAGTGCTACTTTTACAACCTTGAAAAACCATGTGTTACAAGTTGGCAAATAGATTTTCAGATGTCAAAACTATTTGTTATTGTTTATTACGATATAAAAGTGTAGTAGCAAAGGCAGTTGGCAGAGTTCTCCTCTCTAATCTTTCTGAGTGATATTTGAATTCTCTGCTACACATGTCACCATAATAGAAAGTACAGAGAAAGCATACCTAGGCAGTGGTGGGCTGAGTCCATATCTCTGTCTTTAATATTCTAGCATGGTACTATTGCATGTCCAAATGCTCAGAATACCATGGGTAAATTAATTCTTTCCACTATGGCTCATCCTGCCAGAAGGCAGGAGAGATTTAAACACAACTAACATCAACATTGTGAGTTTACTTGGCCTTCACATCTAACAGTGCTGTCATAAATTCTTATACTTCTTATTTGGCAATTTAAGAAGACCCTATAAACTTCTTGGCAGTTTTTATATGAAACAATTTATTCTATAGAGATGTTAATTTCTGGATACCTTGAGCAATATGCTCTGGTGTCATATTCAGTCCATTACTTGCTATGTCAGTTTTTCAGAGAAGACCAATGCTGAGGAGCAGTGTTTCGCAACTTTTGATTTTTGGACTTCAATTCCCAGAAGCCTAAGTCAATTCCCCAAAGCACTGATCAGCCAATGTACTAACTTAGGCTTCTGGGAATTGAAGTCCCCATGTGGGGCATGTGCCCCATGTTGGGAACCACTGCTGTAACATATGTCCAGCACAATAAAGTTCAAATGTGGTTTCAGATGTATTTTTCACTTTAGTCCTAAATACCCCCGCTAGGTGAGAGCCTTGTCACGGTGTGGGGACTTGAGCAGTCTAAGTAGGCAGTGTTGCCCATCACTTGTCAATGATGTTAGGCCAGGACTAAAACTCACCAAAACGTTCTCCATCGGATCCCTTGGGCAATGTGAAAGAGGCGGGGGGGCACACATCATGGTCCACCTAGCCAGTGGGTGGCGTGATATTCAAATGGCTAAAAATCCGCATGCAAGTTGACTTGATTTCTCAGGTCCATTTGCATGTGTGGAAGGTCATTTTGGAGATGTCTACTGGTGTGCAGACTCCTCGCTGAATAACGACTCCAAGATCCAAGGAAGCAAGGTAGTCCTAAATAGATTCCTGCATGAAGCCACTAAAAGAAAGGTGAATTGCAATACTGGAATAAATATCTCATTATCATTGTTCAAATATATCAGAAACTAAAGATTGTCTCCTAGCTTGATAGCTCAGTATATTCAGAAGAGGTTAGAAGTTCAATTCCCTACTGTGCCTCCTGAGAGAAGAGCCAACCAGGGTAATTGTGGGTAATCTGCACAATCCCAGGGTACCTCCAGAAGAAAGGAATGGTAAAGTATTTTTGAATATTCTCTACTGAGAAAACCCTGGAAAGGATCTCCATAAGCTGGAATTGACTTGATAGCATGCAGTTATTATTATTAAAGTTTGTATACAGTAAATAATGTCTGAATGATCTTCAGCATAATCTCATTCTACTCCACTTGACTGATTTAGCTTTATTCTACCAGTCCATGAATGGCAGTTTTTTAAAATACAATTCTTGAGATTACTAACAAAAGAACACACACGTTTTCATTTGTGTCATTGTCAGGATGCTTTCTTATTGTGCATTATGCATGAATAAAATTGCATGTCTAATGTTTATACTGTATTAGGAAACTGGTAGAAAACCAAGAAGCAGTCTCTCTATCACTGGAATATGTTCTATAAAGAGAAGTAGAACCACTGACATATAATTCTCAAAGTTCAGTATAATGAAAAAACATCTGTCATTAAACCATCACAACTCTCAGAGAATTCTTCTCCAAAGTATTATATATTCTGCAACTGGGTAATAGTCAGGAACTATGATTAGGTGCAACTAGACTTAACAACTGGAGTTTTTGCTGTGCTTTGTCATCAAATCACTTGTGACTTATGGTGATCCTATGAATTAATGCCATTCAAAAAGTCCTGTTCTTAACAGCCCTATTCAGATCTTACAAAATAAAGGCTATGACTTCCTTTATTGAATCAGTCCATCACACACTAAATCTTATCTTCTCCTAATGCTTTCTTCTTGTCAGTGCTATCTTCTACCAGTAGTATAATGTCAACTCTGTATTTTAAATAATTAATGATTCTTCCACCCATGTTCACCCCTCCTCTTTCTGAATCTAATCCAGTTTTCTGTACAATATGTTCTCCATATAGATAGAACAGGCAGGGAGACAAACTACACCTTTGCCTATTAGAAACCATTCTTTTTCTTTATATTCTGTCTTAAGAGATGCACTGCTTGTACAATAAGTTGCCTTATTATTACAGCCATCCCATTTCTTCTGAGTTGATCATTTCCAGAGTAAAACATTTAGTAGTTACTGTATCTAATTGAAAATATCCTATTCCAAACCACTTTAGTTTACTTACAGTACATACATACATACATACATACATACATATATATATATATATATATATATATATATATATATATATATATATATATATATATATATATATATATATATATATATATATATATATATATATATATATATATATATATATATATATATATATATATATATATATATATATATATATATATATACATACATACATACATACATGCATGCATGCATGCATGCATGCATGCATGCATACATACATACATACATACATACATACATACATACATACATACATGAAGTAAGTAAATAAGCAAGCAAGCAAGTATCTGTGAACAATATGATTCTGGCCAATGTCTGGAAAGAGCTCTCAGATTTCCCCTAGCCACTATGACTATTTAGTTTAAAAAGAGTACACTTTGCATAATATTGTCATCAAATCATAGCTTTGCATAATGTTTTACGTGTAATCATAGAATCATAGATTATATAATAGTGGTGTTGGAATGGGCCTATAAAGCCATTGAGTCAAAACCCCTGCTCAGTGAAAGAATCCAAATCATAGCAGATCTGACAGATGGGTATCAAGCTTTCACTTGAATGCCTCCAGTGTTAGAGAGCTCACCGCCTCCCAAAGTAATTGGTTCCATTGTTATACTTCTCTAAAAATTTGGAAGTTTTTTTTCCTGATAGCCAAAATCTGGTTTCCTGTAACTTGACCCCGTTGTTGCATGTCCTGTACTGAAATGTCTGAGGACAGATCCTGTCTCTCCTTTGCATGACAACATACCTGTCAAGTTTTCAATTTGAAAATAAGGGAAATTTTGGGCCACGCCCCCTCCCCACCATGCCACGCTACCTCCTCCCCAAAATCCAGGCACATCCAAGAGCCTAGAAGAGGAGGGCCACCAGAGCCAGGAAGGAGGGGTGTTGGGCTCCCCTGGGGGGGGAGGAAGTAACCCCTAGACACTCCCCTTAGCACCACTGCTGCCCCTCACGGGGAACAATGCAGCACCCTTCCCTTTAACACTCTCTTTCCCAGGAGAGATAAGAGACAATGAGCCAATCAGCCTCAAGTATATTTGCATACAACATAAAGAGGATATTTCCATGGTCCTGTCCTAAACACAGATTTTTTAAAAATGACATTGAGGTACACAAGGCTAAGACAGTAGACAATTAACTGATATAAGTGTAAAAAACAGTTCCATAAAAAAATCAGCATATTATGAAATGATGTGGGAGCAAGTGGGGAAAGGGATTTAAAATTACAGTATTTATCTCTTCCACTGCTGCTGAGGCTTGCCAATGGGGGTGGCTTGCTGTATTGTTCCCGGTGAGGGGCAGCAGTGGTGCTAAGGGGAGTGTCATGTGGGTGCTTCCTCCTCCCCCCAGGGGAGCCCAGCACTCCTCCTCCCTGGCTCTGTTATAAGGAACATACCTCATGATACTTTGTTTTATATATATATATATATATACACTATATACACTATATACACTATATATATATATATATATATATATATATATATATATATATATATATATATATATATATATATATATATATATATATATATATATATATATATATATATATATATATATATATATATATATATTCATAATATAATAATAATATGGGAGATTTATGGGAAAATACGGGTGATAGGAAAGAGGGGTAAAATATGGTAATTTTCCAGCCAAAATGGGATACTTGACATCTATGCAAGACAACCTTTCAAGTATTTGAAGAGTGCAATTATATCTCCCCTCAGTCCTCTTTTCTTAAGGCTGAACATGTCCAGGTCTTTCAGCCTTTCTTCATAGGGCTTGGTTTCCAGGCCCTGATCATGAACCAGTTACAGCTTCTCTGCCTCCTTCATACATGTAGTGTCCATAGTGGTGGGATTCAGGTGGTATGCTCCGGTACGCGCGTACTGGTAGTAGAAAATCTGTGTGCGCCGCTGCTGCCAAAAAAGCCCCAGCCCAACCTGCCTGTCTGGTGAGTGCAATGCCATGGTGATGGAGGTGCAATGCAACCGCTGCCAAAGCCTCAGCCAGCAGGCGGCCGAGGAAGGAGAGCAGGTTTGGCTGGCTTGGGACCCCTAGGTGTGGGAAAAACATGAGCGCTACCATCATCCCCACTCTTGCACCCTTTAGTGTATGAGAACCAAGACAATAGAAACAGCTGAAAGGTTGGCTTAACACATCTTTATTGCATGATGGTCCGGGGGAACATGTGGTAATGGCGGATGAACAGCTCAATATATACTGTGGCTATACATTTGAATGTGGCTCCTTGATAGCCCATTGGCTACTGTCTGCGTGACGTCATTCCCCATCACGCCCTTCTTGTCCAGGTGAGGTGGTGGCGGGAATCTTCCTGCGCTGTAGGTATTTGGGGAATTGGAACCATGTGAGCTGGGCGCTCGCTATTGCCCCTAGTGGCCACTAGCTCGCGTCCTGATACAGAAGGTTACAGTGTTACAGCTGATGATTATTATATCCACTCATTCGAGTGTTACATTACTTAAAGGCACAATATTCCAAACACAACATCCCTCCCCCCAGGATGAGATGAAGTCTCTCATCCAATATGGTTTATTGCAAGCGCGTTTTGGGCGCAAGGCTGGCTGGCTTGTCCCGGGGGCGCTATCAGTTCTCTGTTCCCTGGTCTCTTGTCCTGCAATGGGAGAGGGAGACTCGTTAGCGACTCGCCGCGGGTCTGCGGTTTTCGGGGTAGGGGTAAACTCCATTGTGGGAAAACCGGGGGCACTGGGGGCTAACGAAAAACCCCGCTTCTCGCCTAGATGGGTGGGGGACCACTCCGAACCACCCCCCCCCCCGGTTTTGTAACTCAAACTCAAACTCATCTTCTGGGATATCTGTGGGGGCATCCTGCAGGATATCTGCGGGGACAAACTTATTCCCTTCCCCCCTTGGTAGGGACCACTGGCCCCCCTCTCCTCCCCCTTGGGCTGAATGGGTGGGGGAGAACCCTAACGCTGAATCCTGTTTCACGCTTTCCGCGCTCTGGTCGCCGGGAACCCGGCGTCGGAGTTGGTCCGCGTGCCGCCTCCAGAGTAGACCTGTGCTGGTCTCTACGCAATACGACACGGGACCCGTTTGCCCAATGACTACGCCCGGAACCCAGGCTGGCCCTGCGCTAGCGTAGTTTCTGCAATGGACCGGGGCGCCTATTTCGAAACTCTTCGTTCCCGCTAACCCGATGTTCCTCCCAGTGTCCTCCACCCTCGTGGGGTCTAGCCTGGTCAGTACCATAGTCAGTTTTCTGCGCATTAGGAGCTCTGCGGGCGAGTATCCTGACGCTAGGGGGGTCACACTATATCCCAGCAAAAACTGGCACAACTGCAGGTTTAAATCCCCGGGGCCCATGCGCCTTAGCGCATCTTTGGTGGTACGCATGAGGCGTTCTACCTGGCCATTCGTCGCTGGGTGGAAGGGCGCAGAGGTGATGTGCCGGATGGCGTTGATGTCAGTGAATGCCCTGAATTCGGCGGATGTGAAGCAACTAGCGTTATCGCTAACAAGCGTGTCGGGTATACCGAACGAACTGAACACCCTGCGCAATTGTTTAATTGTTGTGGCTGAGGAGGTGTTCGCAACTGGGATAACCTCTAACCATTTGGAATAAGCATCTACTATGAGGAAAAAAAGCGATCCTCTGAAAGGGCCCGCAAAGTCACGGCCCCTTTGCCGCATCCCATTCCCTGTGCGGAAGTCGAGCCTCTTCGGTCCGGGAGCTTTGGCAACTCTCGCAAGTGCCCACCATGTGCTCGATATCGGCGTCCAACTGGGGCCACCAGAAGTAGCTCCTGGCCAGTGCCTTGGAGCGGACAATTCCAGGGTGGCTGACGTGCAGCAGCTTGAGCACTCTTGCTCTCAGGGACTCAAGGATGACTACCCGCTGGCCCCACAGGAGGCAGCCCCTCTCCATGGACAGTTCTAATTTTTTCCTGAAAAATGAGGCAAATTCCGCCGCAGGGGAGGACGTTGGCCACCCTTTCTGCACCCATGAACTAACCAGGGCCAACGTCTTGTCCCTGCCCGTTGCTTTGGCGATCTCTGCGGGCACTACGGGGGGTGAATCTAGGACCTCTATCATGAGCACTTGGTGGTCTTGTTCCACCTCGCACACATGGCTGCCCATGTGGGGGAGGGGTGACCTCGACAGGGCGTCCGCGTGGTTTATGTCCTTTCCAGGGCAATACACCAGCGCGTTCTGGTACGCGTTTAAAAAAATGGCCCACCTGAGCATCCTAGGGGACAGAATCTGTGGCGTGGGCTTGTCTGCAGTAAAAATGCCTAGCAGGGGCTTGTGGTCAGTCACGATGGTAAAGGGGCGGCCATAGAGGAATTCGTGGAACTTCTTCGTCCCAGCAATTATCACTAATGCCTCCCTGTCTGTCTGCGCGTAGTTACACTCTGCCTTAGACAGGGACCTGGAGTAGAACGCCACTGGGGCCTCCTGCCCGTTTTCCAACACGTGGCACAGGACCGCCCCCACCCCCACTGGAGATGCATCACATACCAGAACCACTGGTTTCTTGGGGTCAAAATGGGTTAATAAGGCGTCTGAGGATAAGAGTTGTTTCAGCTCATTGAATGCCCTCTCCTGGCTCTCGCCCCATTTCCACGCCTCGTCCTTTTTTAGTAACTTATGAAGCAGCTCTGCTACCGACGCCTTCCTAGGCAGGAAGGAATGGTAGAAGTTTAAGAGCCCCAGGAACGACTGCAATTCGGGCTTGGAGGTGGGGCGAGGAGCATTTTGAATGGCGGCCACCTTTGATTCGGAGGGTTTAATGCCTGCAGGGGTTACCCGGAAACCCAGGAACTCAACCTCTTTTGAGAAGAAGACGCATTTGTCTTTCCGCAACCTCAACCCCGCCTTTTCAAATACCGTCAGCATTTTGTCTAGCCTCTCAGCCAATTCTGACTCACTCCCCCCCCCGTTATCAATACGTCGTCAAAATATGGCAAGACCCCCTCCAGACCCTTTAAGAGACGTTCCACTAACAATTGGAAGATGCCTGGCGCCGAATTCATGCCAAACTGCAGGCGCATCACCTGAAACGCCCCCTTATGAGTGACTATCGTCTGTGCAGCAGCTGCAGCTGGGGTTACCGAGAGCTGCTGATAAGCCTGCGCCAGGTCAAGCTTTGCGAAACACTTTCCCCCATGTAACCTGGCCAACAGGTGGCTGACTACCGGCACCGGATACGCATTTGGGCGTATCGCCTTATTAATGGTACATTTGTAATCAGCGCATATTCGAATCTCCCCATTGGCCTTAAGCGCTGTTACAATCGGAGTTTCCCACTCCGCGGAATCAACAGGAACAAGGATCCCCTGGCCCACCAATTTGTCCAGTTCCGCCTCATTTTGTCCTTAAGTGCAAAAGGCACTCTTCGCGGTTTGAGTCTTATTGGGCGGACCTCCGGATCCAGGTCGAACGCAACTGGGGGCCCCTTGAATTTTCCGAGTCCCTTCTTGAACACTTCGGGATGCGCGTTACACACCTCCTGTATTGGGTCAGTCCCAACGGCATGCACCCCCCCAATAAACAAACCCAGGGGCTTAAACCATTGAGTCCCGAGGAGGCAACAACTCCCCCCTTTGAGAACAACCAGGGGAAGTTCCGCGGCGTGCTGCTTGTATTGGACCTTGAATTTTCCAACCCCCAACACCGGAATGCTATTTCCTTGCACGTCCCGCAGCGTAGACCTCAGTGCTTTGAACTTGGGCCGCACGTTGGGGGAAATTCCCAAAAACTCCCTCTGGGAAATGATGGAATATGAGGAACCTGAGTCTATCTCCATCTTAACGGGGACCCCTTGCACCAGTAACTCAACAAAATAACGTGGGTGTCCTAAGAACACGCTGTGGACTGCCGTGTCGTCGTCGCTGTCGTCGGAGATGCGGCCCACGCCGTCCTGCTTCCTCGAGGGCCGGACGCCTTCCTGGTTCTTCGGTGAGCGGTCTGTTGAGGCTTTCTGGTCTCTGTGCCGCCGTCTGCAAACTTTGGCTATGTGGCCTTGGCGCCCGCAGTTGTGGCACTCGGCCTTCCTGAACGGGCACTTGCTGCGGTCATGGTGCGCCCCGCAGCCATCGCAACGCCGGCCATCCTTCCGCACCTTCCGGATGTCCTCGTCCTCGCTGCTCTCCGTGGAGGAGTGTAGGGCCTGCCTGGCCGCTTGCACTGCACCCGCTGCCTTGTCGGGTTGTGGGGGCCTTGCTCTGAACCCCTTAACCCCGTCCCTCGTGGCTTCCGCCGCCTGCGCCTCCTTCATGACCTCTTGCAGCGTCGGAGGCGGCTCCTTGTTCATCAGCTTTCGCTGAACCTCCTCGTCCCACAGGCCGCACAGCATGCGGTCCCTGAGGGCGATTTCCAGGTTCTCCCACTTGCATGGGCCGGCGGCCAAACAGAGGGCCGCCGCAAAGGCAGCCACGGACTCACCAGGCGCCTGGACTCTCTTCCAGAACGCGTCCCGAGCCAAAAACATTGAAACCGAGGGCTGGAAATGGTCGCGCATCGCTTTCAGGAGCTGCTTGACCGGCACTTCGTTCACCTTCTTCGGAGACACCAGGTCCACCAATACCTTCATGGCGGGAAACCCGAGCATCCTGATGAGAATGGCCCTCTTCTTCCCCTCGTCTGAGATGTCGGACACCATCAGTGCGCTTTGGAAGTCCATCTCGAACAGCTCCCATTCTTCCGGTTTGTTGATGTTGAAACCGGCCTGCGTTGTCTTGATTCCGTGGGGATCCATTATCCCATCCTCGCCGCCAATTTAGTGTATGAAAACCAAGACAATAGAAACAGCCGAAAGGTTGGCTTAACACATCTTTATTGCATGATGGTCCGGGGGAACATGTGGTAATTGCGGATGAACAGCTCAATATATACTGTGGCTATACATTTGAATGTGGCTCCTCGATAGCCCATTGGCTACTGTCTGCGTGATGTCATTCCCCGTCACACCCTTCTTGTCCAGGTGAGGTGGTGGCGGGAATCTTCCCGCGCTGTAGGTATTTGGGGAATTGGAACCATGTGAGCTGGGTGCTCGCTATTGCCCCTAGTGGCCACTAGCTCGCGTCCTGATACAGAAGGTTACAGTGTTACAGCTGATGATTATTATATCCACTCATTCGAGTGTTACATTACTTAAAGGCACAATATTCCAAACACAACACACCTACACAAAGGGATCCAGCAGCGGCGGCAGCAGCCACTCCCTCACCCCCAACATGAGAGGATAGAGTGAGAGCTGAAGAGGGAGTGAAGAGTGAATGATGGTGGTGCCCGCCCTTCCTCTTGATGGAAAGCAGACCTGCTCCTGCACACACAGGTCTGCAGCTTTGTCTCCCTCCTGTCCCCTCCTGGAACAAAACCAAAAAAGGGGGGAGGAATTATCCTCCCTCGCCATGGCATTGCGCTCTCATGACAGGTGGCTCAGGCTGGGGCTTTTTTTTGGTGGTGGTGGTGGCATGCGCAGAGCACGGCGTGGGGCTGACACAGAGGTAATACCCACAGAGTAGGTAGTAAATCTTTTTGAATTCCACCACTGAGTGTCCACAAATCACCACAGTACTCAAGATGAGGCCTAGCCAGTGCTCCCGTTAATGCAGCCTAAAACAGCAGTTGCCTTTTCACAGTCATATAACACTTTTCATATTCAGCTTGTGATCTACAACATTTCGTAGACCCTTGCTACCTCCTTCCAGTTTGAAATGAAACTATTGGTAAACACTCTCTGATCATGCAATTTTTGCTGAAGCAAAAGCAATAAAATCCACGACACCTTAGTCATTTTTAATTTTTATTAAGGTACTAGCAACATTTAGCCTGCTTTGTGTGAATACTCATGTTTTCTGCCCTCTTCTCCCATTCATTTTTGTGGTCTGACAGCTGGGACCAAGCTTTCACACAATAGAAATGTTTACCATGAATTATAGGATGACTATTTATTTATAAATCTAGAAGATCCTGTCTAGGTAATTGAAGGCTGCACTCCCTGGCTAGTCAACATTGAAAGTCTCATTTCTCACAAAGCAATTGCCCTTTGGCTTCATGTTTTGCCTCATATCTCCATTTCTATGAAGGCTAAAGACTAACTTTTAATAATAATAATAATAATAATAATAATAATAATAATAATAATAATAATAATAATAATAATAATAATAATAATAATAATAATAATAATAATAATAATAATAATAATAATAATAAACAAAGCTTGGAAACTGGCCCAGCTGGTTCTCTACACTGGCACTATGTGGCATATGTAGCATACCCATTGCCTAGTTCCTTGAAAAGGAATAGTTTGATTTCATAAAACTACATTGGTATTGGTATGTAACAATGTCCTCTGTGTAGGACTGACCATAAGGCTCTTCTGGAAGCTGCAGCCGGTGCAAAATGTTTCCACTAGGTCAGTGATGATGAATCTTGGCACTCCAGGTGTTCTTGAAGTTCAATTCCCAGAAGCCCTGATCAGCGGGAGTGCTGACTTGGGCTTCTGGCAATTGAAGTCCAAGAACACCTGGAGTGCCAAGGTTAGCCATCACTGCACTAGGTTCTCAATGAGGAGACCTACAAGCAGGACACAATATCACTGCTGAAGCAACTGGATTGGTTTCTGAACAGGCCAAATTTAAGGCTTTTTGTTAGCAGGACAATTCATTGGCCCTCAACCGTGTCCATGCCTGAATTGCACACAAATTGCAGCCTAAACTTGTCTGTGCCCTTTTGGACATATTCCAACATGTGCCTTGTCAGTGTCCACTCCAGTACTAGCATGTCATGCAGAAACTTATAGGTATGATTGCTGGCCACATGTACTGACTGGAGGGTCTCAAGGTGCCACATTGTAAATCTAATGCTAATAAATATGATATTCTATCCAGTCCAAAAGTAGGATTGTTTTTAAAAAGAATGCCCCATGTTGGGTTTGCATTTCCACTCCTGATTACAAAGGAGGATACATTTATTTTATATTCCCTCTGGTAAATATTTTTCCCCTTAAAAAGAAGAGAGGAGAAATGGGCATCATCTTACAAATGCTTTGATAAGTATCGATATTGTGAAATAGCGGTTACACTTATTAAATGTTTATGTATTCTTTGTAAAAAAAAAGGCGCTGCCTGCAGCATTCCCTGCACATCCTGGGGGCCTTCTTCATCGGCTCCCAGGATTCAGCACAAGTGGGACCCCCACCGCTGCCTCCGCCCTCCGGGCCGGCCCGCCCAGAGGGCAGAAAAGGAGATGCCACCGCCGCTGCCTGCAGCATTCCCTGCACTTTCCTTCATGTAAACCGCTTAGAGTCACCTCTGGTTGAATTAAGTGGTATACAAAAATAAAGTGAAAATTAAAAATGAAAATGTTTGCAGATTTCTATAGAAATGTTATTGTTGCAAGTGGAGAAACACAAGTGGCTATGACTTGTGTCAGCATCATCAGAATTATACCTGACAGAATTATTTACTCACCTGTAGTTCAGAGAATAATATAAAAAGAGACACATATTACAATCTTTGTCAGTGGTATCCCCATACCAATGAGAAAATGGAAATGGAGGACAGGGCGAGAAAGACACTGCAGTCCTAAAATAAAGTTTGGCCTAGCCAACGATGGTGAACCTTGGCACTCCAGGTGTTCTTGGACTTCATTTCCCAGAAGCCCAAGTCAGCATTCCAGCTGATCAGGGCTTCTAGGAATTGAAGTTTAAGAACAGCTGGAGTGCCAAGGTTGGCCATCACTGCCCTAGCCCAGTGATGGTGAACCGTTTAGAGACTGAGTACCCAAGGAGGAGGAGGCGGCAGTGCATGGGCACATGCCCGTGTTTTTAAAGGGGGGGGAGCCATGAAACATGCTCTCGCACACACACACACACAAAAGATGGAGGTCCTATTTCAGTCCAGAAAAATTAAATAAAAGCAAAATCCCTGAAAAGTGCCTCCTCTTTTGGTGACCAGTGCACCTTACTTCTCTGATGAGGTGTTTATTCTGCTCTAGTGTTGGTTGGGAATTTCTGATCCATCAATTGAAAGCTAATTCCTTCCCCTCATTTACTTCAGAGCTCCCAGAAAGCCTCGTTCTAAATAATCTGAATCTGTGGCATAGAAAATAGGGAATTAGCAGCAGCAGATGTAACTCCATGCATTCCATTTAATGTGGCTTCAACACATATATTGAGGTGTGGATCATTTTTCACTTCTGCACCGAAGCTGAGCCTTAAAATGTAAATAAACACATATGACTGAGAATTGGTTAATAGAATTATTTTCTTTTTCCCACTTCTCAAATCATCCTTTCCAACAAATTGACAACCAAAATAACCAAGTTTCAGACACTTTGCTACAAACAGTAAATCACTCAGCCCTGAAACCCAGAACGGTTTGTGTGGATCTCAGCAATGTGCTTCATCTTTGTCAAGAGCATTGTTTCTCAACTAGCCCATTCCCCAGAAAGGTTATTCTAATGTTATTGCTCAAGATCAGAAAAGGAAGGCACAGTATTCGAGTCAATTGGCGATAACTCATTGCCTTGTTTTCATTCTTAATTTTTAAAAAAATTATCAGGGTGTTCCACATTTATTAAACCACTCATTTACAAATACCAAGATATTTTTTATCCCTGGTTAAGAAAAGAAAAAAACACTAAGCACGTGGAAAAGCATGTTTCTTTAATTCTGAACCCACAGGTCACACCTATAGAAAGTTGCGGAATTCAGAGTTCTGGTGTTTGCCAGGCAAGAAGATTAAGGGAAAATTCAACCAAACTGCAAAGGCCAAATAGTGCAGTAAAGCAGAAGTGCTTTGATGTATGAATAACTGAGCATCAAAACTGATATTACCAAACCCATCTTAGTAACATCCCATAAGTATTTGTTTGTTTATACTGACATGAGGTTTCTCAGTACTACAAATTATTTATTAGCTTGCTTTTGGAGAATTATTGATCACTAGCATGGATGCCTGGCTCCGTCTGGGCGATGGCATCCCGGCGCCCATGGGATTCATGGCCGACGGCCATCTTACCCAGCCTGGATGTCTCCCCTGTCCTCTGCCTCCTCCGGGCACCCATGCTAGTACACTATAAAGCTCCATGCAGTGACCGTGCCCCGGCGAGGCCTCCTGGGCCTGATCCATTGTCATGTCCGCTGCTTCCTGCGGCCTTTTGTTGGCCATGCCCCCACCAGCCGCTGGCCATGCTGCCCCGGTTGCATGCCTGCCGCCAGCTCATCCATCCCCCTCGCTCCACCCACGAGGCCCTTTCATTGTTCCAAGGGGTTGGGGATGGGGGCAGCCAGGCATGCACATGGCCAGCAACCGCTTACCTCTGCCTTCTGCACATGGCCATTGTTCATACACGCCCAGACCCGTCACGGCCTTGCCAATTGGCTGAGGCGTGCCACAGTGATTCCTGGGGCATGTGGTTTTCTCAGTTTTCATGGGTTTGTGGGGCTCAGAGCCCCCCCCCTGCCACCTCAGACTCTGGCTATGCAATCTGTGATGCCAAAGGTAGGTGTGCACCAACTTTCAGGGGGCTCAGTGGAGGGGCATGGAAACGCATTCGACACACATGGACACACACTTCTGTTTTATTTATATAGATGAAAAGATAGGCATAAGCTTAATTTGCAAATTGATTATTCAAGCACAGGATAAATAATTACATTTATTTATAACATACCTGTCAAGTATCCCGTATTGGCCGGGATTTCCCATAATTCAGCACCTCTTTTTCTACTTTCCCGCCCGGACCTGCCGCCATCCTGTAATTTGACAGCAGAGGAGAGTAGTTACTGCGCATCCCCTTCTGCGCAGAACTCTTCTGCACATGCGCATCCCCTTCTGCGCATGAGAAGAACCCTTCTATGCATGCACAGAAGGGTTCTGCACATGTGTAGAAGGGTTCTGTGCAGAAGCCTTCTGCGCAGGTCCCATATTATCCAGAGCCGTGCTTGACAGGTATGCTTTATAATTATTCCTCTAGCAACATGTCTAGTTTGGCCCTTGGACACAGCACAATGACATTTCTAAACCAAAACACAACCAAAATGATGAAGTAGGTTTTAATAGATGGAATGAATTTGTTGTTGAGTTTATATGCTAACAAACTGCATCCAACCTATGGCGACCATAATACTGTTGTCAAGGTATGCGGGATATTTCAAGAATACTTTCATCATTGCTACCATGTAGTGATGCATGTGCAAGTGGAGATTTAAACCATGTCTCTCAACATCCTGTCAACTATACCAACCTGGCCCTGTTCTCACGTCACTGTATACACCACACCAAATACTTTTGAGTTTATCCTTTAAACCAAGTTCTGACTTTGACTTTTAAAGCCCCAGATGTTTGGGAATTATAATATCATAGAATATATCTAGAAATTCCTTCCTCCACACCTAATAACTTTGACTCTCTTCATCCTTAGTTTGGTTCCCCATTTTAGAAGTATAGCATGGGGATCATCTGATGAAGGATATTCTTGCTTGTCTAACGAAAGATTTGGAAGAGCCATAGTTTGCCATAATACCCGAAGCGGTACTTTTCCTGTTTCTTCTCTAACATTTCTTATCAATCTGTTGTTCCTCTTTCTTTTAAAAAGAAGGAAGGAAAATATTTTTCAGTTTTAAAATAGTGGATTGCCAGAATCCTACTGGTGATTTATGTTTGCATAAGTAAAACCACAAAAGTCTTGATGTCAGCTTGCCACTTGTTAACAAAATGCTGGTTGAGTTCCTGGCCACAACGCTCTATCAGAAAATCATTAAAAAGTAGCAATTTGCCACCAAGGCATATATGATTTCCCCATGCAGGCGTTCATCACCAATGTGATTCTGGCAAATGAGTAAGAAAGTTTGTAAAATATGCTTGATTTGGATCTTTGCAAAAGAAGAAGGCTCTCTTGTGCATAAGATTTGCCAAACATGTGTTTAAGTGGTACCATGTGTGGTACATTATTTGGTTCTAACTGCTACTGACATTTTATATATTTTTATTTCCTTCCAAGACAGTCACAAACAGCTAAGTCAGTGATGGCAAACCTTTTAGAGACTGAGTGCCCAAACTGCCCAAAACCCACTTATTTATTGTAAAGTGCCAACACGGCAACAGGAGGGGGAGGAAACTTTCCCATTGGGCTGCTGAGCAGAGGGGCATGGCAAACTTTGTGCTGGGGGGGGAGGAACTGCTCTCATTGGGCTGCTAGGCATAGAAGCAGGGCAAACTCTGTGCTGGGGCAACCACATGGGTGCCCACAGAGAGGGCTCCAACTGCCACCTCTGACACACGTGCCATAGGTTCACCACCACTGAGTTAAGTCTTCAGAATTGATTTGAATTACAAACAAGGCGTTCATCAAAAAAAGGGTGGTCATTGAGTTCATCAATACATTTTTAAATAGGAAACATTTCTGTGGATGGTATGGCTTGCAGCTGCCCAAGAAGTCCTGGTTAACAATTGGACTTGACTAACAGGACACTTGGTACAAATCTATGGGTTCTTTGTGGCTGTTACACTAGAAAGTATTATATGATCTTACTGTATGTTTTAATAGCAAGGCAGCCTTGAGGCATGACCTTGGCCACATATTCTGGATTTCTGTTCTACTGCCGCAGCAGTTTAACAGAAAAGACACTTCCATTTATTCAAAGTTCTAATCATATAAATATTTTGAGCAAGTTTCCCATTTCATACATGCATCTTCACCTAATTAATATCCACATGATAGGCCAGGTTTCTCCATCGTTTCAAAAATTTGTTGGTTACTGATGACTTTTTTTAGACAGTGCAGGTGAAAAGAGGTTTTACTTTTAGATTAAGAGCTTGACATAGCTGAGAGAGTCCAAATAAAAGAAAGTTCCATTATGTGAACTGATTAGAAAACCAGCTGAGAGATTTAGAAGGCACTTAGACAAATGCAGGTGTATAAGGTTATGTCTACAATTATGTCTATTTTATGGACTACATTGTTTCCTTCAAATTTTTCGCAGCAACTTGGTGTTAAAGACTAAGCTGCACATTGCAACTGTCTGGGTGGGGGGAACATGTTTTAATGCAATGCAAAATTATCTTTGACTGTTGCTCCCATCAGTCCTAACCAACAGCATAGCCAACACAGAAGGATGATGACAGTAGTTGTCTAACAGTATCTGAACAGCCACATGTTCTTCACCTTTGGTTTGTCCAATTTTAGATATCCTTATTTATTTCCTCATAGCTAAAATTGGCCTAGGTCCTCAGAATGGTGAAGTGGGTAGAGTGATGGCTAAGACTCCAGAGTCGTGGATTAAAATCCCTGCTTGGCCATGGAAATTCATTGATGGAGTATGGAACTGGCAAAACCACTCCTTAAACATGTCATATACCTTGAAAACCATATTAGGATCACCTTAAATGGAATGCAACTTGATGACACATAAGACATAGAGAACAGTGACCACTTTGGAACAGAGGGACAATCACAGCAGTGTTGCCAACTCTTGCCGTTCATCTGACCAAATGGTGAACATCAGATACACAATGGAGTGGAGAATTTTTTCTCTCCCTTCAGCTCCATATTTCCCCAATAAGATACTGTCCAAAATATTGCTCTATAAATATGACATAATTTTGTCATTTGTCAGACTTCCACGAAGCCAGCATGACATAGTCTTACAATGCCCAATATACTGAGCACCAGTCCTTAATCATGGCATATACTAAGGATCCATGGTATTACAGTATTTGGGTTCATCTTTTTAAAACTATTCATTCATTACTTTTAAAAAAAGCTTAAAGGAAGGATTTTAAAAATGCAAAGAGGGGATAACTGAAATAAGGAAATTTGTGCCAGTGATATTTTATGTGGTTATTTTTTTTTAAATGATTCAGTGTAGCCAGAAATAGCCACATTTTCTCTGTAAATAGTTCCACTCAGGAAATAAGAGCTGCTTAGGAACACTTCTTTAAATTGGTTTTCATGGTTTTCTTTATACACTCTGCTCCTTTTTAACCTGAACCTTTCTTGGTTGCCAACATTACTGCTCAAATTAGTTACTAATTCCGCAAATCCCAGTTTTGAATATTTGGCAGCTTGACGTCTGTGGTTGTTCCTTGGAAGGGACAATGGCATGAAACTCTATCCATGTTCCTTCCAACAAAGAACATATTTAGTAACTGTGGGGCTCTTGGGATTCTAGAGTTCCATACTATTAAAACCGAAATGATGTGATCAGAATAAATTATGTAAATCAATCAATTTTGCTAAATTTATTTAGCATGCATAATTCAATATATGAGGTTGAAAGCATTTTGGCTGGAACCACTGCATGTGGGTTATTAGAGGAAGAGGTGAGGGCTGCTTGGTGAAGCCATAGGGATGAGCCGAGAGCAATGCAGATGGAATTCATTCTGCTATCTGACCTCTCATGGCTTCACCTGGCTCTCTTTTCAGCGTTGTCTTCAGCAGACTGTTTAGCAGTAATGGAGGCACATGATCTAAACCAGACTTTCCAAGATAAGGAAATACAGATAGCTATCCAGAGTGGGAAGGGTGTAAATTTGAATAGAAAGAGAGTGTCAGCAAATGAAGCAAAACTTGCCTTGGATTCTCTACCCATCAACTGTTAGCCCAGCTAGAATCTGTAAGTTTTACAAAGGTATGATTCTGGCAGACTTTCATCACAGAGCATCCATACTTTTAAATGAAACCAATCCTTAGCTCCAAATCACCAATGACAGAACAAAGTAAGTTAATATGTAAATCACAAAAAGTGCAAAAAAGACTTGCTGTGACAACAAGGCAAACCATATGGAAGCAACAGAGCACAGTGAGTGAATCTGACAGAGAAGCATGTTCCAAGATAAGGAAATACAGATAACTATCCAGAGTGGGAAGGGTGTAAATTTGAATAGAAAGAGAGTGTCAGCAAATGAAGCAAAACTTGCCTTGGATTCTCTACCCATCAACTGTTAGCCCAGCTAGAATCTGTAAGTTTTACAAAGGTATGATTCTGGCAGACTTTCATCACAGAGCATCCATACTTTTAAATGAAACCAATCCTTAGCTCCAAATCACCAATGACAGAACAAAGTAAGTTAATATGTAAATCACAAAAAGTGCAAAAAAGACTTGCTGTGACAACAAGGCAAACCATATGGAAGCAACAGAGCACAGTGAGTGAATCTGACAGAGAAGCATGTTTTACTGACTTCCTCTCACACTCCTGTGAGAAATGCTACATGTACTAGAAAAATAAAAATTGTGGAGGGGGGGGGGTAATGGAAATTGGGAAGGAAGGAAAGAAGGGAACCAGCTTTGTACCACCTTTCTGAGTAGCAGATTAATTTTAGTGCATGTTTCATTAATTAAAATCTACTTCTTCAGACAAACAAATTCCGAAACAGAAATGTAAAGGAGGAGTGGGGGAAATACACCATTCCTCCCTCCCTAAACAGTTGGCTCTGATGTCAAGGGGGTGATTAATCTACTCTAGGTTTTTGTCTGAACTTTACACAAGCTGAAACTAGTTCAGGTGGCTCAGCACCACAGAGTGTTTCCTTAAAGTTCAGACTGAAACTTCCCAGATAGAATAGAAACACTGACTTGGAAGGGACCTCCTTTACTCTAACCTCATGCTGCAGCTCCCCCAGTGGCTTAGTGGTTAAGACGCTGAGCTAGAGACTGGAAGGTCAGGTTCTGATACCTGAGAGCTGCACTTGGAGACATGAAAGGAACCTCATTTGGGCATCTCCTGAACAAGTTTCTCCAGCAAAAAGCCTTTCAACCCAGGCTAATCTCTGACATGAAATTATTGTTAGTATTACCTCATGCTAGAGCAGGAAATCCACTGCTATAGCAGTCATGACAGGTAGCAATCTACTCCCTCAGTAAGAACATCTAATGAAGAGGAAGTCACCATTTACTTAGGCAGTCTAGCAACTTGTGTGGACATGTACATGTTCTAAGGTTTTATCAAAGTCTTATCTTGGAATTTGACCATTGGTTGAAGTCCTACCTTCTGCAGCTGAATTTTTTTTTTTTTTTGCTGTAACATGTTTATGCTTATGCTTATGCTTATGCTTATGCTTATGCTTATGCTTATGCTTATGCTTATGCTTATGCTTATGCTTATGCTTATGCTTATGCTTATGCTTATGCTTATTTAATAGTCATATTTATATATGCCGCCCACTCAGGCAGAACCCGAATCAGGGTGGCATTACAACAAGTTCTAAAAACACATAAAAACACTATAAAAGACCCATATCCCACCCACTTAAAAAAAAACTCCATTCCGGGATGTGCGGATCGTCCTACCATAGGTTTTCGCAGAACAAGAACTCTTGCCAGCATGGTCTCTCATACGGATTTATTGCCACGACAAATTACTCTCTCCAAATTTCCCAATGGTCATCACCCATGTGGCCATTGTATATTCTGTACCTACATGTGGTGAACCGACATGGCGGAGATTCCCAGTAGTAATTTTAAATTGCAATTGTCTCAGTTCACCAACTACAATTTCCACAATTGTGTGTATATGATCTTATGTACTTGTGAGATGGCATATATTGGGCAATCCAGGCGACCAATAAAAGTCAGATTGGGAGAACATCAATCCCCCGTCAGGAACCTAGTTGCAACTGGACCTATGGTTGCTCATTTTTTAAATTAGAAACATACTTATAAGGATATGAAAATAATTGTTTTGGCATCTTACCATCAATGCAAACATCATATTATAGATGTGGATCGCTTCGTCCTCCAAAGAGAAGCTTTTTATATACATTGGTTTTGCACCTTGTTCCCTCAGGGTCTGAACAATGACTTGGATTATTCCGCTTTTTTATAGTTCCAGCACATGTTCTCCCCATATTTGAAGCTAGTTCTCTTTAAATAAAGACATTCCATTTTGACATATGAGTGCTGCTTTCAGAGCTACGATCTTAAATACCTTCGCTCTTCACGATACTTTAACGCTTTAACCCAAGATGAATTACCCACTAGAGGTTGTTTAGAAGCGGGCTAATATCCCTACAGGTATTTCTACGTTTATACTGTCTTATATTGAGATGACATTTTCTGTCAGTTTTATAATGTTTTTCATAATTGATACTGTATTTTTAAGCTTTGACTATTTTGCATGGGCAACTTTATTTGTATATTGTTCTTTCACAGACTCTTGATAAAGCACTCGAAATATCCACTTTTTACCGGATGGATATTGAGATTTGTACTTGTTGCTGCACCTTATGAACTGTATATATCCATGTTGGTTACATCTCCACTTCCCAGACGGTGTTGTTTTCGACTTACCTTTTCAAGGAACTGCATGTTGTTACCGCTCGTACCAGACTTCCGCATTGCTACTTACTCCTGCATCTCCCATTGCTTTCTCCGCGAAGTACGACCCATAAGGAGCTTTATTAAATTTTGTAGTTCAATGTAGTCTATACTCATTTGATATTCTCGCATATAGACAATTCAGAAGCGACTGTATTAGTACAACACCGTCAGTATTTTAGTATTTTTGTATTTTTGCATATACAGTGATTGGGTGTTTGCATTTAGTTCTTGTAGTTCACCTTGTTCTGTATTAAAGTTATCACTTTTTGATATTGCCCGTCTTGTTTTCCGGGTGTTCTCTCCCTCCCGCTCCATCTCTGGCTGAACAGTTTTACCATTGGCTCATCCCATCATTTTTGGGTTCTGCTTGGTAGTCTTTTGTGGTCCCTTGGTATCCAGTCTGTTAGCCTACTTGGATGATTTTGATTTTTGTGTGATTTCTCCCAAAAATATTTTGGCCCTTGATTTTATGACTCAGTGGCTGGATTCCTGTTGCTTAATAAGTTGAAACTAGAATACACTCATTGAATCAATGGTTGACTCACCAAATCCTTACTGATTTAATGGGCATACTATAGTAAGCAACAGGATTTCAATCAATGGGAACTAGAAGCCTATGTAGGCTTTCCTTATCATGTAGAATGTGCAACTATTTTAAGAGTGGACCATAGACAAAGCTTCAGACTAGTTTACTGAGATTTTGTATTTCATTCATACAATTACCAAGGAGGAATTTCTATTTGAGGAAAATAGAATCTGATGTTTGCTTTATGTTCATCTAACAAGTTTGTAGTCCTTTGCCACACTTCTCATACTCCCCAGTAAAAAAAGCTTTAAGCAGACTTGTCTTCTCTCTCTTTTAAACAAAGAAGACAATTTATGTATTAATTAGAGGATGCACAGGAAAACATTCATTATTGTTTTAGAATGTACTGAATTTAGTCTATTGATGCTGACAATTAAAAACATAATTAAATTAATAACTTCTCTTCAGATTACTTAGATCTCAAAGGCGAGTTGTACCTGCTATACATTAAAATTTGTCAGCTGCAAAGTCACTTCAGTGGATTTTTAATGTGTTTCTTCAAACACTTAAAGGCACTTTTTATAATATATGAACCACTAAATATAAAAACAGGGAACATAATCTTCAAGGCATGCTGATTAATGCAAAATTGACTTAAATAAATGCAGTTTATGGCCATATTCCAGTGAGCTCTCTCATTGCTAAAGACTTTTATACAATAGTTTTCCATTTTCAAAACCCCATTCATTTTTACTCACAACATTTCTGAAAACAGGTACAGCAACTTCCAATCAGTCAGCCAGCAATAATTTAAATTTCCATTTCCACTATGATATAAAGGCTTGAATGATGGTCAGAGGACAATATTTTGGTGAGTTGATCATCACGCTGTCATCATTACTTGTAATGTCAGCTACATAACTATACACAGCCAGTGATAGGTAGGAACTGCATCAGCTGACTTATCCATTACTAATAAATTATTAGATTAATTTTACTGGCTTTTTACTTCTTTCCAAGCCTTTTTTCCATCTTCTAAATATATTATTATTCAAGCATACCCCAGTTACAGATTATGCAGATGCACTTGCTCAACTGTACAAATTTCTGAAGTGGGAAGGGGACCTGAGATCTAAGACATACGTTAAATAGAAGATACAATGGGCAATGTTTGGTTAACTCTACTAACTAAACTCTACTCCCTCAATCCAGGTTCTCCTCAAATCTATGCCAAAATTTTGTTATCATTTTGCCGCATTTTACAAGTTTCCCTCAATAGTCTTTGAATGTTTACTGTTTTTTTTAAAAAAGAATTAGTAAAATAGGTTCTCTCTAGGTTACTCAAGTTTCAAAGGTAAGTTGCATCTGCTATCGATTAAAATTGTCAGTTGTAATTTGAGGTTAGTAGTTAACATCCCAAAAATCAGACTTGTCCTTTTGACGCCAAATCAGAGCCAAAGTTTTGAACTTATTTTGCAGGACAAACTTTGTGTTTTGCAGCACTTCCCGAAAGGCATAAACACCTTAGAGGTGTTTCTGAACCATTTTACTCCATACCTGTTTGTATTATATTGCAAGTGTCTGTGCACAACTGACTACAGCAGGGGTACCCAACCTAAGGTATGCAGAGCCATTTCATGTGGGGCCCCCACCTTTCCAAGGGCATTCAAGAAACAAAATGGCTACCCCTTTGAAGTTGTTGGGACAAAATGGCCACCCCCATCATGCAGGCAGGGCAAAATGGCCATCTGGTCCTTGAAGCTGACTGAGAGAGTGTGACCCAGCCCCCGGCTTGAAAAGGTTGGGATCGCCGGACTACAGTATAGAATAACAAACAGTGATTCAGTTTCTAGTACAAGAAGAATTGCTTCTAGGAATACAAATTTGGGAGACTCTCACTTCCATTTCCTCAATAGGCATATAAAATTTTTTGAGTGGAGTATTTCACTTCTTGTGTAAATGTAAAGGTCGCCCTTGCTCGAAAGCCAGTCATATCCAACTCTAGGGTTCAGTGCTCATCTATGTTTCTAGCCAAAGAGCCAGTGCTGTCTGTATCTGCAGACATTTTTGTGGACATGTGGCAGGCATGACTAGACACTGGAGAGTACAGAACACTGTTTACCTTCCCACCAAAGTGGTACCTATTTATCTACTTGCAATTTCTTGCTTTCAAACTGCTAATTGGCAGGAGCTGGGACAGAGATGGGAGCTCATTCCATTGTGCAGTATTTGGATCTTGAACTGCTGGCCTGCTGACCTTCCAGTTGTCAAGTTCAGCATCTTAAGCACTAAGACACCGCTTCTTTCACTTCTTACACATTGAGAAAATCTACCTGTGTGTAAAAAAAAACTACATTCATTAAACCAACACTGATATTTTTACTTAAAAAGAATACAAGAATATAAAAGTGATGGATTTAACTGAAAATATACATAAAATAAGATTTATGAATCTCCTTATAAACATAGACACATACCTGTAAATCTATAACTGGCAAAATAACCCAATGAGTTAGATATCTGACACTGGATCAACTGTGCCCTGTGGAAGAAGAGCCAGCCTATATGGCTAGAGTTGCCATAATTCTCTCCCACAAAACAGGGGCAGAAGTATACTTGACAAAAATGGGCAGGTTATCTGCAGAATTGCCTTTTAAAAAACAAACATAATATAATGACAGCTACAAAACACTTTCACATTAAATATATCAATATATAAATAAATTTATTTACAACAGTTAATTCTTACTGTAAGATGATCTCTTGTACTTCTGAGAATTCGCGGTCAACTCTTAACATCCTCAGTTCCAGGAAACACACTGGTCACACTTATCAGGCAGTGGTGTGAGGTGAGGACATTAAGATTTGTCTCCAGGTATACTCCAACTCCAGTGTGGCAGGAAATCACTTGTTTGATGGTGAGAATTTGAATTTATTTCAATGGTGTGTTATAATACACAATCAGTAAGTTTTAAAAATCCGGGACTTTAACATTATTTTATTGAACTGCCCAGGGCAATTTTCCTGACCTTGAATCCGGGACAATCCCGGTTTTCCAGGACATGTGGCAACTCTGTACATGGCCTTCAGCTGGAAAAGGTGGAACATGTCTGAATACTCTACCTAGAAAATGGTGGAAAAGTTCACTGCAACAGTATGACTATTACAGAGATTATTTTAAGCATCAGTTGTCTATATGGATACATGCATATACACTAGTGGCAGCTAAAGTGGTCATCATTGGGAACTGCAGCAAATCTAAAAGTGCAATTCGTATGAATGAATATGATATAGTCAATCTTGGTGATCACAATGTTTTAGGAAATCGCTAGATTAAGAAGCAAAGCAGTGAAGAAATCTGGGAACAGAACGGGTTGTAGAATGTGGGTTTTTTAGGTCCACAGGCTCTATATTTTAAAAGTTATTGTATGAGTGCATCTTCAGGAAAATGTGTTTATAAAAAAAGATTGATCATTACCTAATTGAGCCACTGAAAAAATTTCTGAAGAAGGAGGAGGAGGTGGAGGTTTCCTTTATACCAAAAATACCTATTGATCCATGGTACCAAAAAGAAGAGAGTAAAATAAGAGTGAGAATTATTTTTCCCATTGATCTCAAAGGGGAAAATAATTGACAGGGCCAAGTGTAACTTCAGTGACTCATCCAGCCCACGATCCAGACAGAAAGAAGTTTCTAAAACTTTTTTTTTTACTTAAAGCTGTAAGAGTGGTGATGTATTCAATCTTTTTTTCTTTTGCTTTTTGCCAGCATAAGGGATAGATAGAGCAAAATTAAACAAACTTTTAAAATGGTTCTTTTGAGCCAACACAATATTTTTTGAATAGTCTTAATTTAGTTAAGCTAAAATAGAGTGACACCAGATCAGTTATGTCAGGGTAGCTGGAATAAAGTTGAAATGGGGTTAATGAGCATAAAATAGCTACCACATGGAAACACTGTGACTGGTTCGCTAAGTGCTATGGGGTGGTATATACATGTGATTGCTTTGCTTTTGCTTTGGCAACATTCCCCCACCCCCCCAATGTAAGTAATTTAATGGGGGGAATGTTCCCCCACAGATCAGCTGATTTTACCTACAGCACTTTGGTTTAAAGACTTTCAATGGTGCAGAGCTAGTCACCACAAGTGAATTGCAAGTACTGTCGATAAATAGGGACCACTTCAGCATGAAAGGAAACAGCATTCTGTGCACTCCAGCGTCGTCATGCCTGCCACATGACCACAGAAACATCTGCAGAAGCAGACAGCGCTGGCTCTTTGGCTGCAAATGGAGATGAGTACCATACCCTAGAGTCAGATACGACTGGCTTTCAAGCAAGGGAGACTTTTATCTTTTTACACTGCAAATGCCAATTGGTAGTGGTCATATTTTTTTCCTAAAAAGTTTCCTACAAGATGCCTTTCCTCTTGTGGTCACTAGACATTTACAGATAATGCTCCTCTTATCCTATTGTCGCCAAAGGCTTCCCCAAGATCAAAGGGAGCCAAGGAACCTTGGAGAGAGCAATGAGAAATTATTTATTAATAAATAAGCCTGATGATTTCATCAGCTATGGCCTTACGTGGTGTATCTTTATGTTACAGAATTTCAGCCAATGTATCTGAAAAATAATCCATTCTCATTTACAATATTGAAAAAGTCACTTGTACTTGGAAGTGCCCTTAGAAAGTGACTTTTGAAAGTAGATAGAAATACTGCTTCTTGCATCGGTCAAGTACCTTTGCTTTTTCCTTTACTTATTGCATCACTTGTAACCTGACTTACATCATCATCATCATCATCATCATCATCATCATCATCATCATCATCATCATCATCATTATTATTATTATTATTATTATTATTATTATTATTATTATTATTATTATTATTATTATTATTATTATTATTATTATTATTATTATTATTATTATTATTATTATTATTATTATTGGGGGGGGCTCCCACAACTAGCTATAGGTAATACATTATTTGCCACTCACTGCTTCCAGGATTTGAGAATCCTTCTACTTATGTCTGATTTAAATTTGTGAGCTCTTTCCTCCCACTTGGCTTCCCTCACTGTCATGTATTGCATGTACTTCTCAGTTTCAGTGGATGGGGGGAAAGTCTTTGACCCAGCCAAACATAAGGTATTTCCCTTCTTGTTGTTCTTTTCTTTCTTGCCAAACCTTAAATTCTTTGGCCTTTTTCTAGTTTCCTACTGCTCTGTGTGAGAATTTGGGAGTATCAAGCTCTGGAAACAATTGTTACATCAGTTAACATAGCAAGCACTTTAAATCCCCCTACCCCCTGTATTTATATCAAACTGAAACATTCCTTCTTATTGGAGTCTAACAAAATTTCTGATTTGCACCAAATGCTATCATTCAAACCACCAAGCTTAACATTGTTGGCATTTGCAAGGATCCACATATACAGACCAGCAGTGGCACCACAAAGAACTATGAACTAACTCATTCTGAGCAGCAGATCTATACCTATAAGAAGTACTTTGGGCCATTGGTGTCCGGCATACATGTCCACACCCATCCCTACTATCCCGAACTGAGCCACCTACACTTACCTGAACACGCTTGGAGCATCGCCGCAAGGGTCCGCCAGCCACGAGTGGGGCAACCGGCCCACGAATGCAGCCAGAAAAAAGTACAAGACCCAGCGTCCTCCGTGCCACACCACCCCTCAGCCAATGAGGCTGAATGGCACGAGCGTGGAGGAGGCGGGGCAGCTGGCACACTTGGTTAAAAAAACAAACCGCCAACGTGCCGACTAGCTTTTGCTGCCCTCCGCCCCACCGGCAAAGGCTGGTGCTGGCCTCACCATAGCTTGGGGGGAAGAGGAGCCTCTCCTCTCCCCCCGTGGCTTCAGTGAGGTAGCAGGGAGAAACAATTGTCTCCCTGCAGCCCCAGAGGCCGGTGCTGGCCTCGCCATAGCTTCAGGGGGGAGAGGAGACACTTCTCTCTCCCCCCCCTGTGGCTTTGGTGAAGTAGCAGGGAGAGAAAATCATCTCCTCGCAGCCCCAGAGGCAGCCTCATCATAGCTTTGGGGGGGAGAGGAGGAGACCATCCTCTTTCCCCCCCCCCTGCAGCTTCGGCGAGGTAGCAGGGAGAGAAAATCATCTCCCCGCAGCCCTGGAGGTGGCCTCGCCATAGCTTTGTGAGGAAGAGGAGGAGACCATCCTCTCCCCCCCCCCCACGGCTTCGGCAAGGTACCCGGGAGAGAAAATCATCTCCCTGCAGCCCTGGAGGTGGCTTCGCCATAGCTTCGGGGGGGGAGGAGGAGACACTCCTCTCTCCCCCATGCCTTTGGCAAGGTAGTGGGGAGAGGGCAGGCCAGTGAGCGTCTCTGCTCAGAAGGCCGTGCCGGGGAAAGGCCAAGCTGCCAAAAGGTAAGTGGGATGGGGGAGAAGGACTGGGGGGATGGAACAGTCCTGGGAACCATGCCGCCCACCTACCCTGCCCCCTTGCCCCCCCCAGTCCCTGTCCCCCATCCCACTTATCTTTTGCTGGATGGGCCTTTCCCCGGCGTGGCCTCCTCCTCACCAAGGCTTGGGGGGAGGGAGAGCCCCTCCTCCCCCTGCACAGCTTCGACAACTGTGTGTGTGTGTTGTCACTGAGGCTTCGGGGGGAAGGGGGAGCACCTCCTCTCCCCGTGGAGCTGAGGTGTGTGTGTGTATTGTGTGTGTGATTGTGTTGTGTGTTTGTTTGTGTTGTGTGTGCAGTATGTGTGTATTGTGTGTGCGCATGGTTGTGTGTGTGGTTGTATTGTATGTGTGTATATTGAGTGTGTATGCAGTTGTGATGTTTGTGTGTGTGTGTGTGTGTGTGTGTGTGTGTGTGTGTGTGTGTGTGTGTGTAGTTGTGTTGTGTGTGTGTGTTTGTGTTGAGCACACACACACACACTCCTCTGCTGGGCTACACAAGACAAACCTGCCCGACAGGGCCAGGCAAAAAAATGCTAGTAGTGAATAAAGAAGATGCCTATTTGCTCACAAAGATGGAGAAACAACACATGTGAAACTCAGATAGTGTCATCATGATTCCAAGTAAAGTACTGTACCGTATATCTATTCAAAGTAGCAGTAGTTGTTGTTTGCTATTTTGCACTTCATATTTCTTAGCATTGTTTGTGCATGGGGATGGCCCAAAGAGTCAAGCCTTAAAATTAGTCCTAAAAATGTGCAGCTGATGACATGTTTGCAAGATCACTGATTTTTGAATTGCAGGAAGCCAATTAGCAGCTACTAATAGCTGTTTGAATCAAAGAGCATTGGAATGACTTTAGCTGCTGAAATTAGTATGAAGAGAAGAGTGTCTCAATCTTGTTCCCAATTTTTAACATTCTTGCCTTAATGTTTGATAAGTTACTATTTTCATTCTTTTGAGATGACTTGTTGATTTGTTTTTGTTGTTAGAAGATGAAGACAACAAAACCAGTTAAGTGATATCATTAATATTCACTTCGCCTGGCTATAGTGCGGTCTCTTGCTGCGTTTATTAACACAAGGGGTCAGTGAAATGGAATTACCTAAAAACCAAAGAACTCTGAAATGAGATTTTACCCTAAGGTCTAAAAATGAAATTAACTTCTTTTAAATAATAGGTTTTTACATGTAGTTAATGTACCACTTTACTTGCATAAACTTGGTTTGAGTAGGGTTTTTTGGTGGCTGTTAGCACTTGCACAGTCAAGTGTGGGCTCAACCTTAACAATACAGTCAATGAAATAAATAAATAAATAAATAAATGGTTTATTGTTGTTGTTGTTGTTGTTAATGCATCATTAAAAAATAGAGCTACCTTAAAAGGTATAATATGTTTCTTCTTCCTAGCATCATGTTTCTACCCCTTTGGATATTTCAACCTGGTTTGTTTTGTTATTGGTCACTGGGATGCAAATACAGGCTTCCTTCAGTATTAGAGGAATAATTTTTGATCACTTTCTCACTGAGAAGATGGAATCAGTTTCGCCCTATTCACAGGCAAGTTAGACCACATGTTCTGGATATAAGCATGAAGGGAGGCCCTTGTGTTAGCCTACCATGGCTTTGGCTGCTGAAGTCTGTGGTGCAGTTTCCATTTTCCAATATTGTCCACTTTCTTTTTTAGTCTAGTTACTGGCTAAACATTCAGTTGTACCAAGACCATGTACTTCTCACTGGAATAAATGATTTGAAATAATAACCATTTTGGCATTGGCCTGATAATCACAGATTAATGTCAGGTGTGTACTTCTAACCATAATTTGAATGGCAACTGCACAATTGCTTGGGATATTGCTGTTATAATTATACAAACTGCCTTGATTCTAAGTATAGTTGAACTACTGAAGTGGGTAAAGATTAATCAATCCGTGTTAAATGACATTAGTTCTTAGTTAGTGCTGTCAGCCAATGGCAGTGATGATCTGCAGTGGCAGCAGATAAATGGTCCAGCTAATTGACTTTATCCCATCTCTCAGCTGATAAAGGACTTTATTACAGTAAAACCTCATTTTATAGAAACCCCATTTTACAGAAGGATTCCCCCCCCTGAAAATGTGTCCCGTTTTACAGAAAAACCCCATTTTACAGAATGCAATTTCCCAGAGTGCATTGTGCCTGGTGGGCTATAAAAGACCCCCTGCAGCCATTCTGGGCCCTGTGGGTGGCAGTAGAGTGGTCTGGAGAGGAGTTAGAGTGTTTTTTAAAGTATGTTTTTTTAATTATTTTAAATTATTTTTGGGGGGTCGGAAACATTTCCCCCCCCCATGCGTTCTTATTGGAATGCCTTGTTTTACAGATAAAATCAAATTAAAGAAAAAGCTACAGAATGGACTTTTTCTGTAAAACGGGGTTTTACTGTATTTTTTTTTAAAAAAGTTTTTTTGTTGAAAGTGGCATATCACTATTTCAAATAAATATATTTTTTAAAAATCAATCAGCTGGACTTCTCAGCTGTTCTGCAGGGATCTGCAGGGCACCTGATAAAGATTCCAATTGCTCTTGGGGGTGGGGGATGGACAGACTTGCTACTGTGGGTCAGCAGGAATCCTTTCATCTGCCCCACAGATTGATTTCTTTTTTAAAAATACATTTTTCAAAGTAGTGATATGCTACTTCAAACACATTCTTCAAAATGAAGCCATAGATCATCTGATAATGTGTCCAGTTGATCAATAAATCAAGCTGGACCCTTCTCAGGTATTTCTTGGGGATCTGTGGGGTAGCCAGAACAGACTGGAGCTGCTCCATGGGGATATGCTGCTGTGGATGAACTTTTTCAGCTGATCTGAGGAAATCATTTAAACATCAGTATTTTAAAAAGATGAAATATATGGTTCATATGGACTTTATTATTATTATTATTATTATTATTATTATTATTATTATTATTATTATTATTATTATTATTATTATTATTATTATTATTATTATTATTATTATTATTATTATTATTATTATTATTATTATTATTATTATTATTAAATGCACTTATATACCACTTTTCTATGTCCACGGACAAACTCAAAGCAGTTCACAAAATGATCAAACAAATGCAAAGACAAAATAACAGTAATAATAATACCACAAAATTCGATAAATACAATAAATAAAGAAGTATAGTTACAAACAGATTATCGTAAAATACAATAGTATTACAATCCCAAGGGCTAACCTCAAAAGATCAAGACCAGGCAAAACATAAGGTATGCCTCCCCGGGCGATGGAGAGGCTCTGGGTGGGCGGGAGGTGACCCTATGGTGTGGCGGCATCAGCAGTGGCTTTTCAGCCCTCCCGAGCAAGAGAGGCTTGGGGGGCGGTGGCAAGCAGGGACATGTGTGCTCCATCCTGGGTAATGGAGAGGCTCTGGGTGGGCGAGAGGTGAGTCATGTATTGATGTATTGCACATGAAGAAAAAAAGAATCCACATTGGTTTCAAAAAATCCAATTTAAATCTCAATTTTTTCAGCATCTATCCTCAGCTTGAGACAATCACGCAGAAGTGAAAATGGGATGAATGATTTGTAGGATTTCACACACCACCCAAGCATGAACAACAGATGGTTATTACACCCCCTAGTATACCTGTAATCTCTTTTTATCCTCCTTAAAAACACCTCTGATTTGGTCCATTTTTATACATTTGTCTGCACATTTGTGAAAAGACCAAAATCTATGGAAGTTTTAGCTCAAGAATATGTACCAGGCCACACATTTCCTATTTTAACAGAGAAAGAGCGTGTTTTGATGGGAACTTTCCTCCCACATAGTGATCCAAAGTAGCTCACAGATAATTTTTTAAAATGTACAATTAAAAATAGCAAGTTATAATGTTAAAAACAATTAAACATGCAGACTATTAAAAACTGATTGCAAAAATGATTGGGAAAAAAATTATTAAAACAAAGACTCACATAAGAAGCAAAACCAGTACAGTATCCTTCAAGAAAACAGTTGTGTTCAATTGTGAGCAGCCTGCCTAGATACTGTTGATCTACTTCCTAAAGGAGAGTAGGGAAGGGGCCCTATAGAAAGACTGGGTTTCTCAGCTTGCCTGAATATAAGCCATATAAGAGTTCTATAGGTCAGAACCAGGACTTAGAATTAGGACCAGAAAAAGACTGGGAGCCATTGAAGTTGATATAGCTGAGAAGTTGCATGCTTCCTGTGCATTTTGAAATAAATGAAGCTTTTGAACACTTCTTCTTCATGTGCCATATCTATTCCAAACATTGACTATAATCATGACAAAAGTCTTCCTGTTTTAAACTCCTTAGAAGGGATACACAGTGTTGTGTTCTGTAAAGCAGTGCCTTTAACAATGTACCTTTGCCATGTGTTATCAATGTAACCTTTCTGTGTGCAACATTATAACCATCACCTGTATCAATGTATGCTTAATAAGGGGACGCGAGCTAGTGACCACCAGAGGACAGTAGCGAGCGTCCAGCTCTAATGGTTCACAGCCACCTGGATCAGCAGCGCGGGAAGATTCCCCGCGACCTCCTCACCTGGTCAAGAAGGGCGTGACCCCCTACGACGTCACGCAGGCAGCAACCAATAGTCTGCCAACGAGCCACATTCAAATGTATAGCCAGCTGTATATATTGAGCTACCCAGCCGCCATTACCACATGTTCCTCCGGATCATCATGCAATAAACCTGTGTTAAGCCAACCCTTCGGCTGTTGTATTGTCTTTGGTCCCTTGGGCTGCCATCCCACCTTCGTCGCCAATTTAGTGTAATTACCCGACACGTTAATTAGCGACAACGCTAGTTGTTTTACGTCCTCTGAGTTTAAGGCATTCATGGAGATTAACGCCGTTCGGCATATTACCTCCGCCCTGTTTCACCCGGCCACCAACGGCCAAGTAGAGCGCCTCGTCCGCACCACGAAGGACACGTTGCGGCGCATGGGCCCAGGGGATTTGAACCTACAAGTGTGTCAGTTTCTGCTAGGGTACAGGGTGACCCCGTTGGCGTCAGGATACTCCCCCGCAGAGCTCTTAATGCGCAGGAAGCTGACCACCATCCTTACTAGGCTAGACCCCACGAGGGTAGAGGACAAAGGAAGGAACATCGGGCTGGAAGTTACAAAGAGTTTCAGCATAGGCGCCCCCGTGCATTGCAGGAATTACGCCAGCACAGGCCCAGCCTGGGTGCCCGGCGTAGTCGTGGAACAAACCGGCCCCGTGTCGTACCGCGTGGAAACCAGCACAGGGCTCCTATGGAGGCGGCACGCAGACCAGCTCCGACGCAGGGTCCCCGACGAGCAGGACGCGGTTCACGCAGGAAATAAGTCAGCGTTAGGGTTCTCCCCCACCCGTTTAGCCCAAGGGGGAGGAGAAGGGGACCGTGAGCCCCCACCAAGGGGGGAGGAGGATATCCTCATAGATACCCTGGGGGATCTTTCCGAGGGAGAGGAACCCGACCCCATACATATCTCGCGGAAAGTCCCCACAAATGCGGGTACCCCGACCAACTTAGATTTTGATTTTCAGAACTGGGGGGGGGGGTTTCGGAGTGGTCCCCCACCCGTCCAAGCGAGAAGAGGGGTTTTCCGTTAGTCCCGACGCCCCCCGGTCTGCCCACAATGGAGTTTTTCCCTTCCCCTAAGACCGCCAGACAGCGGCAAGCTACTAACGAGTCTCCCTCTCCCATTTCAGGACAAGGGACCAGGGAACAAAGAAGCAATAATGCCCCCGGGGGGGCAGCCTCCTTCACGGCCCACACGCACACGCAACAAGCCTTCTTGGCTGAGAGACTTCGTCTCATCCTAGGGGGGAGGGATGTTGTGTTCTGTAAAGCAGTGCCTTTAACAATGTACCTTTGCCATGTGTTATCAATGTAACCTTTCTGTGTGCAACATTATAACCATCACCTGTATCAATGTATGCTTAATAAGGGGACGCGAGCTAGTGAGCACCAGAGGACAGTAGCGAGCGTCCAGCTCTAATGGTTCACAGCCACCTGGATCAGCAGCGCGGGAAGATTCCCCGCGACCTCCTCACCTGGTCAAGAAGGGCGTGACCCCCTACGACGTCACGCAGGCAGCAACCAATAGTCTGCCAACGAGCCACATTCAAATGTATAGCCAGCTGTATATATTGAGCTACCCAGCCGCCATTACCACATGTTCCTCCGGATCATCATGCAATAAACCTGTGTTAAGCCAACCCTTTGGCTGTTGTATTGACTTTGGTCCCTTACACTAAACACAGAAAGAGCCTGCACGAAGATTGTGGTATTTTTGAACCACAATCAGGTGTACCCCGGGCAACGGTCACCTTGTGATGGCTAATCTTTCTCACCCTAGGTCAAGCAAAAGAACTATGGAATGAATTCACCAAAAGGTGGCTTTTTGGCAGTTTCATGTCTGGCTTAGACATGGAAGAAGAAGAATCCTTGGAACAGTTCTATGGCTGACCCAGAGATGCTTAGCTAGCACCCTCTGCCCACTGAAGACCGAGAGGCCGGAGACAGGGGGGCATTTTTATTTGACTATCAGCCGTGAAAATTGTCCTGGGAATAATATAATGCAGTACCCTTCCATTTCCTTTCATATCACAGTGGATCCATGCCACTGATCCAGTTCCACAAGTCACTTTCTGGTCCTGAGCCCTTTTGGCACACAAAGTCCTCCTCAGCCCCAGGCCAGTATTGAGGAAGCTGATGCCCTCCATCAAGATGGATTCAAGTGGTATTTAATCCACTTGGGGGCATCTTCCTTTTGAACATTAGAAGTATAATAACCATTAAGCATAGAGCATATACAGGGTTACACAGCATGTGTACTGGGACCCCTGCTTTTCAACCTCTTCATAAATGATCTAGAAGTAGGAATAAATAGCAAGGTAGCCAAATTTGCTGATGACACTAAATTATACAGGGTAGTGAAAACTGAGAGATTGTGAGGAGCTCCAGAGGGATCTCTTGACACTGGGGGAGTGGGCAAAGCAGTGGCAAATGAGCTTCAACATTAGTAAGTGCAGAGTGATGCATGTTGGGGCAAAAAACCCCAATTACATTTATAAACTGATGGGGTCTGAACTCTCTGTGACAAACCAGGAAAGGAACCTTGGTGTCCTGGTGGACAACTCAATGAAGGTGTCAACCCAGTGTGCCTCAGCAGTGAAAAAAGCAAACTCAATGCTAGGGATCATTAGGAAGGGTATAGAAAATAAGTCAGCAAGTGTCATTTTGCCTCTGAGGCCCCATCTGGAATACTTTGTACAGTTCTGGTTGCCATACCTCCAGAAGAATATTATGGAGCTGGAAAAAGTGCAGAGGAGGGCAACCAGAATGATTAGGGGACTGGAACACCTTCCTTACCATCTGAGGCTGCAACGGTTGGGCCTCTTCACTCTTGAACGACGGCATCTAAGAAGTGACCTGATTGAAGTTTATAAAATCATGCACGGTGTGGACAAAGTAGATAAGGAAAAACTGTTTTCCCTATCGCATAACACTAGAACTAGGGGGCACTCCATGAAACTTTTGGGTACTAGTTCTCAAACAAATAAGAGAAAGTACTTTTTCACCCAGAGGATCACTGGTCTATGGAACTCCCTGCCAGATGAAGTGGTGACAGCTGTCAGTCTTGACAGCTTTAAGAAAGGATTAGACACGTTCATGGAGGACAAGGGTATCAATGGCTCTAATTATGGATACCTAAGGACAACCTCCGGGTTGGAGAGATAGGCAGGATATCTCTCAATACCATTTCCAGGGAATCCTAAACAGGTGAAGGCATCTGCTTAGGAATACCCTGAAGCAAATGGTGAGCCGCTGAGTGAGACAATGCTGGACTGGAAGGGCTGTGGCCTGTTCCAGCCAGGCTGTTATTATGTTCTTATGTTTGCATAAACTGGCATAAACCTTCTCTGGCCTCCATCTCTCTTCTTGTTCCCCATGACACTTACTGTCAACAGCTAACTAAATAGTCTCATTAGATACAGTCTGCAAAAATATTTTGGTTTACCTTCTGACTTTCACTGACTGAACAAGAATGTATCTCAAATGGAAGCTGATGAATTAATGAGAAAGGCAAACACACTCCATGTATAAAACTGCTGAGCAACAGAGTAATGGCTGCCTGTCTGAGGGATAAAGATGATCGACTGTCAATGACCACACGGTGAACTCCCTGGGCAACAGTGGTTGAAATACCAGCTACTTTTTCTGTTCCCCAAGTCTCTGATATTTTTAAAGCAGAGACATTTTCCCTAGAGAAAGTGAGTATCTTTAAACTGACATTAATTGGTATTTCACGGGTCGGGAGAACAATAAAACAGAATTTAAACAATGACAGTTACCTCTTCTCTCTCTCTCTCTCTCTCTCTCTCTCTCATAGAAAATATTTTTTTAAAGGGAGCAATCCTCTAATATTGCATGCCTAGTCCCATGTCTGTTGCACCCTTTTTAGTTATTATGTTAAGGTTTGGTTATTTGCCCATAAAATGTAATGTTAAAGCAATATGCTGTTACACACTTAATGCTAAAAGCATAGAATAATAGAAACACAAATGCTTAAAAACAACTGGAAGTATGCACCTGAAAATTCAGTTACCATCTCACTTTGCACCAGTCAAGACTGAAAGGGAAGGGTTTTGGCTAAGATGGCCGCTGTGTAACATCTAGTTTCGGATGCTCGCGCTCAACAAAGTGGTGAACGATGCGAAGGAGCGGAATAGAAAATTTTTCAAGTGGTAAAGCTTAAAGTTAAGATCCTTGCCTGTCTCCTTGGAAAGTTTGCTGAGCTTTTGAAGCTGGATGATCGAAGTTCGGGAGGTTTTTCTGGGCGGTGGAGCTGTGACGGCAGTCGCGGCTTTCCCGCTGGAGAGCCGAGGAACGGGATCAGCGAGAGGAGAAGGCTATGGAACTGGTTTTGGAAGTGGCAAAAAGCGGCTGGAGCGAAGGCAATTTGTGTGTAAGTGCCTGAAGGGAGCTACATTCTTAGCTATAAGCTATAAAATCGGCTGAGTTTTTTCAGAAGAAAAAGAAGGGGAGGAAGAGCTGGAGGTACTGTAATGGCGACGGCCAGGGAAAACGAAAGTGATCGTGTATAGAATGTGGTTTTTTTTTCTACATACCAGAGGACCGCGCCACATTCTGAAATCAATAAGGCGGATTAATTTTCCTTTCTCTTTTTTTTTCACCTCCTCTCTGGTCTGGAAAAGAGGAGAGCTGTGCGAGTTTGTTTTTTTTCTCTCTCTTCTCTTCTGCCTAAACTGCCTGCTCATTTAGGGAAGAGGGGGAAGAGGGGGGGCCTCTTCTCACTACAAAGTTAAGGCACTCGCTGGAAAAGGGTGTTTTGATTATCCACTTCAAAGGAAGGATTATGTGGCTTTGATTGAAGGGTTCCATTACTGTGTGGATTACAAATAGCTTCTCAACTTCTCACCTTAACCCCTTGGTGGCTGGATTTCTCTTTCCTTCTGAGCTCCCCCCCCCCTCAGCAACCTGATTAACTGTTGTTCTGAAGCCTTTTTGCTGTGGTTGGAAGACGTCATTTGACTGCTGGCTTTGTGGGAAAGGATTATTTGTGGTTAACAAGTTTTACTTTTAAACTGCCTGTTTGGAGAGCTGTTTTCTTTTGTTTTCCTTTGTTCCATCGTTGTGGATTACAGTAAATTTTGGATCTTCTGCTGACATAAGAACTTGACGGTTGTATTGGTGGAACCTATGGCTGCAGTGTAGTAAGCCTTACTATATTGGAATTGTTACAGCGATCTGCAACATTGGGTTTGAAATATATTACATCACTATGGATAAAGGTACGAGAGCGAAAGCAAAAGAAGAAGAACAGGTTGTAAAACCTAAGAAGATTGAAAAAGCACCAATGGATGAATCTGTTCAGCCAACAGCTCTGCCCACAGTGTCATTGGACCAGACTCAAATTATGGTGGAAATTGGCAAGTTGTCGCAAAAAATGGAGAAAAATGAGGCTTCAAGGGTGAAAGATAAAAATGAAATGTTTAAAAGGCAAGAAAAGATGATGTCAACACTGACAGATTATACCAAAAAGGTGGACTTAAGTTTGAATAAATTTGAGGGAATGCTGAAAGTGGTTCAAATCGAGGTGGATGCGGTAAAGAAGGAAGTAAAAGGGACTCAGGAGGTGGTGCGGGACAGTAAGTTAAAACTGCAGGAACAAGAAATGAGGATAGATGCAGTCGAAGACATGATGAGAAAGCAGAACATTTTGATCCGTCAGGTACCGGAATGCACTCCGGATCTGTTAAGAGAGAGGGTGGTTCAGTGGTTAAATGGTTTAAAAATGGGGAAGGAATTTGTTCAAGAGGATTTAGGAAGTGTATTCCGGGTGGGTCCAAGAAGAGGGAGAGTGGCTCAAAGAAATGTGTTGGTTAAATTTGCAAATTGGGCAGATAAATTAAAAGTAATGGCTCATCTGAAAAGTGTTGGTTCAGACGCGTTGAAATTTGATGGCTCAGATGTAGAAGTCTACAATGATATTTCACTAAAAGAAAGAACATGGAGATATAAGATGAGGCCTGTTACTAAATTATTGATGGGTAAAAATATAAGGTATAATTGGAGATTTCCACAACAATTGCGCTTTTTCTATGATAAAAGAATGCAAGTTATTGATGAAGGCATTAATCCATTGGAATACCTGAGTTTGTTGGGATTGGTACAAGTAGATTCAGAAGAATGGAAAAATCTTAAGAAGGAAATGATGGATTCTGGAGCTTTGGGGAGGGAATATGGGAGGGAGGAGTCCGGTGGGGCAACAGGTGGAACACCACAACGAGGGGAGGAGGAGGAGGAGCCGTCTTTGATTATGATGGAGGAGGAGATAGGTAAGGAAGGATGAGCATTAGATAGTAGTAATCTTAATTAGCTAATAGAGGTAGAATGGGTAAGTAGCGCATAGCGCCGGCAGTAGGGCGCATCTTGCAGGTCCCCCCTCTCCCCTCTTTGGTTGACAGAGGCGACTTTTCGTTGGAAGGTGGGGAGAGTGAAAAATGTGTGTTTTATGTAGTGGGTATGGTGAAGGGTTTTTGGTGGCACGCCCGATGGAGAGTTTAAAGTTGGGAGAAGAATTTGGTTATGGATAGTATTAAAATAATATCGTGGAATGTGAAAGGTACAGGCTCTGTTCTTAAGAGACGGAGGTTGGAATCGGCGTTGAAAAAAGATAGACCAGATATTTTATTTTTACAGGAAACACATCAGAAATCAAAAGATACGAATAAACTTTATCTGAGTTGGATGCAACACTATGAGATGGCGTTTGGAACATCTAAAGCAAGAGGGGTGGCAACTATGATTTCTAGGAAGTTAGGATTTGAAATCACAAAAAAGATTGCTGATCAAGAGGGTAGGTATCTGTTGTTAAGAGGAAAATTGGAGGATGAGGAAATATTGTTGGTAAATATTTATGCTCCGAATGACCACCAAGTAGTGTTTCTTGAAAAAATTCGGAAAATAGTGGAGGGGGAAAATGTTGCAAAAATTATTGTGGCTGGTGATTTTAATTTGATCAGGTCAGGAATGGATTGCACAAACATAGCTAGAAGTGGAATGGGTGTGAAAGGGAAGGCGATGGACAAATGGATGAAAGTTATGGGTTTGAAGGATTCGTGGAGAGAGTTTAAAGGCTTGGAAAGGGCATATTCCTTTTTTTCGCATGTACATGGGACCTACTCGAGAATAGATTATGTTTTTCTGTCGGAAAATTTAATTGGGGATATAGAAAGTACGGAAATTGGGATTATTAAGGAATCGGATCATGCTAAAGTATATCTGGAATTGAAAGCACCAAAAAATATTCAAAGAGTTAGAAATTGGAGGTACGATCCTAATTTGTTCAAAGATCAGAAAAGCAAAGAGGCAATTATGGAAAGTTGGAAAGAAAGTTGGCAATGGAATGATAATAATGAGGTTGATTTTAATATTGTATGGGATACCATGAAGTCAGTTTTTAGGGGGGAAAGCATAAAAGTGGCAAGCCTTAAATATAAAAGGTATAAAGCAGAACACATAGAAAAAGAAAGGGAAATAAAACAATTACAGGAAGAACACGTAAAGAGTAAAGATAAAAAAATTCTCTTGAAACTACAAGGACTCAAGGCAGAAGTAATGGGTAAAGATATTGATAAAGTTAAACGAGATCTGATTTATTTAAATAGAGAATATTTTGAATTTAGTAATAAGAACTCAATACTATTAGCAAGAGCAGCTAAGGTTAAAAGGGAAAAAAGAGAAATTGGGGTGTTAGTTGACAGGCAAGGTTCAAGGTGTAATAAGAATAGCGATAAATGTAAAATAGTTAGGGAATTTTACCAGGTGTTATATGCAGAAAAAGAAATAGATAGGGAAAAGCTTAAAAGGATATTGGAGAGGCAGTTAGGGAATGGGATAAAGCAAGAGCATAGGGAGAAAATGGAGGAAAAGATAACTGATAAAGAGGTTAAGGGGGTAATAAGCGGATTGAAGATAGGGAAAGCCCCGGGGGAGGATGGATTATCAACAGAGTTTTACAAAGAATTTAAAGAGGTGGTGGTCCCGAAATTGGTGAAGTTATATAATTATATATTAGATGGAGGATCAATCCCGACTTCATGGTATAACACTACAATTGTTCTTTTGCCAAAACCTGGTAAGAATTTGGAAAGAGTGAATTCGTACAGACCAATTTCGCTTATAAATCAAGATGCGAAGATCTTCACGGCAATATTGGCTAACCATTTAAATAGTTTTATGGGGGAATATATAAATGTTGATCAAGTTGGGTTTCTAAAAGGACGACACATGGCGGATTTGACTAGAAGGGTATTAGATTTAATAGACAGTGTTAATCAAACAAAGGAAAAAATGGGATTACTATCATTGGATATTTTTAAGGCATTTGATTCATTGCAGTGGTCTTCAATTAAGGAAATAGTTAAAAAATATGGGTTTGGAGATAAATTTAATAGGGTTATAGATTTACTATATCAAAAAGGAAATGCCAGGGTTAGAGTAAACGAGGAGCTCACGGATGTGGTAAAGCTAGAGGCAGGTACTAGGCAGGGTTGCCCATTATCTCCTATTTTGTTTATAATGGCAATGGAGATTTTAGCTAAAAGTATAAGGGAGGATTTAAATATAGAGGGGATTATGGGTAATAAAGTGAGCATGTACGCTGATGATACATTGCTTATGGTGAAGCACCCCGAACAGGTAATGGACAGGATTAAAGATCATCTACAAGTATTTCAAGCTATAACAGGATTAAAGATAAACTGGGATAAATCTGAATTGATGTTGTGTAATTTGAAATTGAGCGAGATGGGTAGGACGGTGTCGACACTTAATATACAAATCAAAGATAAGTTGAAGTATTTAGGGATAACTATTTCAAACAAATTAGAAGAACTTAAACGATTGAATTATGACAGCTTGAGAATTGAATTTAGGAATAAAATACGAGAACTTCAGAAGTTAAAGCTGTCATGGTTTGGAAGGATTGCTATGTGTAAAATGATACTGTTACCAAAGATTAACTTTTTATTTGACACGCTCGCGATCCATTTAAAAGAGAAAGAAATCAATGAGTTTCAAAAAATGTTTAATGACTTTTGTAATGGAGGAAAAAAATCTAGGCTTCCAAAGAAATTATGGTATTTGTCTCAGAAAAAAGGGGGGTTGGGTATGCCAAACCTCTTAGCATATTATCGAGCATTTCAAGTCAAGAATGTTGTGAAGATCTTGGCAAGAGAAAAGGTAATTTGGGAACAATTGGAAATGAAAGAATACAGAAATATTGGAAACTTGAATTTTCTGGGAATGAAAGATAAGGCGAAAAGGTCAAATAATACTATGATGAAAGGTCTCATGGAGGTGTGGAAGAAGGTAAAAAAAGATATGGTTCCGAATCTCTCCCCAATCTTGGAATTGACTGATATGATGTGTTTCCCAATAAAATTAGATAAAGAAAAAATAGAAATATTGGATAAAAATGGGACGTTGTTATTGAAGGATTGGTTAAAAGCATGTGATGTTGATGCCGAGCGGAAAAAAATGTTTGAGATATTAAACTTGAATTGGTTTCAGAAGTTAAAGGTGGACAACTGGAATAAAAAATATAAAAGAGAACTAGGATCAGATAGAGTACTTACGGAATTTGAGGAATTGGTAAGGAAGATTAGAAAAGGCGAAAGTAGTATTAAGGGTCTTGTAAGTAAGCTTTATAATATATTGAATAGAGGTGCAGATCCACAGGAGGATTTGAAACGGAAGTGGGAACAAAATTTGAATATAAAAATTGGGGAGACTGAATGGAAAAATAAATGGAAAAAGAGAATTATGAGAACAATGTCTGTAAGAATTAAAGAACATAATTTCAAGATGTTGTGGCAATGGTACCTGACACCATTAAGACTTTACCAGATGGATAATAAAAGAGATAAGTTATGTTGGAGATGTAAAGAATTTGATGGAACATATGAACATATGTGGTGGAGTTGTAAAAAAATAAGGGATTTTTGGGGAAAAATAGAAAATGAATTTGGTGAAATATTGGGTAAAAATGTTAAGTTGGTGTCGGGTACTATTCTTTTAACGAATGTGGAAGATCTGGGTTTAAACAAGGAGGAAAAAGAACTACTGGAAATTGTACTGACAACGGGTAGACAATGTATAGCCAGAAATTGGAAAAACGATGTAGATATTCAGGTTGGAGAATGGTATAAAGAAATGTGGAGTTTAGCATTGAACGATAAATTGACATGGGAGATTAAAGTCAAAAGAGATAATTTAAAAGAGAATAGATTCTGGAATATATGGAAACCGTTCGTGGATCACTCTATTATGGCAGGTGATAGTTCAGGACCAGTACCATCTCAAAGAAGTTTCTGGACTTGAGTTAAAAATAAACTCTCCGGGCATTGTATATATTCACAGGGTGTTTTTTTTTTTTATTGGTTAAAAAGATTAGCGGTAGTACAGAAAGTTTTTTTTCTATTATTTTGGATTTTGAAATAAAGGTTCTTAATATTTGGTGGTTAAATTGTAGTTAATGAATATAGATATTGTTATGTGCTACCATATAGTAATGTTTGTTAGTATGATATTATGGACTCGTTAGTGTAATGTACTGTTAATGTATTGTTAATGTTTTCTTTTCTTTTTTCTGTATGTTTATTAAAGATTTAATAAAAAAATTTTTAAAAAAAAAGACTGAAAGGGAAAAATTTATTGGTATTTAGGGGTACAGAAGATTGCCACCAGAAAGTCTCCTAAGCGTGATTTCTAGATTGTACAACACTGTTTTCCATCTTGTTGCTCTCTAGAGGTAACATATTTAAGAGCTCCTTCTTCCTCTTCCATGTCTAGGTCAGACAGTAAGCTGTCAAAATGAAGCCACCTTTTGATGAATTTATTCCGGTGTTGGATTGGGGCCGTGAAGCGGCCCTTGGGGTCCCGGAGGAGACTGGTCGACACGAGGCAAGATGGAGCGAAGACCAGTGGTTTATTGAGGGAAAATCATCATCATATATAGGAATTCAAGGCAGCGTGTGATAGAATCGTCATCTGACAGAAAATCACATCACCCATTTACCCGGGTTAATTGGGAACTTCTCTTGGGGAAGTTAATTAACTAAGGCAAATACTGACAGGGGAAATCCATTGTTCATGGCTTGCTCAAGAGTAAACATGGCCACTATTTGCGCTGGGGCTTGGGCTAATCTGCAAGTGTGGAATTACCTAATTCCTAACTGGAGTTAGATATTCAACTTCCTCCTACCGAACTGCCTGCCAGGTCAGATATGGGTGAATCAATCTTATGACTATTAATCCGCACCCCAATTTCTGTACCTGCAGGGGCCAGTGACCAGGAGCCTTCCTCAACCGGTGTAACCTCTGTCAGGGACAGTTTATGCCAATTGCGCCCGCGGACACCACATTCCGGAGTTCCTTTCACTTGACTTAGTGTGAGAAAGATTAGTTGGCATAGCAAGGTTGCTGTTACTCAGAGCATGCCTGATTGTGGTTCAAAAATACCTCATTTTGAGGAGACTCTGTGTACCCCATTTAAAAGCTAAACTGCTGGGTTCAGTATATGATGTTTATTTTCCCCAATGTGGCTGTCTGGATATTTGTTTTATTTATTAAATGCTTTTTTGTCTACCAGAAATCTCAAGGTAATCTACAACAACATTGCATGTGTTTTTTTAAGAAGAAAAACAAAACATTATTTAAAAGAGATATTCAACAATGTTCAAAGGCCTGATGAAATAATGTCATTTTGACTGCAAGTTAGAAGTTCATGACCCAAGGGGTTATCAAGACATGGACCACCACTGTGGCCACACTCAATATGGTTGGAGCCTCAATTCTCTTGGGAGACAATAGCAGTCCCCATTTCTTCCCTCTCCATCTAAGATATGGGCAAGCCTCAAACAACGCATCAGCAAACAATTAGCAACCTAGACCTAACTGCAAGAATTTGCATCCACCCACCCATAATCCACTGCTAGGGTTGAGAGAATTGTTGGTGTCTATGCCCTCTGTTCTTCTTTGTAGTGAATATAACAATGTACATGGTGTACACGGTGCACAAAGTTCCCTTGGGCAAGGGATGCACAGCTCCATAGCACATAGATTGGGTGCCTACACTGCCCAGTGCCTTTCTGGAGACACTCCAACTTAATCCTTGATTATTGTATTTGTGTATTTCCAGTTCTTGGGAATTGCATAATTGTGTGACAGTATCACAGCCATTATTAGGCATGCAAGCCTCCATGAACTATCTGGTCTTTTGCTCAAGGTAAAATAATATGTGTGAATGAAAAAAGACTCTTTCAGATGAACAAGAGAGGATTGGGGTAATGGAGATGCTGTAGTGAGTGGCTGACCTTCCCCATGCCATGTGTTTTCTGGTGGCTATTTTCTTTTTATTATTAATTATCCAGTGATATTTCATTAGATATGTGCAGGATACCATATAGGATGGATATGTTGGGTGGGGACACAAAATTACAGGCTGAGCCTCTTCCATTGGGGACAGTAGACTAAATACCTTCTTGTAACACTACATCCAGGTAACTATGGCTGAAACAGTGGTCTTTTTAAAGTCCCAGAGTGCCTCTGATATTGTTGTGCTATTGGTCAGGAGTGAGCTGTTTGTATCATTCCAGATGTTATTGGATTGCTACTTCCATTAAACCAAGCCATAAATGTCTGGAAATTGCCCACTCTTGAGGATGTCCAATTCTGGGCACCATATTTTAAGAAAGATGTAAACAAACTAGAACAGGTACAAGGATTCATTCATTCAGTCAGTCAGTTTGTATAGCCGCCCCAATTGACATGCGACTCTAGGTGGTGTACATAAAATCCCCAACGTTTAAACTATAGAGACCCTTAACATTAGCCTTCCATGATCAGAGAAGACAGGAAACCAAGCCATATGAGGAAAGACTGAAGGATTTGGGTACGTTTATCCTTGAAAAAAGGAGACTGAGAGGATATAAGCTAGCACTCTTTAAATACATGAAATGTCATCATAAAGAGGAAGGGAAGAATCTGTTCTCACATTCTCATCCCAGAGTGCAGGACACATAATAACAGACTCAAATGAATGGAGGCCATATATAGGCTGCACATCAAGAAAAACCTCTTCATGGTTAGAGCAGTGTGACAGTGGAACCAATTCCCTCAAGAGGTGGTAAGTGCTTCAAAAGATAATTGGACACACATCTGTCAAATCTGCCTTGATTTGGACTCCTGCACTGAGCAGAGGGTGGGACTTGATTGCCTAAAAGGCCCCTTCCAAGTCAGTGATTCTATGAATAAGGTCCAAGGGCCTGGGGGCCATTTATTTGTACTTAGTATTTCCCACTGCAGACCCTGCTTGAGATGAATAGGTCATCTCTTATTTGCAAAAAGAAAAGAAACCTCTCTAATTCAGGTTTCCTGACCCCAATTGGCTGCTAGAACATGATGTGTGGGAGACAGCTGGTTGCAAAGATAAAATGCTGCCCTTGAAGCCTCTAAGACCTAGTGCTCCAGGTGTTCCTGGACTTCATTTACCAGAAGGCCAAGTAAGCATACCTGCTGATCAGGGCTTCTGGAAATTGAAGTCCAAGAACATCTGGGGCACCAAGGTTGGCTACCCCGCTCTAAGAGCAGCATTCTCAGTGTTCCACAAACAAAGAGGATCTAACGTTTAAAAAACAAAGCAATCACACTTATATACCACCCGTAGCTCTTATTGCACTCTCTGAGCAGTTCACAAGTCAATTAGCATTTTGCCCCAAAATTTTCACTGACTTTGGAAGGATGGAAAGCTGAGTCAACCTTGATCCCAGATCAAAACTGAACTCACAACCTTTACAGCAGCTTAACCACTGCACCACCAGGGCTCCTAAATGGTGCATGCTTTTCATTCTGTCTTTTAACTTTTTGGAAAATTTGCAGTAAATACTGGCTAGATCCATTTTCTTGGCCCTCTTAAAGTACCAAGTCAAAAGTAATACAATTAACAAAGTAAGTATCAACAGTGATCCTAATGGGTTTCTGAGTTCAGACAGATGCTGAACTCAGCAATTAACTAAACTCAATACTTACCTAAGTATGGCATTTTACATCACCAGACTTTCAAAAACCAAATCATTTAGCCAAAGCTCTCTCCCTCCATTTGCCTCTGCAGCAAGAGTGTACAGGATCACTGTGTATTAACTATTCTTTCTGAAGCATTAGTCTGGTCAAGTCAGAACAGAACTAAATGCCATTGGCGATGACATTTGAGTAAGTGCCCTGTAAGGCTTTTACTAGGGACTTTGGTTTGGTTTTGTGTCAGGATGTGGTGACAAAGAGGGTGTCTCACAAAAACATGGTGGTGTGAAATGCTTCCACATCATGCCCCAGCTTCCTAAGAACAGAAGGTGACCCCTTTTATTGGTGGGGTTTAAGATGAAATTGACTTTGAAATGGATCTTGCATTGATGATATATGTCAAAAATAAAATTTGGATTAATGCTGAACTCAGTAGCCATGTTAGTTTTAAACATTCATGTACAACTTACAAAAGACTTGCCTGTGCTTCACCTCACCTCTGTATACACATGGCAAATACATGGCCTGTCAAGACAATTAGCAAACAGCAGATGTGTCATGTTTAAACCTGGCCCTTGTTTAGGGGTTAAGTTCTTTAAATGTTAAGGAAGTCACTGACCTTCTCTCTTCTCGGTGGTAAGAGGGCCTCAAAACAGCATATTAATCTAATTTATTTTCTGTGTTTCACTTCTGGCTGGCATTGCAAGTTATGAATATATTAGCCTGATGTCATCTGAACTTCGCTTGCATGAATTGCTAGCTGTCCCTCTAGACTTCCCTGAAACATGATGTGAGGCAAGCAAATGGAAGAAAATTAAAATTAAAAACAGTCTCTTTTTTCCTAGGTTGTCCATTAACATCTCGAGTAACTATAATTATGAGTCTTCAGAGGCAGAGAGATACAACCTAGGGGGTGATGCTAAAGTGCATTCCTTCCCAAAAGTGTGTTTTGTGAAGCTAGCCACCCACACACAATACCAACAAACAAATGACACTACAATCATACAAAAACATTGTTTAAATGAGTTTTTAAAAATTTATAACTTTTGTATTTTGTATCTGTGTTCTACAATTGAAATTCTAGCCAAAGTTGTTTTTGCACATAGTTTGCAAGAAGCCATATCTGTCACAAGGGCTGAAATCCTGTTGACATAAATGTATGCCATGCAATCTAAATGAAGTGATCATCTGGTAGAGAATATCTTTAATTCAATTAAATGTAATGCAGTATGTCTAATTGGCCTCTTTCAGGTTCCAAGTATTCCTGGGAATTTGATTTTGTTCTAGGGAAACCTTTGAGACCCTTAGGGTGGATGGGGGCAAGGAATCCTTAAATATGAAAAATTGCCGATGGATAGCTGCTGATGGTCCTGATCTGAAATCAATGCTGGTGATCTTCTGATATTTAGGGTTCCTCTCACCCTGAAGCTTGCAAAAGATTATCAGAGGCAAAGGGAGCCCTAAGAAGACTCAAAATCTAAAGGGTGGAGATAGGAAGTTTTTAATTAAATTAAATTAAAGATATCCAATGTTGATGTTTTCATCTGTCTTGCATGGTATAAATTTATACCAAGAAATTTTCAGCAGTGAAGGATAGATAGAAACTAAAACTTCCTATATTATATGTTGCACAGTAGTGTTCATCCTATCTCATGAATTAATAAAGGAATAAATCAGGGATTCTCAACCTATGGCCTGCGGGCTGGGTGCAGCTCGCAGCACCATTTTATGTGTCCCACCACCACCTCCACCATGTCCAAAGTGCCATGTGGTGGAGGAAGGGTAAAATGGCCATCCAGCCCCCGAAGCTGTCTGAGGGAGCGTGACCCAGCCCCCAGCTTTAAAAGGTTGAGAATTCCTGGAATAAATGGATTTACAAGTATAAAGAATTTACAGAACAGAGCAATCAAAATTATGAATGGCCTGGAATATTATCCTTCCATGTGAGATCCAGGCTCATGGAAATAGAAGTCAAACAGAGCTGAAAAGAAGTCAGAGAGGTTCTCCCAAATTGTACAGGGCATGTCAAAGTAAATCAGACTAAGTCCATTAAAGGTAGATAGGTGTCAGGACATCTGAGAATTCCTAGTGGTCTCTGCTAGCTGACCTTATGAGGGAGCTTGTCTCATCAAAGAACTGGGATCTTATGTAGGCTTTTAGGAGGCTAGCAAGGCCTCTCCTGTAAGTATTTCTCTGCTAGAAGCACCATTATAATGGGTCTTGTACAATTTTGTATTATACAGTGAAGATAATGATATTATTTGGGACCTGTCTTTTAAGTCTTAAGTGACAGCACATGTTCTAAAATTAAGAAGACTCAGAGTCCACACTGAAGGTCATCCATCAAGTGTCAGTATAAGATGACAGACATTTAAATCTTTTAAGTGTCATCTTATATTATAAGCATATTTTAAGACACAGCTTTTCCTGTTATTCTACAGAACAGGCGTTCCATGGCATTGTGATCTACTGACCATAGACCAGACAGCAGGTGAGAACTGTACAAGTACACAAAGAACAGAAGTAACAACCATATATGGACAAAAACCCAGTGTTCAGCTAGTGGCTACATGATAGGTATTTTGTCCGTCTGCTGCTTCCTCCCTCTTGCAGCCCTCTACAATGTCCCAACATCCTGCTCCAGGTAGTTGTCCAGCCTCCCAGGGTTTGAGGACAGGGCATGTATCAACACCAGAAATCTGCAATGATAAGAGAGTGATAGGATATCCAATACAGCCTGGTGACTCTGATATCAACAGAATGATACATTTGCTTCAGGTTTTAGTCTGACCTTTAAAAAAAGGTACCGATAGAGGTGATTCCAGTTAGGGTTCCAACATGTTGCCTGGCTCTTTTAAAGTTTAGAGCAGAATCCAGAGTAGATTCTCTGCTCCACAGTTAGCAGAGCCACCAGTCTCCATTGCCTTCAGAGAAGCACAGCCAGGCTTTGATCTCACTGTCCATTTCCCCATAATTCAAAGGAATGCTAGCTGTTTTTAATGGGACAGAGATGTAACAGATGAAATGGTGTAAAAGGCCTATTAGTCAAAAACCATATACTATGCAACAAAAGCATAGCCCACTGAGTTAGTACAATAGAACTATATCTAACTTATGCTTCATTTTATCCATAAAGTTGACCAGCTGTCTTCTTCTTTAGCCCAAAAAAAAAAATCATGTTTACCTGTATCCTTCAGTTCTTAATTGATTTTTTCCCTTAAAGGTATTTTTCATTCCCTTGCTTTTTCTTTCACTCTGATTAACTATCATAGCATGATCTCATCAGGCCTAGACAAGTATTGATGGGTTATAGTATCATGAGGCTAATAAAGAGTGTTATCCAGTACTTCCAAGTGACACATAAAAACTCCCTTATGAAAGATACAGGAGACTGGGTATAATATAAATGCCATTCCAGTGGCTGTGGTATTATTAACACAGAGCCAAACATCAGTACATTCATTAATGCATTTAAAGTGAGAGAGAACTTCTCTCTCTCTCTCTCTCTCTCTCTTTCTCTCGCTATGTGTGTATTTGGTGGGAAAGTGAGGTCAAAGAGGAAAAATAGTTGACCCTTAACATAATTGAGTAAAATGATTTTGCCAAAGAAGTTGATACTGGAGTTCCTGGTGCATTGAGCAGGAAAATATATTGAAATCTAATAATATGATTGCTTACACATACATAGTTTCTTTTTCTTCCTTTTTTGAATCTCAATAGCTGTAAAAGTAGACAGGCCTGTGCTGGCCCAGTGGGATAGCGGGGCTCATCCCAGTGCGCCCTAGACCCCCAGTACGATTGGCACCTTTGGATTGACCATGGGCGCATGCGCTCACCCAGCAGGAGCAGCCGGAGAAGCTGCCTCGCCATTGCCATTAGCTGCAAGAGGAGGAGCACCAGGCTGTTTTTAAGGCACCCCTTGGTTTAAGAAGAAAAAAACAGCAAAGGAATAGGGCCAAATGGTGCAAACATAGAATTGGAAGAAAAACAATTTGAGGCAGAGAATTGTTGCTGAATTTTCTTTACTACAATAAGAATGCAGAGGAATAATGAGGTTGTTAAATGGCTCTGGCTAATGCCAGTTTTTGAATCAAAAGTTTTCCTCAGGACTTTAAATACTTATTGAGAAATCTTATCACGTCTACCAGCTTCTAAGGAGAAAACCTTCTTGCATAATGGTCCTGGAAGACTCCGGCTTGGGAAATGCGGGGGGGGGGGGAGATCTCCAACGGCCCCACCTGGTCGCACCCAGCCCGAGGAGGAGGAGGAGGCTGTTGGCCCCAGGTTCCCAGATTCACCCCATCTCCCCCATAGGCACCCTCATCACTTCTGTCCCACACCCTCCAAAGGTATCCAGCACAGGCTTGAAAGTAGAGGCAATCTGAATGAACTTTTATTTTAATGCAGAGGTACTCAAATCTGCAATCCTGTGCTCTAAGGGTGGGAAGAGTGAAGGCTTCCAGATGTTGTTTGACTTCCAGAATCCCTCACTCTTGACTATACTGGTTGGGCCAATGGGACTTGCAATCCAACAACTGGAAAAGGCAACATGTTGTCCACTCTGAAATCAGCTCAGCAGCAAAAAAAGTCCCACAGAGAGTTTCCCGTGTGGTGCTGCAGCTCAGATGTGGTTTCCAAAGTCAACCACCACTCATATTGGTCACTGCTTGTGGAAACCAAACAGACCTACTCACATTATTTTAGGCACACATAGTGCAATTCTATGTATCTACTCAGGCACCAGTCCATTGGTGCTTACGCTTGGGGAAGGGGATTGCAGTGGCAATCCTTGCCTTTATTCTGAGTAAAAATAGCCTGAAGGAAAGGGGCTGTTAAAATAGTATTAGCAAGACCTCTTTTGAATGCAAAACCTGTAAAAAATCCAAACGGCGGAATATAAAATTACCTGATAGCTGGGCTATAAATTTAGCCTAATCCAGACTAACTCTACTCTTGTGCAACTTTAAAGTTTAAACTCCTCATGCATTTAGTTTTCCAGCTCACACAACTCAAAATCTAAAGTGTGATGCTTGTGCTAGGCTTTGAACAAATAACACATTAATTTCAGATGCAATCAATATGGCTATGTACATTTTGCAAAGAAGCTGAAAACATTCCAGCACTTGTATATATTAGGAACAAAGCTGTCTGAGATGAGCTGTCCTTTCTGTAGCTAAACATTTTCATGCCTATCACAAATAACTGTCTTAAGTGATTAACATGGATTGGTTCATGTTGTTTGTCATTCAAATGGTAATGGATGCAATATGGGAAACTTCACAAGAATACAACTGGTGATGCGGTCATGAATTACAAAATAATAATAATAAAAATACAAGAGGGGGCAAAATGGGTTAGTCATCAGTCTCTCTGTGTATTTATGCTCTTGTCATTGTATTCTTGGATCTTTACTTAAACTATTTCATCTCCTTACAATAATGAGCTAGCTACCGTATATTTATTTATTCACTTGTGTATTCATTCATTCAATCTAATATCAGCCTTTCCAACTGAAGAATCCAGGGTGTGTGGTAGACAATAAAACAACTTTAGGCAATTATAAAAATGTTTTAGGACAACTTAATAAGATCTAATAATGGATCCACAGCCAACTGGATGGAAGTCAAACAATGGTGATTCAGACCCAAATGTTTGGTTTAAGATATGAGTTGGCATGGAATTTCCTTGTTTGTATTACAAACCCTGTAATTCACCATTCTGGTAGTTCCACCTGACAGACACCTACAGAGACCTTGATATGGCTCACATGGGAGGAATTCCCAAGCTGGAAGGCTTTGGGATCTAGTGAAACCTGGCCATGCCTAGTTTCCTGTTCATCTAGGCTCCCATCTCGCTTAGCCCTTTCTCCCAGGTAAGCCAGTCAGACAAAACTACCAGAATGGAGAATTAGGTGACTTGTAGTAAAAAAATATATATCCAAAGATCCCATGCATGGGGATTAGCTTTAATTTTGGCACAAACTTAGCTAAAGGTCATTAACTTTAGCTATGGTATTTATTAGCTTTTCTAGATACGAAAAGGGACTGCAGTGGCTCAAGTGACTAAGACTGGAAGGCGGCAGGTCAGCAGTTCAATACTGCAGGACAGAGTGAGCACCCGTCTCTGTCCCAGCTCCTGCCAACCAAGTAGTTCGAAAGCAAGAAATTGCAAGTAGATAAAATAGGGACCAAGACGGTGGGAAGGTAAACAGTGTTCCGTGCACTCCAGTGTCTTGTCATGCCTGCCACATGACCACGGGAACGTCTGCAAATGCAGACAGCGCTGGTTCTTTGGCTATGAGACAGAGATGAACACTGACCCCTAGAGTCAGATACGACTGGCTTTCAAGCAAGGGTGACCTTTACCTTACCTTTGGATACGAAAAGCCCTATTGTTTAATGAAGTCTTTTCTTTCTCACCTCTGTCCTTATAGACATAGGCTTAAGATAGAGCTTGTGCTGATACAGGGGAACCAACATGCTTTCTTAGCAAGGTCTGCTGGTCATACTTGCAATGCCATTTTAAAAGTGCACTCTGGTTTAACACAAAAACTGATATTAAACAGAAAGTCTGGTTGAGGGGGCAGATAAACACCAACCCATTGTTTTTTTAAAGGTGGGGCCACTTAGCCTTTAACATGATCCCCACGGTCGCTTGCCAACTGTACTTGTTTGCTCATGGGAAGATTGCCAAGGAAGGAAGGAATGGAGGCAGGAAACTCATGTATGCAAGTTAAAGTAACTAGGAATGAAAGTTCCCCCCATAAAAATGATTTGGACACTGCACCCTTCTGCTCCCCACATTTTTAAAACAATTACACAACTAAAACCTTATCCAGGAAAAAATGCAAGTGCTTAAATAGTCCAGGATAATATAAGCTCTCAGGTGTTCATGTGAACTTTCCTCAGCCTTAAACATCAACCTTATAGTCTTGCTGTCTGCCTCATCTCTAGCTAAGATCAAGGTGCTTTCCTGGAGGTATCATAGGTGGCTTAGTGGTTAAGATGCTGAACTTGATGACTGGAAGATCTGCAGGTCAGCAGTTTGAGACCCGAGTACTGCACAATGGAGTGAGCTCCCGTCTCTGTCCCAGCTCCTGCCAACCTAGCAGTTCAAAAGCAAGACATTGCAAGTAGATAAATAGGTACCACTTTGGTTGGGAAGGGAAACAGCGTTCTGTACTCTCTGGTGTCTAGTTATGCCTGCCACATGTCCACAGAAACTTTTGCAGACACAGACAGCACTGGCTCTTTGGCTATAAACAGAGATGAGCACTCAACCCCAGAGTTGGATATGACTGGTTTTCGAGCAAGGGCGACCTTTACCTATCATAAGTGTAACCCAGCAGTCACCTTCTCCTTCCATTTTTGGCCAGGTACTGCAAGCTTTTTTCATTTGTGTGTGCACGCACACAGAGAGACATGTGCACATGTTCTGTTTGTGTTCTTCATGCCCTTTCTTTGGAAGTGGTTTGAAAAAATATTTTTAAATGCAGCTATAAATACTCAACACAAATAAATACATTTGACAGGGCTCCTTCTGGCCATAGCCAATCATAGACAGATTTTGTACCAAATTTGTATGTGTGTGTGCACACAAGTGAGGTATTGCCAAATAAACATGTCCTTGGAAAAGGCTTTCTTAGCTTTGAAAGGAAAACAAAAAAGACCATAATAAAACATATTCCATATTTCTGGCTTGACACTTTAGCTATAACAGATATCTACCCAAGACAGACACCTGGCTTTGAACACAATGCATCCCTTCCCCCATGAGTTGCAATGGTGTGACATAGCTGGGGTTTAAATAGAAAGACCATTAAGTTGTGTTGTGTGCAAAATGGATCAAAATAGTTTTCATATCTCTGCAACCTCCTTAAATGTTGTTCCTTAGAAGAAAAACCTGAACAGGAATGAGATTAGCATTCTCTGAAGCTTGCCAGACGCTATTGTTAAGTCCACTGATAGCGCTGTGTCTGCTATCCTGTCTCCTCCAGCACATGCCACAGACCGATACTTTGTTATTTCTCATTCCTATTTGAAAATGTGGTTCTTGGATCCAGCCCGAATCAGGAAGCATTTGCAGTTAGGATTAAAATGAAATTAAAATTGAGGATCAAATCCTCTCAATGAGACTGGATGAGAAACTAGGTTTCTGCTTTGGGAGCTGCACTGGTTACCAGTTTGCCTGCAGGTGCGATTCAAGGTGCTGGTTATGACCTTTAAAGCCCTATATGGTAGTGACCCAAGATACCTAAGAGACCGCATTGTCCCAAGAACGTCTGTCCGTCCAACAAGAGCGGACCAGAAGTGGCTCTCTAACTGTACCATCGGCTAGAGGGGCTTGCCTCTCTAGCACAAGGAGGAGGGCCTTCTCTGTGTCCGCACCAGCCCTTTGGAACCTCCTGCCAATAGAGTTGTGGTTGCAGATGGAATTGCTGCCCTTTGGAAAGCACTGAAAACCTGGCTGGTGGGACAGGTGTGGAGCCCTGATGGAAATGTAGCCCCCGCCTGCTGGCTTGTACAATAATTAAGACCCTCCCTCTTTTTATGAATGGAGTGGGTGGGTTTTAATGGGGAAGGTATTTTTATCTGTTTTTATATTTTTTACATTTTTATGTGTGTATTCATTGTATATTTTGCTTAATATGCTTTGTGAGCCGCCCTGAGTCGGATTTCCTGAGTGGGCAGCATATAAGCATGAAAATTAAATTAGGTAAAGGTAAAGGTTTCCCTTGCTCGAAAGCTAGTCGTATCCGACTCTAGGGTGCAGTGCTCATCTCTGTTTCCAAGCCGAAGAGCCCAGCGCTGTCTGCTTCTGCAGATGTTTCCGTGGTCATGTGGCAGGCATGACTAGACACCAGAGCGCACGGAACGCTGTTTCCTTCCCACCGAAGTGGTCCCTATTTATCTACTTGCAATTTCTTGCTTTCGAACTGCTAGGTTGGCAGGAGCTGGGACGAAGACGGGAGCTCATTCCGTCCTGCAGTACTCGGGAATCAAACTGCTGACCTTCCGCTTCCCAGTCAGCATCTTACCTACTTGAGCCATTGCATTAATTAATTTAATTAAATTAAATTAAATTTAAACTAGGTACTGTACCTGAAAATTGAAATAAAGGAACAGAGTTCTATATCAAAATGTGACTACAGGTTGGCAGAGAGGGAGCTGAATTGCAGGTTTAGGCTTGGTATTAGACCATACCTGTCTAGTTTTGGGAATTTTTTGTCAAATAAGGAAAATTTCCTGGCCAAAACAGGACACTGGACAGCTATGCTTATCCTGTGCTGGCCTCCAGTCTAACTCCAGTCTAATTGCAGTCTAACTAATATGGGATGACGACGGGAAAGAGTGTAAAATACGGGGGTTTCACAGAAATTTCCCGAAACTTGACAGGTATGTATTAGACATGCTCTGTGTTCAAAATTGCAAATCTTCAAACATTAGCACAGGATAAAGCAGGCACTGAATTTCAATGAATTTTGGGTATCAAATCTTCAGCTACAACTTTCAGAATGTAAGTTTAGCATATCTTTTATCATATCATTCCTTCAGATTCATCAACGAAAAAAGGTAGGCTCTAAATTGGCAACAGCTGTGCTTTTTCCTGATTGTATCAATTTTTTTCCTTTTGTGATCATATAGAACCACCAACCAGTGAAAAACAAATTAAAAGAAGGAATCCTATATCTACCATCCAATAGTTGTGCCTTAATGTTTGAGAAGGTTTTTTTTAAAAAAAAAATACACACAAACATGCTGGCACTAATAAGATCTCCCAAAGTAGTTTACATTATAAACCAACACAACAAAACAAAATTAGACACAGCACCTGAACATAAGCAGGCAAACACAAAAAGTAGAGTTTCAACGTTCAGTTAAAACCATTAAATGTTAAGCAGAATGGCCTGATTAAAAGCTATCTAGTATCTATAGATCAAAGACTAGAGAACTGTCTCAGATTCCTATCAACTAGATTTCTTTAGTAGGCAAGATACACAGCAGGGCTCCAAAGAGAGAGAAAAAAGAATGTTTACAAAGCTATAACTCACTGTTGTGGGATCTCAGGAAAGAAGCAGATAATGTGCACCCAAGCCAACTTTGTAGTCCATTACACAAAACCAAAACAAGTCAAAAGCATCTTTTGCACATTGTTTTTGCTGTTAAGTGCCATTAAGTCAGAGTTGACTTATAAGAACATAAGAACAGCCTTGCTGGAACAGGCTACAGCCCATCCAATCCAGCATTCTGTTTCACACAGTGGCTCACCATTTGCTTCAGGGTATTATTCGCAAGCAGATGCCTTCACCTGCTTAGAATTCCCTGGAAATGGCATTGAGAGAGACTGCCTATCTCTCCAACCCGGAGGTTGTTCTTAGGTATCCATAATTATAGCCATTGATACCCTTGTCCTCCAGGAACTTGTCTAATCCTTTCTTGAAGCTGTCAAGACTGACAGCTGTCACCACTTCTTCTGGCAGGGAGTTCCATAGACCAGTGATCTTCTGGGTGAAAAAGTACTTTCTCTTATTTGTTTGAGAACTAGTACCCAAAGGTTTTATGGAGTTCCCCCTAGTTCTAGTGTTATACGATAGGGAAAACAGTTTTTCCTTATCTACTTTGTCCACACCGTGCATGATTTTATAAACTTCAATCAGGTCACCTCTTGGACGTCATTGTTCAAGAGTGAAGAGGCCCAACCATTGCAGCCTCAGATGGTAAGGAAAGTGTTCCAGTCCCCTAATCATTCTCGTTGCCCTCTTCTGCACTTTTTCCAACTCCACAATATCCTTCTGGAGGTATGGCGACCAGAACTGTACACAGTATTCCAGATGGGGCCTCACCATAGATTTATAAAGAGGCAAAATGACACTTGCTGACTTATTTTCTATACCCTTCCTAATGATCCCTAGCATTGAGTTTGCTTTTTTCACTGCTGAGGCACACTGGGTTGACACCTTCAATGAGTTGTCCACCAGGACACCAAGGTCCCTTTCCTGGTTTGTCGCAGAGAGTTCAGACCCCATCAGTTTATAAATGTAATTGGGGTCTTTGCCCCAACATGCATCACTCTGCACTTACTAATGTTGAAGCTCATTTGCCACTGTTTTGCCCACTCCCCCAGTGTCAAGAGATCCCTCTGGAGCTCCTCACAATCTCTCACAGTTTTCACTACCCTGTATAATTTTGTGTCGTCAGCACTAAATATAATGACTCAAATTTGCAAGGACAGTCCATATGCAATAATCTAACAAGAGACGATCAAAACTCATGTGTTTTGTTTGACTTAAGGAGGAAGAGTAAATATGCATACAACAGACATTAGCGGTGAGGGATCCCTCCCCCTTAACATTTATCAGGCTTCTTCCCCTTTCTCCAGTATTAAAAATAGTTTAAAGAAGATGCATCATATACTTCAGAGCTGTGTGTCAATTATAGCCTTTAATTCTGCATTCTCAAATTTTAGAACAGTGCTAAACTGACATAAACTGAAAAGAAATGGGAAACATGCAACAGAGCCTGTTTATTATTTTTATTATTATTTTGCTGCATCTTCCTAGTATGTGTGATCGGTTAGCTGCAACACAATTGTTCCTGCTGAAGAACTTTTCATTTCCCCGGATTGTTTTGTCAAGCCCATGGATCTTGGTTGTGTCCCAGTTCCTGCATGCCCCATTGCCTCGTCATTGCAAAGTACTCTCTGAAACTGAGCAATAGCCTGAATAAATGATTGTATACTTTTAAATAAATATACATTTATGTTATGTTGTTTCGTCAGGATGATTTATAGTCATTTTCTTCTTCCAGTTCTGAGCTCTGGACTTAAAAGACACAGGGATCTCTGTTGTTTATCCAAGCTTAATCCTCTGTTTGTTCTACATAAGCATTTTTGATTCGATAATATATTGCAGGCTTTAGTTTCAGGTTTAGTTCTTCTGGGAATGGTGGAATTAGATACATTAACTGACAAAGATAAGGTACGGACATTGTGGCTTAACAGCCATTACAATTGTAGCTATAAAAACAAAAATGGAATGAAATCAGTTAATTACTAGTTTTTTAACAGTGTGTTTATAAATACAAACTATCACATCTTTCCCAACCACACACCCTTAAAGCCTCTAATAATGTTTTAAAAGGTGAAAAGAAAAATCATCTACAATCCTCAGATGTTACTCAGGAACTAGATACAGAAAACAGTGTTTTATTGCAAAGCTAAATAAAACTGTTTTAGAATTCCATGGCCTCAGAGGAATTCAACTGATTTATACATAGCATATATAAAAAGGTTGTGTAATGGGCAATATATATATATACACACACATATACATATATATATTCATTCAGTAGGTACTCAAGATTTTTATTAAATGCAACAATTTCAATAATCGAAATTGTGGTATAAATCCTATTTTACAAACTGATTTGAGAAACTAGTAAAAGTAACATCCTCACAACAAACAGTTATTATATCAGATAACAGACAAACAAATAAGGAAAGTGTGTCTGATGTGTATTTATTCTTGAACCTTCCACTTCTGAAGTGCATAGGATTGGGGTTGTGTTGATAGCTACAGTGTTCTCGCACATTAAAAACATGCTTTTTGTTCAACTCATTCCAAATTTCATGTTTGTATAAATTAGAAAAAGATGTAGACGCTTGTACCAATGTGTATTCTATTGAACATATAAGGGAAACAGTCATTGAATTATATATAGGTTAATTTGAATATTCAATTTCTGGATATTTTTGGATAGCCCATTCTTGAAATATTCAGAAAAACTGCAATTTCATTTTAAAGGCAACAGCTCTGAAGCATTTTTAGATATTCATATTCTAAAAGAAAAGAAGGGTATATCATTTAACAGAGCAGCAAGTTCATGAAAAATGATCTTACTTGTCCATTTTGCCCACTATACAACCTTCAAACGAACATATTTCCACGAGATTTTCAAGGAATTATTTTTGCCTTATAGTGGCAGATTTATCATACTTTAGAACAGTGGTAAAAACAGGTAGGTCTCCTGCTTAAAGTGCTGGCATTGCTTCATAAATGCAGCTACTTGTCAGAATCCTCAAATGAAAAAATAAACCTATTGCACAAAGTTTTTCAAGCCCACCCAACCGAAAACAAAACAAACTTCCCCAAAGGCATAGGCACATATTTGTAGCAGATTCGTTTTTTTCCTGCAATGCCTATTTTCTCCATGGACTAGCCCATCTTCAGAATATTTACATTGCCTTACAGATACATCTAGATAATTTACAGCTTTAGAAAGGGAGTTCGACATGTTACCGTAAATACCTTGGGTGAGAGAAGAGGAGGGCAAGTACTGCACTGAAGTAACAACTTCACTGCATAAATTATGCTAAAAATGAATAGAAACCTTCACACAAATTAAACTGACAAACCCACTCCTTCCTCCAGTATTGGCTTCTTGTGCCAGGGTAAGCATAACATCCTACTCTTTCCCTTTTTACTAAAAATTTTATAGACTTAATGTTAGTGTTCAGGAGATGGCAGAAGTTTTTTTTTTAGAGCCATGCAGTATCAACACAACCCCAGTCCTATGCTCTTCCAGAAGTGGAAGGTTCAAGGATACAGAAACTAGTAAAGGTAAAGGTCGTCCTTGCTCAAAAGCCAGTCGTATCTGACTCTAGGGTTCAGTGCTCATCTCTGTTTATAGTCAAAGAGCCAGCACTGTCTTCATTTGCAGATGTTTCCGTGGACATGTGGCAGGCATGACTAGATATCAGAGTGCACGGAACACTGTTTACCTTCCCACCAAAGTGGTATTTATCTAGTTGCAATTTTTACTTTCAAACTGCTAGGTCGGCAGGAGCTGGGTCAGAGACGGGAGCTCACTCTATCGTGCAGTAGTCGGGGCTCGAAATGCTGACCTGCCAACCTTCCAGTCATCAAGTTCAGCGTCTTAACCACGAAGCCACCACAGTCCATACAGAAACTAGGAATGTGTGGTATTGGCTGGCCCTCCCCCAGTAAGACTGGCAATCATGACAATGCAGGAAAACATTCTTAGGCTTGAGTTTACAAAAGTTGTGCAGGGCTGTTGAGGGGTAGGACATTTTGGTTATTTCTCCTTCATAGGGCTGCCATAAGTCAGGGCTACTTGGTAGCACATAACCACCACCATCTCTACCAAAATATATCAACACCCACACTGACAAAGACTTGTATAAATTAAAACCTAGCTCTTCTAAAGTGATCTAACAAAGGTATGAGCTGCCCTTGCTTTTGGATTGTCTAAGGACCATAGTTTATCTTTCTTTCTGACATCACAAGCTATTTACAGCAAGGCTAAAACTTTTCCACCTTCTGAAGAAAGCACTAGAATTGAAAGCACTGGGAGATAAACCATAGAACTGTGATGGTGAACCTTGGCACTCCAGGTGTTCTTGGACTTCAATTCCCAGAATCCCTGGTCAGCAGGAGTGCTGACTTGGGCTTCTGGAAATTGAAATCCAAGAACACCTGGAGTGCCAAGGTTGGCCATGACTGCCATATAAATATATTAAATGACAAAACTGTATTAGGTTGCTGCATAAAGGATCTTCGTGGCACCTTTTAGACAAACAGGTTTTATCTGGCACAAGATTTGCTTCACACGTAACTCGGTGAGATGGTGCACAGGGACAAAGAGTTAGAGAAAAGCCAGGCTGTATGGCTTTGGGCAAGTTGCATGTCTGAGATTACAACCAGAAACTGGGTTAGGTAAACTCCTTCAGAGTTCTGTCCCTGGCAAGGACTGTCAAAAAGTTGGGATTAACTTGATGGCACACAACTCAATTATTTGAGGTCAAAGAACACTTCTTCAAATATGTTAGTAGCACAGATAATTTCGTGAAAAAGTTATAAGGAAAATGGTCAAACTATTTACTAAGTTTACAATATTGCTTTGGAACTGTTAATCTCAAATAGTTCAAACTATTAAGAGTTATGTTATTTCAGAAATATTGATAATCTTCCGCTGTATAGTGTGAATTTATTTACTTCTCCACCACAAAAAGGTCCACCCAGCTGACCACCTTATGGCTTCTCAAACTTAAGCAGTTTTCCCATTTTGATGAAGCTGAAGGTATCACTTCAACTTTACGGAAGTCAATAGTAATTTTCAGTACAGCTCTACCCAAATGTGCAACACTGATGTCAGTGAATCATACTTCCAAGTATTCTGGTACAGAAATTGAAACCCTAATCTATACCTATAAAGAAGGGGTGTGGCCGTGCATGTGCGGAATGTGTTTCCACACCCGTCCAGCCTATCCTGTTGTTGTTGTTGTTGTTGTTGTTGTTGTTGTTGTTGTTGTTGTTGTTGTTGTTAATTCATTTGTATCCCGCTCTTCTGGCGCAAGCACCACCCAGAGCAGCTAACAACATATACATAGAAATACACATAGTCATAAAAACATCTAAAATCCAACCCAGACCCTCCCTCACCCAAGAAAATAAAACAGTAAAAACTAACAAGATAAAAGCCATACAAAAAAAATTTACTAAAAAACAGCTATATAAAACATCTGACAACTCCCAGCAATGACCTGTAACCTTGGGCAACTAAACTAGCCAGCAGACCTGGGCCATTCCACAAGATGGATCCCAGACCCGCTGGCACAACCAGGTCTTGAGTGCCTTTCTGAAGGGAGCAGCTCCGTCTGGAGGCGCAGTTCCAGTGGTAAGAAGTTCCACAGGGCCAGGGCAGACACCGAAAAGGCTCTTCTCCTGGTCCCAGCCAGATGTGCTTCTCTTGTAGAAGGGACCACCACAGAGCCTTTCTGGTCTGCCTTCATAGGATGGGTAGAATACCTTGGGGTGATGTGGTCCCGTAAGTAGCCCGGTCCACTGCCATGAAGGGCTTTAAAAGTCAAAACCAGCACCTTGAATTGCACCCGGAGGCACACTGGCAGCCAGTGCAGCTCCCGGAGCAGTGGTGAGGTATGAGCAAAATGCCCCCGCCCCATCACTGTAATGGGAATTCAAAGGATGCCATTAATTTTCATTTACTCTGTGTGAAGTAGAAGAATGTTTTTAGCCTATTAGTGCTTAAGATGTCATGCCAATCCCATAGATTGCTGCACACCCAGGTGTTAGTTAGTGCCCCATGCTCCCACATTCTCATGGATGCCAGTTCCAAGGACACTTAGTCTGGGAATCTGACAGTTTGATCTATCACATGAAGATACCAAGATGGAATCTAAGATAACCATCTCATGTAAGATTCAGATGCATAACACTCAGCTGGATGTCCAGGTGTCCAGCCATTTGTCTCCTCATGTCATATTTGGGGAATTTTCACATACTTGAGAGGGGAGGTGTGAGTGGGGAAAACATATATAAACTGAGAGTTTTAGCACCTCAGCAGCAGACACCCCACAGCCTGGGGTTACTCTGCCCATTTCCTTTTTCAATATGCCATAAATATTAGACCTAAAGTCTAATATTAATGGGGGCTAAAAGGGCCCAACTTTTTATCTACTTAGCTAGCTTAGCCATTTTTATTTCTTTTATGTTTTATCTTTGTATTTGAACTGCCTTTATCCGTATGCTATTTTACCTCATTTTTGTACCAGTAAAAAGCTGCTATATTTGAAGAATCGTAGTAGCATACTTTTATTCTCCTCAAACCTTAAAGAGGGGAATTCTTAGAATTCAGCATACAAGACCAGGGAGAGGGAGGCTATAAATTAAGGTCTCTCTCAGGAGGAGGAATTCCAACGGAGAAGACTTCCTTAAGGTTTCGTTTCTTTCCAAAGGAGCGTTATCAAGTTTTGCTGGAGTCTCTTCCTGGTGAGGTAATTTTTATCTAACCCCTGGTTAGCTGGACTTTGAAAGTGTCATAAGAGGGAGGAGGCATAAAATTGTTATCTGGGAATACTGGACATTTCTATAAGTCCAGCATCACCGTGACCTGAAGCTGTGCAAAGACCCTCCTAGCCACGGCCATAATGCACCGTGCACACCTACCTTTTGTCCCCAAAATCAGCGCCGTGAGGGTATGTGGGCCATGGGTGGGGTGTTTGCCCCACAAATGCAAAACAAAACATAGATGAGTCCCAGCGTCCTCCGCAGCACACCTCAGCCAATCAGGCAGGAGGACCTGAGCATGGAGATGCCCCTCACCTTTCGCCCGCCATGCAAACCGCCGCCACTGCCGAGTCACGCCCCACTCAATGTTTGCTCACCACAGAAAACCGCTGCCACTGCCGAGCTGTGCCCCACACCATCAACGGAGGAGGAGGCACGAGTGACCGAGGTGAGACCCTCCCTCCTTCCCCCATTGCTTCCTTCCATCCATCCATCCCTCCCTCTTTCTTTCCCTCCCTTCCACAACCACCCTTCATTCCTCCCTTCCTTACCAACTTTCCAGGTTGCTTCCCACCCGGGAACACGCCACACCAGACAGAAAGCGGCCTGTAAGCTTCCCCCTCCGCCTCACTGTTTCGAGCCTGGCTTCAAAACAGCGAGACGGAGAGGCAAGTTGACAGACAGGCTGCTTCCTGCCTGGGAATGTGCCACACCGGATGGAAAGCGGCCTATAAGTTTTCCCCTCCGCCTCACTGTTTCGAGCCTGGCTTCGAAACAGCGAGATGGAGAGGTAAGTTGACAGACAGGCTGTTTCCTGCCCAGGAAAGCACCACACTAGATTGAAAGTGACCTGTAAGCTTCACCCTCCACCTCGCTGTGTCGAGCCCGGCTTCGAAACAGCGAGGCAGAGAGGCAGTTGGCAGCCAGTCACTTGTGGATGTGTCTGAATAAGAGAGAGAGAGAGAGAGAGAGAGAGAGAGCCTCCCCAAGCCGCCCCCACCCAACGGGCTGAGCTTCCCCCCAAAAAATGCCCATCAAAGACGGGCACCTATGCTAGTATAAATCATGTTCTTGAGACATGAAATGTAACATGTTGTTAAAACATACCGGGCGAAATCCCATGAGGCTCATCCTTGAGCAGAATAGAAACTATTGGCAAAACATGTTCCAATACACTCCTGAGGTTCATTTGGTCAATCCATGGGAAGCACATCTGGGGGACATATAGATGGAGAGATGCAGGTTGAACAGCTGTATGCTCACAAGATGTGAGGTCTCCACTTTATCATTTTGAGACATCATGAATACCAGAGTGCACTAAGTGCTATGGGGTGGTAAAGGTAAAGGTTTCCCTTGCTCAAAATCCAGTCGTATCCGACTCTAGGGTTCAGTGCTCATCTGTTTCAAAGCTGAAGAGCCAGCGCTGTCTGCTTCTGCAGACGTTTCCGTGGTCACATGGCAGGCATGACTAGACACCGGAGCGCACAGAACGCTGTTACTTTTGATAGAGATATATTGACCAGTGTGCAAGTAGTATTGTGTAATATACATGAAACTATGTCTTTAAGGGTCTCTGCAGAGCAGCTGTATGCCAGAACTGCTTTATGCCATAGGCTTTGTGCCATTGCATCATGGCATACTGAATGGATGCTAGCCGGACTGCTAGCTAGTTTACTGCCTTATGGATTTCTCTGTTTTTGCCTGGAGTGAAAGCTTCTGGCTTTCTGGAGAGGAAGAGCCAGAGCAGTCTTCAGAGGACTGAAACTCAACTGAAGGAACACGCCGGGACAAAAAGGGCTTTGCCCAACCTACAGCCAGCCAGGAGAAGGCTGGAGTTGTAGTAAGTACTTTTACTGTGTCTCAGGACTTAAAGTACTGCTCGCAAGGACTTACAGACTGTTTATCTGCTTTACGTTCTCAGAGAGGATTCTGTTGTTTATGTTATCTTTATGAACTATTCTGCTGAGTAAAAGCTTTTACTGTTTGCACCGTTACTCCGCATCACGGCTTGTTATTGTCTGGGAGAGAGATAAAACCACATGGGCACTGCCGCTGCTGCCGAAAGCTAACTGCTTAACTCTGCACAATTCGAACCCAGACCACAACCTATAACAACCTTCCCACCGAAGTGGTCCCTATTTATCTACTTGCAATTTCTTGCTTTCAAACTGCTAGGTATACAAGTGTAATTGCTATTGCTATTTCAGTTATTGATGTCATTGACACATAGCTTATCAATATAAAAGAGTGCTAACAAAACACAGAAAAAACCCAATTCCATGACATTTTCAAATAATAATTCCCTTTTTGCTTTTTGTTTGTCTGAGGGACAATTGTGATATCACTGTTTCAATCAACTTGAGATTTAAACAGGTTTCAGGTATTTTCTTCTTTTTGGCTTATGAATTAATATCAGTTGAATATTCACTACAAGGTTCGTTGTATTAAAACAATTCCCTTTGGTTCAAATGTTTGACACACATCTACATCACTACCTTGTTGGGGCATGGGTCAAAACACTGCATACTATTAAAATCTGGGCACATTAATATAGGTACTTCAAATAAAAAAGAAAATATTTATATATAAATTAGTGGCTACAGCTTTTTCAAAAATATTATTTATGGGTGCTTTTCTAAGTCCTTTATCATGATGAATGGCATATTTCTTTTAAAAAACCTAACAGCAAACACTTCTATATTAGTTGGAATTCAATTACTCTATCCTAAAGCCCTGTAGACTTACTATACATTTATATATCATAAAGACAATAAATTATTTTTCTACAAATTAGGCTTTCAGAACTGATTTCTCTTTTTGTTCAAGATGCCAAATAGCTGACCACCTCTCCACCATAGAGAGTTCATATCTGGAGAGTCAACATCTGTGAAAACATTTATAATGAAAACACTAATACAATTCTCCAGAGAAGCCAATGAAATGAGATCTGAGTGTATGGCTGCCGTCATTCTCCAGATTTCCCCCCTTAATAATAGCAGATTTGGCTTCCTCTTCAATTCCAGAGACAGGACATAATCATGTAGGAACAGCAGTAGCAAAATAAATTAAGGGTGATTGTCCATGCAGATAGGTTTTATTAATATTTATCTCATTAAGTTAGGAGCTGACATCCCTGATGTTTTGGATTTATTTGATGTTAACCAAACAGAAACAAGCACTCTAAAAATAGCACACTGACAGAAATGTCTTAAAGACTGTTTTTTCAGATTAAATACAATTTTTCCCCTTCTGCAGGCTTTCATTAAACAATTCAGGTTTCAATCTAAGTTTTGGCACAAAAAGTACAAGTACTATTATTAATAGTTTCTTCGGGGGAAGGGTGCTATGGTAGGCTGGAAAGATGAAACTATCTAAGAAATTACATGAGAGGAAACCTCATGACCACCCACTCTCTAGATGTCAAAGCAATTACATTATCATAAGAACTTCCAGTCTCTAACCTGAATGCCCTAAATGCCAAACGCATGCAAACACATCAGACTCCATCCGGTGTCATGCTATCAGCAAGGAGACTTTCCCTTTTCCTTCTTGCACATGCCTAAAATTTATCCTAGAAGTTGTCCAACCCTCTGGTTGAGATCTCGTGGCCACAAAGGGAAATGAAGAATTAAATCTGTCAGTGGTGCATTCCACTGGCAAATGGACATCAATGGATACAATCAAATTTTCAGCTGTATATGAAGCTCTTTAAAGACTTGTATTGTGCACTACCTAAGCACTGAAAATAAGAAAACTGTTGATTCAGCAGAATTCATAGTGTGCTTCAGTCCCATTTATTTGAGGACTATACTCATCTTCTCAACTTTGAACAGGTCTTCATGGAAAGAGATCACAAGCAAACATTGGGTTGATGTGCTCCTCTTTTTACTCACTCACCTTTCCATACAGTGGCTAAACTGAATATGTAAAATGAATTCTAGGATAGGGCAGAAGAAAAATGGAAGATGGAAAGCATGAGTCAATGTGAAACTACAGACTGTCTGCAATTTCTCCCAAAGGAAAATCCTGGGAATGGGGAAGGAGAGCAACCTACAAACAGAGACTGCCCTAAAGGCTCATAATCTAAACAATGGAAAATGAAAAGAAACACAGAATAATATTAAAACTACCAGAGACCTTGACGCTACTCCAGTTTCATTCCTCTCTGCAAAAGTTCTCACAGACTGCATACCCATCAAAATTATGCTTCCACTTTCCCTGATACAATCCCCAACTCATTAATCCCAACTCCAAGTTTAATTCTTTCTTTATTCTTTTCCAGCCCAGCTGTAAATATAAAAGAGATTCCAAGATGACAGTAAAATTGTTTCAGGAGAAAAACTAGAGATGTAAAATAAGACAGAAGGATATTCTGACTTGCATCTTGCTTCTGCCTATATAGTCTGCATCTTTCTCAATCAATTTCTCATCTTCATACATATAGAGGCTTTGCTATTAACACTGAAAGATAAAAATCACACTGTACGCCTGAGTGAAAATCACACTGTACGCCTGGGAATATTTATTCTGGCTACTTCCTTTCATGTATAACCTAGAATGGTGAACCTGTATTTTACAGCTTATTTACATGTGGAAAATATAATTTTCAATACAGCACTTTGAGTTTTATGTAAGAAAATATTGATTGTTAGAATTCACCACAATAACCATTATAGGAGTCTATTCCATTGTTAAGTTACTCCCATATGTATATGACATAGACTAGATATATTTTACAATGGCTGAAATTCTATTTGCGCAACTGCACTATGTAAGGTTGATGAGCTGTGATTTTTCTGAAATAAATTACTTCCTGTCCCTCTCATCCTTGAATGTCCCACGGCTCCTGAGTAATCTTTTACGTCATGGGGAAGCCAGTGGTAGTTGCAGGACCGGGGCAGGGTGAGTCTTTCATTTTAAAAAATTGGAAACTGTACAATGACTGTACAAGAAACTAAAGACTTCTTTCTTCCCACTGACAAAAGGGATTTTTACCCAGGAGCCTGGGGACATTCTGGGATTGGGGGAGACTGGAAATGATTTTTTCTAGAAAAACTGCAGCAGCTGATAACTTCATTAGCCCTAGATAACATAACATATAGCAAAAGATTTTTACCCTTTATATTGCAATTGTTATGACCTATATAAATTATTATAAAATGTGGTAAAATTCACTAGTTACTGTTATGGTTTCCTTTGAAGTTAAATGAAAATCCTCTAACATATTAGTTGCCAAAGCCTTTGCATGATTTTGACAGTATTCCTTGCAGATTTGGGAAGGAGAAAAGTGAGAGAATGACCCCAATCCACTTTCTCCCTTTAAAGAGACTGGCATGGTGAAAGATGACTAACTTACATATATGTAGCAGATCCATATTTGAAACTGCAAGGGAAACCCAGGTATCAGACAAGACACACAAACAGAGATATAGAGAAATGATATTATAGGCTCAGAAGTATAAGATGATCTCTGTATTTAATTTTATTGTTTTTACCATTTGTGTTAGAAATAGTGTTGTATTTTTGTATAATAGTTAAAGCTTTTAAAAATGTGTGTAACTGGTTTAAAAACACAAGGAAACAGAATTTCTTAAATCGATACCATTCCATCAAATTTTGGTTCATCAAGGCTTAAAAATATTATGGTTTCAAAAAACTGCCTTTATTTTATGTTAAGGCCCCCTCTAGTGTTTGAAATGTACAGCATTTCAATTGATTACATTATCAATTATTTTAGCAGTTTTGATTTTTATTATTTCTAGAAGCTAATAAAAAGACCATTCCAGATTTACTGACATTTTCCTCTTAGATCCACATGGAAATCATATTTAATATTTACAAGTTATCACTGTATCAGCAGGCGGCTGTTATTCCCTATGCTAGAATGTAAAATTTTTGTTGCTATTTAATGATAATATTTCATTGTATCTGCAAACATATGCAAAGTGTTTCCCATTACAAAACCATTTGTAACCCAAGTGGTACAAGCATCAAATAGAGAGAAAACATTATTTTATAAATTTAGGGTGCTAAGAAATAACTTAACTCAATTTGTGTTTGCCCATTTATAAGTACCCATACTGAATAAGCAATAGAAAAATTTAAATCTAGCATTAGAGACAAGTTCACAAGTAATTTTTAAAAGTGGTCTCTTACACATAAGTGAATAGTCAGTATGTTTATAAAATGTTTCAACGGAACTAACATCTCTTCTTTTTAAAATACTGTTTTGTCCCATAATATAAAAACAATTTCTTCACTAGTATGTAGCAGACTTTCAGCCAGTGTAATGTAATGGGAAGAGTGCCAGACTAGGTCTCAGGAGAACTTGATTCAAACCCCTGCTAAGCCATGCAAATGCACTGGAGAGTGGCAATATTCTTCTTCTTCTTCTTCTTCCATGTCTAGGCCACATGTGAAACTGCCAAAATGATGGTACATTTTGGTGAGTTCATTCTGCAGTTCCTTTAGTCTGACCTACTGTAAGAAAGATTAGCTGACAACACAAGGTTGCCGTTACCAGGGTAACACCTGATTGTGGCTCAAAAATACCACAATCTTCAAGGAGGCTCTATCTGTGTACCCCAGTGACAATGGTAAACTACTCCTTGAACATCTCATCTTCCTTGAAAACTCTGGGTTGAAATTAAGTCAAAAGGGAGTTGACGACCTATAACAGTGTTTCCCAACCTTCTTCGAGCTGCAACCCCTCTTTTATAACAAGCAAGTAATCTGCGTCAACCATGCCACATTTATATTAAAAAATGTTATTAATAGGGTAAAGAAAACACATAAAAAGTAGGTTTTTTTACCCCTAACACAGCTGATTTGCAACACAACCTATCCCACAAAAACGTGGCATCTCAAACTCCCCCTCTCAAAGACACTCTTTGTCATTGTAGCCTAACCATGATGACCACCCCGTCCCCCAGGTTGGGAATCTGTGGCCTATAAAAACAACAATACAGTGGCACCTTGGTTTATGAACGCCTCGGGCAATGTAATTTTCAGTTTACAAACGAAAATCTATTTAAAATAACGCCTTGCAATATGAAGCAAGTTTCCCCAGGATGCATTGCACCTGGGTGGTTTATAGCGCCGCCCCATGCATTTTTTGGTTTACAATTTTTTTGCAATATGAAACGTTCCAGAGAATGCATTAAATTCCTAAACCAAGGTACCACTGTATAGCAGGTGTATTTTTTAATTCATTGTATGTAACATACCAACTGTCAACAAGCAATTTTCTTTGTGCCTGACTTTCCTACATCCCATGTTTAGATGAGCTATGTATTGTACAGGATTGACTACTTAGTTCAAAATGAGGACTTTACTTTTTTTTTTTTTTTGCCTGTCTAAACTGAGCATTAAAAGTTACTGAGCTGGGCTATTTTGGTGGTGCAACTGACATAGGACAGCAGCTTTGTCCACAGATACTTGTACTTGAGCATTCTTTATAGCTATACACTGAAAACATCATTGACACAAATTTTATTAACCTGTTGCTAGAAGAAACAGAATCAATATGAACCCAAAGATCCAACTGCACATGGTATAGCAGCCTAGTGATTAGATACAACAATAGAGAACAAAGTGCTGAATTGCAACTATAGTAGTCTCAATGCAGAAGGTCGAATTAAATGAAGGGCTTTATATAACCAGTAACATTCAAAATGGCACCCCTTAATAAACTTAGAGTTGCATTTATATCCATGCTACATTGGAGAGTGCAAATTTATTTTCAACTTATTTTGACCACACACTGAATATCATGCAGATGATGCTCACTGTAGCACTGGAAATTATTTTGAAGCCTCCTCCAATCATCTCTTCTCACATGCTAAGTCAGTATAACTGTGCACCCTTTACAGAAGATATATTTTTGAATACAAACAAACTGAGTGTCATCACATAATTTCTATTAATAGGACTATAATAAATTATTAACATTTAATAAACTACTCAATCATTTTTCTTTTTGTGAATTGTTGTTAACAGAAAGCTTATCAGATGAACATGCAAACAGAATATTTATTACTTATATGGCACATTTAAAAAGTAGAAAACCTGCCTTGGATGGTTCATCAATATATTTTATGGACTTCTATGCACACTGCTTCTTCTCTATCCACACAGAATTCTCACCTAGAAAGATGCATGTGTATTCCCCAGTGTAGGTACCTTGCTTGGGGAGTTAATACATGTACTAGCTTTACAACTGCAAGACCTTCTCTCACATAATCAATGGATAAATCCAATGCCATCCCTGTCTAGAATAAACCACTGAAATAAATGATATTTGTAGTTGTAACTAAGAAGCCTGATTAGTCTATTTCAAGTAGAATTAATATTGGATCTAGTCCAATAAGTAGTAGCTTGCCTGAATGAAAACAATATTGGTGTAGGGAAAACATTAGTGAGTATTAAGATAGATATAAGTGGCTGTTAATGGGCAATGGTACTTAATTCTTAGCAGATGTTAATGGCTATGGTACTTAATAGTGTCTGCCTTGAAAAATCAAAGAGATACACACTCATGCTTAAACATTTAGGCTTGGCAGACATTTCTGTGGTGTTCTTTTACTTTTCTCATCAGAACTTCAGATGGCCACTGAAAATCATTTGGTCAGGTATGTGATTAGAAAACTAAAGTCCTTGTGATAAGACCCCAATATTTAAGCATAACTAAATATGGATCTAATTCAATGCTGTCAACACAAGTTCTACACTTGAACATAAAAATGTACTATGAAAAAATATATAAAACGTGACAAGGTGCAATGTTTGTACACTGATTTTCTAGAAATATTTATAACAAATTACAGCAAAGCTTTTTTCCTAGTGCAAGTTTATTGAAATGCTGTTTTCATATAAATGTATAAAAATAGGCAGATAAACAGTTAAAAACAGTCAATAGTGCTGAGTGAAAGGGTAGACAGAAAAATTTAAAAGCTTCTATAAATAAAACCAGATGAGGCAAATTGTAGGGAGACAATGCTGAATGCCCAACCATCTACAAAAATAAATATTCAAATATAGATAAGAATTTTTTTAAAAATCTAATCAATCACTGCTTCTTCTCTCTTCAGACTCCAACAATAGAATAGGGATGTTTTTATACTATGTTAAGTCTTCAGAGTCAAAAGCAAGGCAGGTCCACAAGTCCTTCAGGATCACTCTCTAAAACATGGGGCTTCTTACTAAAAAAAATACAAATTCAATGCTTCAAAGGTTCTGCTACTTGCTTCTGCTTCTTTTGGCAAGTACCTCGCTGATTTGGCGATCAAGTTCACTTACAATATGGTCTTCGTGACTATACACACCAGTTCGCAACAAGGTATCTCTCTCGTCTATGAGACGTGCAAGATAGTCATCTAAACTCTCATCTGCTTGTCGACTGTGAGAATTTTGCAGCTGCACCCCCAAAACGTCTTGACAATCTTGGGACTGCTTTTTGTCTTCCTCTTGTTTTAATCTAAAACAACAACAACACACTCTTTGATGCACTCTATATTCAGCTAATTTTAGAGCAAAACTGACTACTGAAGTGAATTAAAATACAACCTCATAAGCAAAACTGAAAACAAGACAATATTATTCAACATTAATACAAGATGTCCAAAAAGTCACCACACATAGGGAAAATTGGAAACTGTAGCTAAATGTACCTTTATCTACAAAACATTCACCACTGGTTTTTACAAAATATTTACAAAATTTTCTTTGCATGCTGGCCAGCTCTTTCTACACGCACAAGAAGTCTTCTCCCCCACTCAAGGCAAACACGTCCGAAGATATCTTTTGTTATGCAATTTTATCTATTTGTGGTCACTTTTGGGACACCCTGTAGATTTCACACTTATTTTATTGCATAGGACTGCTGGAAGACAACAACCTCTTTGGTGCACTATATATGGTCTTGAGTAAATTTTAACATGAATTACACAAATAGAGAACACACACTGGATTCAAAATAATGAGTCAGTTAAAACAAAGTGTTATATTCACCAGAGATGTGAGAACAAATACCTTTAACATGTACTCTAATACAAGTTTACTTAGATTCTAAATATTGCTTTTGGGCCTGCTAAGAAAAAAGAATAAAAAGGGAAGACTTACAGTCAAGATAAAAAACTGGGTCTGGTGGCCTTTGGCATAGATTTTCTATAATACATGACTGTTACATTTTATAAATGGCCAAATATTACCTGAGGGACAGAAAGCTGTGCTCCTTTATTGGATTGACAGCCAATTAAATTTGACTTAGCTGAACCTTCATCTATTCAGAAGAAGAAGAAGAAGTAAAAAATCCAACAAATTGTACAATACCTGTTCAGTTCATTTCTGATATCCTCTAGTTCTTGCCGTTGGGCCTTCCCCAGTTCTTTCTCCTCAGCTGCCATGTACCGAAGTCTCATGTGCTCAAGCTCCTGTTGCTGTTTTTTAAGGCGGGCCATAGCACTCTCTTGCTCACGCTAAGGAAAAGCCAAGGTACAGTATTACATTTAATCTTAACAGCAACGTACACAAGCTTTACTTTACATCTTACCCAATTTAAAACTGGACTGTGGATAGTGAGTGAGAGATAAAAAGAAATATAGATTGGTCCACAGACATGCAATATATCACGGTGGAGTCATTGGCTGCTACTCGTATCCAAGTATACATTTCCCCCCTAGAACAGGAAAAATGCCACTTGCGTGAATTTAAGGTGGGGCCTAGCTTGCCGTGAAGTGACCCACACACTGTGATCACGGAGCCATCTTCTGCGGCACGTATGAAATGAGACATGCAGGATTTAACACAGGGACTGTAATGGACTGCCACAGTCTTGAGGATATTAACAAGGTGCACCTTCACAGCTGGTCCATCTAGGATGGCCTCTTCCACCTCCATGACAGCTGAGGATCAGAATAATGAAGTGGTTCCTACTCCACCCATTTTACCTTTGGGCCCAATTTGACGATGGAATAAATTTCTATGAAGAACATGGAAAGTAGGACAACTAAAAAAAAACTTAGGCCAAGTCTGCTTGGGTGTAATGATCACCTGACAGAAATCTTCATGACCAAATGATATTAAGAGGAATATTTGTCATCTGATCTAGTTCTCTCTAGTTTGTCCACAAGACAAGAACACTTAAGAGTCAAGGCTACATGATCCAATCAATGTGTTTACTTAACTTTTCCTGAAGAGATATTTAGAGAAGGCCCAGAAGGCCCTACTTTGAAAAAGTTGATCTACTATCCAAGGTTTCTACTCAATGACTTTGTTCCTAGTCCCGGAGACACAGAAACACAAATTATTCCCATCATTTTAACAGTCTTGAAAAGTATAGAGGACTGTTATTACGTTAGGCTGTTAAGTTTTATGTTTGCATTTCTCTGGTCTGAAGGAAGACTCCAGAAACACTTGGAGTATGAAGTCACAACGACTCCCTCTGTCGACTAGTTGTACAGTACAGTATGTCTTGTGGACAGCAGTACTTTTTAACTGTTTATTTCCTATGTATTTTGGCTTATACCTATCAAATGAAGTCCATTTCTATGCATTCCAGTAATATACTACTTCAGATCGGTGGAAAGAAGTGAAGTAAAGGAATATTTGTAGTATATTTCACATCGTTCTAATCCCACTGCACAAAGTTTATATTTTTCTCCAGAGAATGAGACCTTTTATATTACTCCAATAAACAAAAACAACCATGTCTCAATTCTTATTTGGACTGTGTGACAACATCAAATTAAATAAGTAGTAAATCACTAATGCTACAAATTAATTTGCAAAAAAAAAAATATCCTTGCATGCTGCCAGGTGCTACAAGTTAAGAGGTTCTTCAATCAAGTGAAAATGATCTTTATTTTGTCATAGCAGCTTATAAATCCAGAAGGAAGATGTAAACATACATACACTAGACTAAACAATGGATAAATAGTGGTCACTATTCACTCTCCCACTTACACATACCAAGCAAATCTGTGGGAAAAAACATACAACTAAATCGAAGGAACTCAACTCAAGTTTTCTGAAAATAACCAAGAGCTGACAAGTCAGTAGGAGGGTCTGGATGGTTTCAAGACACAGTTTTTAACCAAGACTTGGACCTCTAACTGTTTTTTAAAACAAAGATTTACATCCTCTCCTTGGTTAAATTACTTGTAAATTAATCACATTAATTACTTTGAGAGGATAAGCAGGAGGCTGGACAAGATAGAGCCAGTGTCAGCCAATAAAGTCTGTGTTTGTTTAAAACAAATGTACTGAGTCTGCTGTGAACAAATCCACATAGAGTACAAAAATGGTAAGACTTAAACTCTTTAATAGCCACTTATCTTAAATGTACATACTTTGAGTTTTTACAGAAACATTCAAAAGCCAGACAGATCCCTTTGTAATCACTAAGAGCTAAATTGCAGCATTCTTTCTGGTCATAACTGCAATGGAAATATGTTATACTTTTCCAGTTTATAGTTTCTTACACTAAACTGTATATATAATAATTCTTGCCCAAAAATACATGTTAAAATATAAACTGGTTTATTGTGATCTACATTCATTTTTTATTTTTACATATGAAATTCCATAACAAACTTGATTTTACATAAACTAGTGTTCTGACATGTCACAAAATTTGTAAATGAAATGTCCTTTTGTGCAGAGATTCACATGTAACTTATATGTAGGATCATTAAGTGAAATGAGCCTTTAACATTTCAGCTTCTACCTGTAACAATACTGTAAAAATGTAAGATTATAATTCAAGTTTTATTCCCAGTGAACCAAGATACTGTTTTTTTTATTAAAAAAATAAGTAATTTCAAGTACATCCAGATGTGTGCCAACAGTTCATTGAGCTTTCAATAATTAGGATATCACAATGCAATCCTAGGGTATAATAGTATCATCGTAAACCCAATATTATTTTTGTCAATTGCTTATAGAATAGGATATTACTCTTATCCATCTATAGTCCTCTACATTGCTCTTAAACCTGCTATGAGAGTTTCACAGGCCACCAGAAAGGGTTCTGAGGGCGAATGGGGGGCTGTGCAAAGGGAAATCATCTGCCTTTTGATTCTGCTGGCAAAACCAGCTCCATTAATAGAATGCCACCACTGGACTCTGGCCAGTCTGGTTACTTCAGGAAAACAACAACAATGGAGGGAATGGGTGGGAGATAGCTAAGAGAAAAACTATTGATTTTGGAACACTTTAATTAAAAAAAATCAGAATATTTTTTTTATAATTAGACAAATAGTAGCTGATAATAATTCACTATCTTGATAGTAATTTATCCTTCTCAAACCTAGTACATGACTAGGCAAGGTTTTTTTTAAAAAAAGGAATACACTTAATCTCCAAACTTCCAACCTCGTCTTCCAGTTGGAATGTGCTCGACAAAAAATCCATCATTATCCTTAAAAGCACATTCTTGACAAAAAAAATTCTTGAATCTCCCCAGCCCCACATTATCTGCACACCACTATCTTGCTTTTTGGTCAATTCTGCACCATTCTACATTTCTCTTTTATTGCTAGTCTAATGCAGACTATGAATCTTTAACTGGAACTGTGTTATTTCTATGGTGTGTAACAGATGGAAACACTGCTATCTGACAGGAATGTCGTGGAGAAAGGGCTGGAAAAGGAACAGATCAGTAGAACAAAAGCCAAAACTCCCAAGAAATCCACTCTCCACGGGGCTCCTTTCCCTATTTGTCATAGTCTGTGCGCTTATGCTCTCTTCTGCCCAGAATTATGGTTATACAGGGTGTGCCTTTACTTTCCATTCCAACCCCAGCTTTATGAGATAATTTGGCAATAACTCTGGAACTAGATTTCATGAGACAAATGAATCCTGCCTACGAAAAGCATACCTTGATACATTTTCCTATCATACACAGTGCTGAGGGCAACTTTTTAAACATTGGCAAATACACATTTCCCAGAAATAACATTGATACTATGCTATGTATGTTTTCAATTGTTGTCTAAATCAGGGGTGTCCAAACTATGCCCCGTAGGCCGTATTAGGCCCCCAATGCCAATTCATCCGGCCCCCAACGCCTTTACCACTCCCGGGAGTGGTAGGGATGCATTTGCGCATGTGAAATATCTGGAACCACTTCTGGGAGTGGTGGGGATGCATTTGATCATGCACAAACACATCTGGTACCACTCCTGGAAGTGGTTCCTGATGCACATGCGCAAATGTGCCCACTTCCAGGGGCGTGGTCAGGCCCACTCAGCTGTTCCAGGAGCGTGGTCAGATCCCTGGTGCAAAAAGTTTGGGCACCCTTGGTCTAAATCATGAATCACTGATCTCTGCATGGCCAAAGGCTATTTTTAGGATTTCCTTGTATCCCAAGAGTTACATTACTTGGGGTAAGGGAGTAACAGGGAGGGGCCATGACTAAAGCTTTTAATTTACACAATCTTTCTTTTCTTTTTAGTACAGGTCTTTACAATTTTTTAAAAAAATTAAAAATGAGCTTCAGTTTAAAAAAACATTTTAAACCTAAAACCCTACTTGTAACATTTGGTGATTATTTTAAAATTAAAATAAAACTGAAGGATCTGGAAACATGAAAAAAAATGCTCCCCGTATCCCACTAAAGGACACAAGGGATTTTCTGAGCAAAAAAATATTTTGGCTATGGGGTGGCATGGTACCCATTTTGCCTGTTAAACCTTATGCAAATATTCTATTGTATTATTCAATTTTAATATGTAAGATTTGCTTTGTTTCCTGCCCCAAGCATAAGGGATACAGGGGACTAGCAATTAAACAGATTGGAATAAAAGCGCATTATACTAAATACCTGCATGCTTCATATGATTCTATAATTCACAGCTTGACTATACTTTACATTTTTGATTAATGGAAACCTGTTTAAACTCTTTGGCAATGGTCACAAAGCATTTGATTGCCTTTCCAAAGGCTTGCCAGCTGGAGATTGTCATTAGCATTTATTAACAATCCAAGACACAGCTTTTTGCGTCTAATTCTCACAACAGAAATGTTTTGTGTAGTTCTCCAGAGAACTCCAGTGTGACAAGTTTCTGGCACAATGTATCACCCCACAGTTATTCACCAGAATCAATGTGGAATTAACATGGTATTAATCCAATTTAAACAAAAAAAGAACACAAATCATCAGAAGTTAAAGCGGAGTTAACATGTCTTAAGGCCCCTACATTTGTAATTTCATATTCAAAACACAAAAGATTCTTAGACTAATTTCATTTGAACTTTTAAAGAAAGTTTACAATACCAAACACACAAGTCAAGATCAAATGTTCTAGGACATTTTAGAAGCCTGAAATGATTTTAACAGTTTAGCTTTAATGGGAAACATGGAAAATCTAAAACTTAATGCCCATTTTGATATTTTTAAGTCTTCTGAAAAATATAGTAAATTATTAACTTGGTATCTAGCAATGCAACAGTTTTATTGCAAATGACCATGGAAAATCACATACTGGGAAACAGGAAAAAACAGTAACTAAGTCACTGGTTATGATCCACTGATTTTAATTCAGAGCTGAACATGTGTAAGCAAAAACAAAATCACCAATGAAGACCCATTATGCCCTGTGCCCACGGTACACTGATATATTAGTTCGCTTGACTTTGATTTAGGAATCAATTCACTAAATCTAACCAATTCTCAATTCTACTAAGCTATAATTAAATGTAGAATATTTGAAACAAGGATAATTACAATGCTTCTAAGAACTTGCAAGGTTTAGCTAAAAAAACCTGAGAGTGTGGGATGAAAGTTTTTTTAGCTAAACATACTGTATGTTCACCCCCTCCTGTCCCTAATCTTATAGGGACTTCTGAAACAGACTGTGTAAAGCAGGGGTTCCCAACCTTTTCAAGCCAGGGGCTGGGTCACACTCTCTCAAGTCAGTTCCGAGGGCCAGACGGCCATTTTGCCCTACCTGCACGATGGAGGTGGCCATTTTGTCCCAACAGCATCAAAGGGGTTGGCCATTTTGTTTCTCAAATGCCCTTGGAAGGATGGGGGACAACATGAAATGGCACCATGGGCAGGATCCGGCCCACAGGCCTTAGGTTGGGAACCCCTGGTATAAAAGGTGTGATGATCACACAAACACTCACAATAGGCAATTGTTCCCAAAGGCTGCTATTACTAACTTGGCTTGAAGGGAATCTCCTAAGGTCCCTCTCCTCCAAACAAAGAACTGCTAGTCTGGTGGATAGTTCTGTTCTTTTTCTTTAATATGACTGGGAATTCAGTTCCCAACGTACATCCTGGAAGAACCAACCTGTGTGGCTTTGGGCAAGGTGCACAGTCCCAGAATGCTCCAGAAGGGAATAGTGAACTACTCCTGAGTACTGTCTACTAAGAAAACTCTGAAAAGGGTCACCATAACTCAGAATTTACTTGAAAGCACAATATTTTAAAATGGCTGAAAATTGCTTTATACAAGCTGTTATGCAAGCTGTTAGTGGAGTCAAATCAAACTTTTTTACGGACTGAGACCAGTATAAAGTTTTATTTTATTTTATTTGACTCCGTTATATTGCTCTATGTCATTTACCTCAGGAGGTGGTAAGCATTTCAACACTAGAGGCATTCAAGAGAAAATTGGACAACCATCTGTCTCATCTGTTTTGATTTGGAATCCTGTATTGAGAAAGGGATTTGATGGCCTCATAGTCTCCTTCTAACTCACTTATTTTATGATTCTATGATACTTCTGCACATAGATTTAATCTCCAACTATGTTTATACAATGACGTTAAGATTTTTTTTGTACTTTTATTAAATGCTGCCAAAAATCCATGTGTTATTTCTAAGGCTAGATGCAGATGACCCAGCTACTGTTATCTTTGTAACTAAACTTAGGTCTGCGGTGGCTCAGTGGTTAAGAAGCTCACCTTGTTAGCTGGAAGGCTGGCAAGTCAGTAGTTCAAGACCGGGGTACCACATGACGGATTGAGCACTCATCTCTGTCCCAGCTCTTGGGGACATGAAAGGAGCCTCATTTGGGCATTCCCTGAGGGGAGTTTCTCCCGCAAAATCCTTTCAACCTAGAATAATTTCTGACATGACATTATTATTATTATCTTTGTAACTTCAGAAAAGGGAGTATCATACTGCCTTCTAGCCAGGGGCTAGAAGTTGCAAGATATTCAAGATTTAGGTGCCATGTAAATTTAAGCCACCAATATCTTATACTTATCATCCTATCTAGTGGCTGGGTCTAGACAATATTACCAGTAAAACATGAAAGGCTAAAGTGATTAAGAATACATGAATTTCATAGAACAGTCCAAGAAAGTTGGCAAATTAAATTGGCTCCAAGGTGTTCTTAAATGTGAAGGCTGATGTAATTAGAAAGGGACGTTTTCACTCTAAGTCAGGGGTTCTCAACCTATGTCCTGCCGGATGGACCCGGCCCGTGGCACCATTTTATTTGGCTCACGTCGCCACCACTGGAAGCAGATGCATTTACAACAGCCATAAATGTGCCTGCAGCTGTCAAATGCATTTATGATACCTGCGGATGCATTTTACAGCAGCGTTTATGGTGTGTGTGTGTGTGTGTGTGTGTGTGTGTGTGTGTGTGTGTGTGTGTGTGTGTGTAACCACCAGTCTGGCCCGCTCAGCTGTCTGAGGGGGCGTGTTCCAGCCCACGGCTTGAAAAGGTTGAGAACCCCTGCTCTAAGTGATCTATCTCTTGTGTGCCTCCTCTGAACTGAATCAGAGCTAGGATGCTATACAGGACTGAATGTGGAAAATATCCATTGTGAGATCACCTATATCTCTGCCAGTGATGTCTACTGCTGACTTCACTCTGTGGTTCATGTCTTTTACCTCTGTTACATACCTGTTTCAGCCTTGCTAGTTCCTTCAAAGCTCGTGCCCACTGTTGCTTGTAGTGCAGTTTTGCCTTAGTGGCTGATTCCAACTTCCTTTCAAGGTCCCCCTAATGAAGAACAGAATTCTATCAACACATGTTGTAATAGTGGTAATAGTCTTTATACAACTGCATATAAAGAAGTTAGATTGCAAAAACTGTTTAGTAGATTGTCCCAGCTAAAGCTGTTATACAACTTGATGTAAATATTGTGGCACACAAGCACAGGCTTGTTTAGGCAATAGTCTTATTTTTATTTTCTAACTATGTGAAACTAGATTAATCTCTCATCCAAGACAGTTGATGTAAACAGTTTTAAACATCTTCAAAGAAATTAAAGGGTTTTTTTTAAAAAAAATAACCATTAACTATTCATATTTGAGCTTAACATATGTTTTTGCATATCCCATCATTGAAACTGTAGTTAATGAACATCTCTCAATTTGTTTAGATTGCAGGGTCAAAGCCATTCAATGGAAAGGTTATGTCTCTGTATTAACTGATGTACTTTGTTCTTAAGCAAGACTATCCCCACTGGAATGACCCTCTAAAACTGTAGGGTTCACGGGACATTTTCCCAGCTCAAGAACTTCAAAGGGAGTGCACTGATTCCTTCAAGACAAGCCTGAAGGTGCCCCCCAAACTCAAAAAAGAATTTCCAGCCGAAAATATGCTGGATTTTTCTTATCTTCTGCTAAAACAGGATGCCTGTGCTTTGTAAAAGAGTGGCTCCCTCTAGATCAGTGGTTCCCAATGTGGTGCAAATGCCCCACAGGGAGACTTCAAATTCCAGAAGCATAAATCAGTACATTGGTTGATCAGTGCTTTGGGGAATTGACTTGGGCTTCTGGTAATTGAAGTCCAAAAACCAAAATTTGGGAAACACTGCTCTAGATCAGTGATGGGGAACCTTGGCATCAATTCCCAGAAGCCCTGATCAGCAGATAGTGCTGACTTGGGCTTCTGGGTATTGAAGTCCAAGAACAGTTGGTGTCAAAGTTGGCCATCATGGCTCTAGATGTAAGATTCCCAGGTTTTTTAAAGCAAAATTGATGAAATGGAATGAGCTACGCTCCTCCAACAGACAATCCTTAGCAGAAGGACAAAGGGAGTGTGACGTTACTTTTACTCAACAGCGAAACTCCTATTGCTAAATAATAAAAATAATAGACACGCATCCTGATGGTTACATGCTTTCTTGCTTCAATTATCAAGTCCCTGTTGGGATTCTCAACCATATACTAAGCCTGCAGGTCCCCATACCCTTGAGAATCCACTGGCAATGTTTAATTGCCAGCTACAGTATGCTCTTTGCCTTCATCCACGTGCATTACAGATTTAAGCCATTCTCTCAACAGCATTTAGATTACTGACCATGGTACCTTCTTGGATTGGAGCTCAGTACACTGTTTCATAGCAGAGCCAATCCCGTTTACTCTCTTGTTTTCTAAAAATAAGACTGGTATTACTATATGCTGCCTTTCTTATTATGGCACAGTAGTCTACTTCAATACACAATTTAGCCTCTAATGCTACCAATTTTTATATGAAGTTGCTGAGTGTGGTCACAAGCAGATTTGGTGCAGGATGCCATCCATATGTCGGTGACCTCAAAACTATTTTATTAACTCATGAACTAGAGATGTTATGTATGACCAACATGAATCCTGGAATCAGAGGATTTCCCAGGTTAGAATCCCACTGAAAATAACAGGTATGCTCCTTGATTTCATGTTGTCATTGAATATACTCTGTTTAAATTTGAGACTAGATCGCTAAAAGGTACTATACACAAGTCTACCTCTATGTGCAGCTCAACAGTTCCAGCAAATATAGATGAGAATATAACAGAGTGCAGCACTGCCACATTTTAGAGATTAATTGGTTAAAAAAATAACCTTGGCTTTTTCCACAGCCTAACTCTTATATACCGTAACTTATTGTTGCAAGTTTATTTTTATACGATAGTTTTACAGTGCTATAAATAGCTTCAGAATTTGTGCAAATGAGAAACAGCACAGATACATTTCTAAAGAATAAATTAAATAATATACATGTAGCCTAAAAGTGAAGCGATAACAGCTCAGGACACTAATTTCTATGTTTACCATGCTATCCTACCATTATGGAATAAAAGAAAAAGAAAGCAGCCTCATATATAATGGCATTCCTGGATCATATCTGGCTATTCAAATTAATTGATATCTTAACCTTAATAGAAGAGATCATTGTTTATAGAAAGTATCTCCAAGGGCATTAAAAATGGAGTTCCAGACTATGTAATTGTCTGGGAATTTGAGAGCAGGCCTGAAATTAGCACTCTTTTATAGCAGTTCTTTCCAAATCTTTTTAAATACCACTTTCTGAAAGGGACAACAATGGCTTGCCATGAGAACCCCAAATGAAAACAGCTTTCCCCCCATAATTCTGATGTTTGCTATTCATTTTGAATGGAAGACATGGCATGTTTAAAACTGTGAAAATTAATACATCCAACACTGTCAAGTATGCATCTTTTCTTTTTTTAAGTAAAAGATTCAATCTTCTAAATCAGTGGTTCCCAACATGGGGCACACGCCCCACAGAGGGACTTCAATTCCCAGAAGCCTACATCAATAGATTGGCTGATCAGTGATTTGGGGAATTGACTTAGGCTTCTGGGAATTGAAGTCCAAAAACCAGAGTTTGGGGAGCATTGGCCTAACTCAGGGGTTCCCAATCTACGGCCTGCAGGCCTACCCAGGCCCCTGACGCCATCTCATCTGGTCTGTCGTCGTCTCTCTCACACCCTGAAGTGCATTTATGTCATCCGTAAAATGTGCCCGCGTCTGTCGTAAATGCAGTAGTGCAAAGAAACAAAAATCCATCCAACAAGAAATCCTTTACTGCAGGAAAATAGTGCCTCACTGGCTGAGAGAAAACGAAGCTCTCCGGTTTACAGCTTTTCGAAAATCTTCCACTGGTTTTCTACAATGATACAATAAGTAATATTTTACACTGATATAAAGACTAATAATATATACATATTTACAAACATGTTACACTCAAAAATTGTACAGCATGTTACAATCAATAGATATGCTTACCTCTGATATAGTTTTTTCAAAAAGTGTATATATTCTTAATTTTATTCGTGTCAGGCTTTTATGGTAGAGTCTTATATGCCCTAGACGTTACTTAAAGTAGTCAAAATGACTGCTTATATTCTTACTCCACCATACCCAGGTGTAATCATGCTGGAGAACACTGAAAGTTCTTAAAGCTACAATGAGGATATTTACATATAAGATGTAACCTAAGCCAACAGTAAACAATTATTATAAGAAACAGCTGAGATCCTGATCTGAGTTTAATCCAAACGGTGCTAATAAATTGAATAAATGAATGAAATGCGCTTCCCTCCACAATAATTTGTTGTTAATGTCCATTTTATCATATAGGTTGGGAAGTATCTTTTCTAAGGCAATAAATTTAATATCGTCTTCACTATGATTATTGTCGAGAAAATGCGACACAAGAAGTGCAGTGAGTAAGTGGCTCCGGATCCAAGAGCGATGCTCAAGGATCTGGACCTTCAGAGGGCGTCCAGTGCAACCGATATAAAACTTAGCACATGGGCAGATGATAGCATACACCACATTCTGGGAGTTACAATTAGTACACCTGGTAAGTGTATGTTCACGTTGTTCCCCAGGAATCCTCAAGGTTTTGGCTTCGATAGCGAAGCGACATGCTGCACAGCCCCCACATCGAAAGTGCCCTCAAATTATAGATGAGGGAGTAGCACACAGAGCGTCTGCACGAACCACTATATTGCCAATATTCTGCGTCTTTTTGAAACCTATGAAGAGCTTGTGGGAGCATCCTGGGATATCCTCAATGATGTGCCAATATTTTGAAATAATATTCTTGATTTTAAATGCCAAAGGTGAATATTCAAATGCACAATGAATAAAGTGAGACTGTTCCCTGCTTTTGGGAGTCAAAAAAGCTTCCCTAGGGGTGTTACAGACGCGCTGAAATTGATTGTTAATGATATGGTTGGGATACCCTTTTTCTTCTAAGAAGTTTTTAATCGTGGCCGCTGATTTTATAAAGTCACCCTCCCTGGTGGAGTTCCGCTTGGCCCTGGCTAGAAGACTAAAAGGTATATTCCTTTTTAGGTGGCCTGGGTGAAAGGAACGATAATCTAGAAAGGCGTTCCTGTCCGTGGGTTTTCTAAAGAGGCACATATGCAAACTGTTGTTATGAATATACACAGAGATATCAAGAAAAGGTACCACCACGATATCTCTGTGTATATTCATAACAACAGTTTGCATATTGTGCCTTTGAATATTCACCTTTGGCATTTAAAATCAAGAATATTTCAAAATATTGGCACATCATTGAGGATATCCCAGGATGCTCCCACAAGCTCTTCATAGGTTTCAAAAAGATGCAGAACATTGGCAATATGGTGGTTCGTGCAGACGCTCTGTGTGCTACTCCCTCGTCTATAATTCGAGGGCACTTTCGATGTGGGGGCTGTGCAGCATGTCGCTTCGCTATCGAAGCCAAAACCTTGAGGATTCCTGGGGAACAACGTGAACATATACTTACCGGGTGTACTAATTGTAACTCCCAGAATGCGGTGTATGCTATCATCTGCCCATGTGCTAAGTTTTATATCAGTTGCACTGGACGCACTCTGAAGGTCCGGATCCTTGAGCATCGCTCTCGGATCCGGAGCCACTTACTCACTGCACCTCTTGTGTCTCATTTTCTCGACAATAATCATAGTGAAGACGATATTAAATTTATTGCCTTAGAAAAGATACTTCCCAACCTATATGATAAAATGGACATTAACAACAAATTATTACGGAGGGAAGCACATTTCATTCATTTATTCAATTCATTAGCACCGTTTGGATTAAACTCAAATCAGGAACTCGGCTGTTTCTTATAATAATTGTTTACTGTTGGCTTAGGTTACATCTTATATGTAAATATCCTCATTGTAGCTTTAAGAACTTTCAGTGTTCTCCAGCATGATTACACCTGGGTATGGTGGAGTAAGAATATAAGCAGTCATTTTGACTACTTTAAGTAACGTCTAGGGCATATAAGACTCTACCATAAAAGCCTGACACGAATAAAATTAAGAATATATACACTTTTTGAAAAAACTATATCAGAGGTAAGCATATCTATTGATTGTAACATGCTGTACAATTTTTGAGTGTAACATGCTTGTAAATATGTATATATTATTAGTCTTTATATCAGTGTAAAATATTACTTATTGTATCATTGTAGAAAACCAGTGGAAGATTTTCAAAAAGCTGTAAACTGGAGAGCTTCATTTTCTCTCAGCCAGTGAGGCACTATTTTCCTGCAGTAAAGGATTTCTTGTTGGATGGATTTTTGTCTCTTTGTGCTTTAACTCCGTCCTGCCATTGTTCTCACATTGTAAATGCAGAAGTGGGCACAGTTACATCAGATGTAAATACACTTGCTTCTGCTTCCGGGGGCATGGTCCGGCCCGCTCAGCTGTGTCGGAGTGTGGTCAGGCCTGTGGCGCAAAAAGGTTGGCCACCCCTGATCTAAATGAAACCACATTCTGACACAAGAGATCTATAAAATTCACTTGTGCATGACAAGTGTCTAGCACATCTTAACAATTATTTGCTAGCGGTCATGATTATCCTTCATTTATCACAATTTCTTGTATGTGACTGTGGCAATAACTGGAAACTCACGGGGCTAAGAAGTTCATTGTTTTACTCTGGGCCAAAGCTTCATTTCTAAGTGTACACAGCAGTTATCAGCAATAAAAGAATTTAAGTAGTGTGACCACAAATTTTATTTTATCTATTTATAAATGACTGCAAAGGCATTATACTAAGTTTTCAATTCTTTCATGGTAGAAAACCCTCCAGCCTTGGGGAGTTTTCCAAACCTGCCACAATTTTGGAAGGTTTCCCCCCCCTTGCTTCCTTTTATTCTGCTATTTTGTGTCTGAGACCTGATGTTTTTCCACATTACCCTTAAGGATAGTCCTCCATTTTTCTCTTCTGTCAAGTGGCATTACCCACTCTGAGGTTTAAAAATGAATGTTATATGTGAAACATTTGGTCCATGGACATACCTTTTCCAAAGTCAGAATATTTATTTCTGACTGCAGACGGACTTCTGGTTTGCTGCTTTGCTGCTCTTTATACTGCTGAAATTCTTTTTCCAGAGCCTTGTGCTTGTTTTCTGCCTCATAGAGCTATTTCAAAACAGAGGGAAACTGAATAGGTTTATATCTGGCAATACAACAAAGAGCTAGAAAAATTATATTGTCAGTTAAAGAGGAAATACAGTGGACTTCATATGTATAACTAGCATTTTTTGCCCGGCCCTGCCAGGCAGGTATAACTTGTGTGTTGGTGGTTGGGGTGATTTTGGGGGGTACACACACACAACACAACCATACATGCAAAACAACCACACACAACACAACTACACACACACAATACACACAACACAACCATACACACACACACACCGCACACATACAACACAACCACACACACACCCCGAAGCTGCGTGGGGAGAGGAGCTCCCCTTCCTCCCTCCAAAGCCTCGGCGAGGCCACACACACACACACACACACACAATACACACAACCACACACACAACACAACCACACCCCGAAGCTGCGCGAGGAGAGGAACTCCCCTTCCTCCCCCCCAAGGCCACGGCGAGGCCACACACACACACACACACACACATGCCGAAGCTGCGTGGGGAGAGGAGGGGCTCCCCTTCCTCCTCCAGAAGCCTCGGCGAGGCTACACACACAACACAACCACACGCATACATGCAATACACACACAACACAACCACACACACACACAACACAATACACACACACAACACAATACACACACACAACCACACACACACGCGCGCCCAACCGGCAAAGGCCTCCACCACGGCGGGCAGATGGGCATGGCGGTTGCCGGCTAGGCCGCCTGCTTTTGGTGCCCCCTGCCTGACCGGCGAAGGCCTCGGCGCCGGATGGGCTGCGCCACGGAGGCACGGAAGGTGAGAGGCCCAGCTCAGAAGGCCATGCCAGAGAGGCGTAGAGTGCAAAAGGCCCAGCAGGTAACAGGTAAGTGGGACAGGGGACAGGGACTGAGGGGGGGATGGGCGGGTTCATGTTCCCCCTTTCTCCTCCCAGACCAGGGCAGGCAGCGTGGTCCCCGGGCCCGTTCTCCCCCCTCAGTCCATGTTCCCCACTCCACTTACTTTTTGCCGGCTCAGCCGTTTGGTCTCTGCGCCTCCCCGGCCTGGCCTTCTTAGCTGGGCCACTCACCTTCTGTGCCTCCATGGTGCGGCCTGTCCTCCGTCCCTACAGGCGTTGAGGCCTTTGTCGGTCAGGCAGGGGGCACCAAAAGCAGGCGGCCTAGGCAGTAAACGACGTGCCTGCCCGCCAGCTGTGGTGAGCTGGGGATGGCTTCCCTCCGGGAGATGAAGTGTCTCCCGGAGGGAAGTGGTTTGCGCGTTGCCTGTCCGTTTTTTTACGCATGCGCCGCTTTTCCGTCCTCCTCTGCGCTCATGTCCCTCAGCCTGATTGGTTGATGGGTTGCACTCGTGTCCCTCAGCCTGATTGGTTGATGGGTTGTGCGGCACGGAGAATGCTGGGAAACATAGGGGTTTTTTTGTTTGTCTTTGTGGGGCGATTGCCCCACTCTTGGTGACTGGACCCTTGCGGCAACCCTCGGACGGTCTAAAGGTAAGTGTGGCCAGCTCGGTATGGGATGGTTGGGCCGGGTGTGGCCGCTAATACCAGACATGCACCACCCTACCCCCTTCTTATAGGTAAAGATTATTTCTACAGACTAACTAGAAGAGTCAGAAAGAATCATTTCCCTTCTGTAGGAAGGACCTGAACACCAGAGAAAATGCTTTGCCTAAAGCAGGGGTGCCCAAACTACACCCTGCAGCCAGATCCGGCCTGCAGTGCCAAATCATCCAGCCTGCACCGCCCCCAAAAGCAAAACACACCCATGCATGCACCCATGCATGCGCAAAGCGCTGCTGTAAATGCACCCATGTGTGCATTTACACTGTAAATGGGAGCATTTACACTGTAAATGGGTGCATTTACAGCAGTGTTTTGCGCATGCGTGTTTTACTTCCACTTCTGGTGGGAAGAACCACATGACTGGCCCGCTGAACCATGTGAACGGCCTGCAGTCCGAAAAGTTTGGGCACTCCTGGCCTCAAGTCTTCAGTTATAAAGCTAGAGACCATGCAGTCAAGAACATTCTGTTACAGAGAAGGCAGAGTAACTTGTGAAGCAATTTAAATCAAACCAGTTCCATGCTGGATGTTAGCAAAGTAACAGACCTCCAAGTTTATGCTAGAAAGAGGAGCACATGAACTGATTTCCAACACAATGATGTGGAAGATTAAGTAATCAGATATGACATGAGAGTCCAAAATTCAAATTTCTGCTCACCCATGACCTTAGTTCAGTTGCCATCTCTCAGCCTAGCCACTATCTACAATTTGTTGGGAATAAAAATAACATAAATATGAAATTCCTATTTGTTTATCACTAGATGGCACGAGAATTTGGATTGCAAATTTCCTTACAAGCTCCTTATGGCTGTAAATGATTATACATCAAGAGTTGTTAATGAAAGGTATTTAAGGTGGACCAACAGACTGAATGGGCCAACTCTAGTGTTACTTACACTGAGCAACAGGATTTCAGTCAATGTGACAAACTTTCCTTAAAAAATCCATAAGATATTTTCTGCCATTTTAAAGTGTACTTATTTTTTCCTATCAGACCTATTGAAATCATCTGTTTTTTGCCTCTATGTTATCTTCTACAAGTCTATCACAGAACATGTTAATCCACTATGAATCATTGGTCATTAGCACTGAAAAGAGCCATGTCCTTCGAAAGGAGGACTACCACTTTCAGATAACTCATCTGAATGACGCAAACAAACATCAATTGATTTGTTGCCACTAATCTATTTTGTGGAGGTCACTAATTTGTAGGGTTGCCATAAGTCAGAAACAACTTGACAGCTTGTAACAAAATCAATTTTTTGAAAAAAGTTATGTTCATTTCTAGCACTACCAATTTAACTGATCTGGAAAAGATAAATTTCACTCACTTGTTGATGAAGGCGGACCTTATCCTCTTCCAACTGTCTGATCCTTGACCTCTCCAACTCAACTTGATGTGTACACTCTTCTTTGATGCGGCGCACTGCATCTTCAAGCTCTTGTCGATTTCGTTCATGTTCCGTTTGCAACTCTTTCTTTAATCTCTGGAGCTTAAAAATAGCAGTTTCAAAACAAGTTGCTCAGATGTAAACTCATACTATTTCATAAAATGTGCAAACTTCACTATAACTACTCTCAGAGTCACCTGCTACTGACAGCATGTACTTCCTTGACAAACCTTTCTAAAAATTAGAAAAAAAACTTTATATAGTTATATTCAATCAATCAATCTTTATTACGGTTCAAGACCAGCATAGTACAGCAAAAAGAACAGAAGTTAAAATGAGGGTACTTGAAATATATTTTAAAAAAGAACAGTACTGCTCAGAGTTAAGGAGTAGTAAAATTAATACTTAAGATTAATAATGTTACAACTATTACTAAGCCTATGATGTAGCACTGTTTAGTTGAAGATAAAGATTGATTGATCATATAGCTATATTTATGAAGCACATACAGAATATTCTTTGACTTAAAAAGATATAACCCTTCACTTTCCAGCACCACTTTCTCTGCCAGTTTTTGTACAAAAGAATTTGGTATGGAGATAAAGGATAAATAAATTACTCTTTGCCCATTGTTAAACATTTCTAGATAAAAAATAAATCAGAGGTTCCCAATCCTGGGTCTTTGGTTGTTGGACCATAGTTCTTAGAAATCTTGGCCAGCACTGAAAACAGTGAAGACATCAGAATGTTTTAATCCAAAAATATATAGGGACCCAAGTTTGGGAACCACTGAAATAAAGGCTTCTCTTCCACTTCCATCTATTTTAGTCTGCTGATGTAAAAAAAAAATCCTCCAAACTATACACTAACTATATGATCCACATCTGGCCAAAGTTATAAACGTAAGTTGTAACATCAGGCAAAAGCCCAAACCCAAGTTGGAATAATTCCAACTAAAAGATTGGGTTTTCCCAAATGTATGATACATTATTTTGTACACATTTACCTCAGTTTCAGCACCGACAAGTTGTTTTTCTCGCTTCTCTAAATCTGTCAAAGTTTTTTGAAGCTTTTCTTCTAAAACTGTATATTCTGCAACCTAGAACCATAAGCAGTACAAGAAAGAAATCTCAAAATATTTCTAGATATATAACCAAACATTAGCAACTTAGTTCAATATGTCATCTTAATAGAGAGCAGTTTTTAAATCAGCCTGAAGACGCATGCAAGAAGCATTAACAACTTGATTTTTCACTTCTGACAGAATTCCAGAAATCTAAAGATTCTATGCCCCACATTTCAATTTCCTAATTTACTTCATCAGGATTTAGACCAGTGGTTCCCAACCTACTTCCCATGGCACCATTTCATGTGGCGCACTGCCGCCCTCACTGCCCCTGGAAGTGGAAGCATTTACATCAGCCGTAAAACACACCCGTGGATGCATGTCTGTCGTAAACATAGAAGTGGGCGCATTTACGGCTACCATAAACACAGAAGTGGGTGCATTTATGGTTGTTGTAAACACGCCCACTTCCGGGTAGCGTGCTCAGCTGTCTGATGGACGTGGTCAGGCCTGTGGTGTAAAAAGGTTGGGAACCCCTGAGTTAGACAGTAATCTTATATAAACCTCTAAGAGTATATTATACTGAATTATTTACCTATACTATACACATATAGGACGACACTGTAAGATTTATCTGTTACCATATTTGCGAGTTGGTAAGACGCAATTCCCCCCTTTAAATATGCCCAAAAAACAGTGTGTCTTATCAACCAGTATCAGCCTCCCTCACACACACACACACTGTTGCAGTTTGGCAGCCATGAGCACTGCCGGAAAGCCCGATCACTACCTTTGCCACTGTGTGACTGCAATGGACACCAGTTGGGGGTCGGTGAGTGTGAGAGAGCTTCTCTCATAGCCCGATCTCTGCCACGCACAGAGAAAGCTCCACTTTATGGCGAAGCAGTGGTGACGGCCATGCTTCCTCCCTCCTCCTCCTCCATGGCTTCACTGCCAGGCACAAAGGAGAAGTGGAAAGTTCCGTAACTCGGAGGGCCAGCCACCTCGACAGTTTCCGCTCCGCCCCACCCCAGCATTAGGAGCTGAAGTGGAAACTGCCACGGTGAGTTTTGAGGGGCATGCAAATTGGCGCACCAGCTCGGGCCTGTGCGCATACACTGGTTAGGGGTCGAGACATGTGAGAAAGCTTCTCTCATAGCCCAATGCATGCCGTGCCCATGCACACCAGGCATGGGTCAGGGCGCTTTTCATCCTTGCCTCCTGACAGCCAGCGGTGGGATTGGCTGGGCAAGAGGCTTCTTAAGGAGCCTGGCCAATCATGCCTGGCCAAACCTGCCCTTCCCACCTCCTGGAATTAAAATGTAGAAAATTATTTTTTTCCTTTAAAATGTGTCTAAAAAACGGGTGCGTCTTATTATCCATTATGTCTTATGAGCCGGCTATGGTACCTTTTTCCTATCCTTAACTAGTAGGAGAAATAATACAGATTATCTTAACTCTGGAATATCTAAAGCAGTTTATCTACAGTGTTCATATATTAATTTACAGACACTTCAAAATTTTGTTTGTTAAATATAAAAATACAGTAAAACCACAAGTTATGAACGCCTCAACTAAAGAAAAACTTGTGATACGAAAGGAAATCCCGGGAAAACAATGCTTCAAGATGCAAAAAAAATATTGAGATACAAAAAGCTTTTGGGGTGTGTGTGTGTGCCTTCCGACGCTTTCCATGGTGATGGAAGGGTGTTCGGAGCATTTCTGCTCCATTTTCGGTATTTTTCATCGTGTTTTGGCACCGCCAGCTCTCCCCACAACCAGGAAGTGCTGAAAATTCCCCCTTCCCCTCAACAGCTGATTGTCGGGGACTGGGCCGGCAATTACCAAAGTTGGCCACTAGAAGCTGCTGTCGGAAATGTGCCAAATATGCATTGAAAACCATTCCAGAGGTCAGGAAAAAGTGGGGGGAAAGTCTTTTATCTGTTCAACACTCTTTCTAAGTGCACTTTGGAATATTTTGCCATGTTTTTGACACTTTAGAAAGATTTTTTAACAGCCAAAAGATTTTTTCCGCTTTTTTCTAACCTTCAGAACACATTATTTGGTTTTCAACGTATTCCTATGGGAAACCATGCTTTAAGATATGATTTTTTGGGGATAGGAAAACCCCCAAAGAATGAATTAATTTTGTATCTCGAGGTACCACTGTATTTCTCAACTTTGTTAAAGATAATAACAGTTCGTTTAGATATAAACATTCCTAAGAGCTAAATATCTTACTTTTTTCTTTACTAATGCTTCCCTTTCACGATCCCTTTTTCTCCACTCCTCTGCAAGAGCTTGCATATGAGCCAGCTCCTTCTTCTTTAGCTACAAAAAGCAAATATTAAAAAGTATTGTTTTAAATAATGAAAATGTATAAAACAATTGGACCAGCATTATATTAATTAAACTATTAGTTTAATTAATATTTACAAGAAGTATGAACCTCATTTTCAAAAAGATCCTCTTGTGCTTCTTTCCACATTTCCAATTCAAGTGCTGCCTTATATTCTAGAGTTTCTCGTGGCTCTGGTGGAACTTCACCAACATTACGCTGCTGAGCTGGGGGAACCAGCGGAGGTTCATTGACACCTAAAGACTAAGAACAGAATTGCCTTCAGATAGTTTTCAATGAAATTGTTTATCTCTATAAACAAGAATGGATGACTTTCAACTTACATGGGAAGAATCAGATACCACAACCTCATGCATTTTCACAAGCCCATAATCTTCTAGAGTCACTGTATAGGAAAGGTCTGCAATCTTGTTGTTTGGCCTACAAGGAATACACAAAATAACAGACTTTTCATTTTCATTTTGCCAGGAAACAAGTAATTGTAAGATAATAGAAATCATGCAAAAGATAGCATGTGTAGAGGCCAAGAAAAAAAAACATGCTTTGCTATAAAGCCCTAGTACCGTTTACAAGTTCAACATCAAGTGGGATTTCCCTACTTTTTTAAATTACAGTTTACTATATAGCAAACCACACTTATATCAAGAAAAATAAATGTTCTGGTATTGTTCAAGTATGCGGAAACACAATCAGAGTGCCCCCCACCCCCACCCCTGATGACGACAGAGGAGTCAGCAGAAAGTAATTCCCACTGAAGTTCCAAAAGCTCATCTAACTCCATCAAAAACCTTAGAGGCTCTCTGTTATCCACAAGACTTTCAAGGCTGAAATGGAGACCTTACATTTTAAAGGGAGTTTTTGCTCTCTGCCTAGCCCACGAAGAGTACAGAAGGGTAGACAGATTTAGCATATACTGTACTGTATTAAATAGACCAATAGATCTTGTCAATCAAGTTGCATAAAGCACATACAAAGAGACTATAGACTTCTATTAGTTTCTAACACAGTATGCCGGGGTGGCCAACCTTTTTCTGCTGCGGGCCTGACCACGCCCCCCCCGGACAGCTGAGCAGGCCGGACCATGTCCCCCAGAAGCAGAAGCATTTACAGCTGTCATAAATGTTGCCACTTCTGTGTCTATGATAGTTGCACACAATTATGCATGCACAGGTATGTTTACGGCTGACATAAGATGCGCCTGCACATGCGTAAATGCGTCCACTTCTATGTACAGAGGTGGTAGTGACAGGCCAGATAAATCAGCATTGGGGGCCGGGGCCAGGCTGTAGGTTGGGAACCCGTGCAGTAAGCCATGCTTCGAAATAGACTGATGGCAGTCACTGCTATTTTAAAAAAAATTCGAGCTAGGCTTCTATTCTGTCCAAATTCCGTTATTCTGCTCTTTCCAATATATTGTGTGGCAGTGCTGCAAAATGGAGTATTGTGCAAAATGCCCTTCCTCCTGATGTTGCCCTCTAGGAGCTAATATGCTTTGTTTTGGGATTTATCAGGTATCACTTCAAATCCTGCAGCTCATTCACTCTGAAAATCTGGTTTGGTTGTCCATGCTCAAAACAAAACTACAGTAAAACCCTGGGTTACAATTACCCTGGTTTACGTTTGCAGCGGTTTACAACAGCAAATCTAATAAAATTAATGCCCCGGTTTACATTTTAGGTTTACGACCAAAATTTGTGCTATTTTAAATTCTAAAATGGCGGCTGGTGCCATTTTAAAGTTTAAAATGGCACCCACACCCTCCACCGAAAGTCTCAATTCATTGCTTACTGCTGCGGAGGTGCCATCGTCATTTTTGCCGCTATTTCTGCACTGTCCACCACCTCTACTGGCACCGGGAGAGTCTGGGGACCTTATCCATTCGGTTCCAACCTTCGTTTAAGCCCCCTGGGCAGCGCTACAGCAGGGGACATGTGCCTTCCCCAGACTGGGTGGGGGCGGAAAATGGCCCCCCCTGGCGGCTGGATAAATCACTCAGGAAGAAGCAGTGGCATGGAAAAGGTAGGGAGATAGCTTTGTTGCTTTTTGTGGGGGTGGGGGATGATTGCGTCTGTCATGGCTTTTTTGGGCGATGTTTGGATTATTATTTTTTGGTCCAGTAGGGATTGTTTCCCCTTTATGGAGGTGGGAGATAGTTGTGTCTGGCATCTTTTGGATGTTTTTTGTATTTATTATTATTATTGGTCTGGTCGGGACCTTTTTTTAAATTTTCAATGCATTCCTAGGGGAAAACGTGCTTCAGTTTACATTTGTTTTGGTTTACGACGGGGGATGTTGGAAAGGACCTCCATCATAACCCAGGGTTTTACTGTATTAAATAGCCGATTTAAGAAGTTTAAATGTTTTTGTCATCATTGAGGAATGGTTTAGGAAGAAGAGAAGCATATTCACCCAAAGCTTATTTTTCACCATATTTAAAGAGGGCAGGTTGAACAATCAAAACAAAGTTGTGATTTAAAGAGAATTACATGTGTGTTCACAACCAGTCATGTATAGATGTAAAAAAGACACTTCCAGAGCAACTGATGTTTGAAATAAATGTGGCCAGCACTTTCAAGATTATTATACCATTAGACAAGAGTCAGGAAAAGACAAGATGTGGAACACACATTAATTAAGCACAGGCCATCTTTATTTCTCATACTTCCTTTTCTTGAGTTTTTCATAAAATCTAACTTAAATAGTTTACCATGCAAATCCACTCAAACTATCACACCAAGTGTCCACTTACAGAAGATACAAAAATCCCACCCAAATTGTGAATCAAACAACACGAAGGAACACAGGCATTTTGCGCCCATCAGAGAACAGCTTAAACCAATTATGTTTGCAGGAGCACCATCTAGTGGTTAATAGGTTTGGGTACACTTGTGACAGACATGCAAACACTGCCATTGCACATTCTGCAACTGAAACCTATTCTGGTGGCATTAGAAAACTATACAAATCTAAACTCCAAGTACCATGGTATAACTGAACCCTCAGCAATTAGCAGACAATGCTTGGAAGACAGAACAAGAGGCACACACACAACTTGCAAAGTCATGTGTGGATATTCGTTTATGATATTTGCCACCTTACGAAAAGATGGTGATGAGGGATTTCTCATGGTCTTGCCATTCTCTTCTGCATATTCAAAAAATACAATAATACCTTGCATAACGAACACCTCACTTAGCGAGTAAATCGCTTAACGAGCAGGATTTTCCCCAAAAGGTCAGCCTCGTTGAACAAGCAAAAACTCGCTTAACGAGTGGCCCTGGCAGAGAAGGGGGTGAAAAGCAAACAGTGTTCTTGCCTGTGCTGGCGAATAAAGGCAGGAGAGAGCTTGCACTCGTCTTTGGTATAAAACCCCAGGCACTAGCCCTGACCCGAGAGGTTCCTCGTCAATGAGTTGGTCTCCCCTACTTTTTCCGCCAGCGCAGGCGAGATAACTCCTTGCTCCCCCCCCCCTTTCTCCCTTTTCTTGCCATTCTGCACTTAGTGTCTCAGGCAGAGAAGGGGAGGAAGCAAGGAGTTCTCTCACCTGCGCTGGCAGAAAAAGCAGGGGAGACCAACTCATTGAAGAGAAACCTCTCTGTCAGGGCTAGTGCCTGAGGTCTTATATCAAAGACTGGAATGCAAGCTCTCTCATGCCTTTATCCGCCAGCACAGGCGAGATAACTGTTCTCTTTTGACCCCCTTCTTTCTCCACCTGGGACACTAACTCTGGAATGGCAAAAAAGGGGAGAAAGGGGTGAAAAGTGAACAGTTTTCTTACCTGCGCTGGTGGATAAAGGCAGGAGAGATCTTGCATTCCAGTCTTTGGTATAAGACCCCAGGGATTAGCCCTGATGGAGAGTCAATAAGTTGGTCTCCCCTGCTTTTTCTGCCAGCGCAGGTGAGAGAACTCTTTGCTTCCCCCTCCCTTTTCTTGCCATTGTGCACTTAGTGTCTCAGGCAGAGAAGGGAGGGGAAGCAAGTTCTCTTACCTGCGCTGGCGAAAAAAGCAGGAGAGACCAACTCATTGATGAGGAACCTCTCCATCAGGGCTGGTGCCTGGGGTCTTACACCAAAGACTGGAACGCAAGCTCTCTCCTGCCTTTACCTGCCAGCGCAGGCAAGAGAACTGTTCACTTTTTACCCCTCCTCTCCTTTTTCACCATTCCAGAGTTAGTGTCCCAGGTGGAGAAAGAGAACGGGGTGAAAAGCAAACAGTTCTTACACCTGTGCTGGTGGATAAAGGCAGGAGAAAGCTTGCATCCCAGTCTTTGGTATAAGACCCCAGGCACTAGCCCTGACCGAGAGGTTCCTTGTCAATGAGTTGGTCTCCCCTGCTTTTTCCGCCAGTGCAGGCGAGAGAACTCCTTGTTCCCCCCTTCTCTGCCTGAGACACTAAGTGCAGAATGGCAAGAAAAGGGAGAAGGGGAGAGCAAAAAGTTCTCTCATCTGCGCTGGCGGAAAAAGCAGGAGAGACCAACTCATTGACGAGGAACCTCTCCATCAGGGATAGTGCCTGGGGTCTTATACCAAAGACTGGAAGCACAAGTTCTCTCCTGCCTTTATCCACCAGCGCAGGTGAGATAACTGTTTGCTTTTCACCCCATTCTCCCCTTTTTCGCCATTCCAGAGTTAGTGTCCCAGGTGGAGAAAGAGAAGGGGGTGAAAAGCAAACAGTTCTCTCGCCTGCACTGGTGGATAAATGTTGGACAATTGCAGCTTGCCACGTTTCCCTGAAGTGTGTTTTACGTTCAGTTGCCTTTAAAGAGCACTTAATTAATGAGTTTTGAACGGTTACCCTGTAAAATAATCTTTTTTAAAACTTTATTCTTGATGTGTGATGTTTTAAAAGTTGAAGTTTGATGTCTGGAATGTTATTGCTTGATTTAACATGTTCCTGCACACTATTTATGCTGTTTAAGTGCACTTTATAAATAAATTTGAACAAAAATGTTTTGTTGTTGTTGTTGTTGTTTGGGGGGGGGGGCTTTTTTCTGAGGTCCAGAACGGAATTTTGGTTTTCAATGCATTCCTAGGGGAAAATTCATTTTGCTTAAAGAGCAATCTGCTTAAAGAGCAATCCTGTGAAACAAATTTTGCTCTTTAAGCAAGGTATTGCTGTACATTATAAAGCTCATTTCTAGAGTTAAAAATGGAGAAGTCTTCAATCTGATTGGAAAATATGGATCAAATTTTAATTAAAGCAAAAAATATATTGGAGGAAGCCTATGTTTTATAATGCAGGAGAGGTTTTGACCAGTGAAACCATTTTAAAAAACAGCATACCCTTGTGCTGCTGTAACAGGGATGGTTTCGCTGAAAGTCTGGCGCCAGCACTGCTCCCCATTAGAACCGAGAAAGCGGGTTTTTTCCATGGTCAAAACATGAGAAAGCTGGAGTCTTGCAATTCCTAGAAGCAAGTCTTTAGCCGTTTTGTCTTTGTGCCACAATTCCACCAGTAATGGTAACCTTAAATATGAAGAAAAAGAAATAGACATCAAACAGGCTCTGGTTGTTTTTAACAGAATAATTTTTTTTTTTACTTATGAGGGCCATTAACTAACAGGTAAGGAAAGCTTGAAGGCAAAATGGAAAGGAAGCAGCAGAGGATAAGATGGTTGATGCGGTGGGCATGGATGTGGGTCGACTCTGAAGGATAGAAAATGACAATGACATTGGGGTTTCCTGGCAAGAAAGCCATTGGCTCTGTGTTGCTTACAATATTTTTTATTAGCTCACAGGTGACTCATTTGGCTGCCAGGCCCATCACATTCCCTTCAGCCCCCTCCCAGGGGGCTGAATTTCTGACACTAGTCCTCTTGAAACAGTCAACTTAATCCCAGAATAGTGATTCCCAACATGGGGCCCCCTGTCCCACAGGGGGACTTCAATTCCCAGAAGCCTAAATCAGTGATTTTGGCTGATCAGTGCTTTGGGGAATTGACTCGGACTTTCTGGGAACTGAAGTCCAAAAATCAAAGGTTGGGAAACACTGTCCCAGAGTCAATTTTCTTCAGCGCTAGGTGCTGGGTGACTGTAGGAATAAACCAAGTCCAGGACTAGGCTTGGAGCCCTTCAAGGAAGGCTGGTAGAAATGGCTGGCAGTAAGCAGTCTTCTATTGTACTGATGTTTGCAATGCCAGCATCTCAACCGGGTGGAGGAGGGCACTGCAGGGCCAGTCAGACATCTCAGGTGCCAAGGGCTGGTGATGATCTCTCTTCCCTGGCCTTGGTCCTTCATCTCAGAGAATTTGTGGATTGGTTTTTATCAGAGTTTGCCTACCACACAGAACAGGAGTTCTGCCTCTTCAGCCACTGATTCCTAGGTCTTGTTTTTTTCTGCTGAACATTTGTTAAGAGTCATGGACCCAGGGGACCTCAAACCTTCCTTCCCTTTTCCCTTCTGGCTGCCAAACACTACTCATGTCCTCCTAGATCATTTCTAGAATTCACTAGTGACTCTTGGGCTTTCCTCCTCCCAGCCTACCTGAGAGCCCAGAGCTGCCATCTTGTCCATATACTTCACTGGCTATGGGGTGGAAACAGACAGTCTACTCAGGGGCACTGGTGGCTACTACTAACATGGATATATGGCAAACCTAGTGACATGAAATCTGAGCTAAAGAACCATTCATGTGAATGTGGATTGGTATGTAATTATCTCTTTTGCATAAATACAAAGGTTCATATATACAAATATTTATGTTAATCAATATCCTTAATACATATGCTACCTGAAAAAGGTATCCTGAAGCTGATGGGGCATAGTTGCAAAATCAAATGCACAGTAGGACTGGGGAAACAGCACTTCCATGTTTTTTCTTACTTCCACAGGAGGATTTGTCATAATAGGTGCGGCACTGCCAAAAAACGGATATGAGTACCTATAAAGAAATAAATCATAAATAAACCAATGGAATGTTAGTCAAATGGGGAGCGTTAAACAAATGTACTTCAAGTTAATGATAATAGTAATGGCTTAATGACACATCTAAACATGAAAATTATGTAAAACTTGTAAAAAATTGAACTGTATGTTAGAGAATCAGTCAGGGATGTAGCAAACATGTTGAAACACCCTAACCATTTAGGTATTGTAAACACTGTTTATCATTTTAAAAATGTAAGCATAATGCTCGAGATACAGGACGTATAATACAGGAGATGTTGTTGGGTCCAGAAAAAAAATGAGTAAAATTCCAGCCTCCAAAGTAGAGATTACAATCAATAGTTACACAAATGGAAATCATATTTGTCAACCTATGATCTAAGTAAATCTCCATCTACATGGCAAAACCAAAACCGTCCATTCTTTCCCAAACACCACTTTTGTATTTAGAACTAGCATATTTTGCCCGGCTGTGCCGGGCTTTTTAAAATTGTGTTGGATAGTAAAGGGTTTCGGTTTTTTTCTTGAACCAATGGTGCTGTGCTGTTTTAAATGGTGGTATAAGGTTTTTTGATTTTTTTGGCTTTGAGGCGCTGCGTCCGCCTGCGGCAGACTTGCGCTCCCAGTGGGGGGCTTTTTTTGGCTTTTTTGTGTGTGCTGGCTTCCTCAGTGCCGGGCTGTTTAAAGTGGTTTTTTAAGGTTTTTGTTTTTTGTTTATGGAGATGAGGTTAGTCTGTTATTTGTGTTTGTGAAAATGTTTATTTATACACACGGACTGTTTTAAACTGTGTTGTTATGTTGTTGTTTTTTGGATTTTAAAAAGAGGATAGGTTGTTGTTGTTGTTTTTAATTATTGTATTTTTAAAAAGAATGTGTTACTTTGTGATTTTTTGTAAATAGTTTTACTTTGGATAATAATTTTTAAAATGTGTAAATATGTTTTTTTAAATTGAATGTATTTTACAGTATTTTTTTATTGAAAATTTATTTTTTTATCTGTGAATTATTTTTGATTTTTTTGGATATTTTTGAATGTTTTTGGAATTGATTACCCTATTTTTGGGGATTTATTGAATATTTGGGAATATTTTGGATGTTTTTTCTCCTTTGGCCACTGGGTGGTGGTGTTGAGCAATTTTTTTGTATTGCTTATTCTGGTGAGTCTCTTCTTCTCTTCATTTCAGTTCCGGTTTTCATCGGGGCAAGACGTCTATTGGTAAGTTCTCTCCGTTGTTTTTTTTTTAGGGGGGATTGTTTTGGGTTGAGGGCGTTCTGTTTGTGTTTTGGGTTTTGTGGGGGGGTTTGTGTGTGTTTTTTTTAAAAAAATTGGTTTTGGTTGGGGGTTTCTTTGTGTGTCTTTTTGAGTGTTTTTGGTTTTTAGGGTTTGAGGTGGGGGTTTCTGTGTGGGTGTGTTTTTGTATGTTTTTGGTATTTTTTAATGTTTTTGATTTGTGTTTTGGGTATTTTCGTGGGCCAGTCTTCATGGCTGGCTCGCGGAAATACCATCGCAGTTTCATGCGGCGTTTGGGGGGGGTGTTTTGCCATGGCCCGGGCTGGGTTGCGGTGTGACTGTTTGTTGGGTGGGTGTTTGCCTCGCCACTTCATGCGGCTTTTGGGGGAGGGTATTGTCGTGGCCCTGGCTGGGTTGGGGTTTGTGTGTTTGGGGGGTGGGGGTTTGCTTGCTGGCCTTTTTTTGATTTGTTTTTGGTTGCTGCCGCCACGGCGTTTTTTGCAGCGGTGGGGGGGGTGTTTGAATTTTTTCCAGCGAGTTTGTCTCGTTGGGCTCGCCGTGTCTTCGGCGGGGTAGCGTGGGGGAGATGGTGTCCCTCTCTTCCCCGTTGCTCCTTGCAAGATGGCCGGCGGGTTTGCATGTTATATTGATTTTGGGGTTTGTGTATTTGTGTTTTCTGGGCGCTTCGTCCGCCTGCGGCGGACTTGCGCTCACGGTTTGGGTTTGTTTTTATTTTTTGTGCGCCGGCTTCTTCAGCGTTCTGCACGCCCATGGCGCACAGGATGCTGGGGAATGTAGTTTTGGCTGCGCGTGTTTGCTTTCTGTGGCGGTTTTTCTCTTGCGGTTTTTTTTATTGGCCGCAGCGCATTTCCGAACATTCCTTTTGGCGCGGCGAAAGGAACTTTGAGAATTGAAGTTCCCTTTTTTTGTTTGCGACGGGGGGGGGCTCCTGCCCCCGGGTCGAAAATTTCAACCCGACAGTTACCTGCGAACCCCGTTCGGGCGAGTGAACGGAGGCTCGGACGGGGCTAGTGGGGCCTGGTGCAACATCCTTTGTCACATTCCAACGGTTAATGCACCATTTTATAGGTATAGATTATGATATAAAAACATCCTGTACCTTAACATGCAATTGACAGAAAACCCAGTGTCCAGATTAAGGATACTTCTTAAATCTAATGAGAAGCAGAAATGATGAGCTGTTGCAGGAACTGCAATTTTTTGACCTGTATTAGATTCAGAGGTAATGACGTGTTGACTCTGGGAAGCAAGTACCTGGGCACTCAAGGCTGCAAATATAAAGAAACAGGAACTTTAAAATCTAGCCTTAGCATCTGTTCTATCATATAATAATGTTTTTTCCAGACTTCACAGCTTCTATCTGACTGTCTTACTGGTTTAAAAATTATGAACAAGTGCCAATGCTTTTATTATTATTATTATTGACATGATTTTTCCTTGAACAACTAAATTCTAAACTAGCTACACACCAAACCTAACACCAAACATTCTTGATGGTATGATATATGATGCAAGTTGATAAACATCACGTTAGCACGCTCAAAAACAAAACTTTTCATTTCAAGACGCATTCATGTTTGTCATATTTTCACTTATCCTCTTACTCACAAAGAACAAAATTGTGTTTTGACACTAACAGTTTACTTTAAGATAGCACTCTATGCAGCCCTTCAGCTGAAGGATTAGACAATTCATTTACATATACAGTGGAACCCCGCTTTACGGACACCTCACCTAACAGGAAACTCGTTATACAGAAGGAAATCCCGAGAAAATGATGCCTCAGCTTACTTTTTTTACCATAAGAAAAGGTATTTTGGGTTTTCCAATGCTTCCCATGGTGGTGGGAGGGTGTTTGGAGCATGTCTGTTCCGTTTTTGCAATTTTTTGTTGTGTTTTGGTACCGCCAGAAGCACTCCCTGCAACCAGAATGTGTGAGAAATTTCCCTGTCCCCTCAACAGCTGATTGGCGGGTACTTTTCCTAGAATTACCAGAGGTGGACACTAGATGGCGCTGTCAGAAATGTGCCAAATATGCATCGAAAACTAAAAGAATCAGTTCCGGAGCACAGAAAAAAGCAAAAAAAAAAGTCTTTTATCTGCTCAAAACTCTTTCTAAAGTGCACTTCGTCATTTTTCACAATTTTTTCACCACGTTAGAGTTTTGAACAGCTAAAATACTTTTTTGTATGCTTTGGAAAGGATTAATTGGCTTTCCATGCATTCCTACGGGAAATCATGCTTCGCTTTAAGGAATTTTTGCTATAAGGAAAACCCCATGGAATGAATTCTGTAAAGCAGGGTTTCACTGTATAGTAAAACCCCAGTTCCCGACTGCCCTGGCTTATGTTTGCTGTGGCTTACAATGGGAAATCCAGTGAAAATGATGTCTCGTTTTATGACGTTTGTTCGCCTTACAATGGGGAATTAGACCACCAGCAATTTTATACTCTAAAATGGCAGCCCCGTGCCATTTTAAACTCTAAAACAGCACCCACCCACCACCACCGGAAGTCGTGATTAATCACTTACTGCTGCGGTGGGTGTTTGAAGCATTTCCATCGCTTTTTGGTTCCAGTAGAAACTCTCCTTGCAACAAGGAAGTTCTGGAAATTCACCCAACCCCAATCATCTGTTGGTTGGGGAATTTTCCTGCAATTACCAGCGCTAGCCAATAAATGGTGCTGATGGAAATGTGATGAATATGCCTTGAAAATTTAAAAAATCAGCTCCAAAGAAAGCCCAGGCCATGGGCAGCCCTGCTTGGAGCCTAGGAAAGAGGTGCTGGTGGTGGATTTCTCAAGAGGTGGAAAGGGTAGGGAGCTTATCTTTGTTTTCCATTCCATTTTACTGTGTTTTCTGCTCTCTTTTTATATTTTTTAAATATTATTTTTCAGAGGTTTGGGTCTGTTTTTTATTTTCAATGGGGAAATATACTTCGGTTTATGATTTTTCTGGTTTACGACAAAGGCTGTCGGAATGGACCTAGCTCATAAACTAGGGTTTTACTGTATTTATAAAGCTGTCCACAACTTGTTAGTTGACCACTAAGCATATATTTACTTTCCCTCCCATATATTCATCCCCCCCCCCAATAGTAATGGAACTTTGGGGACATTTTAGGTAGATCCTTTTGTACTGTCCCTTATTTCTTTCTATGCAGATTCTATGTTATCATAAAGGAAGATCTAAGACAAGGATATCTTGGGGGTATATAAATGTATAGTTAGGAAAGTTAGGATCTTGTGTAACACCTACCTTTTTTCTGTGGCTTTGGTTTCCTGTCATATTGGAGACTTTCTACTTCACTTTCTGTTGCATCCTCCTTTACAGGAGGTGAATTTTGAGACTGAGATGGCGCATTTTTGGGATTGTGTTCTGAATTCTTTTCCTGATTATGTACTGGAGCCAAAGTTCTTTTCACATTTTCAGGCTCAGTCTTTGAACCTAACTGGATTATAGGCTGAACAAAGCACAAGATGCAGTTTTCATTTTCAAGTTCACGTTAGACAACCAATTGTTTTATTATTTTCTATTTATTCCATTCCTACTTTAATTTCTACATTAAAAAGAGTAAGTGAAAAAATATGAACAAATGAGTTATACCTGAGAAACTCTGCTATCTTTTTGTAGAGATACCGATACACCAACAGTGGGTGCTGTGTCTAAAGGTACTGGTGGCAGTTTTTGTCGTGCTCTCTTTGGTGGGACAAGAATGAAGGCTCCTTCAATAACTGTTGGATGTTGACTGACTTCTTCATTTCCTTTCTTCAGCAAGCTGGTTAGAAGTATTTCAGTGCTTCCAAGAGACTGGTCACCACAGCAAAGATGGATCTATTTTTAAAACACATGGATTTAACTAGGCTACAGAATGCTGTATCTAGCCCAGGAGTGCCCAAACTTTTCAGGACGTGGGCCGGTCACGTGGTTCAGCGGGTCGGTCATGTGGTTCCTCCCACTGGAAGTGGAAGTAAAACGTGCCTTGCAATCTGTTTTGCAACAGGATGAGATAGATTTTTAGGCTGCCATTTTCTCTGCTTAAACCAGGGGTTCCCCACCTATGGCCCATGGGCCAGATCTGGCCCATGACACCAATTCATCTGGCCCACGTCCACCCTTGCTGCTCCTGGAAGCGGAAGTAAAATGTGCCCATACTTTCAGGAGTGGCAAGAGTGGCACAGGCTGATGAATTGGTGTCGGGGGCCAGATCCGGCCCATGGGCCGTAGTTTGGGCACCCCTGATCTAGCCCGTATAATTTGCATCCAATTGAATATTTCCAAAAGGAAATGCCCAGTTCTTTAGAAAGACTGGATTTATAATGGACGTACGGTACTTGCAAAGCTCTCAAAACTAAGTAGTCTAACTCTAGCCAGGCTGCACTATTCCTTAAACCTTGGTTTCCAAAATCAAAAATTTGCTGACAGGTTCCTATTGGCCATGTCACAGAAAATGCATTACAAATCACCGTTCACAATCCGTAAGATGAGAGACCTATAAATTAATGATGATGTTACTACATTAAAAAGTCTGAAGCCTGAATAAGATTCATGGATACTACAAAATTGGCAGACTTTATCATGCACTATGGTTGTTGGGGCATGAACACACAAAGAGGTGTCAGTTGCAACACATAGCTGTAAAAAGCCCTTGTACCCTGACGTCTTATTTTTCTGCTGGATTGGGATGGCAGTGCTCTTTTCACCTCAGATACCAGCTTGCTATCAAAAATACAATACAGTAACGGACCAAATGGATTCCTGTGCAGATCTAGAAAGACAAATCTTATATTTAATTATCCTTATGTCAGCTGAGTAGGAAATAGAGACTAGCAAACAATATTTGTCTTAAAGCACTGCATTCTCATGACAAGTTATTATCATGACAAGTTATTATTAAATGTATTTTATCCCTCAAATTTTGTCTTAAACACATAATTTTCTCAGAGTTGGCATCCAAAATCTGTTTGTTTACTTAAATGGGGATCCTTGACTTCAGATTAACATACTACAGTGGAACCCCGGATAACAACAAAACTTGGTTCCCCAAGTCGCATCATTAATCGGATTTTGTCGTTATCTGGGCAGCCCCCGGGTAATGACCCAAAAAAAGGGCTTCCTATGGAGACTACCCAGATAACGCCGTTTCCATTGAAACGCTGCTAGAAGGCAAAACAGCAGGGGAAACTCCTTCGTCGGCTGCAGTTTTTGACTTCCAGCAGCATCTGTGCAGGTGAGGGGGGGGGGTCAGAAACAGCCAGGATCGCCTCCCTGGAGCCTAACATAGGCACCCACGGTGGCGGAGAAGCCAAAATGGGTGAAAAAAATTCCGTGGTGACGGAATTTTTTTCACACATTTCAGTTTCTCTGCTGCCTCTGCCTCCTCTGGGAGGCTCAAGGGACTCTATCCATGCTGTTTCCGACACCCCGCAACCCCTCCGGGCGATGCTGCGAGCCAAAACAGCGGGGGAAACTCCTTCATCAGCTGGAGGTTTTTCCTTGCAGCACCGCCCAGAAGTCGCACGGTGTCGGAAACAGCACAGATAGGGTCCCTTGAGCCTCCCAGAGGTGGCAGAGGTAGCAGAAAAGCCGAAATAGGCCGAAATAGGTGGGGGAAAAATCTGTCACCACAGATTTTTTTCACCCATTTTGGCTTCTCCACCACTGCAGGTTCCTCTGTTAGGCTCTAGGGAGGCGATCCGGGCTGGTTCTGACCTCCCCGATCTCCCCCCGTGCTGCTCCAAGCCAAAAACTGCAGCCGACAACGGAGGTTCCCCCGGTGTTTTGGCTTGGAGCAATGCGGGGGGAACTTGGGGGAGGTCAGAAACAGCCTGGGTCACCTCCCTGGAGCCTAACAGAGGCACCTGGGCTGCCTCTGCCCACCCCCACAAAAAGGACGTGGTCTCCTACCTGTTTACACTGGTTGGAGACGAAAAAACCACCATCTTCAGGTCCCTGTGTCCGGCTCTCCGCCTACCCAGGAGTGTCTGGGAGGCTGGGATGACCTATTCTGTGCTGTTCCCACCTTCCTAGCACTTCCCTGGCCCACCCAACAGCTGAGAAAAGTTGCGGACGCCATCTTAATTTTTTATTTTTCAAAAACAAGATGGTGGCCACAACTTTTTTCAGCTGTTGGATGGGCCAGGGAGGTGCTAGGAAGGTGGAAACAGCATGGGATAGGTCCTCCCAGCCTCCCAGACACTCATGGGTAGGTGGAGAGCCAGACACAGGGACCCAAAGATGGCAATTTTTTCATCTCCAATCAGTGTGAACAGGTAGGAGACCAAACACAATGCTCCGGATAATGACGTAATGTCGTTGTCCAGTTGATGACTTTTCAGAAAAACATACATCGTTGTCCGAAATCGACGTTGTCCAAACGCATTGTTATCCGGGGTTCCACTGTACTAAGGCATAATTAAAAATGGAAAAGTAGCTGCTTACCTGCAACTTTGAATTAGCCAAAAAATAAGCTCTCAGAACTTCAACACTACTGCGTATTCTAACAGATGCTCTTTCCGGCTCAAAGTTTGGATTCATCAAGTTAGTGAATGGTTCATTTGTAACGTCATTGCCCAGCAGGGAATAGTAGAAGTAAAATTCAGGCTGTCGTTCGGGAAGTTTTAGTGTTGTTGGGATTAACTGTGATAAATTAAAACAGAACAAAGCAATATAGACCTCCTTTCCCCCAAATTCCAAAGTAGAATATTCTCCATATTATTAAAAGTTCATTCCATTATTTAACTATTTTGCAAGCTACATGGATATAACCGAAAATTGGAAAGTCAGAGATGAAAGTTAGACAGACACCTCACTTGCTTTACAAGCTGCTTCCAACCAGAATAAAAATAACCATATTTCTTTTGAGATCTAATAGATTTTTTTAGCTGTTCAGGCATGCACATAATAATCAGACAACTGAAAGAACCACAAAGTCACTAGTCACAACCTGCAGTAACAAGACACAGCATTCCACATGTCAGTTAACTCAAATACGATTATCTAAAGACTGAAAGGCAGAATTCTGGGAGATTCAAGTAAAAACCAAGTTAACAGGCCAGCTCTTCTCCTCTCCACAGGTGGCTCCATCACGATGATACACTGTTGAAAGAGAAGGAAATTGCCCTGGTGTTCCCTTCAAGTTGCAAACTTAAACGAGATGGGTAGTTTTGCTGTCGGTTATCTATATCTATAAAACAGAGGTGTGGGTTTGTATGTGCTCGAAAGGCTCACACACCCCTGGACCAATCCTGCTGAAGTTTGGCACGTACGTACCTTGGGCTGGCGAGATCAGCACTGCGGGGGTCACAAGCCCCATGGGGCGCGTAGCCCCCCAAATTGGGAAGCGATTGATCTATGCAATGTGTGTGTGTTTCCCAGTGATGTAACTGAGCCGATGTCATAGGTTGAGATTGTGACATCATCTGACTAGCTCAGCTGTAGCCCTCTGAGATCAACTGTGGTTTTCACAGTAGGTGGAAGGCAAATGAGGGGCCTGGTTGGGCCGGCACAGTGGTGGCGACGGAGGCCCTTGAGAGGGCCAGGAGGGTGCAGGAGCCGCAGAGGAGGCCGGTCCCCCTCCAGAAATGGCCACTGAGCCTCCACGGCAGAGGTGGCGGCCACGGTGGGTGAAGCCGAGGAGGGAGGGAAGGTCCTTGGGCTCCTCAACGGCTGTGTGCCACTCTCTCACCAGGTGGCCAGACACATGTGTGGGAAGGATAAGGGCGGTAAGTGACCATTGACAGAGAAGCGGGATAAGTGAAGGAAGAGAGAGATGGAGGAAGGGAGGCAGGGTTGACCCACATACACCCTACGAGGTTTCCAAGAGGGAAAGGCTGGCCTATGTTAAAGAAATGAAAAACCCGAGCAAAGCCGGGTAATCAGCTAGTGCTCTATAAAGAGGTCCCCCTGCCATGAATCCTTGAGAATCCCAGGGAGCACCACAACAGTTTCCTTTTTTTTGAACTGAGGATAATGGTGATGGAGCTACTCATAGAAGCTCAGTAAACAAAATCCGGCCATGTGACCTATCATAAAATAAAACAATTGCAGGAGGCAGACGATACCATTTTTAGGTCTCTTTTAAAATTCCAAACTTAGCAAGCATTTGTAGCTCATGGCTATTTCTTCAGGCTAACGTGGCATGGAGTATGTAGTCCCAGCTAGGCTTAATCCATTTTGGGGGAGGGGAATATACAAATCCCTAGTTTTCTGCCTCTAAATTGTAAAAGGATCTAAGCTCCTGTCTGTTCACCCATTTTACATCTAAGAATACACCTGGCTGGGACTACATACTCCATGCCACATTAGCTTGAAGAAGTAGCCATGAGCTACAAAAGCTTGCTAAGTTAGAAAAGGTATTGTCGCCCTCCTGCAATTGTTTTACTCATAAAGCTGAGGCTTTTGTATTTGGCATCTTCTTCTGCTGTATCTGAATCCGAATATAGGTGATCATAAAAAATAATAATCTGAGAGACCCAGGCCTGATACATAGCACTAATTTTAACTTTCTCTCTGCAATTGGATACAATTCTGCCCTCCCTCAGACTCACTACAGGTTTTACCAATATATGTATTTGTCATAGAGAAATACTAATTGTGACACCACCACCACAATATAACATTCTGGAGGCCCTTGGAAAGATGCTGCAAAAAATTCTCTAAATACTGTATACTTTTCTGATAAATATTTTGTGGGGTTTTTTTCTTCTTACCTAAGAAACAGGAGACCACTTTGAAGAATTATTTTTAAACCATATTTTTGGTTGGTTGACTCTGACTACCCCAATCTTGTTCACAGATGTCAAAACTCCCTTTGCCTTATCACTTGACTATTTTGATAATGGTCTCTTTAAATAACCATAGGAATGTGTTCTCTTTAATCATCTTCACTTGGTTCCCCTCTCCCTCTTCACTGCCATCAATCTTCAGATCTCAGTATTTGTATGTGTATTTACACTTTCCACACAAACAACCCTGAGATATTGAGCTCCCCACCTATTAGCTTGAATTAATTTAATAAGATTTTATTAAAATAACAGTGTCCAAAGGACACTTCCCTCTCTCTATTACCTCTCTCCCCCTTTAAACTCCCAATTATTTTATTAAAAACTGTCCTCTATCCAATATCTTTACCCCCAGACACTACTCCAAAAACTATTTCAATGGCCTACTTCCCAAGATTCTCTCCCAGCCAATTAGAACCATTGTTACCTACATGCCATGCTATCACATACCTACCAAATCAATGCATCTCAAAACACTACAGGTATACTTATCAATACTATGCAAACAATAGTTTTAAGCATAACTTGGCATCATTGCCTTCTTGCCATCGCCACAATGGCCTAGAATAGAGGTTCCCAACCTTTTCAAGCCAGGGGCCGGGTCATGCTCTCTCAGTCAGCTTCAAGGGCCAGATGGCCATTTTGCCCTGCATGCATGATGGGGAAAGCCATTTTGTCCCAACAGCTTCAAAGGGTAGCCATTTTGTTTCTCAAATGTCCTTGGAGGGATAGGGGGCCACATGAAATGGTGCCGGGGGCCGGATCCAGACCACAGGCCTTAGGTTGGGAACCCCTGGCCTAGAAACGGTCTGAGCAAAGTATGATGCACAGGCCACATATAATTCCCCAGAACTCCTGGTTACACCTGCTCTCCTTTTTTGCTCAAAAAAATTCCCTTGTACCCTTCTAGAGTAGAGAACATTTTTGACATGAGACGGACTTTCGATTCCAGCCAACTGGACAATTATCTCTGATTCAGTTTGTTTTGCAACTTTTCACTGAAGTCAGTACATCAATAAATAAAATGCTACATTATTTTTATTTTAAAGATTTGGTACCATCAACATTCAGCAGGGAGCAGGGGCTGCAGTGGATCAGTGGTTAGCTAGAAGGCTGGCAAGTCGGAGTTCAAGACCCGGGTACTGTATGATGGATTCCGTTCATCTCTGTCCCAGATCTTGGGGACATGAAAAGAGCATCATTTGGGCATTCTCTGAGCAGAGTTTCTTTCAAAAAATCCTTTCAACCCAGAATAATTTCTGACATGAAATTATTATTATCAACATTCAGAACTTTAAAGCACAAGCAAGCTGAATCATACCTGTTCTAATTGTGCAGCAAAAGCAACTGTAACAGACAAAACAAAGTAGTCTCTACAATATTCTGCTGGTCCAATCTGATGGTAGCCCTCTTCTTCATTCAGCACTGGTATAATATTTTTGGGATCCAATCCAGGTAATTGCCGAGCCACTTAAAAAGAAAATAAATACCTTTGGTTATCTTCCAAATCAAACTACCAAATGGTGGATTATATCCTGCTATGGGGAAATTTCTGAAAATATCTTTCAAGTGAAATTTACTTGGAGGACTGCATCTCTAAAATAGATGGTGTTTTTAAGTGGAGGATGGTGTCTCTAAAAAAAGGCTAATAGTGTTGAGTTTCTACAGTGGTGAAAAAAATCCAGTGTTAATCTTGCTGCATCCATCTACAGGAATTTTACATAAAAGTAACTTAATGTTATTTCATAATGGACACCCAAAATAGATATATTAACCTGTGACAAGCTAATTCCAAATATATGATTTCTCTGACCTTAGGCTGGTGATATTTTAAAGAAAGTCCTGCCTTTTACTAGTCATTTTTTCTAATGGATTAGCTCTTTACTGAATTGAAGTAATAGCTAGCCATGGATTCATATATAATCAAGATGATTCTTGACATTTAACAGTTTTATTAATCAAAACTGCTCCATATTTGAATCTTCTGTTAAACAAGAAAAGGAATTACAACAAAATCTCAGTATCTCATCAGTTTTACTGAACATTAACCAGGACAAGGATGTAATGCATTTCATGCAGAACTTGGAAGTAACATATGACACATTATAATTATACTTAGGACCCAATAGTATACTTCTCTGGGATTCTATTGCTTCCACCAAAAATTAGCAAGTCATTCTCCCTCCTGCATAGCCCTACATGTATCCTACATAGCACCAATGACAATAAAAGAAAGTCTTGTTTCTGCTTGTGCTGAATATAAAAGTACACCACTCAATCTAAGCTGCCACTTATTTTTTGTAGTAACTCAGGCATAATGATGCTTTTTGTTTTCTGGTTTTTTAATGCTAATGTATTATGGTTTGGGTATTATAATGTCTATTTATTTTTTCAAAAAGTTAGGGTAATTTTGTAAGATTTGATAACATTTTTCTATCTTTTACGGCTTAAAAAACTAAATAAAAACACCACAGAGATGTTGCTCACCCAAAAAAGTGAGTATTAACTGTCATGATTTTCCAAATGCTAACATGCTAGTTATTTCCAGTAACCTTCCCTATAGTTGCAAATAATCAGGGTTCCCTGTAATGCATTAGTTTAGGGAGGTGACTATAGCATAATCTACCACCTGGTAGTAATTTCTAATTGTTGCTTTTTTAAAAAAAAAATACTTGTTACTTATTTTAAAAATTTTGAGAGATTTGAAGACATTAAAAACAAACAATAACAATAAAGCTAGAATGCAATTACAGTATTAATAAAGTATTATTAATACATTATATTAATACATTATTGTTAAAAATAATAACAGTTAAAATAATAATCAATAAATTACTGGAGAGAACAGTCAACAAGACCAAGGTATTACTTATACACAATATCCTAAATCAAGCATTCTCAACCTACGGCCCACAGGCCAAACCTGGCCCCTGAAACCTTTTCTTCCGCCCCCAACATCCGCTGCTGCCTGGAAGCACCGCAAACTGGCCAAAATGTGTATTTTCGGCAAGTTCTCGCTGAAATCTAATGGGATCTCACCGAAATCTTGCAGAAAACGCTTGAGATCTCACTGAAATCTTGCAAGATCTCGCCGAAAACGTGCATTTTTTGCACAAGAACTTATGCAGAAAACATGTGATCGGCCCACACAGCCATTCTGAGGGGAGTGATCCGGCACCCACCCTGAAAAGGTTGAGAAAGCCTGTCCTAAACTCTGAGACATGGCATCACACACACAAAATGTCTGCTACTTGGTCTAATCCATGTCTCCTATACTAAATCAAGTGTGCTGAATCCAAATTTGAAGTTCGATTCTGCCTAGGTTGTCAGGATCTTAAGTTAGCAAATCTCACCCTCTTGGTTAGGTTCTTGTATTGATCACACGGGGTATATTTGCCACAAATGTAGCAAAAATTGTCCAGTTTATTAACACAGCTGCATCTACTCATCTTTAGCTCAAAACAGACTCACTACAACCTAGCTGTACTATCCAATAAATGGTTTCGCACTTGAGACAAGACCTTGGTCCATCTCGCCTTATATACCTATTTCTGACATCAGCTCACTGACTTGCCCAGACATGCCCAGCTGCTGCTGGAACTTGCATGCCACGTGATTCAGCTGAGGCGGCAACAGGCGCAGTGGCAGCTGTAACTGTTATAATGTCCCCATGTAAAAATACATTATCTAATTACTGACCATTTGAACAGCTATATCATGCCTTAAAATCTGTACATAATAGGCAAATTCTGAGTTCATATTTGGAATTAGCACACTTAATATCATGTAAATCACAAGTGCTATTCCCAGTAGCAAAATTGTTGTTGTGAAATGATATCAGTACAAATATATCAATTCTTGTCAAAAGGCAAAACTTTTTATAGCCCATTTTAATTTGATCCCTAAGGAAGGAAAACTGAAAAGAATTAAAGAAAATAAAGTTATAAAGCACAGAAATGACAAGAGAACTTACCATTTGCAATATTCCATTGAGGTTGTACTTTACTAATCTTGATAAAATAATTAAAATAAGCTTTGAGATCAAAAACCAAATAAAAACAAAGGGAAAAGGTGAAAACATAGAATCAAGTTTAATAAGATAAGTGTACATTAGTAATTTTTCCTGCAATGTCTTCCAGTAGAAAGAATGCACTCTTATTTTTCATTGAGAATAGCAGAAAAGATTACCAGCTCGCATGAAGAGTGGAGAGGAAAACAATAAAAGAAAATTGTATCAGGGGAGGGAAAATAAACACAAGAACACTTGAAGTTAGTATTTACTATTTCTGGGTGTTGTGTTTAAGAAATGTTTGTAATCCAGAACATTTATTCATGTGATAAATTACCTTTGACATAAAGAAATGGATCTAATCCATGTTGTTCACTCCAAAACTGAAGGCCCCATTTGTGCTATAATTACTCGTGCATGTGTGTTCTGAACGTGAATATTTAGATGTTACTCATCCTTTTCAACTGCAGGATACAATACGATACACAGCCAAGCACGTCAACTTGCCATACCGGCTAGAATCCTGTTCAAAATGGTCTAAGTTAAAGTTATGTCTGCGGAAGTGTACTGGGTGTTAACCTAAGCAGCCAATGTTGCACACTTTGATTGTGCACTCAACTGCATGGTTCACCTTGTGACTGTTGCATGACACACCTGTAGAAGTGTTTTGTGGATATTACTGCTGCAATTTTTGCTATCACTTTCACCTTATGCATTCATAAGCTGTGCAAGATTTCAGACATAGTCTCTGCAGTGAAAAATATAACTCTACACGAAAACAAGTAACTCAAAATACACAAAAACTATAAGCAAGGACAAAAATCAACTGACAAATCTTTCATAGAGGAGTAGGAAGACCATAGACTGAGTTTTAAAGAAAGAGAATCCCAGGGTCCACCATATTGGCCAGGTGCAAAATAACAGCATAGGCAAAAATACAATTTTAAAACAGTGTTTCAGAACATGTGTTTAGTCCAGTTATTTGTTTTCAAACCCAGAATGTAAGGCATTTTTATTAAACAGATTTTGTCATGATCTTGATTCGCTAAGCCTTATAATCACTGTAGAGGGTTTTCTCTGTGTGTGTATGCTTGCTATGTAATAGAACTAGCTATTCAGTAGAGCAGTGATTTTACTCACCGCCAGGAATATTGGGCGTGGAGGAAGGACTTCCCTATGACTAATTTAATTTAATTGTCAAACTTCTATGCCACCCTTACTATGACCCATAGTAACCTCCCCAGGTCAGACATGTGACCACCTAACTTCCAAGGAGGGGAGGGTTGTCCTTGACCAGATAAAGATCTGTCCTTGGAATAACTAACATTCCAAGGGGGGGAGGGGTGTCCTTGAGTAGATAAAGATCTAACCTTGAGATACATAAAGATACATATATAAAAACCCCAAGCCAAGGTTTGTCTCTAGGAAAGGGGATATTTAGTGGATCTTTGTTCCTGTTTCATTTGTTCTTTTGGACTTAATCATGTAGCCTGATAGGATGCTGTTTCTGGACTTTGAAAATACTTTGAAACTTTTTATTTCTTTGAAATGCCAAATCAACTTTATTCTATGCTGCTAAGAGAAAAACTTTGAAAATAAAATCTTCATCTTCGGACTTAAGAGAACCTGAGTCTGATTTCCTTTTGTGGTTCTAAGGAGGAGGAGAGGAAGGAAATCTACTGGGCATAGCTATTGCACAATCTTTCTGCTTTACAAAGCTACTGCAATAGAACCGCACTGCCTAGAAGCAGAGGTATTGCTGAGCCGGGTGCCAGCTGAAAGCCGACAGGAGTTGTAAGAGGGAGGTGTGGAATTTTAAATAACTTTACAGCTTCAGTCACACCAAGGCTAAATTACTCGACACTTCTGGAGGCTCGTTCAGGAGAGATTTAACAAAACAGAGGAAAGAAAATAAATTGTGAATTTTTCAATAATTAAAGTTAAGGGCACTTATAGACTTGCTGCAACTTCTAGAATTTCTACTGATTTCAAGACTACAACAATGTTTGCTGAAGCTTTCATTATTCTACTGACCTGTTACATCTCTGGGAGGTGCTTCCTTTGCTTTAAAACCATCCATGGATGCTTTGGTATCAGTTTCTATCATTACACTTAGTTGTACCTCAGGTTTAAATTTTGTGTATCTATTGCTGAGTAACGAATACCACTTTGGTGGCTGTGGAGGGAAAGAACATATTACTTAAAATCATAAATATGCAGCAGTCATCAAATATGATTTGGAAACAGATTTAATGGACTTTAATTTAAAATGAACATTAAGACAAATCACTCCTCAACTGTACTACCAGTATTGCCACTACATTCCAATGGAAATGCTATGTATGAGATAGATTGTTGCACACAGAAACTTCCCCCAAGCATACAAAGGAGTTTGAAAATATAATACAAAAGAAATCAGATCTAGAAATCTGATAAAAATACATTATCTGAATAAAAATAATTTCATCTACAATATCTGATGGGAATCGTATATTTATTACAACACAAATAATCAAAATTACCAATATTACCTGTTTTCTTTCTTGAACTGCTCTTAAATCCAATACAATGTAACCTACAGCCTCCTTAGCTGCTGACAAAGAATCAAGAGCAAAGCACTGTAACTTGATAGGTGTACGTTGTAACCTGTGGGGGAAAAATAAAATACAAAGTACAGTACTGTACAGCAATAAAGTTTGAAATCAGGTATAGACACTTCAATTCCCCAATAGTTCAAGTCTCATTTTCCAGAAGTCTTTTTTTAATAAAATAACAACAAGCTTTGGTTAAGTCAAGAGTGGATATCATTCTAATGTTTACATGTTTAAAAACAAAATTATATTTTTAAGAATACAAAAACATTGTTAGTTTATAATCAATGTTCACACCAACAAAAGTTGTTATTCTTTTCAATGGGCCTGCAGTATATAATGACAAATATACTATATTCAGATGTTACAAAATGAATAGGTGAGGTATGAATAGATAGCCCTGCCTCTTCCTCACATGTTTCAAGCACACTAGAAAGCTTTATATTGCTCCAAATTGATGGCAGTACTGCCATAGTGGATGAAGTTGCATGACAGGATTTCAGTCACTGTTTCTTCACCCATGCTCTGGTTTGTATGAAAGTCTCCAAGCAGAAAAGATGCTCTATTCTTCAGCAAATCAATATCCATATTAGGAGACCAATACACAGTTGCAAGCAGTGATAAAAGGCTAGCATGCTTCTCTCCTGTGTATGTTTATTTCATAATGGCTGAACAGGGCACTTGTCAAAACAGAACCCATTTTCTAAAATGAGAAGTAATAGGGTTACAAGGATTGTTTTTTTTTTCCAGTGGCAACCTAAATTTTATCTCATAAAGCGATAAAGAATAGGGGTGAAAAAATATGCACCTCTTTGGATTTTCCAGCAAAATTGTTCAACAACTAATAAATCAAAATTTGAAAACAAGGGAAAAGTAAACAAAGTTATTGAAATTCTGTTCCTTTTTATGAGTGCAGAAAGCAAACAAATAACATTCAGTGACTTCTACCTAACAATTAATGAGTTATCATCAGGATTCTTGGGAGTGTGTGCTCCAGATGGCTTGCTGAGAACTTGAAAATCCCACTGGAAATTGTTTGTTTCCAACTCAAAGCAACCAAATGTTAGACTTTTGCATGTGCAACAAAACAATAGGAGTTCAGCCAATTCTCAAAACTTTGAGAAAGTAACCTGTGTTGGTGAAGTGCTTTCCTGTCAAGTTCCCAAGCTAATTCCGTGGCGAATTCAGGATGATCTGAATGTTCCACTGGATCTGTAGCTAACTGTTCACCATCAAATTTTGCTTCAACTACAAGAGTATGCTTTGGTCGTTTAGGAAAATAACGGCCTAGAAAAGGAGAAAAACACATTTATCAATAAGTTACGACCCAAAACAGCTGGGAGGCTAATTTTAGTACATAATACTTTTCAGTAGAAACTGGCAAACACTGTGGGTTTGGTCCTGTACATAGGACCCAAGGAAGCTTGATAATAACTATATTCTACTGTTAAAAATGGAAACAAGAATTACTTAACAAGGTACATATGATATTTTTTTTAATTAAGAAGGGAGATTAAGCTTTCACCAATCACAAGTATTCAGGCATGTTACAGAATCTGAAAATATTAAAAAGCTGGAAATCAATCTCCCAAAGAGTGCTTCCCATTTTATATTACAAAATGCTACTCTGAAACATTAGAGCTCTGCACCATCTCTTTGTTGTTTTAGTTACAACAAAATAGCATGTCTATGCTCCTGGAAATTACTGTCCAAGTAAATAAGAGGCCAACTTCTACAAACCCCTCACATAAATCACTGGGGAAAATATTTTTTTTTCCTCCAGTGTTTAGGGAAAGTGAACAACAGATCAAAATTTCTACAGAAACAATAGTTGGTTTACAAACAAGCCAACATTTTATTGGTCTCAGGTTTTACAACAGTTTAGTATGACATAACTCAAGATCTCTGGATAAAAATGGTGAAACTGAGACTGTCTTACTTAGGCACTTCATGAGAAACAAAACTCTCTGGAAAAGGCAATAATGCTGATAAAGATTGAAGGAAGCACGAAAAGAGAAAGACAAAATTGGAGATCGACTCCCTAACCACAACTTGAATTTAAAAGAGCTAAGTGGGGCTGTTCAGAACAGAACATTTTGGAGATCTCGCATTCTTAAGATTGCCATAAATCCGAGGCGATTTGACAGCATATAACAACAACATAGTCTATTACAGGGTATTGCTGTTAACTGAATAATATACATAGTGACAGGATGCCTCAAATCAACATCAGTTGAGAAAATATAGCCTCTTGTTGTTATTGGTCCACCTAAGATAAGGAGAAGTAGGCAGCAGACACTGAGACAACTTAGCAAGAGTATGACCCTCAATATCCTCTGAATGGATATGAGCTTCACAAGAGCAAAATCAAATTAGAAGATGGCAGAAGGAGCTCAATGAACTAAGAATAACATTAAAGGAGGATATGGTTGAGAAACTCAACCTCTCCTATGTCACTTGCAGGACCCTGAATGGGCTGAGGGTTGGAGTCCAACATGCTCAAGTGGGGGCTGCTGGCAGACAACAACATGTGCTGTGAATGTGGAGAGATACAGAATCTGGTCCATTTGCTAGTCTCCCACTTGCTACCAGAAACATGCACTGATGAGGACTTAAGTTTGCCAAATGACAAAGCCAAGAAGGTGGCTTCATTTTGTCAGTCAAGGGTTTGATCGGGACACAAAATAAAAATAAAAAAGGGTATCAGAGTTCTATGTACTACAACAAAGTTCCTAACAGTTAGTTCTCTTATAATACAATCTATCATACAAGAACTATGCCTAAAAATATGAATATATGTGCATAAGGGTCTTGAACTAAAGTTACTCCTGTTACAGTATTTCTATATTTCATACAATGGCACAGGACTACTGTATCCTCCATGAGAAATGCAATGTCGAAATCTTCTATTTTCTGCATTATGTTATTCTGAAGAGACGGGAAACTTCTCTTCTGCTACATGAGCAGAGTATTACATTACTGAAACAAGAAGACCTAATTGCAGAATGAACTGACTACTGATTTCCTCAATATGTGTGCCCTGACTATTAATTTTCCTCCTCTGGTGAACAGAATGCAAACTTCTCTTAAACTATTTAAATCTCCTTTGCTACTTGTTGAATTTTATATCCTGGCAAACAACAACAACCCTCATTGTTTAGAAACCACTGACAAATCACACACTCCACAACACTGACTCTCCAGCTGATTCAACACAGCATGAGATGTTTCAGCTACTCCTGCAAACTTAGAGAAAATACTCTGTTTAGGAAGGCATATAACTTAGCATTTAACATAACCAGAAAACTTGCATCAGTTTCCAGAGCTGCTCCAGTTAAAAGATTGCTTTGTTGTAACACAATTTGGAGATGATATATGACCCCAGTACAACTGAGTTATTATGATCCAAAATATAATAAGGTTTGTTGGAGATGTAAAAATGAAGTTGGGAAATATCTGCAATTTATGGTGGGATTGTAACCATGTAAATAAAACCTGGGAGAGAGATTTTATGGGAATTAACCAAGTATTGTTTATAGAACTGGAGATGAGTCCCACAGCAGCATTATTTTTTTTAAAAAAAATAGAAAGGAATAAGAAAGAAATTATCATTATAACAATAACAGATTTGAGACTGGTCATTGTTAAAAAAAACTGGAAATGGTTTGTGAATTTGAATTGGATGATTAGTTTAAACAGATATGGAATATGACAATAAATAATAGATTGGCTTGTGCATTAAAAATTTCATATTTTTTAAAAAGTCTGTTTTTAGAGAGATACTGTATAAGAATTTATTGAATGTTTTAGTGAAGGAAAAAGGAGTAAGGCCAGGGCAATAATACTGTATTTATTGTACTGGAAAGAGAGGACAACTACAGGTGAAACTTGGAAAATTAGAATATCGTGCAAATGTTCATTCATTTCACTTAAAAGGTGAAACAAATATATGAGATAGACTCACTACATGCAAAGCGAAATATGTCATGCCTTAATTCGTTATAATTGTGATGATGGTCATAGCATACATAAGATTATGTGATGATTATGGGGTACATGAGATTGGGGGGTTGGGGTTTTCATAAGCCGTAAATCATAAGTATCAATATTATAACAAAGCAAGGCTTTGCATGTAATGAGTCTATCTCATATATTTGTTTCACCTTTTAAGTTGTATTACTGAACTGAATGAACATTTGCACGACAGTATTCTAATTTTCCGAGTTTCACCTGCATATAAATGAAATGCCATATAGAGAATATTTACAAGAAGGTATACAGTGCCCCACTAAGGTGATGGGTGCACATGGTAGTTTATATATTTTTGTTTTGAGTCATTCATATAATTTGTACGTTTTTATTGTTTATGTTTAAAAATGTAAAAAGATTTTAAAAAGGATTGCTTTGCCCATTTACAGTTTCCCTATAATGCAGCAATTACCCTGTAAAGCAGAGACCCTTCAGCCTCTGCATGGCAAGAGCAAGTAAACATGGCAAATCGAGGGGTTTACTGTAGGTCTGTCTCGCCATTAATTTAATTAATTTAGGTCTGTCTCCTGTAGGCGACATGCCATCCCCGACAGGTTCCCTCCCACCTACGCCCAAGCCCTCGCCCTGCTCTTTACCTTCCAGGATAGAAACCACAATTAGGAGCTGGTCAGACTTTGTGCCCATTTTCCAGCCGGGCAGCCCAAGGTCGGCAGGAACAGGAAGCTAAGGCTCAGCAGGTCGCTCGCCACGTCCGAAGCTGCGCTCCGGCTCTCTTCCCGTGTCAGGTCTCAACGTCCAAGCCAGCCTCACCAAGCTCTTCTTCCTCCGGTCCCGCCGTCCTCGGGCCCTTTCGCGCCCCGGGCCCCGTTTCAACCCAATCGTCGCTTAGCAACCCTGGCTATGGCACGACGGGCCACCGAGACGAGGGAGGAAAGAGCGGTGCTGCTGGGGAACATCTCCTTACTTCCGGTTCCTCTATTCCTTGCCTCCTCCTTAACCATGGAGGTATAAAAAACAGGAGATGGCACTACAGGCTGTCAGTTTTTTGAAGCCGGTGGGCGTGGCCTGTCGCCATATTAGGTGGACCAAAACATTAGCAGCAGACTACCGTTTACCATTGCTTCTTGTGTTGGAGGGTGGGTGTGTGGATTGATCCCCTCTCTTGGGTCCCTTGGGTTGGGAGGGGTTGGGGGGACAAAAGGGGTCTGTCTCCCCAACTCTTCCAGAGCCAGGGGACCCGGCAGAGAGGGGATCCCCCGCAAGACACCCCATTATTAAAGAGAAGAAACTAAGCGGTTTCTTCTCTTCAACCAACGGAGTGTTGGAGGGGGGTGAAATCGCTCACCTCTCCCGGGTCTCCTGGGTCCAGATTCAGAAAGGTTGGGGGGGACAGACCCCTTTTGTCCCCCCCAAACCTCCCAAACCCAGAGGACCAGGGAGAGGGGATCGATTCCACACACACACCCCAAACACTCCGTTTTTAACGAGAAGAAACCGCTTGCTTTCTTCTGTTTAAAAACGGAGTGTTGGGGGGGGGTTGCGATTCCCCTCTCTGCTGGCTCCCCTGGGTCCAGAAGGGTTGGGGGGACAGACCCCTTTTGTTCCCCCAAACCTCCCAACCCCAGGGGATCCAGCGGAGAGGGGGATCGCAATCCCCCACCCACTGATATTAAAGGGGAAACTCCGATCGGGTTTTCCCTTTTAAAATCAGGGGTGGGGTGGATTCGATCCCCTCTCCTGGGTCCCGTGGGTCCGTGAGGGTTGGGGGGGACAAAAGAGGTCTGTCCCCCAACCCTTCTGGAGCCAGGGGAGCCAGCGGAGAGAGGGATCGCAACCCCCCACCCGCTGATATTAAAGGGGAAACGCCATCTACTTTCACGACTCCACACAATCAAAGCACCATACGGCAATGTTTTGGGCCAACTAACATGGCGGACTGTCAGATTAGTCGGCTTCAAGTTTGTGACGTCATGTCATCTCCTGTTTTTTGATACCTCCATTGTCCTTAACGCTCTTTTCAGGATCAAGAAGGAGCAGCTTGCAGCGCCACCTATCGGACGGGTGGGGGAATGCAAACATTGGCCTCCCCCCCCCCCCCGCCCGACTCGAGGGAGTGGATGTAATAATAGGAGGAGACGGAACGAAAGCAAACAAACCTCGCTTTGTGGCTGGAGGTGTAAGGGGAGGGTGAGCGCGGTAAACTCTAGAGAGTAACGGAACAGCTGTTGGTTTCGTCTGACGTGCCAACTTCTAATCCTGCTTTACTGTGTTCTAAAATTACTCGCGATGAATGGAAAAATAGCCAACGCCTAGAAACAAACAAGCTGAAAAGAACATGGATTTTAGTACTGTACAGTGAAGCTGCAGCAGTGGGTCCACCTTTTCTTGTATATAAATGGATGCCATGAAGTCTCACTCTTATATCTCACGACGTGGACTTGATCCACGAAAGTTAATAGCAAAAATACAGCAATAAGTCTTTAAGGGGCCACCACGTTTTTTGTCTTTGGGTTTTGGTTTCTCTCTGATATTCTTTTGTGTCCAAGTCACACTTTAAGCTGCCAAAATGAAGCCACTTCATCAGTACATGTTTCGGGTGGAAATGGGCAGACTAGCAAATGAGCTGGGCTTTGTGTCTCTCCACATTCACATAGTCACACCGTGTGTTGTCTGCCAACAGCCCCACTTGGCACTTGAGCATGTTGGATTACAACTCTCAGCCTATTCAGGGTCCTCCATAATGGAGGTCATGTTCCTTAGCTCCATTCTCCTTTAATATTATGGTATTCCTTCTCCAGTGAGCTTCTTCCTCCATCTTCTAATTTGATTTTGCTCAAGAATGTTTGTTTTTGCTATAAAGCTCTTCCAGGATCTGAGGCTCTTACCTGTTCATTCTCTTGCTTAGTTCTCTCAGTGTCTGCTGGTACATCTTCTCTTAGGTGGAGCAATACGAACAAGAAGATATATTTTTCTCAACTGTTGTAGGTGTGAGGCATCCTGTTACTATGCACATTGATTTCAACTTTTTATGCACTCATGAGCAGCTGCAAAAATGCTTAGGCCCTAAACTGATGTATGCAGCATGTACCTGTATGGTTGAGCTCCCCATGTATAGTTTGTCAAGTGGTTCCACCACCACTTCCATTGGACACACCTTCATTCTATCACCTCAGTAGTAGACCCAGGTGGATGTATATTACTAGAAGTTTGAACCAAAGGCAAAGGTGGATAATACTTCTATTAGACCAGAAAGAAGCAGAAACAGAAGTTAGTTTTCAACACCATATGGGTCTTCATCAGGCTGGGTACCACAGAGATGTGTATGGTGCAATAAAAATACAATTCTGAAACATCAGTTTCCTTTGTTAAAAGTGAGTTTTGAGAAGAGTGAAATGAATAAACTCTTTACAGGAGTGTAAGTTTCACATTACAGCCTGGGTTAGAATATCTCCCCTTATTTGTAGGCAAAGAACTGAACAGCACCTTAGTCAAGATTTTTCTGGCTCCCTGAAAGGGACATTTAATAGTAACATATATTCATTAGAGCAGGGGTTCCCAACCTATGGCCCGTGGGCCAAACCTGGCCTGCAGCTCCTTTCCATCTGGTCCATCGCCGCCACACCCGGAAGTGGAAGCAGACACATTTACTTCAGCCGTAAAACACACCCATGCATGCGTAAACATGCCTGCAGTTGGCGTAAACTCAGAAGCGGGCACATTTACGACAGCTGTAAATGCACCCACGTCCACTTCTGGGGATGTGGTCAGGCCCGCTCAGCTGTCCAGAGGGCGTGGTCAGGCCTACAGCGTAAAAAGGTTGGCCACCATTAGAGCAACAAAGGCTACAACTACACAGATTTGATTCACAGCCTATTTTATTTATTTACATATTTGATTTATATACCACCCCATAGGGCAAGCAGTTACTGAGTGGTTAACAACATAAAAAGAAAGTAACAAGGAAAAATATAATACAAAATATACAGTACAAAAATATTGATGACACCAAATCCCCAAACTCTGGAAAACCTATTGTTTTCATGTAGAAACAATGGCCAGGGTGTTAAAAAGAAAAGAGTTATCTCAACACTTCCTTCTGAGTTCAGCCATCCGGGAAGGAATGGGACAATTATAAGACCATACCTGTAAAATCCACCCCAGAAAGGCATCCCAGAAGGATACCATGGTCAATGATAGTTACAAGTGACTAGCTAGATTCAACTTTTGTCTGGTTGGAAAGGTGGGGCAGAAAAGGAATAACTACCAGGTGGGTAAGATCCAACAGGAAAGGGAATCCATGCTCAAAAATATGAGTTCTGTACTTGTACATGGGTACACCAAAAAAGCCTCCTCAAAAATTGTGGTATTTTTGAACCACAATTGGCCGTTCCCTATTTAGTGTCTTGCACGGAAGACAAAGAAGGAGCCGCAGTAGGAGGCTAAAACACAGGTTTATTTCATGGTGGTCAAGATGAACATGTGGTAATGGCGGAGGTACAGCTCATTATATACTGCAGTAAATACATTTGAATATCGTTGCACGGTAGCTCATTGGCTGCTACCGGCGTGACGTCATTCTGAGTCACGCCCATCTTCTCCAGGTGATCCTCGCGCGGGAAAGGTTCCCGCGGCTGCCGGTGATTTGGGGAATGTGAACCATGTGAGCTAAACGCTCGCAGCTGCCCTCTATAGGCAGCTTACTCGCGTTCCTTAAACAGCTGGGTTACATTGTAATCATTGTCAGGTTACATTCATACATTCTTAAAGTAATACTGTTACATACACAACACCCTACTAATGGCAACCTTGTGTTGCTGACTAATCTTTCTCAAGCTACGTCAGGTAAAAGGAACTGCAGGATGAACTCACCAGAAGGTGCCTTTATTTTGGCAGTCTCGTGTCTGACATAGACACGGAAGAAGTACTTATGTATGTGTCTTCCAGTCACCCACCTCTTTGAACTTCCATTTCAGTTAGTGATCACACAGGAGCCACAGACTGATTTGGAGTCAGTGTTCAGGATGTTCCAAGATTCCTTAAACTTCACACCAAAACTGCCTGCATTACCACAATACCACCCATAGGCACATTCCTCATTGTTTTGCAGAAAGAAATAACTGATCATATGGGGGAAAGCTTATTTGAATTGTTCCAGAAAGAAAATAGAACCCAGCAGCAGCAGAGGAAATACACTGCACATTAGTAGCAAAAGGATCAGACTGATTCAAACTGGTTTTTGCATCGTGTGATCAGTTTTTTAAAAAACCCAAATTTATCTGTTTTATAACTAGAGCAAATCCCATGGTATTTGATTGTATAGTTGCAGCCAGAGAGAAGAATTTTAGCAAAATATTTTGGCTTCCACCTTCATAAATTGTTCCGGTGAAACAAGTATGCTGTTTCTCAGATTGCAGTTCTAGAACATAGAGGACAGGGTATGCCTATGTGAATGAATGATGTCATGAATTATCCAGTCAGTTCAGGCTATGAGTTATTAAGCTACTTGGTCTGTTGTCGTCGTCATCGCCTGCAACTCGTATCAGAGAATGCATTTTTCCCCTGAAGCAGGAAAAATGCCATTGGCGTGAATTTGTTTAAGGTGGATCCCAGCTTGCCATGAAGTGACCCACACACTATGATCACGGAGCCATCTCTTGTGGCACATATGAAATGAGACATGCAGGATTTAACACTGGGACTGCAATGGACTGCCAAAGCCTTGATGATATTGTCAAGGTGCACCTTCACAGACAGTCCATCTGGCATGGCCTCATCTGCCCCATGACCAATGGGAATTAGAGTTCCTACTCCACTCATTTTGCAATTGGGCCCAATATGATAGTTTCTAATGGCATTTCCTCCACTGAGGGGACCATCACCCCACCTAAAGGGGCTCATCCTCCCATAGCTGTTGGCCCTTTTAGAGAGTCAGGTTATTTACCACCGTCCAACACTCAGTGTTGAGTTGTTGGCTGTATGGCCTACTCCATGTCTGTAACACGAGAAGAAAGGGGCGCAAACGGTGAAGAGCTCAACTAGTGAAAAAACCGTTTGGAGAGATATCTTGGCTAAGAAAAGAGTACAACCGTCGTATTTTCATAAAAGTCTTTATAGGTGTAAATATAGCCAGAAACGTAATAACATAAAAAATTCCTCTATGGGTAGAAACAAAAACTATAGCTGATCGCTGGTAAATAGGAAAATAAGCCAAGATGAACAAAAATGAGCTGTACAAGCATGGAAGTGCACAGAAATAGCGATGTAGTTCTCTAAGTCGATACTAGTTATAGCGACTTTTCGAATAAGAAATATCTTCTTCAAGGAGATCTATACATAGAAATTACACATAAACAGAATGATTAACATGGCTGAATATAAATAACATAGGCACATAAAAATACAATGTATATACAGAATGAGAATACAAGCTTACCAACGTGTAATGCTGATTTCTTAAACCCGCGTCCTGCCTCCGCTCAAATTATTAGGTGCATATGGACGTTGAAAGGTGTATGAGAAACAGCTACCTTTATCACAGTTGAAAGCTGACTCATGTGTAGCTGATAGCTAAATTAGAGCTCACCCAGGTGATGAGGATTGTACTCCTACAGAAACGCTGCCAAGTCGAGCTCCTGGTTTAACCCATTAGGATACATTGTGTCGAGAAAATGAATGAAGAATGCTTCCCTTTGTCTCAATCTTTTGTAAATGTCACATCGTTCGAATAATTTTGGTCTAACAATCTCTAATACCACAAAACGAAAGTCCCTATCCGTATGGCGCTTTTCAATATAGTGAGAGACCAAAGGGGCTTCTTTAACCTGATGTCTGATTTTGGACCTATGTTCCGAAATCCGCTGTCTGAGGGGTCTGCTGGTAAGACCCACATAGCGCTTCTGACAAGGGCATTCCCACATGTAAATAACACATTTACTGGCACAACTTGAGAGTGATTGCAAGGTGAATGTTAAACCCTTGTTGGGAACCTCAATTTCCTTAGTTTCCCAAGAAAATTGGCAAACCGTACACGAATGGCATTTGAAATGTCCTGTGGGAAGCAATTTATCAGTAGATTTATATCTAGCAGTATGATCTGATCGTACTAGCATATTACTGATAGATCGCGCTCTCCTAAACCCTATCAATGGTCTGTCCTTACAACCTGGAAGGTCTTGAACCAGATGCCAATGTTTATAGATTATATTCTTGACTCGGTTGGCCACTGGTGAATATTCAAAGGAGCACCTGATTAAATTGCCCCCACCTCGTTGTTTCCTATCGAACAAGCACTGTCTGGGAGTGTCCCTGACTCGTTGGAATGCCGAATTAATGATATGCATGGGATAACCCTTTAGTGTAAGGGACCAAAGACAATGAAACAGCCGAAGGGTTGGCTTAACACAGGTTTATTGCATGATGATCCGGAGGAACATGTGGTAATGGCGGATGGGTAGCTCAATATATACAGCTGGCTATACATTTGAATGTGGCTTGTCGACAGACTATTGGTTGCTGCCTGCGTGACGTCGTGGAGTTCACGCCCTTCTTGACCAGGTGAGGAAGTCGCGGGGAATCTTCCCGCGGTGCTGAACCAGGTGGCTGATGATCCATTAGAGCTGGACGCTCGCTACTGCCCTCTGGTGGTCACTAGCTCGCGTCCCCTTATTAGGCTTACATTGATACAGGTGATGGTTATAATGTTGCACACAGAAAGGTTACATTGATAACACATGGTAAAGGTACATTGTTAAAGGCACTGCTTTACAGAACACAACATCCCTCCCCCCTAGGATGAAACGAAGTCTCTCAGCCAAGATGGCTTGTTGCATGTGCGTTTGGGCCGTGAAGAGGGCTGCCCCCCCCGGGGGCGTTATTGCTTCTTTGTTCCCTGGTCCCTTGTCCTGAAACGGGAGAGGGAGACTTGTTAGTGGCTTGCCGCTGTCTGGCGGGCTTAGGGGAAGGGAAAAACTCCATTGTGGGCAGACCGGGGGCCGTCGGGGCTAACGAAAAACCCCTCTTCTCGCTTGGACGGGTGGGGGACCACTCCGAAACCCCCCCCCCCGGTTCTGAAAATCAAAATCTAAGTTGGTAGGGGTACCCGCATTTGTGGGGACTTTCCGCGAGATATGTATGGGGTCGGGTTCCTCCTCCTCGGAAAGATCCCCCAGGGTATCTACGAGGATATTTCCCTCCCCCCTCGGTGGGGGCCCACGGTCCCCTTCTCCTCCCCCTTGGGCTAAACGGGTGGGGGAGAACCCTAACGCTGACTTATTTCCTGCGTGAACCGTGTCCTGCTCATCGGAGACCCTGCGTCGGAGCTGGTCTGCGTGCCGCCTCCATAGGAGCCCTGTGCTGGTTTCCACGCGGTACGACACGGGGCCGGTTTGTTCCACGACTACGCCCGGCACCCAGGCTGGGCCTGAGCTGGCGTAATTCCTGCAATGCACGGGGGCGCCTATGCTGAATCTCTTTGTAACCTCCAGCCCGATGTTCCTTCCTTTGTCCTCTACCCTCGTGGGGTCTAGCCTAGTAAGGATGGTGGTCAGCTTCCTGCGCATTAAGAGCTCTGCGGGGGGGTATCCTGACGCCAACGGGGTCACCCTGTACCCTAGCAGAAACTGACACACTTGTAGGTTCAAATCCCCTGGGCCCATGCGCCGCAACGCGTCCTTCGTGGTGCGGACGAGGCACTCTACTTGGCCGTTGGTGGCCGGGTGAAACGGGGCGGAGGTAATATGCCGAACGGCGTTAATCTCCATGAATGCCTTAAACTCGGAGGACGTAAAACAACTAGCGTTGTCGCTAATTAACGTGTCGGGTATGCCGAACGTGGAAAAGAGCCTCCGCAAATGCCTAATGGTCTGGGCCGAGGAGGTGCTCGTGACTGGGATAACCTCTAACCATTTGGAGAAAGCGTCCACAACAAAGAGGAATAGGGTGCCTCTGAACGGGCCCACGAAATCAACGTGCACCCGGGACCACGGCCCCTTAGCCGCGTCCCATTCCCTGTGGGGAAGGCGGGCCTCCTCCGGTCTGGAGCATTGGCAACTTTCGCAAGTGCCGACCATGTGCTCGATGTCGGCGTCTAGCTGGGGCCACCAGAAGTAATTCCGGGCCAGCGCCTTGGATCGCACGATGCCGGGGTGGCTGACGTGAAGCAGTTTGAGCACCCGCGGCCGAAGGGAAGTGGGAATCACCACCCGCTGCCCCCACAAGAGACACCCCCTCTCTAGGGACAGTTCTAGCTTTTTTCTGATGAATGGAGCGAACTCCTCCGCTGGGGAGGACGCGGGCCACCCTTTCTGCAGCCAGGAGCTTACTGTCGCTAACGTTTTGTCTTTCTCTGTCACTTTGGCAATGTTGGCGGGCACAACGGGGGGCGAATCCAGCACCTCCATCATGAGAACCTGATGGTCCCGTTCCCCCATGCTCACCTGGCTGGGCGTTAGGGGAAGGGGAGACCTAGATAGGGCGTCCGCATGGCTGATCTCTTTCCTGGGCCGGTAGACCAACGCGTGCTGATACGCGTTGAGAAAAATGGCCCACCTGAGCATCCTTGGGGACAGGATTTGAGGGGTGGGCTTCTCCGCGGTAAAAATGCCTAGCAGGGGTTTGTGGTCCGTCACAATGGTGAAGGGGCGGCCATACAGAAAATCGTGAAATTTTTTCGTCCCCGAGACTATCGCTAAGGCCTCCCTGTCCGTCTGTGCGTAGTTTCTCTCTGTTTGGGACAGGGACCTGGAGTAAAATGCTATCGGGGCCTCCCTTCCGTTCTCCAGCACGTGGCACAGCACCGCCCCCACCCCCACTGGAGATGCATCACAGATCAGAACTACTGGGCGTTTGGGGTCGAAGTGGGTCAGTATGGCGTCGGACGCCAGGAGGCTTTTCAGCTCACTAAATGCCCTCTCTTGGTCATCGCCCCACTTCCATGCCTGCTCTTTCTTTAGCAGCTTGTGTAGCGGTTCAGCCACCGCTGCCTTCCGGGGAAGGAAGGAGTGGTAAAAGTTGAGCAGCCCTAGGAACGACTGCAACTCGGGCTTGGAGGTGGGGCGGGGGGCTTTCTTGATGGCTGCCACCTTAGACTTGGATGGTTTTATCCCCTCAGGAGTCACACAAAACCCTAGGAATTCAACCTCGGTTGCGAAGAAGACGCATTTGTCCTTTCGCAACCTCAGCCCCGCCTTTTCAAATATAGTCAGGACCTTCCCCAACCTCTTGGCCAATTCCGCCCGACTCCCCCCTGTTATTAACACGTCATCAAAATAAGGCAACACCCCCTCCAGACCCTTCAGGAGGCGTTCCACGAGTGACTGGAAAATTCCTGGCGCCGAGTTCACGCCGAATTGGAGGCGCGTCACCTGGAACGCCCCCTTATGGGTGACTATGGTCTGCGCAGCAGCTGCGGCAGGAGACACCGTGAGCTGCTGGTAGGCCTGTGCTAAGTCGAGCTTAGCGAAACATTTCCCCCCGTGTAACCTGGCCAGCAGATGGCTGACTACCGGCACCGGATATGCATTCGGGCGGATCGCCTTGTTGATGGTGCACTTGTAGTCGGCGCATATGCGGACCTCCCCATTGGACTTAAGAGCAGTTACAATTGGAGTTTCCCACTCCGCAGAATCTACAGGCACAAGAATCCCCTGACCCACCAGTTTGTCCAGTTCCGCCTCTATCTTGTCCTTGAGTGCGAACGGCACCCGACGTGGTTTTAGGCGAACAGGGCGGACCTCCGGGTCCAGGTCGAAAGTCACTGGGGGCCCCTTGAATTTCCCCAGTCCCATTTTGAAGACTTCGGGGTGCGCCTCGCACACCTCCTGAATTGGGTCAGTCCCAACAGCGTGCATCCCCACGGCATGCACCCCCCAATGAACAAACCCAGGGGCTGGAACCATTGAGTCCCGAGGAGGCTGCAATTTCCTCCCTTGAGCATGACCAGGGGAAGGGACGCGGCGTGCTCCTTGAATTTGACCTGAAATTCTCCAACCCCCAACACTGGAATACTGTTCCCTTGCACGTCCCGTAGTGTGGCCCTCAACGCTTTGAGCTTGGGCCACTTTTGGGGGGCAATTCCAAAAAACTCCCTCTGGGAAATGATTGAATATGAGGACCCCGAGTCAATTTCCATCCTAATGGGCACCCCTTGGACTAGTACCTCAACAAAGTAGCGGGGGTGTCCCGTAGACACGCTGAACACTGGGGCATCGTCCTCGCTGCCGTCGGCGATGCGGCCCACGCCGTCCTGCTTCCGCGTGGCCTGGGCACCGTCTTCGGGCTTCGCTGGGCGGTCTCATCCCGCGGAACGGTCTGGGGAGCTCCTCCGGGACTCGCGCTTCTTCCTGCACACCTTGGCGATGTGCCCGCGGCGGCCGCAGTTGTGGCACTCGGCCTTCCGGAAGGGGCATTTCACGCGGTCGTGGGCCGCGCCACAGCCGTCGCATCGTCGGCTCTCCTTCCGGACCTTCTGTACGTCCTCGTCGTCGCTGCTCTCTGTAGACGACCTCGAAGTTCGCCGGGCCGCCTGTACCGGAGCCTCTGCTTTTCTCGACTTTGGCCGCCAGTCCTGGAGTTCTTGGACCCCGGCCTTCGTAGCTTCTGCGGCCTGGGCCGCTCTGACGACCTCCTGCAGCGTGGGAGGCGGCTCTTGGTTCATTAATGTGCGCTGGGTTTCGGCGTCGTTCAGGCCGCACAGCACACCGTCTCGGAGGGTGATTTCGACGTTCTCCCATTTGCACGGGCCGGCCGCCAGCCGCAGGGCCGCCACGAACGCGGCGACCGTCTCCCCGGGCGCTTGGACTCGCCTCCAAAACGCACTCCGAGCGGGAAACATCACCGTGGCGGGCCGGACGTGCTCACGCAGCAACTGCATGAGTTCCTTGGCCTTGAATTCGCTCACCCTCCTCGGTGCAATCAGGTCCACCAAGGTCCTTTTTGTTTCTTGTCCGAGCATTCTGGTGAAGATGGCTCTTTTCTTCGCCTCTTCCGTGACTTCGGACTCGATCAGTGCGGCCTGGAAGTCCATCTCGAAGATCTCCCAGTCGCCCGGTTTCCTGATTTCGAAACCGGCGCATGTCTTGGTCCCGTGGGCTGCCATCCCACCTTCGTCGCCAATTTAGTGTAAGGGACCAAAGACAATGAAACAGCCGAAGGGTTGGCTTAACACAGGTTTATTGCATGATGATCCGGAGGAACATGTGGTAATGGCGGATGGGTAGCTCAATATATACAGCTGGCTATACATTTGAATGTGGCTCGTCGACAGACTATTGGTTGCTGCCTGCGTGACGTCGTGGAGGTCACGCCCTTCTTGACCAGGTGAGGAAGTCGCGGGGAATCTTCCCGCGCTGCTGAACCAGGTGGCTGATGATCCATTAGAGCTGGACGCTCGCTACTGCCCTCTGGTGGTCACTAGCTCACGTCCCCTTATTAGGCTTACATTGATACAGGTGATGGTTATAATGTTGCACACAGAAAGGTTACATTGATAACACATGGTAAAGGTACATTGTTAAAGGCACTGCTTTACAGAACACAACAAACCCCTATTGTTAAGTTTAGATAGAATTTCAGAAGCAGATGTGTGAAAGTCAGCGGGTGTAGAGGAATTTCTTTTGGCACGAGCAAAAAGCCCAAAAGGGATGTTGTTCCTAACAAAGGCTGGATGATGGGAGGAGTATGCTAAGTATGGGTTTCTATCTGTTGGTTTCCTATACAATTTGACCGCCACCTTTCTAGATCCTGAAATGTAAACCTCCACATCCAAAAAAGGGATGGAGGAAGTATGGTAATGGGGGGTAAAGTGTAAATTGTTGTCAATGGAATTAATCCATTGTACAAATTGGTCAACAATGTCATAGGAATCAAGAATAAAGAATAGGTCGTCAATGAATCTGCCATAGTATATGATGTGACCTAAATGGGGATTGGAGGAGTGGTGAATGTAAAGACTTTCGAAATTATTCAAGTACATATTGGCGACGGAGGGGGCCAATGGGGACCCCATGGCCACGCCTCTTACCTGTAAGTAGAATGATTTGTCGAATCTAAAATAATTGTGTTCAAAAATGATATCTAATAAATCCATTAAAAAATGAGTTGGTGGAAGTAAAGATGCTCTAGAATCCAACTTATCCTGGACAATAGTCCTGGCCTCCTCAAGGGGTATATTGGTGTAGAGTGCTTCCACATCAAGTGTAAGGAGCACCCCCGTTGGAGGGACGACCAAGCCCTCTACCTGAGAAATAAAATGTGTGGTGTCTTTAATGAATGAAGGGGTTTGTCTAGCATATGGGTTAATGAAAGAATCCAAATACTTAGCAATGGGTTCGAGGGTGGAGTTTACGCCGGAGATGATTGGCCTGGCGGGGGTGGGCATGCCCTGAATTCTGGGCTTGTGGATTTTGGGAATCAGGTGAAAGATAGGAGTTCTAGGGTATTCATTATACAAAAACTTAGCAGTATTATGTGTCATGTAGCCCAAAGAAATGCCCTCAAATATAACCGTTTTAATGATATTCATGACATGATGAGTCGGATCATGTTTGATGTTTAAATAAGAAGACTCATCGCCCAATTGTCTAATTGCCTCCGCCGTGTAATCAGAGGTGTCTAATATCACTATTCCTCCCCCCTTATCTGCCTGTTTTATGACAATAGAAGAGTCGTGTGCTAACTCATTTAAGGTGGCATGGTCTTGTTTAGATAAATTATGCCAACCTTTGGTGTGGCTCTTCTCAATATGCGACAAATCCCGGAGTACCTGTTTGTGGAAAACCTCAATTGCAGGGTCGTCTACTGGTGGGTTAAACTGAGACTTAGGTTTAAACATGTCCCTGGACTGTGAATCTAGCCCCTTAAAAAAGACCTTCAATTTAAGCAATCTAATGAGTTTAAACACATCAACACGAGTGTTGAAGGAACGGTAATGGGGAGTGGGAACAAAAGTAAGACCCAGCGAAAGAAGACGTACCTCATTGTTAGCCAACGGTCTGGAAGACAAATTGAAAACTATGTTTTCCTGCCCCCCCCCCCGGCAGAGTCCTTCTTTTCCCTAAAAAAGAATTTGAGCATTGCTGCAAGCCTTGTCGATTCCTAGTTCTGAAATCATAAGTCTTTTGTTGGGACTCATCACAGGAGGTAGATGGGGCATCGGAATCCGAAGTCTCAAAGTCCGAAGAGAAAGTCTGGTCTTTCCAAGTGACACGCTTAGGTCGAGAAGATCCTTGCTGAAAGCTCCACCTGTAAACTCTATCAGAGGAATAGTCCTGGGTATCCCTAGAAAACTTTTTCTTCTTGAATTGTACTAGGGAATCCCGGAATTGGTGAATCTTATTGTTGAGATCCTCTACTGATTTGTCGAACGTGGGCTGATCTAATTGCGTCTGGACAGTAGTAGAAAGCTTTTGAATATCCTCCTGAACCACTTCCAATTCTTTATGTGATTGTTCAATAATCAGTAAAATAAGATCGAAGGAGCAACGGTCTAAAATGGCAGCCCATTTGTCCGTGAATTCCTTGTTGTGTCTAAATAGGGTGGGTCCCTTATTAATTCTGAGTCCTCGAGGTATCCTGGAGAGACGATGATAATCAGCCAAAAATGATGCATGCATTTGGAATCTAACCTGTTTCTTTTTTAGAGTCTCTACTCCATGTCTGGCCAGATGTCCCCACTACTTGGTCTGTATATCCAGAAATTTCCCCTCTTTTCTTATGTGTTTGAATATGATGGTATCTCTATTCCAGCCAAATCCAAATCAGATATATCATAATGTTCAGAGTTAAAGTGGCTAAGCACTGGTTATTGTAACTTCTTAGTCAAAATAGAAGACTTCTCATTTCTGAATCCTCTATATAGGTCTCTCTCTTTTTGCCTAAATACTGGAGACAGCTTCCTGGTCATCAGCACTCAGTGAGATAAATTACGCTGTAAGACCTGCAGGTGATGTTTTGCCTGGTATAGTAGGATCTGCTAATCACGGTACTAGTAAAAGTGTCTGTATCTCCAAGAAACAAACAGGTTACATTTTGACTCAAGGGTGTGATTGAGGATTGCTAATTGTGGTTTGATGACATCTTACAAGCTATCTCTATAGATCTGGCAGTGGATGGAAAGCTACCATAGGAAGCTTGCTGTTGGCTTTTAAAGATCCTCCAGTTTTGTTAAAAGTGGACAGCTTTTTCTAATTGCCTTGCTGTAATTAGGAGGTGCTAGATGAAAAATCACCATAAAATGAATGTGCTATTCTGATAGATTGATAATTCTGATACTGTATAAAAGATTTTACGTTGAACAGAAAGTAGTCCTTTTGATGTTAGGATCAACAGCAGTTGATAAGTATATTCTGTGAAACAGGTGTTTCATTTTTTTTTTAATAACTTCCTTCAGTGTTATAAATGTGGTTGAGTCTGAGAGGCAAGCTGTATATAATATTCATCTTTGTTTGTTTGCAGTGCCAGGAAATACAGTTAAGATAACATGAAGACATCAGTGGGTTTAATTAAAAGGTCAGTGATAATTTTGTTGTTTTTCAAGACGTTGGAGCAACCAGTGTCTAGAAACTTTAATTCTGAACGTGATCGCCTATCTGACTTTTCTTTGGTTGGAATAGAGATATTGCGAAATCCAAACACATTAGGAAAGATGGAAACCATTTGGATTTACAGACTGCCTACCTTGATGCCTCATGGCCTGGAATCTAGAAGATAACACATGACATCAGTCATTTGCTTTGGAATACCCCCTTGTCCTCTAGGTTCTATAACTGCCACCTTTGAAACAGCATACTTTTACCAGAGAACTGAGAAAGATGGACACCAAAGCATTCTGCTAAAATGCTTCTGTTTTTTGTTACTCTTATAATATATACGAGGCAAGAAACAGAACAAAACAGAATTTTAAAAAGGACAAAAATGCTTTGATTTAATTTAATTTAATTTAATTATCACATTTATATACCGCCCACTAGGCCAAAGCCAACTCAGGGCGGTTCACAACAAGAATTAAAAGCACATGTTAAAAACAATTAAAACAGTTAAAACAGTTAAGACTACCCACCCCCGAAAACAAGGGCTGCAGGATCCAAAGGCACCATAGGGAAGAGTTCTTCTACACCAACCACCCCATGGTGGTTACCCTTCCACCTGTGCCCCAGACTTGACCCGCCAGCCAGGTTTTAAGATCCTTTCTGAAAGGCAGCAACTCCGTCCGGAGGCGTAATTCTGTTGGCAGGAGGTTCCAGAGAGCCGGTGCATACACGGAGAAGGCTCTCCTACTTGTGCCAGAGAGGCGAGCCCCTCTGGCTGATGGAACAATTAGAGAGCCCCTCCGGTCTGCTCTGGTTGGATGGACAGACGTCCTCAGGGCAATGTGGTCTCTTAGGTAACCCGGCCCACTACCATATAGGGCTTTAAAGGTCAAAACCAGCACCTTGAATTGCACCCGGAGACAGACTGGCAGCCAGTGCAGCTCCCGGAGCAGTGCGAAGCACGGGCATAACGCCCACACCCCATCACCACCCGGGCAGCCGCATTTTGGACCAGCTGTAGCCTCCGAATGGTCGTCAAGGGCAGCCCCATGTAGAGCGCATTGCAATAATCCAGTCTTGAGGTAACCAGAGCGTGGGTGACCATGAGCAAGGAGTCCCGGTCTAGGAGTGGGCGCAACTGGTGAATCACCCGAAGTTGGGCGAAAGCCCTCCTGGTCACAGCCGCCACCTGTTCTTCTAGCAGTAGCCGTGAATCCAGGAGGACCCCCAAGTTGCGCACCGGGTCTGTCTGTGGCAGAATAGCCCCATCCAGAACCAACGATGGTAGCTCCCGGGTTAACGCAGGACCCCCTATCCATAGCCACTCAGTCTTGCTGGGATTCAGTTTTAGCCTGTTAGCCCCCATCCAGACCCCCACAGCTTCCAGGCATCTGGAAAGGACTTTGACGGCATCACTGGGGTCCCCATGGGCCGAGATGTACAACTGAGTGTCATCCGCGTACTGATGGTACCGCACCCCATGGGAACGAATGATCTCACCCAGCGGTTTCATGTAGATGTTAAATAGGAGAGGAGAGAGCACCGAGCCCTGAGGCACCCCCCATTTGAGGGGCCTAGGACTGGACCTCTCACTCTCCAACCACACCGACTGGGACCAACCCCTCAGAAATGAGGAAAACCAGGACCACACAGTACCCTGGATTCCCAAACCTCGGAGCCGTTCCAGAAGGATACCGTGGTCGACGGTATCGAAAGCTGCTGAGAGGTCAAGAAGAGCAAGGACGGATGGGTGACCACCGTCCCGCTCCCGCCAGAGATCATCCATCAGCGCGACTTTAGTGTATGGGACCAAAGACACCAGGACAGCCGAAGAGCTGGCTTAACACAACTTTATTACATGCTGGTCAGAGGGAACATGAGGTAATGGCGGACGAACAGCTCAATATATACAGTGGCTATACATTTGAATGTGGCTCCTTGATAGCCTATTGGCTAAAGGCTGCGTGACGTCATTGCAGGTCACGCCCTTCTTGTCCAGGTGAAGGTAGTGGCGGGAATCTTTCCGCGCTGTTGTTCTAGGTGAGTCTTGGACCAATGAGCTTGGACGCTCGCTATTGCCATCTAGTGGTCACTAGCTCGCGTCCTATTAAGGTTACAGTGATTCAGCTGGAGGTTACAATGTTACACATAGAAGAGGTTACATTGGATACACATGGATAGGTACATTGTTTAAAGGCACAGGCTTTAGGACACAACACCCCTCCCCCCTAGGACGAGACGAAGTCTCTTAGCCAAGACGGTTTATTGGACTCGCGTTTGGGCCGCGATGTGGGTTGGCCCACCCGGGGGCCGCTCCCGCTTCCTTGTTCCCTGGACCCTTGTCCTGTAATGGGAGAGGGAGACTTGTTAGCGGCTTGCTGCGGTTTTGCAGTTTTAGGGGAAAGGGTAGATTCCGTTGTGGTTGAACCGGGGGCACCAGGGGCTAACGTAAAACCCCTCTTCTCGCTTGGATGGGTGGGGGACCACTCCAAAAAACCCCCCCGGTTCTGAAAATCAAAATCAAACTCTGTTGGGGGATCCCGCGGGATATCTACGAGGACAAATTCCTTCTCCTCCCCCCTTGGTGGGGACTCTGGACCCCCCTCCCCTCCCCCTTGGGCTAAACGGGTGGGGGAGAACCCTAACGCTGAATTTGTATCCGTTTTTTCGGCGCCCTGATTTCCTGGGACCCGGCTCCGGAGCTGATCCGCGTGCCGCCGCCAAAGTAGACCTGTGTTGGTCTCCACACGGTACGAAACGGGACCGGTTTGTTCCACGACCACCCCCGGCACCCAGGCTGGCCCCGCGCTGGCGTAGTTCCTGCAATGTACCGGGGCACCCACGCCGAAACTCTTGGTGGCTTCTAACCCTATGTTCCTCCCCTTGTCCTCAACTCTCGTGGGATCTAGTCTAGTGAGTATGGTGGTCAGCTTCCTGCGCATTAAAAGCTCCGCAGGGGAGTAGCCTGACGCTAACGGGGTCACCCTGTACCCTAGCAGAAACTGACACACTTGCAGGTTGAGGTCCCCAGGGCCCATGCGCCGCAGCGAGTCCTTCGTGGTGCGTACGAGGCGCTCCACTTGGCCATTGGTGGCCGGATGGAAAGGGGCGGAGGTGATATGCCGGATGGCGTTGATCTCTGTGAACGCCCTGAACTCAGCGGACGTGAAGCAACTAGCGTTATCGCTAATTAGAGTGTCGGGTATGCCGAACGTGGAAAAAATTCTCCGCAAATGCCTAATTGTCGCGGCCGAGGAGGTGCTCGTGACTGGGACGACCTCCAACCACTTGGAGAAAGCGTCCACCACAAGGAGAAACAGGGTTCCTCGGAACGGGCCCGCGAAATCTATGTGCACCCGGGACCACGGCCCCTTAGCCGCGTCCCATTCCCTATGGGGAAGGCGGGCCTCCTCCGGTCTGGAGCATTGGCAGCTCTCGCAAGTGCCGACCATGTGCTCGATGTCAGCGTCTAACTGGGGCCACCAGAAGTAACTGCGGGCCAGCGCTTTGGAGCGCACAATTCCGGGGTGGCTGACGTGCAGCAGTTTAAGCACCCGCGGTCGAAGGGATGTGGGGACCACCACCCGCTGCCCCCACAAGAGGCACCCCCTCTCTAGGGACAGTTCCAGCTTCTTCCTAAAAAATGGGGCGAATTCCTCTGCTGGGGAAGACGCCGGCCACCCCTTCTGTACCCAGGAGCAAACCGCCGCCAACGTCTTGTCCTTCCTTGTCGCTGTGGCAATGTCGGCGGGCACTACGGGGGGCGAATCCAGTACCTCTATCATGAGAACCTGATGGTCTCGCTCCCCCTTGCTCACCTGGCTGGGCGTCAGGGGGAGGGGGGACCTCGACAGAGCGTCCGCATGGCTGATCTCTTTCCCGGGCCGGTACACCAACGCGTGCTGGTAGGCGTTGAGAAAAATGGCCCACCTAAGCATTCTCGGGGACAGGATCTGTGGCGTGGGCTTGTCTGTGGTAAAAATGCCTAGTAGGGGCTTGTGGTCAGTCACAATGGTGAAGGGGCGGCCATACAGAAAATCGTGAAATTTTTTGGTCCCCGCAACTATCGCCAGCGCCTCCCTGTCTGTCTGGGCGTAGTTTCTCTCCGCTTGGGACAGGGACCTGGAGTAAAACGCTATTGGGGCCTCCCTCCCGTTTTCCAACACGTGGCATAACACTGCCCCCACCCCCACCGGGGATGCATCACAGACCAGTACCACCGGCCGTTTGGGGTCGAAATGGGTCAGAATGGCGTCAGACGCCAGGAGTTGTTTCAGTTCCGTGAATGCCCTCTCCTGGTCATCGCCCCACATCCATGCCGCATCTTTCTTGAGCAACTTGTGAAGCGGCTCAGCCACCGCAGCCTTCCGTGGAAGGAAGGAGTGGTAGAAATTTAAGAGCCCTAGGAACGACTGCAACTTGGGCTTGGATGTGGGGCGAGGGGCTTTCTTGATGGCGGCCACCTTGGATTTGGACTGTTTGATCCCCTCGGGTGTTACTCGGAACCCTAAGAACTCAACCTCCTTTGCGAAGAAGACGTATTTGTCTTTTCGCAACCTCAACCCCGCCCATTCGAACGCCGCCAGGACCTTGTTTAGCCTTCTAGCCAACTCAACCTCACTCCCCCCGTTATCAATACGTCATCAAAATATGGTAAAACGCCATCCAGCACTTTGAGGAGGCGTTCCACAAGCGACTGAAAAATTCCAGGCGCCGAGTTCACGCCGAATTGGAGGCGCGTCACCTGGAACGCCCCCTTATGCGTGATTATGGTCTGTGCAGCAGCTGCGGCAGGGGTTACCATGAGTTGCTGATAGGCCTGTGCCAGGTCGAGCTTAGCGAAACACTTTCCCCCATGTAACCTGGCTAGCAAATGGCTGACCACCGGCACCGGGTACGCATTAGGGCGGATTGCCTTATTAATGGTGCACTTATAATCGGCGCAAATGCGAACCTCCCCATTGGCCTTCAATGCTGTGACAATTGGAGTTTCCCACTCCGCGGAATCAACAGGAACAAGAATCCCCTGGCCCACTAATTTGTCCAGTTCCGCCTCTATTTTGTCCTTGAGTGCAAAAGGCACCCTGCGCGGTTTAAGTCTGATTGGGCGGACCTCCAGGTCCAGGTCGAACGTTACTGGGGGTCCATTGAATTTCCCAAGTCCCTTCTTGAAGACTTCGGGGTGCGCGTCGCACACCTCCTGTATCGGGTCAGACCCAACGGCGTGCACCCCCCAATGAACAGACCCAGGGGCTGAAACCATTGAGTCCCGAGGAGGCTGCAATTACCTCCCTTAAGAACGACTAGGGGGAGTTCCGCGGCGTGCCGCTTGTACTGAACCTGGAAATTCCCAACCCCCAACACCGGGATACTGTTCCCTTGCACGTCCCGAAGCGTGGACCTCAACGCTTTGAGCTTGGGCCGTACGCGGGGGGCAATTCTCAAAAACTCCCTCTGGGAAATAATGGAGCAAGAGGAGCCAGAGTCAATCTCCATCCTAACAGGGGCCCCTTGCACCAGTACCTCAACAAAGTAACGGGGGTGTCCCATGGACACGCTGAAAACCGGGGCATCGTCGCCGCTGTCGTCGGAGATGCGGCCCACGCCGTCCTGCTTCCTCGTGGGCCGGGCGCCATCCTTTAGTCTCGTCGAGCGGTCTGGCCTCGTTGGGCGGTCGGGCGAGCTCCTCCGGTCCCTCGCTGGGCAGCGGGCGAGCTCCTCCGGTCCTTGCGCCGTTGTCTGCAGACTTTGGCTATGTGCCCACGTCGCCCGCAGTTGTGGCACTCGGCCTTTCTGAACGGGCACCTGGCACGGTCGTGAGCCGCCCCACAGCCGTCGCAACGCCGGCCCTCCTTTCGGACCCTCCGGACGTCCTCGTCGTCGCTGCTTTCGGCGGACGATTTCGAAATTCGCCGGGCTGCATGCACCGAACTCTCTGCTTTGTCGGCCTTCGGCCGCCAGTCCTGGAGCTCTTGCACCCCTGCCTTCGTGGCTTCCGCGGCCTGTGCCGCTTTCAGGACCTCCTGCAACGTGGGGGGCGGCTCCTGATTCATTAGCGTGCGCTGAATCTCGGCGTCCTTCAGGCCGCATAGCACGCAGTCCCTGAGGGTGACTTCCAAATTCTCCCATTTGCATGGGCCGGCAGCCAGGCGCAGGGCCGCTACGAAAGCGGCGACCGACTCATCAGGCGCTTGGACTCGCCTCCAAAACGCGCTCCGAGCGGGAAACATCGCTACCGAGGGCCGGAAATGGTCTCGCAGCACCTTCAGGAGCTCCTTTGCCTTGAATTCATCTGCCTTTTTGGGTGCGATGAGGTCAATCAATGCCCTCTTGCCGTCGTGCCCGAGCATTCTGGTGAGGATGGCTCTCTTCTTCGCCTCGTCCGTCACCTCGAACTCCACCAGCGCACCTTGGAAGTCCATTTCGAAGAGTTCCCAATCTTGCGGTTTCTTGATGTTGAAACCGGCATATGTCTTGGTCCCGTGGGCAGCCATTATCCCACCTTCGTCGCCAATTTAGTGTATGGGACCAAAGACACCAGGACAGCCGAAGAGCTGGCTTAACACAACTTTATTACATGCTGGTCAGAGGGAACATGAGGTAATGGCGGATGAACAGCTCAATATATACAGTGGCTATACATTTGAATGTGGCTCCTTGATAGCCTATTGGCTACAGGCTGCGTGACGTCATTGCAGGTCACGCCCTTCTTGTCCAGGTGAAGGTAGTGGCGGGAATCTTCCCGCGCTGTTGTTCTAGGTGAGTCTTGGACCAATGAGCTTGGACGCTCGCTATTGCCATCTAGTGGTCACTAGCTCGCGTCCTATTAAGGTTACAGTGATTCAGCTGGAGGTTACAATGTTACACATAGAAGAGGTTACATTGGATACACATGGATAGGTACATTGTTTAAAGGCACAGGCTTTAGGACACAACAGCGACCAATGCCGTCTCGGTACCATATCCAGGCCTGGATAAAGACTGGCTACTGTGTTTTAATGTGATCTTTCAATTCTTTCTCATTCTATTCCTGGATTTCAACAATAACTCAGATATTTCCAGTTTGTTTTGGCAATATTGCAAACTCAGTTTGAATCATCTTTCCATCCAAACCTTCATCTGTTCACAGATTGGACATTGACATGATTAAACAATCTGTTAGGCCTAATGCCTTGGCATTATTTCATTCCTCCTTGTGCTTTCCTGTACAAAATCTTAACGCTTCTTCCCTTGGGCAGTCCTATTTGTCATACTTTCCCACACCCCTAAACTTTCAAAGATCTCCATTCAATGACTCCATATATTTCTTCTTCCAGTCCCTTGTATTTGTCATCATTCTTACAAATGCATATGATGTATGATGCTGTTGTCTTCTCTCAAACCTCTCCTCGAAACCTTTCCGCAAAGTTTTGCCATATAATCATCACCTCATAACAAATACTAACAGTATAAGACTATATTGAGACACAAGATTTGATGGTGGAGAGAAGCACTCAGGAATATGGCAACCCCCTCCACACAAAAACATTTGGAATAAAATTAACTGTACACACACAATCCTAGCTTATTTCTGTGATTTCTTAGCAATCAAATATAGTATTACCCACCCTTCTCTTTAGATTGTGTATTATAACCAACATTTTCATCCTTTCTTTTTTGTTAAGTCTATGGGTTGTTGTTCAGTCGCACAGTCGATTCCGACTCTTTGCGACCCCATGGACCATCGCTCTCCAGGCACCCCTGTCCTCCACCATCCTCCTTAGTCCACACAGCCCTGTGCCCATTGTGTCTACAATGCCATCTAGCCATCTCATCTTTGGCCGTCCCCTTCTTCTTTTGCCCTCCACCTTCCCCAGCATCAAGGCCTTCTCAAGTGAATCCTCTCTTCTTAATTGATGTCCAAAATACTTCAGCTTCATCTTTGTTATTTGTCCTTCTAGTGAGCAGTCAGGGCCAATCTCTTCTAATATTGACCTATTTGTTCTCCTCGCTGTCCAGGGGACTCTCAAAACTCTCCTCCAGCACCACATCTCAAAGGCATTTATTTTTCTTCGCTCAGCCTTTCTAATGGTCCAGCTCTCACAACCATACATTACCACCGGAAATACTATTGCTTTGACTATGTGGACCTTTGTTTGCAGTGAGATGTCTCTACTTTTAACTATGTTCCCCAGGTTTTTCATATATTGTCTCCCAAGAATCAGTCGCCTTTTTATTTCATGGCTGCAATCTCCATCTGCAGTGATCTTGGATCCTAAGAAAGTAAAATCGGTTACTGCTTCTACTTCTTCCCCATCTATTTTCCAGGGACTGATATGGCCTGTTGCCATTATCTTGGTTTTCTTGATATTGAGTCTCAGGCCAGCTTTTGCACTCTCTTCTTTCAACCTAATCAGGAGCTTCTTTAGGTCTTCCTCACTTTCTGCCATTAGGGTAGTATCATCTGCATATCTCAAATTGTTGATGTTTCTCCCAGGAATTTTGATCCCATATTGTGATTCCTCCATCCCTGCATTGCGCATTATGTACTCGGTGTATAAGTTTAATAAGCAGGGTGACAGAATGCAGACTTGTCTTACTCCTTTTCCTATTCCAACCCACTCTGACATTCCGTGTTCTGTCCTAACTGTTGCTTCTTGACTCATGTACAGATTTCTCATGAGACATATGAGGTGTTCTGGTATTCCCATCTCTTTAATTACTTGCCACATTTTGTTGTGGTCCACACAATCAAAGACCTTGGTGTAGTCAATGAAGCAAAACTAAGCTTATTTCTGGTATTCCTTTGTTTTCTCCATGATCCAACGTATGTTGGCAATGTGGTCCCCCTGCCTTTTCTGAACCCAGCCTGCACCTCTGGTAGTTCTCTTTCTACATGCTGCTGCAGTCTATCCTGGGTTGTATTTACTATTCTTAACTCTGTTACATTAAATCCATGAACCAGGTTGTTTTAGGCTAACAAGCCCTGTGTCCTTGGATAGAAATCAAGAGAAGCACAGCAGTTATAACAGAAATTTGGTTATTGAGAAAGAAAACAATACATGAAGCCTATGACAATGACCTTCCCCTATAGAAGGAAAAGGTGCTGTCTTACAAGCAAGGCAAATACTGTGAGGATACTGCGTCTTCTCAACAAATCTTTTACATATAATATATTGTTTGTGTGTATATGTGTGTTATAAAAATCTAGCCAGGCATTACTTACAAGATTGAAAATTAAACAAAACAAGAGATAGAAAATAGAGGATATTAATTATATCTAATATAAATGGCACTCAGGAAAGAAGATACAGTAAAACCCTGACTTACAAATGCCTCGAGTTACATAAAATTTGACTTAAATAATGATTTTGTGCTAAAACCATGTCCCAATTTACACAATTTCCTATGGGTTTGCTTCAAGTTACATAAAGATTCTTTTTCCTATGGGCTTGCTTTGAGTTACGTAAAAATTCATTTCCCTATGGGTTTGCTTCGATTTACATAAAGAATTCATTTTCCCTATGGGTTTGCTTCAAGTTACGTAAAAAAATTCCTATTGGTTTGCTTCGAGTTACATAAAAAAACTGATTTAAGTAAAAGCCTACGGAATGGACTTTTTTTTCATAAGTAGGGGTTTTACTGTACACTCAGCCTACTCTGAGAAATTCATTTTTCTTATAAGTCTCTATGCATTCTGTTTGTCCAAGTCTTCTTGGAGAATGAAGACCAGAATGAAGGGAGCAATTGAAAACCCACCTGGCAGCATTTTCCCAGATAAGTGGAGGTAGATTCTGGCCCTGCCAGGGAGCATTGGGTTTCTTCAAGAGATAGTGGCTTTGGACAGAGAATCACTCTCCCACCTAAGAGAACACCAGCAACTCAGGATGTTGGAGCAGAAAACGCAACAGATGAAATCCGGCTCTTCAAGGTCAAGTGCTGTAGCAAATAAGTAAGTGAAGACAGCTAGAGAAGGAATGGGTGTCATGCCAAAGAAAATAAATGCAGCAATCCCAGTCAGATCAGAACTGCTGGAGACAACAAACACATCTGACTTGGGTACCCATTTCTGCCTTTGTTGTTTCATGCCAAAATAACTGACTTGTTTATGACTATGCTTCTGTCTACTCCCTGCTTAATCTGTCTCCTTGAAAAATAAGTGATTTATAGATTAACTATTTCTTAGCCCACTCTGTGAAACCCTCTTTGACAGCTACATGCTTTCATCTGGATTGGTCTGAATTCATTCACCCTCGTATCTGCTAACCTTTGCCACCTTCAAGCACAGGACATTGTCTTTTAAGAAGTAGAGCAGTAGTAAGGTGTGGAAGCAATCTACTGGGATGCACATTCAGCAAATGCTTGTTATAACCCGATGGGGTAGAATAGTAATTCTCTTTGTAGCTTTCAGCAGGAAGGGAATAATTTGCTAGTATTAGGAACTGTGTGTCTGGAAACACCACCAAATAAACTGGATATATTTTAAATGGTGCTAATAAAATATGTGCTAAGCCGTGATATGTTTGTAAGTCCAGTATGGTACTGATCACATGAATAGAATGGCTGAAATCCCCTTGTGCAGGTACATATACATAATGTGAAGCTGCAGAAATGGCAGGGAAATGGCAGTGGATTGAATATCTGCATAGCAGTTCCATATCTGTCTCACACAACAGTCCTAACATAAATCATGTTGTCAATTCTACAACCTCAATATAAATAGCAAAGTTGTGAATTACACAACCAATGAAGCAAGTGCAAAATGAACTTTTTTATTGTGTCAAAAGCACACAAAGATACTTTCTGGGTTGAAAGAATATTTGCTGGAGGAACTCCACTTAGGGGACACCTGAATGAGGCTCCTTTCATGTCCCCAAGATTTCCCCCACCAAAGTGGTCCCTATTTATCTACTTGCAATTTCTTGCTTTTGAACTGCTAGGTTGGCAGGAGCTGGGACAGAGACAGGTGCTTATTCCATCATACAGTACCCAGGTCTTAAACTGTCGACTTGCCAGCCTTCCACCTAACAAGGCAAGTTTCTTAACCATTGAGCCACCACAGTCAATATGAACTACACAGCTGTGATGTGGACAACATAATAGATTATGCAGTGCTGGCTACTTGATTGTAAGTCCTGGAATATTTTCACTCGCAAAACATTATATTACTCCAGCTTGAACAAGATTTCAACCAATAACCTGTACAAAGGATGAAACGATGATTGCTGAATACATCTGGAAAGCTAAATTCTCTGTAGTAAGAAGGAAAAGATACAAGCAGCAATGGGAGAATGGAGAATTGCAACTGAATTATGATGTTGTGTGGATCCCATGTAAAGTATCAGTGAGGGCTTCTTCATATGGGCATATAGCTTGCTATATGAATCATTTGTGGTTTGGTTTAAATCAAATTATGATATCCACACATGTTTTGACTTAGGAGTCATTCAGACAGACATTAAGTCTTTTCTCTAAGGTGATTTAGAGGCAGGCTGGTCCATTGAATAAACCACAAAAACATACTGAATGTATGTGATCCTAGTCCTCATCAATACATGCCTTTTGAGCACCAATCAAGGTGGGTTTCAATATTTTTGGCATGCTCCCATATATGCCATTCCAAGCCTGCTCAATATTTTGGATATTGAACACTTCCCCTGATCTTGTACAATTAGTCAGCTGAAATGAAACAATCTTTTTTATGTCTTCTAGGTCATTATTGATGCGGTGCATCACTTGGTTTAAATTGATTTTTGTAGTTGTTGCATGTCTGTGTGTATTGCTGATTGAAACCTAACATATTCCAAGCACTATAACCCATGGTCTGTCTGGCCAGGTTATCCTGCTATGGTAATAGAGTAGACCAGTAATGGCGAACCTTGGCACTCCAGGTGTTATGGAATTTCAATTCCCAGAAGCCCTTATAATCAGGAATGCTGACTTGGGCTTCTGGTAATTGAAATCCAAGAACACCTGGAATGCCGAAGGTTCATCATCACTGGAGTGGACCATACTGTCAGCAACTCAACACCAAGTGTCAGGTGGCAGTTAACTAACCTGACAACTCTGAGGACTAATGGCCTTGGGTGCCGAAGTCCACAGGGAAGGGTGATGGTCCCCAAGTGGATTAAATCCCACTTCAATCCATCTTGATGGAGGGCAGCAGCTTCATTAATACTGGCTTGGGGCTGAGGAGGACTTTTTTTGCCAAAAGGGCTCAGGACCCGAAGTTGACTCTCGGAACTGGATCAGTGGCACTGGTATCATACTGCAATGCGGAAGGCAGATGAAAGGCCACTGCATTATATTCTCAGGACAGTCTTCATGGCTGATCACCATGAGGGTCACCTATACAGTATTTGGATTCGGATAAGGCAGAAGAAGAAGAAGTATTACCCATGAAGGTTAAAAACTTAATACTAATGCTTAATATCACTACCTTTTACAATAGAAAAATAATGCTATTAGGGTACAGCGATTCAAAAAACTGAATAGTGGTTATGCAAAAATACATGAAGCTTCACAGTTTTTACTCAGAGTCTGTGCCATCCTGGGTTGGGTGAGAGAGTTAAAGAGAGTCCCTCTGCCATCCACTCTACCATTTTAATTTTAAAAATATAATCGTACAATGGCTTAGTTATAGTTGGGAGTTCAATTCCCCACTGTGCATTTGTGACAATGGCAGGACTCAATGATCCATAGGGTGCTTTCCAGCACCCTGCAGTTCTAAGATGATGATGATTAAAAGCAACAGTTAATTTCATACTAGTTTTCAACAGTGAATCTTGCAGTTCAAGACCTAAACATGGACCTAAAAACTGTTAAGGTAAAGTGTAAGTAAATAGGCAGTTCCTAGTAAAATTGTTTTTTTGTAATGTTAAAATATCAAGTCCAATAAATCCAAAATTTCCAAACATCTTCTAGGAAGTTCTTTAGGTATTGTTCCAAGTGCTCCAATCACTATGAGTACAATAACAGATTTCTTTGTCCATAAATGCTCAACTTCAATTTGCAAATCATATTTTATGATTTTCTGTCCTCAATTTGTGCATCCCTTGGTATAGCAATGTCAATAAACAAGGCCTTCATCTTTTCCACAATAGTTATATCATGTGTATGGTGAGTCGAATGTCTATCTGCTTAAATTTTAAAGTCCCGCAGGATCTTGACTCTCTCATTTTCTGATACTTTCTCAATCTGATGTTCCCAATAATTTTACTGTACTCAAATCCAAACTTCTGGGAAAGTTTCCAATGAATAGTTTTGCTGTTATGGCATTGCAAATAATCAGTAACATTTTGCTGCATCCACTGATTAGTTTATCTATTGTTTCATCCTTTTCATTGCAAAGTCAACATTTTCTGTTTTTGGATACATGCAAGGGCACATGTCTTCTTCATCATCATCTTGTCCTACAGATGCTGCACTTTTCTAGATAAATGAGGTACATTGGTGGTATTATGTGGATCATGAAAGTTAGATACATTGGTGTTTTGCTATGCAAATTATTATTTAACACAAAAGAGAAAGTCATCCTCTGAATGATGGCTGTGGAAAAAGGCATGAATGGAGCATGAAGAGGAGTGCTGTTAATTGAAATGGGCCAAATTAGAGTGATCTAAAGACCTGTCTGGACCCTTCTCATGGGAGAAAAACAAAGATCAGCATGAATGGAAGGATCACTCAAAGTGAGAGTGTGAACCAAACCACTCCAAGTTTCCCTGTGTGAACAGGACCTGAACAAGCTGCAGCAGTTGCACAATAAATCATTTGTTTGGAAGTAGCCATAAACATTGTGATAAGGTTTTGAAATCATGATATCTGAAAAGACAATCTAAACAGACCAAATGCCTGACTAAGATTTTAATAGGCTCATTGCCAGATGCTAATTGCTGCAGGTTACCATCTGGGAAACATTTACTATGGATTGGTATTGACTACTGTTTTCAGCATGGGAGGTTAAGTGCTACAGAATTCTGGCCTGAGTAAGGTTTTGTTTTATTTTTAATACTAGAAACCCAAAATGAAAGGAGCAAAAACCTTGAGTTAAATAAATTGGCTTATATCCGAATTATCTTTGAACACAATTTCTTCCATAACTTGCCGCATGCAAATGGACTTGAGAAATCAAGTCCACCTGCATGAGGGTTTTTAGCCATTTGAATATCATGTCACCTGCTGGCTAGGCGGAGCATGACATGTGCCCTCCGCTTTCACCTTGCCCAAGGGATCCAATGGAGGACACTTTGGTGAGTTTTAGTCCTGGCCTAACATCATTGACAAGAGATGGGCAACACTGCCTAGTTAGACTGGTCAAGCCCTCATGCCCCAACAAAGCTCTCACCTAGCAGGGGTAGTGTTATGTATATACAATGTTGCTTTAAGAAATGTATGAATGTAACCTGACCACAATTACAATGTAGCCCAGCTGTAAAGGAACGTGAGTAAACTGCCCATAGAGGGCAGCTGCGAGCGTTCAACTCACATGGTTCTCATTCCCCAAATCACCGGCAGCCGCGGGAATTCTCCTGCACCAACAAACTACTACAGACACGGGGCGTGACTCACACAACGTCACGACAGTAGCGGCCAATGAGCTACCATGCAACCAGATTCAAATGTATTGTGCTACTGTATATAATGTGATGTACCTCCGCCATTACCACATGTTCATCCTGACCATCAACCAATAAACCTGTGTTAGTCCTCACTGCGACTCCTTCTGTGTCTTCCGTGCAAGACACCAAATTGGCGACGAGGATGGGATAATGGCGAATCCCAAGGTCAAGCCTTACCAGTTCGATGTCAGCGAGCCCGAACAATGGGAGCTCTACGAGTGCCAGTTCCGGCACGCAATGGAAGCTGCGGGCGTCGACGACGACGCGAGGATGCGCTCCTATTTCCTGGCCCAGGTGGGGCCGGCCACGCTGCGCATCCTGATGAACCTGGTGGCCCCCAAGAAGGTGGAAGAGGTGTCCATCGACCACATGCTGGGGCTGCTAGGCGAGCATTTCCAGCCCCCCGTGTCGATCTTCCCAGCCCGGGTCGCGTTCCACAGGCGAGAGCAGCGACCGGGCGAATCCGTGTCCGCCTACGCAGCGGCCCTCAGGCTGGCAGCGGTGCACTGCCAGTGGGATGACCTGGACCAGGCCCTCGGAGACCGCATGCTGTGTGGCCTGAGGGACGAGGAGCTTCAGCGGAAGCTCATGACCCGCGACCACCGCCTCACGTTCAACGAGGTACTGCGGGAGGCCCATGCGGCCGAAGTGGCCAGAAGCGGGGTCTGGGTGTTCAAGTCCCGAGGGGCCGCGTCCGAAAGGGCCAAGTCACCAGTACAGGCGGCCCGGCGGACACCAGCGAAAACGGCCTGGCGGGCCCCCAAGCCGCCCGCCGGCACACCAACGGCGTCCGAGGAGTCGTCCACCATGGCAGACCCCTGCTCCAGCGAGGACGACGACGTCCAGCGGGTCAAGAAGCGAGGAGAGAAGCGACAGACCCGCGAGCGGCAGGACCGCCGCTGCGATGGTTGTGGGGCGTCCCACGACCGCACGAGGTGTCCGTTCCAAAAGGCCGAGTGTCACAACTGTGGCCGAAAGGGGCACATCGCCCGAGTGTGCAGGCGCAGGCGAGTCGAGGACAAGGGCAACTCGAACCATTCCCAGACGCACCAACGGAAGGTGGCCGGCACCAGGAAGGTCTCAGACAACCACAGCATGGCAGGCGTGAACCGCGTGGGCCTGGAGCACCGGCGTTTTTTCGTTGAGGTACAGTTACAGAGGGTCCCAGTGAGGATGGAGATAGACTCGGGGTCGTCTTTTGGGAGTGCAGTGGTTCGCTCCCCTAGGAATCGAACTGTCCGGCATTAATGCCATAGAGACTGACCCAATGCGGGACGTGTGCAATGCACACCCGGACGTTTTCAAGAAGGGGCTCGGGACTTACAAAGGGTCCCCAGTTTCCTTTGACCTGGATCCAGAAATCCGACCCATACGCCTCAAGCCAAGAAGAGTGCCTTTCGCCCTCAAGGACAAGATCGAGGCGGAGCTGGACAAATTGGTGGGGCAGGGGATTTTGGTTCCAGTTGATTCGGCGGAGTGGGAAATGCCGATTGTGACCGCCCTTAAATCAAACGGGGAGGTTAGGATTTGTGCGGACTATAAATGTACGATTAATAAGGCCATTCAGCCAAATGCATATCCGGTGCCCGTGGTCAGCCATTTACTGGCCACGCTTCATGGGGGGAGGTGTTTTGCCAAGCTAGATCTGGCGCAGGCATGTCAGCAGCTCTCTGTAACCCCGGCTGCTGCCGCTGCGCAAACGATTGTAACGCACAAGGGGGCATTTAAGGTGACACGCCTTCAGTTTGGCGTGAATTCGGCCCCCAGAATTTTCCAGTCCCTCGTGGAACGCCTTTTAAAGGGGCTTCCAGGCATCCTCCCATACTTCGCCGACGTGTTGATAACAGCGGGGGGCGAGTCAGAATTAGCGCAAAGGCTAGACAGGGTCCTTTCAATATTCGAGAAAGCGGGCCTCTGACTGAGAAGGGACAAATGTGTTTTCTTTGCAAGGGAGGTCGAGTTCCTTGGGTTCAAGGTAACCCCGGAAGGCATCAAGCCCTCCGAGTCCAAGGTTGCGGCTGTGCAAAACGCCCCTCGCCCCACCGCGAAACCGGAGCTGCAGTCGTTCCTAGGGCTCTTAAATTTTTACCATTCCTTCCTGCCGAGGAAGGCATCCGTTGCTGAGCCACTGCACGCATTATTGAAGAAAGAGGCGGTTTGGCAGTGGGGAGATAGGCAAGAGAAAGCGTTTAGGGAACTGAAGGCACTCCTATCCTCAAGTGCTGTCCTGACCCACTTTGACCCTAGGAAGCCAGTAGTCCTAGTCTGTGATGCGTCCCTGGTGGGAGTGGGGGCAGTCCTATGCCACGTGTTGGAGAGCGGGAGGGAAGCCCCGGTAGCGTACTACTCAAGGTCCCTCTCGAAGGCCGAGCGCAATTACGCGCAAACTGATAGGGAGGCCCTAGCCATCATCGCGGGAACGAAAAAGTTCCATGACTTTTTATACGGCCGTGAGTTTACGGTAGTGACCGATCACAAGCCACTTCTGGGGATTTTCACTACCGGCAAACCTACACCGCAAATTCTCTCCCCCAGGATGCTGCGTTGGGCCATCTTCCTCAACGCCTACCAGTACGAGCTGGTCTATCGCCCAGGGAAGGAGATCTCCCATGCGGACGCACTGTCCCGATCTCCCCTCCCTAGTGTAGGGGACCCCACATGCGAGGTAGAGCAGGACCACCAAGTCCTACTGATCGAGTCTCTTGACTCACCCCCCATTCTCCCGGCCGACCTCGCCAAAGCCACGGCGGCCGACAAGACGTTGGCCCAAGTTAGTTCCTGGGTGAGGAAAGGGTGGCCCACTATTCCCCCCGAGGAAAGGTTCAAGCCATTTGTCAGGCGGAGAGTAGAGCTTTCCCTGAAAAGGGGCTGCTTACTCTGGGGCCAGCGGGTAGTGATCCCAGAGAAACTGAGGGTCAAGGTACTAAAGCTACTACATACCAGTCACCCGGGGATCGTGCGCTCCAAGGCTCTGGCCAGGAGTTTCTTCTGGTGGCCCCAGATAGACGTGGATATAGAACGTTTAGTGGGCACATGTGAGAGCTGCCAGAGCTCTCGGCCCGAGGAGTCCCGGTTACCCCATAGGGAATGGGACACGGCCCGCGGGCCATGGTCCCGGATTCATGTTGACTTCGCTGGCCCTTTCCGCGGGGCCATGTTTTTGCTGGTCGTCGACTCCTACTCTAAATGGTTGGAGGTAATCCCCATGAGCAGCACCTCCTCTGCGGCAACCATTAAACAGTTGTGCAAGCTTTTTGCCTGTTTCGGCCTGCCAGACGTTCTTGTTAGCGATAACGCTAGTACCTTCACGTCTGCAGAGTTCAAGACGTTTATTGAGCTGAACGCCATCAGGCACATTACCGCTGCCCCGTTTCACCCTGCCACAAACGGTCAGGTAGAGCGTCAAGTGCGCACTATGAAAGACGCACTGGGGCGCATGGGTCCTGGTGAGTTGAACCTTCATCTGTGTCAGTTCCTCATCTGTTACAGGACAACCCCCCTAGCCTCAGGATTTTCCCCAGCTGAACTCCTCATGAGGAGATGTCCGGTAACACTTTTCGACCGGATGGATCCGTCCAGGGTGGAAGATGAGGGAAGGAATATAAACATAGGGGGAGAGAGCTCCAAAGGTTTTTCAATAGGGGACCCGGTTCACTGCAGGAACTACGCGGCCTCGGGGCCAGCGTGGGTTACAGGGACAATCATTGAGCAGACGGGGCCAGTATCCTACAGGGTCGAGACTAGCTCGGGTCTACTTTGGAGAAGGCACGCCGACCAACTCAGAAGGCGAGTCACCAGTGAAGGGGAATCAGCGTTAAGGTCCTCCCCCACCCACATTACCCAAGGGGGAGACACGGCGGAACCCGCGGATACAAATGCATATCCTGGGTTCTCGACCACAGAGGAGGATACTTTGAAAGAGAGGGATCAGTTTGATTGTGATTATGATTTGCAGTACCAGGGGGGGTGTAGCGGAGTGGTCCCCCACCCATCCTAGCGAGAAGAGGGGTTTCAGTTCAGCCCCTGGTACCTCCAGTCCCCCCAGTCCTTTTGTTTTGGAATATCCCATAGCACCAGCTCCCCGGAGGCAAACACCCCCAAGACAGGCAACGGGGGGGGGGGAGTCCACCCACCACAGTCTCTAGAACTCCCGGGCAGGCAACCGGGGGTGGCGTGGCCACGAGGGCCTCTTCGTCGGTCCCGAGATTCGTACTGGGGGGGACCCCAAGCTCCTCAAACGGTAGGCAGGGTTTCACTTCCCAACTGTTCATTCCATTCCCGTCCCCCAATGCAAGGTTACCACAGACCCCACACCAAGCCATTAATGAGTCCCCCCTTTCCGTTGCAGGACAGGACTCCGCAGAACCAGGCTCCCCGGTTTTAAGTCAAGCGGCCGCTCGCCCCAGGCGCACGTGCGGCAAGCCACAATGGTTGAGGGACTTCGTCCCATCCTAGGGGGGAGGGATGTTATGTATGTACAATGTTGCTTTAAGAAATGTATGAATGTAACCTGACCACAATTACAATGTAGCCCAGCTGTAAAGGAACGCGAGTAAGCTGCCCATAGAGGGCAGTTGCGAGCGTTCAACTCACATGGTTCTCATTCCCCAAATCACCGGCAGCCGCGGGAATTCTCCCGCACCAACAAACTTCTACGGACACGGGGCGTGACTCACACGACGTCACGACGGTAGCGGCCAATGAGCTACCGTGCAACCAGATTCAAATGTATTGTGCTACTGTATATAATGTGATGTACCTCCGCCATTACCACATGTTCATCCTGACCATCAACCAATAAACCTGTGTTAGTCCTCACTGCGACTCCTTCTTTGTCTTCCATGCAAGACACCAAAGGTAGCATGGTAAATCAGAACAAATATTTGATATTAGATCACAAATTCACTCCAGTACTTGCAGTCATGAGAATTTTGTGCCTCTCTCTCTCTCTCTCTCTCTCTCTTTTTATTTCTGTTTCAACAATTAATCTATTGCCATTAATTTCAACTCTGTCTCTTCCTCCACAGCATCATTATGTCTGCAAGGCAGCATTAAAATGTTTCTACTTAATTGATTTAATTCTTTTTTAGTGCATACTCGGTACAAATTAATAACACCAAGGAACCCATTTAGCAGAGGAATTGGAATTGCAGCAGTTTCTTTATGCATCTATCATGTAAAAATCAAATTTGCTGGTAGCTTATAATATCAGTCATTTGCTATTCTAAGCCTCGTTTCCTTTTAACTTGCCACAGGTCCCCAAAAGAGGGGAAAGGCATTTAATATTTTCATGTATACAAATTATCAGTTGCATTACAACAAGCAGGTTTAATAGTAAATATTAAAGGGATTATTTAAAGTCTGTCCTTTACCACCTAGTACATATCCTGCATTCCTTTTGTGGAATTAATTGTGCCATAAATATGCAAACCACAGCTGACATGTTATTAAAGACTTTAACTTGCTTGAAATGTTTCCCCTGGCAAAACTCCTGTGGCTAACTGCAATAATTAGGGATCCTTCAGTTTTTGTTTTTGTTTTTGCTTTACGCATTTTTTGGGGGGTCATTCCTCACGGATATCTCAGATGTGCCTACAAACACACTTTTGTAGAAGAGACCAAAACTCACCTTTTACACACAAGAGCCCCATGGGCAATATAGGGGGAAGAGTGGCCTTGGTGCAGTCTAGGGCATGATGTCCTCTCTACCACCTCAGTGTCAGAGATACCACTGGTGTCCTGTGTTTGCTGCATCACTACTAAAGATTCAAAAGTAAGTGGGGAAAGCTCATATATTAATTGTTAATCATGAAAGGAGCCTCATTACGGGCATGTTTTACTTCCGCTTCTGGGAGCAACAAGGGTGGTGTGGGCCGGATGAAAGGCCATCAGGGGCTGGATCCAGCCCACGGGCTGTAGTTTGGGCACCCTTGGCTTAGATTGTGATCACATGGGCATGTAGCTCACATTTTGGACCACTTATGGCAGGGTCCAGCACAGTCACACAACATATAGGCAAGAGTGTTTTATCCTGACCTCAATTTGTGTCCTGATTAGATCTTTTCTGTCCAGTGACAGAGCTGTCCCCTTTTGAGGACAAGCTGGAATGATTCCCTGGCAAACACAAGGGTCACTTTAAGGGAGATCGCTCCCAGCAAAGCAACCCTACCTGGAGCAATTAGACACACACCTTTCTTGTTGTTTGTTCACGCCTTTATTCTAAGAGTCTAACAAAACAGGGAAAGGAGTGTCTCCATTTCTGCTGTATCAGATTGGCCCTTTCATTTTGTCCATGTCTGATGTTAATACCATACTGCTGAATTTCATTTGTTACTGTTATGTATGCATGTACAATGTCACTTTAAATATATGAATGTAACCAGTCCACAATCACAATGTATCTCAGCTGTTAAGGAACGCGAGCAAGCCGCCCATAGAGGGCAGCCCTGTGTTAAGTCAGGCGGCCGCACGCCCCAGGCGCACATGCAGCAAGCCACAATGGTTGAGGGACTTCGTCCCATCCTAGGGGGGAGGGATGTTATGTATGCATGTACAATGTCACTTTAAATATATGAATGTAACCAGTCCACAATCACAATGTATCTCAGCTGTTAAGGAACGTGAGCAAGCCGCCCATAGAGGGCAGCTACGAGCGTTCAGTCTCACATGGTCCACATTGCCCAAATCACAAACAGCCGCGGGAAATTCCCCACATGATCAGGAGCTACAGAAAACAACTGCAGAAGAGAAAACAACTGCAGAAGAGAAAACAACTGCAGAAGAGAGGCGTGACCTGGGCGAGGCCACGCCGGTAGCAGCCAATGAGCTACCGTGCAACAAGATTCAAATGTATTGTGTTATGGTATATAATGAGATGTATCTGCCCCATTACCTCATGTTCCTGCTGAGCATCAATGAATAAACCTGTGTTAGTCCTTCCTGCGACTCCTTCTTTGTCTTCCGTGCAAGACACTAAATTGGCGACGAAGGTGGGATAGATGGCGAATCCCAAGGTCAAGCCGTACCAGTTCGATGTCAGCGAGCCCGAACAATGGGAGCTCTACGAGTGCCAGTTTCAGCATGCCATGGAGGCTGCAGGCGTCGACGACGACGCGAAGATGCGCTCCCACTTCCTGTCTCAGGTGGGGCCGGCCACGCTGCGGATCCTGATGACCCTGGTGGCCCCCCGGAAGGTGGACGAGGTGCCCATCGACCGTATCCTGGAGAGACTGCGTGAGCATTTCCAGCCGCCCGTCTCGATTTTCCCAGCCCGGGTCGCGTTCCACAGGTGAGACCAGCGACCGGGCGAATCCGTGTCCGCCTATGCGGCGGCCCTCAGGCTTGCAGCGGTGCATTGCCAGTGGGACGACCTGGACCAGGCCCTCCGTGACCGCATGCTGTGCGGCTTGAGGGACGAGGAGCTTCAGAGGAGGCTCATGACCCGCGACCATCGCCTCACGTTCAACGAGGTACTGCGGGAGGCGCAAGCAGCCGAGGAGGCCAGGAGCGGCGTCCGGCTATTCAAGTCTCGAGGGGCCACGTCCGAGAGGGCCAAGTCACCAGTGCAGGCGGCCCGGCGGACACCAGCGAAGACGGCCTGGCGGGCCCCCAAGCCGGCCGCCGCCGCACCAACGTCGTCTGAGGAGTCCTCCACGACAGCGGATCCCTACTCCAGCGAGGACGACGACGTCCAGAGGATCAAGAAGCGAGGTGAGAAGCGGCAGACCCGAGAATGGCAGGACCGCCGCTGCGACGGTTGTGGGGCGGCCCACGACCGCACGAGGTGTCCGTTCCGGAAGGCCGAGTGCCACAACTGCGGCCGAAAGGGACACATCGCCCGAGTATGCAGGCGCGGACGAGTCGAGGACAAGGGCAGGTCCAGCCATTCCCAGACGCACCAACAAAAGGCGGCCGGCACCAGGAAGGTCTCAGCCGGCCACAGCGAGGACGGCATGAACCGCGTGGGCCTGGAGCACCGGCGGTTCTTCATAGAGGTACTGTTGCAGGGGGTCCCAGTGAGGATGGAGATAGACTCGGGGTCTTCTTATTCCATCCTGTCCCAAAAAGAGTTTATGCGCATTCCCCCAGAGAAACGGCCCAAACTGCGGGCCATGAGATCCAACCTACGGGACGTGCAGGGAAATGGGATCCCAGTGTTGGGGGTGGGGAACTTCAAGGTGAAGTTCAAGAACTACTCCGAGAAACTGCCCCTAGTGGTCCTAAAAGGGGGGAGGTGCTGCCTTTTGGGAACGCAGTGGTTTGCTCCCCTGGGGATCGAACTGTCCGGCATTAACGCCATCGAGACTGACCCAATGCGGGACGTGTGTGACGCACACCCGGACATTTTCAAGAAGGGGCTCGGGAAATACAAGGGGCCCCTGGTTTCCTTTGAGCTGGACCCAGAAATCCGGCCCATCCGCCTCAAGCCAAGGAGAGTGCCCTTCGCCCTCAAGGACAAGATTGAGGCGGAACTGGACAAATTGGTGGGGCAGGGGATTTTGGTTCCAGTTGACTCGGCGGAGTGGGAAACGCCGATTGTTACAGCCCTCAAGTCAAATGGGGAGGTCAGAATTTGCGCGGACTATAAATGTACGATAAATAAGGCCATTCGGCCAAATGCATACCCGGTGCCCATGGTCAGCCATTTGCTGGCCACGCTACATGGGGGGAGGTTTTTCGCCAAGTTAGATTTGGCCCAGGCGTATCAGCAGCTCTCTGTAACCCCGGCTGCTGCCGCCGTGCAAACGATCGTAACGCACAAGGGGGCATTTAAGGTGACGCGCCTTCAGTTTGGCATGAATTCGGCCCCCGGAATTTTCCAGTCCCTCGTGGAACGCCTTTTAAAGGGGCTTCCAGGCGTCCTCCCATACTTCGACGACGTGTTGATAACAGCGGGGAGCGAATTAGAGTTAGCCAAGAGGCTAGATGGGGTTCTCTCAGTGTTCGAGAGGGCAGGACTTCGATTGAGGAGGGACAAGTGCGTATTCTTCGCGAGGGAGGTAGAGTTTCTAGGGTTTAAGGTAACCCCGGACGGAATCAAACCCTCCGAGTCCAAGGTAGCGGCCGTGAGAGACGCCCCTCGCCCCACCGCGAAACCGGAGCTGCAGTCATTCCTAGGACTCCTAAATTTCTATCACTCCTTCCTGCCTCGGAAGGCATCGGTCGCGGAGCCACTGCACGCACTACTTAAGAAGGACGCAGTTTGGCGGTGGGGGGACAAGCAGGAGAGGGCATTCAAGGAGCTTAAGTCACTCCTGTCTTCGGATGCGGTCCTGACCCATTTTGATCCGAAAAAACCAGTGGTGCTAGTCTGTGATGCGTCCCCGGTGGGGGTGGGGGTGGTCCTGTGCCACGTGTTGGAGAGCGGGAGGGAAGCCCCGGTGGCGTACTACTCAAGGTCCCTCTCGAAAGCTGAGCGCAATTACGCGCAAACAGATAGGGAGGCCCTAGCAATAATCGCGGGAACCAAGAAGTTCTTATACGGCCACGAGTTTACGGTAGTGACGGATCACAAGCCGCTGCTGGGGATCTTCACTACCGGCAAACCAACCCCACAAATTCTATCCCCCAGGATGCTGCGTTGGGCCATTTTTCTCAATGCCTACCAATATGAGCTGGTCTATCGCCCAGGGAAGGAGATCTCCCATGCGGACGCCCTGTCCCGATCCCCGATCCCTAGTTTAGGGGACCCCACATGTGAGGTAGAGCAGGAACACCAAGTCCTGCTAATTGAGTCTCTCGACTCACCCCCAATTGTGCCAGCCGACCTCGCCAAGGCCACGGCGGCCGACAAGATCCTGGCCCAAGTTAGTTCCTGGGTTAGAAAAGGGTGGCCCACCTCTCCCCCTGAGGAACATTTCAAGCCGTTTTTCAGGCGCAGAGTAGAGCTTTCTCTGGAAAGGGGTTGCTTACTCTGGGGCCAGCGGGTGGTTATCCCAGAGAAGCTGAGGGCCAAAGTGCTGAGGCTACTGCACACCAGCCACCCCAGGATCGTGCGCTCCAAGGCTCTGGCCAGGAGTTTCTTTTGGTGGCCCCAGATAGACGGGGACATAGAACGCCTAGTGGGCACGTGCGAGAGCTGCCAGAGCTCTCGGCCCAAGGAGTCCCGGTTACCCCATAGGGAATGGGATACGGCCCGCGGGCCATGGTCCCGGATCCATGTCGACTTCGCCGGCCCTTTCCGCGGGTCCATGTTTCTCCTGGTAGTCGACTCCTACTCCATGTGGTTGGAGGTAATCCCCATGAACAGCACGTCCTCTGCCGCAACCATTAAACAGTTGCGAAAGCTGTTTGCCTGCTTCGGCCTGCCAGACGTCCTTGTGAGCGATAACGCGAGTACCTTCACGTCGGCAGAGTTCAAGACGTTTATGGAGAGGAACGCCATCAGGCACATAACCGCTGCCCCGTTTCACCCCGCCACAAACGGTCAGGTAGAGCGCCAAGTGCGCACTACGAAAGACGCACTGCGGCGCATGGGTCCTGGTGAGTTGAACCTGCACCTGTGCCAGTTCCTCATCTGCTACAGGACAACCCCTTTAGTGTCAGGTTTCTCCCCAGCCGAACTCCTCATGAGGAGGCGTCCGGTAACACTGTTTGACCGGATGGATCCGTCCAAAGTGGAGGATGAAGGGAGAAACATAAGAGCTCCAAAAGTTTTGCGGTAGGGGACCCGGTTCACTGCAGAAACTACGCGGCCTCGGGGCCAACGTGGGTGCCAGGGACAATTGTTGAGCAAACGGGGCCGGTATCCTACAGGGTCGAGACTAGTTCAGGTCTACTCTGGAGAAGGCACGCCGACCAACTCCGAAGGCGAGTCACCGGCGAGGGGGAATCAGCGTTAGGGTTCTCCCCCACCCGCATTACCCAAGGGGGAGACACAGAGGAGGATACTTTCAAAGAGAGGGATCAGTTTGATGATGATTATGAGTTGCAGTACCAGGGGGATGTAGCGGAGTGGTCCCCCACCCGTCCTAGCGAGAAGAGGGGTTTCAGTTCAGCCCCTGGTACTTCCAGTCCCCCTAGCCCTTTTGTTTTGGAGTATGCAATAGCTCCTGCCCCCCGGAGACCAACACCCCCAAGACAGGCAACAGGGGCGAGTCCGCCCACCACAGTCTCTAGAACGCCCGGACAGGCAGCGGGGGGTGGCGAGGCCACGAGGGCCTCTTCGTCGGTCCCGAGATTCGTACTGGGGGGGGTCCCCAAACTCCTCAAGCGGCAGGCAGGGATTCACTTCCCAACTATTCATTCCATTCCCGTCCCCCAATGCAAGGGTACCACAGACGCCACACCGAGCCGCTAATGAGTCCCCCCTTTCCATTGCAGGGCAGGACTCCGCGGAACCAGGAGTCTCCGGTTCCCCTGTGTTAAGTCAGGCGGCCGCACGCCCCAGGCGCACATGCGGCAAGCCACAATGGTTGAGGGACTTCGTCCCATCCTAGGGGGGAGGGATGTTATGTATGCATGTACAATGTCACTTTAAATATATGAATGTAACCAGTCCACAATCACAATGTATCTCAGCTGTTAAGGAACGCGAGCAAGCCGCCCATAGAGGGCAGCTGCGAGCGTTCAGTCTCACATGGTCCACATTGCCCAAATCACAAACAGCCGCGGGAAATTCCCCACATGATCAGGAGCTACAGAAAACAACTGCAGAAGAGAAAACAACTGCAGAAGAGAGGCGTGACCTGGGCGAGGCCACGCCGGTAGCAGCCAATGAGCTACCGTGCAACAAGATTCAAATGTATTGTGTTATGGTATATAATGAGATGTATCTGCCCCATTACCTCATGTTCCTGCTGAGCATCAATGAATAAACCTGTGTTAGTCCTTCCTGCGACTCCTTCTTTGTCTTCCGTGCAAGACACTAAAGTTACCCATTTCCATAGTTGAGCAAATACACAAGTATACTAGTGGTGTTTTATCTGTCCATTTGCTTCGTTATTTTACTTGGGGTTGGTTGATTTTACTTAGCCTATTGTTACATCCTAAATTAAATAGCTGAGCTAATGGTGATTGGCCAGGGAATGGGTCTTGGCATTGTAATTGGTAACTAAGTGAAAGTGCTGGAAACTCAATGAGCTAGAGCATCCGGCTGCAGAGCCAGGGGTTGGGGGTGCTCTCTCTGCCTCCCAAGAGAACAGCCAACTGTTGTAGTAAATCATGGTAGCTGTATCTTCTCTCCCATATCAGAAACAAAATGCTTCTGCATAGTACCAGTTGCTGAAGAACAGAATCAGAATGGTGGTACTACACTTCCACTTTGCGTGTAGGCTTCCCTAGGCATCTGGCTGGTCACTGTAAGAACAGTATCCAGGGTGAGATTCACCTTTAATATGATCTAGCAGAACTCTCCTTAGGTTACTAAATAGAATATATTTCTCTTTGCCTTTCTTGATTGCCATTGCCTAGCAGTAAACTCTTGCTCTACATGGATAGAATAATTACAGTTCTACTAGAACATATGTGTCGATCTTTCTGCTAACTGATCTTGCAATATAAGAAAATAGTCTGTGTGAGATGTCCGTGTATGGAATAACAAATAAATATATTTCAATTGCTCAAATGTACCACTATACTTGACATGGCAAGGGGGAGAGCATTGTTTCTTCTCAGTTGCTAGACTGATGCTTTATAGACCACTAGCTTGGTACCCGGCTTCGCCTGGGGGCATATTCCTGTGCCTGCCTGGCCTGGGCCCCCCGCTGTCCCTTCCTCCCATGCGCTCACCGAGTAATTTCAGTCCCGGCCCAGTCCCCAGTCCAATGGGCCCACAGCATTTGTGGGCACCTGTATGTGGGTGGGCTGGGTGGCCATTGCCCCTGCCACAGGAGTCCCCCGGCAGCCGCATTCCACACATGCAGCACCCATTGGGCTGCTGGCTATGTGACCTTTGCCTTGCCTCTCCCGCGCTCAGCCTGGCTGTCCCAATGTGCTGAGTCGTGTTGCAGTGGTAGGTGGGACAGGTAGCTTTTTTCCTTTCCCAGCTGCATGAGTGTGAGAGTGGTGGTGATGTCCTGCTGCCACCGCGGCCCTTTGGATCCCAGTCAGGGGCAGGGCCCAGTGTGCCAGTGTGCAGGCGGGCTTTGCAGCTATCGGCTTGGCCACAGGAGTCCCCCAATGGCTGTATTCTGCATGCACAGTGGCTGTTTGTCTGGCAGCCGTGCAGCCTTTGCCCCGCCTCTCCCACGCACTGGCTTGCCTCCCCAATTGGCCGAGTCGTGCCGCAGTGGATGCTGGGGAATGTAGTATATTTGCTTTGTCACATTTTGGAGGCACCAGCTGCGACATGGAGTTTCAGGGCCCCCACAGTGACCGTCTTGCAAATACAAGGTAGGTCTGTGCCAAATTCCAGCCTGATCAGTGCAGGGGTGTGGAATATATATATTGGGACATTTCTCTAACTTGCCCTTTCATCAGGACTAACCCTTATTTCTTGCCACTGCTTTCAAGTCTTTCTTGCCACTTCTTTCAAGTCTTTCTTGCCACTGCTGTGGTCAGATCATCTACAGGTTTTCATCCCAAGCAACTATAGACAAGGCCTTTAGCTCCTGGAAGCATGGGAAGCTGTGGCCACCTCTTTGGCATGTTTTGATATATGCAAAGCCATTACTAGTGTACTTGGCAACTACTGTGTGGGAACTGGATCATGTCCAGTAACTGGCATGCCCAATGTTATAGAGCAATTAACTGTTCTACAAAACGGTCGCAACACCATAGGTTTTCATGTTGTATAATACGATGTTAGATTACTACATTTTAAGGCAAGGGCCATAGAAAAGAACAGTACTGTATATATGTAGGGCCATGAATTTGTGCTGCAGTTAACAGCCTTATTGGTTCTCAAACAACCCAAGTGAACTTGAGTTCATGGTAAATAGTAGAGTAACATATATTAAACTTGATTAGAGGTTACTGGCAAAGAATTTAACAGGCACAAGGTCTCAAAGCTTTGAGCTTCAGATGACATGTATTTATAGAAATGTACAATGTAACACAGCCAATTTAGAGGTTGCAAAGTTTAAAAAATAATTTGTTACAAAGCCCATCATTCCTATTAATGTTATAATTACATCCATTTCATTAGCCATTAGTATCTGTTAAATTAAAAGATGAAAGAAAAACCAACCAGGAAATGAAAGATAGTGGCCTAAATTTTGGAGGAAAAGGCAATAACCAATTTACTCTTCAAAAAACAAAAACAAAATAACTACAAGAAATTATAAAAATTATGTTTATTCGTTGCTGTAGGGAAATGATTTTTTTAAAAAAAAATTAAGCAAAACAATGTTGCTACACTCATGTAAATTCTCCACCTTCAAAGCAACATGTTACAGGTGACTTGGTTACAGGTGATATCTTACTGTCATGTATTAAGCCAATCACACAAGATCCTATGAATGAATCCATTCAGGAAATGTTGTGTGGACCATGCAATGCAATGGATTTCTATGAGGACTAGAGATATACATAATTGAGAAAAAAAAAGAAAGAAAATTTAGGAGCTAAGCCAGTTGATGGTCTAAGTAAGGATCAGGTAGCATTCAAAGAATTTGAGTAAAACCCAGCCAAAAAGGTAATATTTTACTTAGACTTAGATCCTTCCTTGCTATGTAGCATACTGGGCACAAGGGATTTTCAGCAGTTTTGTCTTGGGCAAGTACTATGGTATCCTCCCATTTCATTTCCAGGATCTTTAAGTCTCCCATGAAAGTTCTTTGCCATAAAAGGTAATGTGGCAAGCCTAATTTGTTTAATTATAAAGATTTAGTATATGCCATTTCTGTAAAAAGAGCAACAGCAAAGAAGAAGCCTAGCAGTGTTTATTGTATTCAATTATTAATATCTTCTTACATAATATAGGTTGCAGTTAGACATGATATTAATAAAAAACAGCTGACTGATAACTCAGCAAAAAAACTACCTGCTTCAATGTATTTAATGATCAATATTTTTAAACAGTATGGGATGCAACAAGATATGATGCAGAATCTATAATCAGAATATCTCCATCTCAAAGAAAAAACAAAAACAGTGGTAAAAAAAATCAAGGTTTCCCTTGCTCGAAAGCCAGTCATGTCCAACTCTAGGGTTCAGTGCTCATCTCTGTTTGAAAGCCGAAGAGCCAGTGCTGTCTGCTTCTGCAGACGTTTCCATGGTCATGTGGCAGGCATGACTAGACACCAGAGCGCACGGAGCACTTCTTTACCTTCCCACCAAAGTGGTCCCTATTTATCTACTTGCAATTTCTTGCTTTCAAACTGCTAAGTTGGCAGGAACTGGGACAAAGATGGGAGCTTATTTCCGTCCTGCAGTACCTGGGAATCGAACTGCTGACCTCCCGCCTTCCAGTCAGCATCTTAGCCACTTGAGGCACAGTGGTAGTGGAACACAAATTGGATTGGGACTATGGCTAATCCAACAATGTAACTTTTTCTTAATTTCAATTTGACTCCTGAAGTTGCTATTTGTCACATAGGAGAAAGTTTACTGTTATCTCTATAGCATTTAATCACAAATCTCCTAGGACCTTCAAAAATGTAATAACAACTGCAGAATTGTCCCAAATGGACCGCAAGTGTGTGGCTGAAGACAGAGCTAACTCTGTTCCTTTACTGTGTTTATATCTCTCTGCAGTACAAGTAATAATCATACCTGTCAACCGCGGCTCCGGAAAATACGGGACCTGCGCAAACGGTTCTGCGCAAGTCACCTTCTACGCATGCTTAGAACGGGGCTACGCAAGCGTAAAACCCTTCTACGCATGCGTAGAAGGCGACCCCCGCAAAAGGGCTACGCAGTACCTCCTTTCCCCTGCTGCCAAATTCCGGGGTTATGGCAGTACGGGGCGGGAAATGGCGCAAATCGGCACCGAAAACCATGAAATCCCGGCCAATCCGGGAAGGTTGACAGGTATGGTAATAAGAGCAATTCAAGCTGGTAAAACAATGTGGGGTAATGAGTTAAACTCTCTCTTCCTCTTCCTCAATCTTATTCGAGACCTATGCAACATCTACCAGATTTGTCAAAAACAAAAAAACACAACACCACTCGGAAATCTGGTCATGGGTCTCTTGCATGACATTGGCCAAATCTTGTTGCTTAGTGTAGTAAATCACCCTAGAGGAGACCAGTTGAATCAATTGAGATTTGGTGAGTCAACTTTTCCATAAACACCACTGATTCAAATGGACCCACTCTGTCTACGGCTAACTGTAAATAATAATAATAATAATAATAATAATAATAATAATAATAATAATAATAATAATAATAATAATAATAATAATAATAATAATAATAATAATAATAATAATAATAATAATAATAATAATAATAATAATAATAATAATAATAATTTTGTGGATATGGGATTGTGCATATTTGTTGCATACATAGTGATAAAAAGAATATTTTTTAACATGCTGAATGGTAAACCATATGTTAAACTGATCTGCAAATTCTTCAAAGGCAGATGACCTTGTGGAAATCACTTGTCAAGTGCAGTTAAATTGCAAGGAAAGAATTATGATGACTTGATGTTCATTTTATTGTACCTATGTATGCCAAACGCATTTGACATGGGTATTAGATTTGCAGGGAACAGAGCACTCTCGGCTCCACTGCTGTCAGCCCTTATTTATAATAACTAGTCTGTTAGCTGTAAGAATAAAAGCTGGATGCCGACTTCTTAGAGCTCATTATTCAGTGAAGGAGACAGCTTTCACTTACGGTAGCTGGGCACATTCTGACTCCTAACTACCATTGTCTTTCATTCACAGGCAATTATCCCGGTGTATGTGGCTTTTGAAAAGGTACTACTAAACCTCTATTCTGACAAAAAAAGTTTCAAATAGCAATTAGAATGCCTGTTGCAGAGAAGTTTGTCTACAAGCTTTTTGTGTGTGAAAATAATAAACAAATGAGACATATCCTTTGTCTGGCAGAACAATAAGAACTTGCTGTAGGATGGAAAGACCTATCTTTATTGTCACAATGTTTGTGCAGTCTTTCTTCTGTTCTCCTATCAAAAATAAGCCATATAGATCTGAGTAGAACCACTTGTAAAGATGGTAAAGAATTCATGGCGCTTCCATGTGGAAAGTTTCTAGCACTACCGGTCAAAAGATATTGTATAGTAATTATTCCTTAAGAGATTTTTCATAGATTGGAAAGAGGATGGGAGAAACAATGGAGGGGGAGGCAAACAGATGAGTTATAAGTGAAAATTGTGACATCAGAAACTACCACCTAAAAGTCTGTGAACAAGGAAGGGTATCATCTGGAAAAAGCCCTTTAAAAAGTACTATTTTGCACTTAATGCTTCACATTTTGTTACAGGTAACTGCCCTTTAACTAATTGAGTCTAATTAGTAGTCTGTGTAGTACATTCATGTAATTACAGTGATTATAACAGTGTTAACAACATGAATGATGTAAAAAATATACTTGGAAAATTACCTTTTTTGCATGATGGCTCCTACAGACTATGCTGGCTGGGTGGATTCTCAGTGTTTTAGCTCCCAAAAGTAACTTTTCCAAGCTATGGAAAAGACACATAAAGAAGAAAGAATGAAAAATGATAGAGAGGGAAAATAGACTTCTTTCTTTTTTTCTATTTGGTCTTATGTATGTATTTCTGTTTCCTGTTTGACAATCAACAGCATATAATGCATATTTTCCTGATGATACAATAGTGTGTGGTTACATAGGAATTTCTGCATTTCCCAGAGCTCTTTCAGGTATTTGAGATTGTATATATGAAAAAAAATGGTGACAGCTTGGTGACATGGCACAATATAGAGTCAATATGCAACACAGCATCATACAACTAACACAGGCCCATGCTTCTTGTTAGCTGATGTCAGCGTATATCAGTTGACCTTGGCATAAAGTATTCATTACAGGTACAAGGGCAGTGAAGGAATTAGATCTGGCAGGTTCCCTTGTACTCCTACCATGAGCATGAGTTCTCATGCTAACTGCTGTCACCCTGCCGAAGAGTAAGGGTGGCCATGTCGACCTCCTCAGCTATAGTCTCCATGAACTCCCGACTCTTATTAATGCTGGATTTTATTACAACATGAAGGTACAATGTTTGCTTGGGCACCTTGTCGTTCCCACCCTGATAGGGTTGCCATAATTCTCTCCCGCCAAATGGGGACAGCCACATGATGTCTTTGAATTCTTCAAACTGTGCATGCGTTGGACAGGGCTGTCAGGTACCACTGTACTTCAGGGCTGTCAGGGAGACCGTGGCTCTAAAACCCCATAGAATTCCCATCCGGGGTGGACAGCCTTCGTCAGTTTAAAATAAACTGTAGTCAAGAGGTTTTTTCTCCATGTGATTCTTCTTGCAAAAGACTATTCTTGATGCTAGTTTTATTTTTATTTTTTTGAATAAAATTTCTTGGGCCACTCTTGAAACCACCCTTCCTCCCCCTGAGGTCACCCCACCCTCCCCTTCACCCACACCCCCACTGAAGTAGACACACCCTCAAACCTCACATGAGGATCCCTTGGAAGAAAGTTCTAAAGAGGGGCACGGAATGGCAATGCAGTTCATGGTGCCTCCGTTTCTCTCCAGAAGGAGAAAAGCAGGAGACAGGACGGGAAGTATTTTGGAGGAGGACCTTTGTGATGGACAACTCTTCACTTTCTGTCCACCCTGTTCCCTTCCTCTCTAGGAATACCAACCCTATGCAATTAACCCTTTGCAGTCACGTGAAGAAGGAATCCTCTATCCCAGTGTATGGTGGAGGTTTGGCTTCTTAGATATGGGTATTTCTTGCTCCCTCCTAGCTTTCAAGGAAAAGGGCTGAGGATGACTCCTTGTCCCCCAAACCTCAAGGTGAGCCAAGGGATTTTTGCAAAGAGTTATTTCACTGTTTCCGTGCCTTTCTTTCAATTACCTCGCTTGCAAATGGATTCCCTCCCCAGCAGGCTTCTCAGGGTGCTGTTTTGCCTTCGTCACTTTCAAGCAGGATAATTGAAAGAAAGGCAGGGAGGCAGTGAATTAACTCTGCAAACATCCCTTGGTGAGGGGTGATCTTGCTTCCTTTGTTCAAATTTAAAATCTGGGACTTTTACATGTTTTTTCTTGAACCAGCCGGGACAACTTGAATCCGGGAAAATCCTGGAAAACCAGGGCATATGGCAACCCTGCACCCTAACAGTACATGGGGGCATACCTGTCAAGTTTTGGGAAATTTCTGTTGAACCCCCGTATTTTACACTCTTTTCTGCCGTCATCTCGTATTAGTTAGACTGGAGTTAGACTGGAAGCCAGCACAGGATAAGCATAGCTGTTCAGGTTCCTGTTTTGGCCAGGAAATTTCTCTTATTTGACAGAATTTCTCAAAACTTTACAGGTATGCATGGGGGAGGGGGCAGTTAACTCCACTAGCTCTCCATTGCTCTCAGTCCTCAGCTGGGTCCCATTTCTACTCATTGGGGACTAATGCCTACAGTCTGGGGATGGGGTCTTATTCCTAACACTGACCCCAACCAAGTAATGTCCTTTGGTGTGAGAGGCAAATAATGCTGGCCCAGTAAAGATTCCCTAGTCCCAGGAGTTTGTTCTGTTCCAAGCAATTGTGGAGTAATTTAGTGGTTCTAGTGGTGGCTTAGTGGTTCAGATGCTGAACTTGATGACTTGAAGGTAAGCATTTTGATACCCGAGTACTGCATGATGGAGTGAGCTCTCATCTGTGTCCCAGTTCCCTCCAATGTAGCAGTTCAAAAGCAAGATATTGCAAATAGATAAATAGGCACCACTTTGCTGTGAAAGTAACAATGTTCCATGCACTCCAGTGTCTAGTTATGCCTGCCACATGTCCACAGAAATGTCTGCAGATGCAGACAGCGCTGGCTCTTTGCCTATAAACAGAGACGTACACTGAACCATAGAGTCGGATACGACTGGCTTTCAAGCAAGGGTGACCTTTACCTATGTCTATGAGTCTTCAAGCCACTTGGAACAAGACATAAAGAGGAATCACAGATTATGAGCCTTTTCATTGTACATGTCCTAGCCATTGTGGCACAAGTCCTGGCCAGGACTTGTACAATGAAAAAGACAGGTCAGAACCTGATACTTGACAAAAAAGCGTACTCATGTCATAAATGGACCAAGATAGCCTTTCACTAGCTCTTTAGGGGAGATAACTGTTAAAGGATAATTTCTTGACCCTGAAGCTTTTGAGGAGTGTGAGAAAAGGAGAAAGCCATCACAGTCTGAGAACATGAAACCCCTACATCTCTCAAGATATGTATTGTTCATATAATGTGTGTGAATTAGGGAAAACCCCAGTAGCTTTAAAGAGGGGTGAGGAGAGAGAGAGAAGCAAAACCACCTTGGGGCTCAGGATGCTATCAAAGACGTGATGTAAGGTAGGTGTTCTACTCCCACTGGATTGATTATGCTACTTACTTCAACATGTGGTCTACTTGTATGTTTATAAATGTAAATAAGTAATAAATAAATGTTGCACTGATCCAGGCTGAAGGTCTGTAATGTGTAACCTGAGTGGTGTTTGTTCTTGCTGTTTTTGGATCAATAGGTAAAGGTCATCTTTGCTCGAAAGCCAGTCGTATCTGACTCTAGGATTCAGTGCTCATTTCTGTTTATAGCCAAAGAGCCAGCGCTGTCTGCATCTGCAGACGTTTCTGTGGACATGTGGCAGGCATGCCTCAACACCGGAGTGCACGGAACGCTGTTTACCTTCCCACTGAAGTGGTTCTTATTTATCTACTTGAAATTTATCTACTTGCAATAAGTCGCGCAAGCGCGAATAAGGCGGGATATAAACCTAACAATAAATAAATAAATAAATTTCTTACTTTTGAACTGCTAGGTTGGCAGGATCTGGGACATAGACAGGAGCTCACTTCATCATGCAATACCCAGGAATCAAACTCTGATCTTCCAGTCAGCAAGTTCAGCATCTTAATCACAAGGTGGGAGGCAAGACCCCAGTGTCACAGGATCTATATCCCAAAACAAAGAAACAGCAAGATTCTAGCTTACTCCAAATAGTCGATGTACAATATCCCTTTCAACAGATTTTGCAAACAACCACTGGATAAGGTTTCTTCTAATAAAAAAAAAATATCATTAAAAATAGTACTTGGAAGCAGGGTGGATTTGATTTAAATCATATTTATTTAAATCATGATTTAAATCACAATTTAAATCACTAGTCAGTAAGGCTCAATTAAATCATGGTTTTCTACAAAAAGACTAATTTTTGCTGGAGTTGTTTTAAACTTAATATTTACAACCAGATAAAGGTTTCATTTTTAGAATAATAACTTTTCAGATTACATTAGTTTTACAATTATATCAGAAAATTACTGATTTGGTGGTTATATACCATTAGAAATACATAGATAGATAATTATGAAATTACTGCAAGGTGAACTATCTCCAGTTTAATAGGTTAATCATTCATATTACGTTAACATTTAAATAGTTTTATTTAACCAAAACAATAACATTATATAGCATTATGTACATAACTGTCAACCATCCTGTTTTACCCGGGAAAACCCCTTATTTTTACCCCTCTTCCTGCCCCCTCCCGTTTTATTAATTTCCCCATATTTTTCCTTATTTCCCTCCGTCCGGAGCCGGGTGGGGGCTGCCCAGACCGGAGACCACCACCCCCAGCTGGGGGTGAGGAGGAGGAGGAGCAGCAGCTGAGCAGTGGGAAGGTCAGCTACCGCTGCCGCTGCAGGGCCTCCAGAGCCAGGGGCCGCTCAGCTGGTTCTCCTCCTCCTCCTCACCCCCAGCTGGGGGTGGTGGTCTCCAGTCCAGGCGGCCCCCACCCGGCTCCAAAGTTGTCCCCCCAACCCTTCTGGACTCACGGGACCCAGGAGAGAGGATCAAATCCACCCCACCCCCTGATATTAAAAGGGAAAAGCCGATTGGGGTTTCCCCTTTAATATCAGTGGGTGGGGGGTGCGATCCCCCTCTCCACTGGCTCTCCTGGGGCCAGAAGGGTTGGGGGGACAGACCCCTTTTGTCCCCCCAACCCTCACGGACCCATGGGACCCAGGAGAGGGGGTCGAATCCACCCCACCCCCTGATATTAAAAGGGAAAAGCCGATCTGGGTTTCCCCTTTAATATCAGTGGGTGGGGGTTTGCAATCCCCCTCTCCACTGGCTCCCCTGGGGGCAGAAGGGTTGGGGGGGACAGACCCCTTTTGTCCCCCCAACCCTCACGGACCTACGGGACCCAGGAGAGGGGGTCAAATCCACCCCACCCCCTGATATTAAAAGGGAAAAGCCGATCAGTTTCCCCTTTAATATCAGTGGGTGGGCAGTTGCGAACGATCCCCCTCTCTGCTGGCTCCCCTGGGGTTGGGAGGGTTGGGGGGGACAAAAAGGGTCTGTCTCCCCAACCCTTCTGAACCCATGGGACCCAGCGGAGAGGGTGGTAGGTTCAGGAGGGTTGGGGAGACAGACCCCCTTTGTCCCCCAACTCTCCCAGACACAGGAGACCCGGAAGAAGGGAGCGAATCCACCACCCCAAAACTCTGTTGTTAAAGAGAAGAAACCGCTTGGTTTCTTCTCTTTAATAACGGGGTGTCCTGTGGGGGGATCCCCTCTCTGCTGGCTCCCCTAGCTCTGGAAGGGTTTGGGGGACAGACCCCTTTTGTCCCCACAACCCCCTGAACCCAGGGGACCCAGGAGAGGGGATCGATTCCATCCCCCCCCCACACACTCCGTTTTTAAAGAGAAGAAACCACTTGGTTTCTTCTCTTTAATGGGTGTCTTGTGGGGGGATCCCCTCTCTGCCGGTTCCCCTAGCTCTGAAAGGGTTGGGGGGATTTGGCCACATCCACCGATTTGGCCATGCCCACTGATTTGGCCACACCCACCTATTTGGCCACACCCACCTATTTGGCCACACCCACAAAATTTCCCTTATTTTCAATGCCAAAAGTTGACAGGTATGATTATGTATGCTTATATTTGCTTAAACATCTATATTTGTTAATTGATGTGGTAAATATATTTTTAAAAACTTAGACTGGCAGTCATTGACTACATCAGCCAGGTCCATATGATAAACTTCAGGCTGCTATACAAATAAAGATCTCAAGATGCAGAGTTCCGTCTTCAAAAGGTTTCACTTTTATTTTACTGCTTGCCCCTCCTCAAATTTTGCTCTTTGTGTGCTATTCCATTCCAAACAACCTTCTATTCATTGAACTTCTTGAAACGTAGCAGCACTTAAGAGGTAAGAGGGTTGATTCTGTGTACATAGATTTGCAGAGGAACAATGGGATTAAGGTCTTTTCTCAATTCTGATGTTTATTTTATAACATTTTTTTTTTGCTATGAAGGAGGCATGTTATCGTTGCAGATCTAAATGCACAGTTTTGAAAACAGCAAAACCAAGCATTTGATTTGATAATATCTTCTAGATAGAAAAATTGCCCCAAATAATCAGGAACCTCTGGGAGAGCATGACATTGTGAATGGATTAATACAGCCTTATGCCACATAATTAAAAACTAATTTCATGATGAATAACCTTTGGACTATAATGTATCTTAACTAGAACACAATCTTTAGAGAGATTTTTCCTCAAAAATCATTTAAATCAAAAATATCTGATTTAAATAAAATCATCCGATTTAAATATTAAAAAATTCAATTTTTTTAAAAAAAATCATTGATTTTTATCCACCCTGCTTGGAAGTGTACAGGGAAAAACTACAAATTTTCTTAAGCCAGGACTGAGCTAAAGTTTAATCCAAGAAGTTTGCTTTATCTAATACATTTGTTGTCGGCAACTGAGTTAGAACTTGTGACTCATACCTGGGTTGTGCTGAACATAAAATGAGTCATTCTTAGAATCACCTTTTGGGAACGATTTTGTAGGAAGAGAAAGTAACAGAAAAGAAGGTGTGAAAAAAGTCAGAGGAAAAGTGCCTCCCAGATTGCTTTTTATGTGCCTGACAAAAGTCGCTGGTCATAAATGTCTTTCTGAGCTGGAAAGGAGAAGGAATGAACACAGAAGGTTTATGATATCATGTTACAGCTGAACAGTAAAATCTAGGTGAAAGAGGCGCAAAGATTCAGGGCAAAAACAGATGGGATGCCAGCTGTACAATGAGAAATAGAGTTCTCTTAAGGATTAAAAGAACATTTGTTTTTCCTGTTGCGGTGGCTTTTGGTTAAGATGCTGAACTTGACCACTGAAAAGTCAGTAAGTCAGCAGTTTGAGACCCAAGTGCTGCATGATGGAGTGAGTTACTGTCTCTGTCCCAGCACCTGCTAATTTAGCAGATTAAAAACAAGAAATTGTAAGTAACTGTAGATAAATAAGTGCCACTTCAGTGGGAACGTAAGCAGCACTCCCTGCGCTGTGGCGTCTAGTCATGCCTGAGAAATGACCACAGAAACAACTGAAGATACAGACAGCATTGGCTCTTCGGCTGTAAACGGAGATGTTGGACATGGCTGACTTTCGAGCAAGGACATTTACCTATGTTGAAAATTGCCTTTTTTCATTTGGTGGCTTTAACTGGAAGGTAAGCACAGGATTCATGTGCAAGTTCATTGCAGAGACATAGATTTGGGAGGAAATATCTTTGGATAAATATTTCATTTTCTGTAATTGTAAAATTGCCATCTAGTTTGTTTTTGCCCATAGATACAGCATGAAGATGTGTATTTATTTCATCATGCTTCACTTTGCTCTCTTACTCTACCACTAGTTTCTATGCATTTGCCATACAGTATGAATAAGCTTTGTCCTAAAACTGCTGTTTGTATATTTCTTAACACATGTTTATCTTGGGATAAATAATATTTCATTTTCTCTCATTGTAAAATTGCCATCAATGTTGACCCTGAAGCAATATAAAAATATAAACAATCCATTATTTTCACACTAGAATGAACTCCTATGGTCTTTTCTAGTTTACAATCTTTACTAGTCCTCCAAACTAGTTAATCCACATTTGAAGGGAGGAAGTCTAGTTGTTTTTCATTTGCATACTCCTAGGTAAAACCAGATATAGGGACTGTGGTGGCTTAGTTAAGACTCTGAACCTGACGACGGGAAGGTCAGCAGCTCAGCAGTTCGAGACCCGAGTACTGCATGATGGAGTGAGCTCCCTTCTGTCCCAGTTCCTGCCAACCTAGCAGTTTGAAAGCAAGAAACTGCAAGTAGATAAATAGGGACCACTTTGGTGGGAAGGTAAACAATATTCCATGCACTCTGGTGTCTAGTCATGCCTGTCATATGTCCGTGGAAACGTCTGCAAATGCAGAAAGTACTGGGTCTTTGGCTATAAACAGAGATGAAGCACTGAACCTTAGAATTGGATGCGACTGGCTTTTGAGGAAGGGTGACCTTTTATCTTTATCTTTAGGTAAAAAAGAAGTTCCTTCTTTCAAAGAATGCAGCATACTTATTCCCTCCCCAACCAAGAAATAAACAGGCAGGACACAAAGTGTATGGTGAATACATTCCAAGATACCTGTTCTTACATGTGGTGACTTTCATGACACCCTGTATAGGGGATTTGTGGTCTAAATATTCTTGGTTTAGGCACGCACGCACGCACGCACACACACACACACTTACTTTAGTGTTTGGGAATCAAGACAATGGAAGCAGCTGTAAACTAGCCTAACACATCTTTATTGCATAGAGTACAGCACGAACATGTGGTAATGGTGGACAAACAGCTCCTTTTATGCAGTGGCTATACATTTGAATGTGGCTCCTCGATAGCGCATTGGCTACCATCCGTATGACGTCATCCTTAGTCACGCCCTTCTTGTCCAGGTAAGGTGAGGGCGGGAATCTTTCCCGCGCAGCTGAAGGTATTTAAGGAATGTGTACCATGTGAGCTGAACGCTCGCTATTTCCCCCTAGTGGTCACTACCTCGCATTCTCATGTGGTTTGTTACATTGTTTCTATTGCAAGATACAGATTGTTACATTCGCTCATTCATGTGGTTACAGATTGTTACATTTGCTCATTCATGTGGTTACAATTACATTCAATACACAACACACACACACACACACCATGTAGGTTAATTTTAAAACCCACATTTACACAGTTTTTTTCTGCATCCAGAAGTAAATTAAACATCCCAGAACCCATTAAAAGTCCAGCTGCTGGCAGCAAGAAAGAAGGCCTTCAACTGCTAAACCTGGGTTTTAGCTCATGCACCAAGTGCTTTCAGGAAGGACAGCCTGTCAATGAATGAAAATGTATTGCTGTAATTTTAGCATTTTGCAGACCTGGTGTTGTCTTTTCTTGGATCTTTGCCCAGCAGTGTTCTTTCTGAAAAGCTTTTCAGTTGTGTATGAACGTGATATCTGACAACAGATGACAATCTCTAAAAGGAATGAGAGGAAGAATTTGCTTGGGAAACATAACCTGTTAAATCCTTCTGTGATTAGTTCTGCTACTGCTCATTAATGTTCTATCACACAGTTTAAGGACAATACAGTATTTCATGAAATTAAGTGCATCAGTAGTGTTCTGGTAGTATTATAAGTACATTTTAAGGAACATGAATCTAGTTAGAAACCTAGACTTCTGTATCCTTTTTCTGAACTCAGGTTATACTGTATATCTGAATGTTGATTGAGCAAACCTTCAGAAAGAGACGAATGCTTTAGTTCATATCTTTATAAAATACATGGAAAGCAAAGTGAGACTGCAGCTGTTGATCCTGCTGCTGAGATCATACTGCCAGCCTCATCATTATACATTCAATGCTGTGCCTCTTATATTATTTATTAATTGCATGACTATCCCACTATAAAATTCCCACCTTTCTTCCTATGAATTCTATGGAGTCTACTGTTGGAATCCAGCCCTCCTCCGACTCTGAAGATGATCTGGATCAAGAGGCACTTCTGCCTGCACCCGAACCGCAGAATGTCCTGAGCCAGGAGTCTCAGCCTGCTCCTGGCTCAACTCTGTTTCCCCAGGCAGATGACCTGTCAGATCAGAAGTCTGACTCTGTTTTAACATTCATTTCATATTTTTGGTGGGAAATGATAGTTTAAATTGTCCTTTTTAAATTGTCAGGAAATACTTCCAATCTCATGGGACTATTTTAAAATACTGTAAAAACTATAATTAAAAACAGGTCCTATAAAAGTTTTCTCATATTTTAAAATAAAAAATGAGAACAAGATTTGGGGATAATTAAACAATCTTTGTACAGTACTTGTGTAAAATATACTAGGACTTGAACATTGGGCACACATTATGTAGGAGACACCTGAGGAAAAAAAGTTTCACAACCTAGATTTCCCCACCTCCGGACTTTCACCTTGCCAGGGGTTTGAAAAGCTGCACCGGCTCAAGTGGCAGAAGACGGTCCCGCCCTGAGGCTGAGGACGGCTGCCACCCCAGCCCCGGACTTCCACCTGGCCGGGGGGCTTGAAAAGCCTCGCCGGCTCAAGCGGCAGAAGACAGTCCCGCCTTGAGGCTGAGGACGCCTGCCACACCCCCACACCCCCGATTTTGTCGTTTGTTTGGGAACTTTTTTATGTTGTTGTGACTTTATCATTATATTATAGTATTGTATTGTGTTGTTGTATATTATTATGTACTGTTTTATTAGATTGAATTTTGTATATTGTATTATTGTGTATTTACTGTGTATATTGTTTAATTATCATGTGAGCTGCCCTGAGTTGGGTTTCCTGATTGGGCGGCATACAAGTGCGAAAATTAAATTAAATTATGTTGGAAGTTGGATAGCAGGGGGACACAACTGAGCAAGAATGTAAGTTAATTTTCTAATTGGTCCTAATGAGAATGGGGGCAAACATAGCTGCAACTGCATGCTCCAAAAAATAGTGAAATCTAGTGAAATCAGGTAACAAGGCTGAAATGAAAGTATAACCTAAGAGCTAAAGTTTACACCAGATGCAACAGATTTTCCAGTAGGTGAAAATACCTGATTTCATCCTTTCACAGACCCATAGCTCATGCAGCAGCACTGGAAGTGAAAGAATTTTATCTAAGGAAATGCTTCCCGGTGCATGGAATGGAGGAGCTGGATGCCATTAGCTGGGACAGAAATTTGGCCACTGCTTTACTATATATGAGCATATGTTGTCTGCAAAACTAAAGCACAGGGAAGAACCTATGTGTCTTAGTCAAATTAAGGGTATATGGCAAGTGAGCCAATTGCACATTACAGTTCTTTGTCTCTTACAACTCATGCTTAAACACCCTACTTTCCACAATGTCTAGTCCAGTTTAGTTCAGCCTGGATAAACAGCCCTGGCAGTTACCCCAAAATCTGCTGGATTGCTCTACTTGCAGCCCTAGCTACTCCCATTGTTGTGCTCCACCTGACCAATTTCATAGACTCAATTTCTTCCCATTCCTGCTGCTGCTTCATGGGTAGCCTTGCTTGGATTACCTTCTTCTCTACATGCCCTTTATATGTTTATATAAGTCTCTCTAGACCTATAGTTCCACAAAAGGGCAATTTGATTTTTAAGAGGGGGCAATTTGAGCTTGTTTAGATCAAGTTAATGGCCTTTTAGGCTTCCTCCACATGAATAGGAGTTCACAGCAATAAGAATTATATGGAATCGGGATTTTATAGATGCTTAGGTGGGGCATGGCCAAAAGTTTTTGAGAAACACTGCTCTAGACCATTAGACACATCTTTAATTTTCATCTGTCACTGGAACTGTTGTAGATCACAGGCTAGGTATGAGTCAACAGTACGACGTGGCTGCAAAAAAGGCCAACGTTGTTATAGGCTGCATTAACAGAAGTATAGTCTCCAAAACCCATGAGGTACTAGTTCCCCTCTATTCAGCACTAGTTAGAACACATCTAGAGTACAGTGTCCAATTCTGGGCACTGTTCTTTAGGAAAGATGCAAACAATGGTGGGCTCCAAAAAGACTTACTACCACACTGAGGGCATGGTATGGTGGGCATGGCCAGGGAGAAAGCCCTGTGTTGCACCCAGATTTAGGCTACTTTATATCAAAACTTGGATGGGTGGGGCCAGCCAGAATTTCTGCTACTGGTTCTGCTCTGGTGAACTGGTGTGAACCTGCTGGTGCCCACCACTGCAAACAAATTACAGCAGGTACAGAAAAAGGCAACAAGGATGATCAGAGGACTGGAAACAAAGCCACATGAGGAAATATACCACTCATTTATTCCCCACCCGCCCAGAAATAAAATACAGCAAAGAAAATCTTTTCTGATGGGCAGCAAGGTCTGCAATATATTCCACAAGAGCTGGTGTAAAAGGCAGCTGGTTTCCAAAGTTTGTTAGGAGTGGAGTAAGTAGTTACTGTCAAGAGCTAGGTCAGTGAAGTTTCAATAAAGCACTGATATTCTGAAGAACAACAGTTTTTTAAAATTATTATTTTGTGTAGAAACTGTTGCAAGACAGCCAAAATATCCCACAAATTCAAAGAAACTCTGTGAGAGGAAATCACAGTGCAAGAAAAAAGTTTTTTCCCTCTCTCTTCAACTTGGAGAGAACAAGGACCTGCAGGATTCACATTTCTAAGGAGGGCTTCATTATTCCCATCCAGCTATATTAATATCATTTGCTATACCGAATAGAGCTTTAATTTAAAGGAAAGTATTATTTTGATACTTTTTTCATTGTTGTTTCATTGTTATAAAACCAAATGCAATAGGAAGATCATATTCTTCTTGCTGATAGCTCTCGTCTCCAGAAATTCAGTGAAATTACATACTTGTTCTGGGTATAATTCAGTAATCATTATCTTTCCTCTTTAGGAAGCATATGCCCTTTGTTGTTGCTGTTATTATCGTTGTACTTGTAAAACATTTATAGCGTCTTGAAAATCCAGTGTGCTTTATGGAATGTAGATAAGGCCGTAGCTGAAAAGGTTTACCTTGTAAGCCAAAGTGGTATAATCTTTCCATAATGTGTCTCATGATAGCTGGGTAGTGTTACATTTAAATGCAACAATTATTTTTAAAAAAAACCTGATAAAATGGAACTGTAGTGTTTACACTAGGTATGGTATAAAGATTATGTTCCTTTCTTCCTAATCTTCTGGTTGTACAAAGAACTATTAGGGGACTAATCTGAACATCAAATGCCCATTGTGATAGCATAATAAATTGCTAAGGAATTCTGGAAAAGGGTATAATAATTTTTTAAAAATACTATTTAAGCAAGATACTGTATCATAAATAGGAAATATTTTGACAGCATATAACAACATTTCAGTGAACAAAAAGTGTTACAAAGCTTTCTAGTTAACAGTATGGCTATGAATGGATAAGACCAAGGATTTGAACTTTGTAATAAAATAAAAACTGTTTTAAGCTATCAATAACTTTATCTAGCTCAAATACATGGAATAAACATCTAGAAGATTTTATAGGTCCATTGCTGAGAACAGATCTTCATGAATGAATGGTGATCTATTCTATATATAACACAGGGATTGCTACAATTATATCATGACATTCCAAATCTTCTTTCACAGCTGTCGGGAAAGTGCAGAATATAATAATTGTGTACCATCAAACCATTGACTTATGATGATTCCTTCCAGGGTTTTCTAGGTAGAAAATACAGTAAAACCCCTACTTACGAAAAAAGTCAATTCCGTAGGCTTTTGCTTAAATCTATTTTTTTTTGTGTAACTCGAAACAAACCCATAGGAAAAATGAATTTTATGTAAATCGAAGCAAACCAATGGGGAAATGATTTTTATGTAACTCGAAGCAAACCCATAGGAAAAAGAATCTTTATGTAACTCAAAGCAAACCCATAGGAAATCATGTAAATTGGGATGTGGTTTTAGCATAAAATAATTATGTAAGTCGAATTGTATGTAACTCGATGCATATGTAAGTCGGGGTTTTACTGTACTCGGAAGTAATATGCCATTCCCTTCTGCTGTGGTGTGTGTGTCTGTGTGCCTTGGGACAGCACAGCTTGCCCGTGATTACACAGGCTGGCTCTTCTTCCAGGTGGCATAGAGGGCAATCAAACTCCCTACCTCTGGCTCTGCAGTCAGAGAAGCTAAACCATTGACCTATCATGATAAAAGGAAGAGAAAGTGTTGATTAATTACTTATAGGTATTAAAACTCCTTCATTGTTGGTCCCAAGCCCAGAAGAGAAAGGAGGAGAGTTGGGCGTCAGGCTAGCAACTCACCCCTGTAAAACCTATAATCGCTATAGAAACAGCAAGAAGAATCTCAAATAATTCTGATCAACTAGGCAGGAGTTCGGTTTTAAGTTGTATGACTTTGTATGAAGCATTGGGTTTTTTCTCAGGTTGCATTGTGCCTGGACAGTATAAAAGGCAGGACGCATGCGTGCATTGCTCTTGTGGGTTTTGCATGAGGCGAAGAGTGGGGAGGTGGATGGGGGGGGGGCAATTTTTTGGTGGGGTGGGCAATTGTTTGGTGTTTGCTGCTGTTTGGATGATTAACACTGCTGCATGATGGGACATGTTGGCATCCATTTTGTCCTTGCTTCCATCCAGTAATTGTTTACAGTAGCATGTACAAAATGGATGATCGGCTGCATGGCTGCAGATTAACACCGTGCCGCATCATGGGTCATGTTAACTTTTAAATCTGCACTTCATAAGGTTTTCAAAAGTTAAAAACTTGTTGTATGGCTTGTCCCCTAAAATCAGGGTTGTTTAACATATTTTTGTAATGTAATGATTTCTTAAAGTTCTGTCAGTTTCCTGTCTGTTTCCTTGATTTTGCCCTGTACAATGTATCTCTATGGAAATGACGTTGTACGAAGCATCCCGGCAAGGATTTGGACGTTGTATGAGGCATCATGGCTAGGATTTTGCATGCCTCATACAAAGTCCAAATCCGTATAAATTCCAAACTTGTGGAACCACTGTATCACTGTATCTTGTTAGAACAAAAATCAAGCATAAACTCTGAAATCAAAGAACATTTATACCAAAAAGACATTTGCAACAACAAAGCTCAAGGACTGTACAACTGCCTACTCCTTTGCTTTACAGTTGCGAAATCTTTAAGAACAATATCATAGAATATGGCCAAAATATAATTGGGAGAAGACGAGGCAGATGGAAAGAACAGTGGATCCAGGATAGGGCATGGAAGCTGATCGATGAAAGGCTACAAAACTAAAATGGGGTGAGGCTAAAAATGAGGAATAAGTAAAGGGAATGAGCTGAAAATACAAAGAACTTGACCAGAATGTGAAGAAAAGTTGAATGTACCAACTGGCGGGACATTACCTTCTTTTCAGTGCCTGGGAATGCTTTTTGTGTAGTCCTCCTTAGGTGGATGCAAAGTGTCCTAAACCAACACCTGAGAGAGGAGGAGCAAGCCGGATTCCACAGTGGAAGGTCCTGCAGCAAATAAATCTTCACCTTACGTAACATCATAGAATAGTGTATTGAGTATCAGCATCTACTGTACAATAATTTTCTTGATTTCAAGAAAGAATTTGGTAGTGTGGCTCAAGTGGCTAAGATGCTGACTGGGAGGTGGAAGGTCAGCAGTTTGATTCCTGAGTACTGCAGGACAGAATGCGCTCCCATCTTTGTCCCAGTTGCTGCCAACCTAGCAGTACAAAAGCAAGAAATTGCAAGTAGATAAATAGGGACCACTTCGGTGGGAAGGTAACAGCATTCCGTGTGCTCTGGTGTCTAGTCATGCCTGCCACATGACCAGTGGTGGGCTTCAAAAAATTTTTACTACCACACTGTGTGTGTGGCCAACTCTGTGGGTGTGGCCAACTCTGTGGGCATGGTTAAACTGCGGTATTTTAATGTGCGCTTTTGTGGATCGAGTCCACTTCGTCAGACCACTAGTTAGCAATTACACTTCAATGCTCTAATTTTCCTTTAAAGAGTAACTGCAGCAGAGTAACTGCTGGCTCAGCCTCACCCCATTCCGGGTGCCCGGACCCAGCAGCAAGGATGTTGGAGTTGCATCCGTAGTGGGGTGAGAGGAGGAGGAGGGTGGGGAAGGGCAGTGGGTGGGTCCAGCCAGTTTTACTACCGGTTCTCCTGAACCTGTCTAAACCTGCTGGAACCCACCACTGCACATGACCATGGAAACGTCTGCAGAAGCAGACAGAGCTGGCTCTTCAACTTTGAAACAGAGATTACTGAACCCTAGAGTCAGATACGACTGGCTTTCGAGCAAGGGAAACCTTTGCTTTTACTTACCGTGAGTCTCTCTGGCAGATCCTGCATCTATACAGAATACCAGCAATTTTCATCATCATCTCAAAGACTTATACCTACAATCAAGCAGCAGTGTTAAGACTGAGAACAGTCATATGGATTTCTTCGAGCTTACTAGGCAAGGCTGTAATCTATCTCGTTCCTCTTCCTTGTGGCTCTTGACTATGCTATGGAATGAGCAGCATGCACTGGATGACATTGTTTTGCTCAAGGAAGATGAGCTGAAACAACAGGTGACAACTGCCCTGGATGGAGAAGCAAGAAAATTGGTCTTGAAGCACTGAGAAATCAAAGGTCATGCATGTGAACTCCATGACCCAAATACAAGGAATCATACTCAAGTCACAGTGACTAGAGGAGGAAGTTGAGAGGTTTACTTACTTGGGCAGTGTAATCGCCCAAAATATATATATATATATATATATATTCAGAGACTCTATATAGAGAACTAGCCTATCTACCCGTCTTTGCTGGTTGGGTCACTTGGGCCCTGTGGAGAGGGTAGGTGACTGGCAGCTCTTCGAAACAGCTGAAGGGGTAATGCAAAGGCAGCAGCCAGCAATCCATCAGGGGAGGCGCTCTCCCTGATGGATCACTGGCTGCCGCCTTTGCATTTCCCCCTCAACTGTTTCAAAGGTTGACACGAAACAACCTTCGAAACAGTTGAGGAGGAAATGCAAAGGCGGCAGCCAGCGATCCGTCAGGGAGAGCGCCACCCCTGACTGATTGCTGGCTGCCATCTTTGTATTACCCCCTCCACTGTTTTGAGAGCTGACACAAAACAGTGGAGGGGGTAATACAAAGGCAGCAGCCAGCGATCCATCAGGGGAGGCGCTCTCCCTGGCAGATTGCTGGCTGCCACCTTTGTATTACCCCCTCCGCTGTTTCATGTCAGCTCCTTCCGTCAGCAAAAGGAGGCTGCAGCTTGACAGAACTTTACGTTTACGGGCTGGGGACGCCGCTGGATGGAAAATTCGAACCGTAGTCAAGGCGCGTCCTCCTGCCCTCAGTGGAAGGAAGCCGTGGCTTGACAGAAATTTAGGTTAACAGGCCGGAGACACTGCCGGGTGGAAAATTCAAACCGCTGTCAAGCCATGTTCTCCTTTCTTCATTACCTACTTGTAAATGTCGCCCTCTGTGGCCTTTGTGACTTTCATGTTGTACTGTCGAGAAAGCCTGGAAACTGTCCTGTCAGTAAGTTCTCCTGAAGGAAAAGCTCGGCTGCATTGGGATCGATTAGGGAAAATGGAGGCTGTGGTGCGTGCGTGCGTGCAGTACTGCTGTTACGTTGCTTTTTCTCCGGTTGGTGGGGTTGTCCCCTTTTCATCCCACTTTGGGGGCATAAACCCCCAAATGGATTTTGTGCCCCCCACAGTGCTGATCTCACAAGCCCAAGGTATGTATGTGCCGAATTTCAGCGACATTGGTCCAGGGGTGTGGGTTCCTTTAGAGCACATAAGCCCCACACCTCTGTTTTATAGATATAAGCTAATTGACTATAGCTTGGCTAGGATCCAGTGTGGTTTGGTGGTAAGAGTGTTGGACTAAGACTTAAGTCAAATCCCCACTTGGTCATGAAATTCACTGGATGGCTTTGGGCCAGATGTCTTCTATCAGTCTGACCTACTTCAAAGGGCTGTTGTATATCTGCTACATTGAAGGAAGGAAGGCTGTGTGATAAATGATGAAGAAGTAATGAAGCCACTATCTACCTCCAACATATTTTTGAACAATGTACAAAATGTTAAAGTTGCAGCATTTTAAAATTTATTAGAATGAGCTGATCTTTATAAAAGTGTAATAATTTTGGGCCCTATCCACTTTATTAGCATCTCTTAAAGAATCATTCTTTTTAGCTGCAAGTGTAATTATCCAAATGCAAAAGCTTACAGTGTGTGTCACTGCCAAATTAACTGTCAAGGAAGTAAAATGAAGGCTACATATGTTCTCATTCTTTCCTTGCAGAATGAACCCAAAGAGGGTACAGGCATCTCATTCTTCTCCTACCCCACCCCACCCCCCACCCCCCACCCCCGTCTAGAAATCTGTTTGGACATTCGCATTATTTAGAACATGTGCATAAAAATCTGTACCAAATTATTTCAGTATGTAGTGTCACTGCCAAGTGGCATTATGGTGGGTGGTACTGATACAGCACTGGCATGGAATTCCAAATTCCTGTGGCTGAATTACAGGAGTTGCTTTTTCAAGCTTTAGGCTGTACCCTTTGACTTTTGTGCCTACATAGCCAGGAAAAAGCTATTGTTCTTCTTCTTCCATATCTGAATCCAAATAGTGTTGATCCTCATGGCGATCAGCCATGAAGACTGTCATGAAAATATAATGCAGTGGCCTTTCATCTGTCTTTCGCATCACAACATGACACCCATACCACTAATCCAGTTCTGCAAATCACTTTCTGGTCCTGAGCCCTTTTGGCACATAAAGTCCTCATTGGCCCCAGGCTAGTATTGCTGAAGCTGCTGCCCTCCATCAAGATGGATTCAAGTGGGATTTAATCCACTTGGGGACCATCGCCCTTCCCTGTGGACTTCAGCACCCAAGCTTTTAGTCCTCAGGGTTGTCAGGTTAGTTAACCACTGCCTGACACTCAGTGATGAGTTGGTGACAGTATGCTTTACTCTATTACCATAGCAGAAAAACCTGGCCAGACAAATGGAGAAAGCTATAGTCAGAGCTATTAGTTTGTCTTTAAGATGTGAGAAACTACAGTGATACAATACATCACAGGTATATACATCCCCTGAATCTTTAATTTTTAAAAAGTACAGAAAGCATGGGAGGGATGCTTGCTTTGGCAGCACATATACTAAAATCGGAATGATACAGGGAAGATTAGCATAGTCCCTGTGCAAGGATGACATGCAAATTTGTGAAGCATTCCCTATTTTTAGTATGAAGAGCCGATAATACAAACAGAAATGAAGAAAATAACAACAAAGGGGTTAGTTAGTAAGATTTATAAAATTTTGGTGGAACAAGGGAATACTCAAAAACCTTTAAGAACAATATCAGAAAATGATTTAGTTGTCAAAATTAAGGAAGAGGAATGGAGTAGGATATGGAAATAAAGGATTATGAAAAATATAAATTTGTGGAATCAGACTGGCCTACACACACACACACACACACACACACAAAACATAAAATTTTATTTTTCATATCATATTTCTGTTTCAGATTCACCTCTCTGCCACTGACAACCATTTAGTTCTAAAGTAGAGCTGAAACTAAAATTAATAAGGGCAAAGCATTGCCTACTAATAATAATACGATGCTGTAAATCATTGCTGAGTTATGGTAATTTCCCCCATGGTTTTCTAGGTGTAAGAAGTGATTTACAGAATTCCCTTCTTTTAGGGATAGCCTGGGGCTGTGCAACTAGTCCAACCCGATGTTGTGTTCTGTAAAGCTGTGCCTTTAACAATGTACCTTTGCCATGTGTTAACAATGTAACCTTTCTGTGTGCAACATTATAACCATCAGCTGTATCAATGTAAACCTGATAAGGGGACGTGAGCTAGTGACCACTAGATGGCAATAGCGAGCGTCCAGCTCTCATGGCTCAGATTCACCTGGTTCAGCAGCGCGGGAAGATTCCCCGCCACCTCTTCACCTGGTCAAGAAGGGCGTGACCTTCCACGACGTCACGCAGGCAGCAACCAATAGTCTGTCGACGAGCCACATTCAAATGTATAGCCAGCTGTATATATTGAGCTACTCATCCGCCATTACCACATGTTCCTCCGGATCATCATGCAATAAACCTGTGTTAAGCCAACCCTTCGGCTGTTTCATTGTCTTTGGTCCCTTACACTAAACCCATAAAACTGGCACTTCTCCCAAGAGGGACAACAAAAAATCAAATTGGCTCTACAGTCAAGTATTATGACTCATCGAATTATTCAACCAGCTTGGGATATCCTACCATATCTGCATTGTAAAAATATTAATTTATTTATTTGTTTATGTTTTTATCCTCTCATTGAAATAAACCAGTTAGTTTTAAAGGTGCTATGAGACTTTGAGTGTTTTATTTGCCTTTGTTACACATTGTAACACAGAATTGTATGGCTACCTCTTAGAAAATTATAACAGCCCCATGTGGCAAGTCAATTCAAAGTAGTGTGACAGGCCCAAGTTCACCTTGTGTGCTTTATAGCTGGGTCTTTCAAGCATACCTGTCAAGCATACCTCTTCTGCCCTGCCTGGCGGGGGAGGTAGGAGCACAGCTGACCGGCGTTACACGGCGGGACTTTCAAAAGCCGCACTGTCAACACCACCGGAGCCACGGTTCCTTCACCGGCTCCCTCCCCTGCCCTGCCTGGTGGGGGAGATAGGAGCGCAGCTGACCGGCATTACGTGCCGGGACTTTCAAAAGCCGCGCTGCCAACACCACCGGAGCCACGGTTCCTTCACTGGCTCCCTCTTCTGCCCTGCCTGGCGGGGGAGGTAGGAGCGCAGCTGACCGGGGTTACGCGGCGGGACTTTCAAAACCCGCGCCGCCAACATCACCAGAACCATGGTTCCTTCACCGGCTCCCTCCCCTGCTCTGCCTGGCAGGGGAGGTAGGAGCGCAGCTGCCCAGCGTTACGCGGCGGGACTTTCAAAAGCCGTGCTGCCAACATCACCAGAGCCATGGTTCCTTCACCGGCTCCCTTTGCTGATGTTAAGTACATTGAGCTTTGCTCTGTAATGTTATGATATTATGGTATATTTATTTTGCACTAATTTGTAAAGTTGTAACTTGTAATCTTTTATTGTATGCTATTGTATTTGGTGTGTTAATTTGTTATATTGTATTTAATTTTCCTGTTGTAAGCCACCCTGAGTTGGCCCTGGCCAAGTAGGGTGGGGTATAAATCGAATAAATGAAATGAAATGAAATGAAATGAAGTATCCCGTATTGGCTGGGATTTCCCGTAATTTTGCGCTGCTTTTGTTCCTTTCCCACCTAGGGCCACCACCATCCCGTAATTTGGCAGTGGGGAAAACGTACTTACTGCACATCCCCTTCTGTGCAGGTCTTTTCTATGCATGCGTAGAACCGTCTATGCATACGTAGAAGGGTTTTGCACAGAAGAGGATGTGTAGAAGGCTTCTACGCATGCGTAGAAGGGACCTGCACAGAACGGTTGTGCGCAGGTCCCATATTGTCCGGAGCCGCGCTTGACAGGTATGCTTTCAAGTCCTAGTGAAGCACACTAGTTCTAAATCAGTGATGGCGAACCTTTTAGAGACCGAGTGCCCAAGCCGCAACCCAAAACCCACTTATTTATTGCAAAGTGCCAGCATAGCAACAGGGGAGGGAGGAAATGCTCCCATTGGGCCACTGGGCAGAGGGGAAGGGTGAACTCTGTGCTGGAGGAGGGAGGGAGCACTCCCATTGGGCTACTGGGTAGAAGGGTGGGGTGAACTCTGTGCTGGGTTGGCTACATGGGTGCCCACAGAGAGGGCTCCGAGTGCCACCTCTGGCACTGTGTGCCTCCCAACGCAGAAGGCCACAACGGGAGCAAAAGAGTTTCAAAAACCCAGCCAGAGCCAGCAAAAGGTAAGTGCGATCGGTGGGGGTTAGGGAGTTGGGAGGGCAAGGTGGGGGTGGGGGGTGGGGGGAGGACCTGGTAACCACCCTGCCACCCCTGCCCAACCACCTTGCCCCCCCCCACTCTGTAACCCCCACTGACTGCACTTATCTTTCGCTAGCAGGGTCTTTCCCCACAACGTGCAGCCTTCTGCGTTGGGAGGCACACCGGCCTTTCCTTTCAACCCAGTGGGTGTGGAGGCCTCCATGCCCACAGAGACAAAGGACAGGCCAGTGCTTCTCCCAACGCAGAAGGCCACGCCTTGTGGGGAAAGACCCAGCCGGGCCAGTCGGCAAAAGGTAAGTGCGATCGGGGAGGGGGCTTAGGGAGTGGGGGTTAGGCATGGCCCCGGTAACCACGCCACCCTCCCCCTGCCCCACCACCTTGCCCTCCCAATCCCTGCCCCCCATACCTTTTGCTGGCTGGTCCGTTAGTCCGGGGAGGAGACCATGGCTGAATCCTTCAGCCATGCGTCCTCCCTGGGCAGCAGAAAATGCAAGGGCACCAAAGGCGCCCTCAGCGCACTCCCTGTTCACCCAGGAATGCAGGGCCGAAGGACCCAGCCACTGCCTCTTCCACGGGCAGCGGGGAATGTAAGGGCACCCAAGGCGCCTGCAGCGAACTTCCTGTTAGCCTGGGGAGGAGACAGTGGTCGGGTCCTTTGGCCCTGTGTCCACCCCGGGTGCCAGCCAAACAGCCCTATCCTAAAAGAAACACCCAAAGTACAAAAAACCCACAAGTAAACAAACAAACCAAACAAACAAACAAGTAAACAACAAAACAATAAATCACAAACACAACAAAACACATCTAAAATACAAAAAAGAAATGGAAACACATGAAAAACTCACTAAAACCACCTATCTACAGCAAAACAACACCACGAAAAACCCTTACTAAAAATAAAAAAAACACAATGAACAAAAATAAATGCTAACAAATTCAAAATAAGAAATAACCAGAAAACTAAAAAAACCCAAAAACACACATTAAAAATCCAAACAAAATACAATAAACCAAGCAAACACACTAAATTAAATCAACAAATACTCTACTTAAACCCACCCAACCCAACACCCCAAAATCAAAACAAAATAAAAACAGAATAAATAATCAACAGCACTCACTAAACACATCCTCCTGCCATGCCATGGGAACAGAACTGAAGAAAGAAACACACCATATTCTTAAACACAGCCCCACCTAGAGGCCAAAAGAGTAAAAACCAGCCAAAAAAATGAAAAATCAAAATAAAGAATAAATAAACAGCCCCACCTAGAGGCCAGAAGAGTAAAAAAAAAACAGCCAAAAATATGAAAAATCAAAATAAACAATAAAGAAAATAAAGAAATCAAATAAATTCAAAAACCACAAAATCAAATCACCACCACACAAACCACCCCTAACCTAAAAAACAACAACACAAAAAACCTGCCCGGCTGGCCAGGCACAAGTATGCTAGTAATACATATGGATAGGTAGGGACTTACGAACCACCCTGTAGAAGACCAGAGTTTGCTAGATATGCACAGTTGTTTGGATTAAGCTCTTCATATGCACAGGACATAATAACTGCTCAGCCATCCAAGGTCATCCCTTACTGGACAGCCTGTCATTACCCACCTTCCCCTTCTCCTTCAAGTTCTTCTTCTATATTTTAAAATGTTATCTTCATCCATATTGTCATGCGACAAACCTAGAGAGACGCAGGGGAACAACCCTTGCCAGGATTTTGTATGTGTACAATGCCCTGTTCCCAGGCAGGAGAAACTCTGTGGCACAGTCAGTACAGTTCAAAGTCAAAGGGATTTTGAGGCAGCTGAACACCAGTCTAGAAAAGGGCAAACCGGAGGCACAAATCAAAACAGTACAGAGCCAATCAGGCAGTAGAGCAGAATGACAGAGAGAATCTTGCAGCAATATCAATAACCAGTCCAAGGTCATACATGACAGAGCAGTCATATCAGGAATGGATAAGTTGGCTGCAATCTTGCTTAACCACCAGCTTACTTGAACCAGCTCTGAATTTCTGTCTCTCGGTTGCCAGAGTCTTGGAGGAGAGTTTTGCGATTGATAAAATCTTTTACTTCTAAGGAGACATTTACTCCTAAGGAGATTTCCACTGGAGCTTAGAACTCTTCCTGCTGAGACTGTACCTTCATTCAGTATCACTTCTGTGCACTACAAAAGGCCCTTGGATCTGGGCTTTTCTGCATCTATCCTGGTGTAAAAGTAAAGGTTTCCCTTGCTTGAAAGCCAGTCATATCCGAATCTAGGGTTCAGTGCTCATTTCTGTTTCAAAGCCGAAGAGCCATCACTGTCTGCTTCTGCAGATGTTTCCGTGGTCATGTGGCAAGCATGACTAGACACCAGAGCACACGGAACACTGTCTACCTTCCCACCAAAGTGGTCCCTATTTATCTACTTGCAATTTCTTGCTTTCGAACTGCTAGGTTGGCAGGAGCTGGGACAAAGACGGGAGCTCATTCCGTCCTGCAGTACTCGGGAATCAAACTGCTGACCTCCTGCCTTCCAGTCAGCATCTTAGCCACTTGAGCCACTGCCCTGAGAGCCCTAGAAACACATGAGCAACCAGCGTTTTGCCTTACACAGACTTGGTGGGCTCCATGTCTCTTCACATTTCTTCACACAGAAAGCAAGACTTCCATGATAGCACTGGCAACAATGAATAAGCTATGGTACAGGACCAATACAAATATACAGAAAGAGCCAAAATGTATACACATTTATCTATGGCTTATTTTTGAAGATGAATTGAATTACAGTAGCAGTGTGTAGTATGACATTTGTTCAAAAGAATTAATGCTAGCATCACCAAGCAACAGACAGGACAGTCAAAGAAATGTGAGAAATGAGAGCTTACCTCGATGAGAATTTGCCAGGACAATGCATAAGATGAAGAGGTGGGGTTGAGTTTCTCCCATGTTCCTCTGACTCAACACCTCTTGACTTTTACCTATGGGGGACCTAAAGGACATGGTGTACTGTACTTCTGGAAGGAATTGAAACAGCATGCACAGCAATACAATTGAACACTTTGGTTAAAGTTGCTTAAGCAGTAGTTCACCATAATCAGAAGTGTCTGGACACTGATGGTAACCACTTTGAGCACCTCTTGTAATTGCAGAAGTCAAACATGACTTGTATTCATCTTTTGTTATTGGTATAAATTGAGTTTTACAATTTTAACAGTTTTTCCTTTCTTAAAATGTTTATACCAGGGGTTCTCAACCTATGGCCTGTGGGCTGGATTCGGCCCACGACCTTCCTCCAGCTGCTTGCTGGAACAACAACAGTGGTGAGAGGGAGCGGTGAGAGGGAGTGGTGGGGGCTCAGGGTGGTCCCACCGCCGCCACCAAAGGCAGCAGTGGCGGGACCACCCCAAGCCCCTTCCCACTGGCAGCGGCACCTATCCAGCCCACCAACAGTCTGAGGGGGCGTGATCCGGCTCCCAGCTTTAAAGGTTTTAGGACCCTTGGTTTATACATTTTAGCACCCTCTGTATATTGACCACTATGTAAATATGAGAGCTGCAGCATGATTGTTATTGGTTTAGTTTTCTTTCCACTTCAGGCAAATCATTCAGGCTCTTATTTGAGTGCAGCCTTTCCAAACAGGATGATGGAAAGGGGTGGGGGATGAATAGTTGATGCTGAACAATGGGAAAAGAAGGCAAGATCAGGAGCCAGAGTCCCAGTACTCCTACAAAGAAAGATGCTATCCTTTGATCATTATATGGCCTCTTGCCTAACTATATAATCGTGCTGTTCCAAACAGGTAAGAAAGGTACCATAAACTAAGATATATGGGGGTAAGAAGTGTTCTCCAAGTACTGCATCTTCTATTACTGCTAAAATCCTATGTTAGTACAGTGAACTATTTACACAAACGAGGAATAGCAAACTTGTTTTATTCTGCTTGACCCGGTTGTCAAGTTTGGTGAGCAAAGAGAAGCTTTATTACTGCAACAAATGTGGTTGTTATAAGAAGTGTAACATTCAAGTTTATTACTTTGCTGTACTAAACACCTGGAAGCCTTGAAATTTTTTCTTCATTATTCTTTCCCTTAAAGAAAGTTCCTAAAGTAGCATCCAAAAATAAAGGTACAAGTTAAATACCATTTAAAGTAATTCATTTAATCATAAAAGCTGAAGTTTAAACTGAAATCTCAATAACACAGCAGAGAAATTCTAAAAGTAGGTGCACAGGGATTATGGATGTAATAAAAGAAAGCTTTCTTCTAAAGAACGGGCTGAGAACCATGTGCCCTTCTGCAGATGTTGTCAGACCATAATTAATATTGGCTTAGGCAATATAGCCCAAGAAGAAGGTGAATGGGATCTGCAGTCAAATAACATTTGGAGGCCCACTCAAACCCCATTCCTGGGCAGGTGAGCTGTTGCTGAGAGCTAGTCCTGTGGCATTGGGTTAGGCAACCAATGCCTTCAAAGGGTTGGGGCCTACAACTCCAGTTAACCTAGTCCAGTGATGGTGAACCTTTTAGAGACCGAGTGCCCAAAACCAACTCTTTGCTAGAGGGGGAGGAAGTGTTCCCATTGGGCTGCTGGGCAGAGCAAACTGTGCTGGGGGAGGGAGGAAGTGCTCCCATTGGGCTGCTGGGCACAGTGAACTCTGTGCTAGGGCAACGGTGCACATGCCCACAGAGTGCCTCCTCTGGCACAGGTGCCATAGGTCTGCCACCACTGACCTAGTCAATACAGCCATTAACAATGGATTGGGGGAATTGCAGGACGAAAGCATTTGGAGGCTCATGATTATCCACTCGATCATAAAGTATCATAACATGGCAGGCTTTGCCCCCATCTTGCACATATAGCTTTGGGGTTGTACATGACACACATGATTGCACGATTCCCGCTCCCAATTTAATATATGGCTATCATCTACTTAAAATGGAATATCGGTACATAATCAGAATGTTGCAGAATGCCAGGCTTCTCCGAATGTGTTGGATAGAGAAATAAACTTGCCTGTTTGGTTCCCCAGGGTAACATTCCAGTGAACATCAGACAGCTGTAATAAATCTTAGCTAATTACATTTCTTACCAAAAGGGAATCTTGTTTCTGGAAATTCTGGAACAAGGAAACAGAGATGAAAATAGAATTTATGCTCCCATTCTTTCAAACTGCAACTCATCTTTGACTTTAGATAGCAGAAGAAGGAAATTAACTGAAGAACGCGAATGTTAGCAGAATACTGATTCTCACTAGGTTTAACTAAATGGCTTCCAAAGGCTTACCTTGTTCCTCAAAGTTTTATATCTTCTCAAGTTTGCTACTATTCAAAGGGCAAATGAAGGACTAGAACATTTGTTATTAAGTTCATATTTCCACCAACAACCAATCTTACAACCCTTGCCTACATTCTATAATGATCCTGAACCAATGCTTTAACATGCTTATCCCAATCAAAAAGCAATAAAAAGTCTTGTATATTTTTGCTTTTAGATATACAGATTGCATTAGCCAGGAGTACCAAGATAATACTTTTAATAACCCTGTTTGCTGACAGCATTCCTTCCAGGAGAAATCACATACAGACATGGTAAATTAATTTCTCAGAAACATCAAGGCTTGATTACCATAAAGAACTATCCCTTGAAAAGAGTCAGCAAAATACAATTGGCCCAGAATGTCATTGTTAAACTTTTACTAAGGAACGGTAGTGCATACTAGTTCTCTATTAGTTCTATACTAGTTCTCTATTAGTTTTGCTGGCTTCCAATTAAACCTGTTTCCAAACTTGAAAGCATTAAGTTTGGCCTTTAAAACTTTTAGTGGCCTGGAAAGGATCTCTCAGGATGAAATAATAAGTTCCCGATAATGTGTATCTCCTCCTCTTGCAAAGTTATTCTTCTAGGCCAGGGGTCCTCAAGCTTTTTAAGTCGGGGGTTGAGTCACACTCCCTCAGACAGTTGAGGGAGCTGGACTGGTGATCCCCCCCTGCCATAAATGCTGCCGTAAACGTGTTTACAGCTGCCGTAAACGCGGCTGCTTCCGGTGGTGGCTGGAGTGAGGGTGCAGGCCAGATGACTTGGTGCCACAGGCTGGATCTGGCCCACGGGCCGATTAAGGATGCCTGCTCTAGGCCAGCAAACTTGGCTCTCCAGGTGTTCTTGGACTTCAATTACCAGAAGCCCAAGTCAGTACACCTGCTGATAAGGGCTTCTGGGAAATAATTTAATTTAATTTAATTGTTCGATTTCTACACCACCCACTTGGCCTAGGCCACAGATAAAAACATAATAAAATTAATTAAAACTACCCACCCCCTAAAAAGGGTGCAGGGACCGAAGGGACCATGGGGAAAGGAATTATCCTCTATACCAACCACCCAATGGAGGTTACCCTTCCACCTGCACCCCATACTTGGCCCACCAGCCAGGTTTTGAGTTCTTTTCTGAAAGGCAGCAATTCCGTCCGTAGGCAGGAGGTTCCAGAGGGCCGGTGCGGACACGGAGAAGGCCCTCCTCCTTGCGCCAAAGAGCTCCTCTGGCTGATGGAACAATTAGAGAGCCCCTCCAGTCCACTCTGATTGGATGGACAGATGTCCTTAGGGCGACGCGGTCTCTTGGGTATCCTGGCCCACTACCAAATAAAGTCTAAGAACACCTGGAGAGCCATGTTTGCTGACCCCTGCTCTAGGCAAACAATTCCTGGAGAACAACAGTACTTGCCTAAGAAATCAGACATGCAAACTAAGCTTGTTTATCTCTGTTATGTATGCATATCAATGTACTGTAAAGCTATCAAGATATAAATGTTCCATCACAATTACAATGTATCTCAGCTGAAAGGAACGCGAGCAAGCAACCCCTTGGGGCAGCTGCGAGCGTTCAGCCTCACATGGTTCACATTGCTCAATCACGGACAGCCGCGGGAAATGCCTCCGCATTCAGCAGAATGAAGATACTCGCATTCAGCAGAATGAAGATACTCGCATTCAGCAGGAAGAAGATACAACTGCGAGAGTAAGGCGTGCCTGGGCGAGGCCACGCCGACAGTAGCCAATGAGCTACCGTGCTGCAAGATTCAAATGTATAGTCCTCAGTATATAATGAGATGTACCACCACCATTACCCCCATGCTTCACCGGAACACCATGCAATAAACCTGTGTTAAACCAACCCTTCGGTTGCTCTGTTGTCTTTGGTCCCATACACCAAATTGGCGACGAAGGTGGGATATGGCTGCCCACGGGACCAAGACATGCGCCGGCTACGAGATCAGGAAGCCGGGAGACTTGGAGCTGTTTGAAATAGACTTCAACGCAGCGCTGGTGGAGCTCGAAGTCTCAGATGAGGCCAAGAAGAGGGCCATTTTCATCCGCATGCTCGGACACGAGACCAAGAGGACCTTGGTGGACCTGATCGCGCCGAGGAAGGTGGGCGACCTCAAAGCCACAGAGCTCCTGGCGGCGCTGCGCGCCCATCTCCGGCCAGCAATAGCGATGTTCCCCGCTCGGAGCGCGTTCTGGAGGCGAGTCCAGGCGCCCGGGGAATCGGTCGCCGAGTTCGCCGCGGCCCTGTGGCTGGCCGCCGGCCCATGCAAGTGGGAGACCCCAGAAGTAACCCTCCGGGACTGCCTGCTCTGCGGTCTGAGGGATACCGAGACTCAGCGCGCGCTGATGAAAAAGGAGCCGCCTCCCACGTGGCAACAAGTCCTCGACACGGCGCAGGCCGCGGAGGCCACGACTGCCGGGGTGCAAGAGCTTCAGGACTGGCGCCCGAAGCCCGCCAAGGCAGAGAGCTCGGTGCGCGCGGCCCGGCGAGCTTCGAACTCGTCTGCGGAGAGCGGCGACGACGAGGACGTCCGGAGGGTCCAGAGAGAGGGCCGGCGCTGCGACGGCTGCGGCGCCGCCCACGCCCGCGCCAAATGCCCATTCCGCAAGGCCGAGTGCCACAACTGTGGCCGGCGCGGGCACATCGCCAAGGTCTGCCGGAAACGGCGCGAGGCCACAAGGAGTTCTCCAGACTGCTCGGCGAGGCAGGACCGCACCACGAGGCCAAAGGACGGCACCCGGACCACGAGGACGCGGGACGGCGTAGGGCGCATCTCCGACGACAGCGAGGACGACGCTCCGGTTTGCAGCGTGTCCACGGAGCACCCCCGTTACTTCGTTGAGGTAGTAATACAAGGGGCCCCTGTTAGAATGGAGGTGGACTCGGGTTTGTCATACTCTATTATTTCCCAGGGAGAGTTCATGAAAATCGCCCCCCGCGTGCGGCCCAAGCTCAAAGCGTTGAGGGCCACACTGAAGGACGTGCAAGGGAACCGCATCCCAGTGTTGGGGGTTGGGAAGTTCCAGGTCCAGTTTAAAAAGCACACCGCAACGCTTCCCCTAGTCGTCCTCAAGGGAGGAAAGTGCAGCCTCCTCGGGACTCAATGGTTCCAGCCCCTGGGGTTGTTCATTGGGGGGGTGCACACCGTGGGAGCACACGCCACCGGGACTGATCCAATACAGAGCGTGTGCGACGCGCACCCCGAGGTTTTCAAAAAGGGGCTCGGAAAATTCAAGGGCCCCCCCAGTGACTTTCGACCTGGACCCTGGAGTACGTCCAATCAGACTTAAACCGCGCAGAGTGCCTTTCGCACTAAAGGACAAAATAGAGGCGGAGTTGGACAAATTGGTGGGCCAGGGGATTCTTGTTCCTGTTGATTCTGCGGAGTGGGAAACTCCAATTGTAACAGCGCTCAAGGCCAACGGGGAGGTCCGCATATGCGCTGATTACAAGTGCACCATCAATAAGGCGATCCGCCCTAATGCTTATCCGGTGCCGGTAGTCAGCCACTTGTTGGCCAGGTTACACGGGGGGAGGTGCTTCGCTAAACTCGACCTGGCCCAAGCCTACCAGCAACTCCCGGTGACCCCCGCCGCAGCTGCTGCACAGACCATAGTCACCCACAAAGGGGCGTTCCAGGTATCGCGCCTCCAATTCGGCGTGAATTCGGCGCCCGGGATTTTCCAGTCACTCGTGGAACGCCTCCTGAAGGGGTTAGAGGGGGTGTTACCCTACTTTGATGACGTATTGATTACAGGGGGGAGCCGGGCCGAATTAGCAAGGAGGTTGGGAAGGGTCCTGACAATATTCGAGAAAGCGGGGTTGCGGTTGCGGAAGGACAAATGCGTTTTCTTCGCAACTGAGGTTGAGTTCCTAGGGTTCCGTGTTACTCCCGAGGGAATCAGGCCATCCCAATCCAAGGTGGCCGCCATCAAGAAGGCCCCTTGCCCCACCTCCAAGCCCGAGTTGCAGTCGTTCCTTGGACTGCTCAACTTTTACCACTCCTTCCTTCCGCGGAAGGCAGCAGTAGCGGAACCGCTACACAAATTGTTAAAAAAGGACGAGGCATGGAAGTGGGGCGACGACCAGGAGAGGGCTTTCAATGACCTGAAGCGACTCCTGGCATCAGATGCGGTACTGACCCATTTCAATCCCAAACGCCCAGTGGTCCTGATATGCGATGCATCCCCGGTGGGGGTGGGGGCGGTGTTATGCCACGTACTGGAGAACGGGAGGGAGGCCCCGATAGCGTTCTACTCTAGGTCCTTGTCCCAAGCGGAGAGGAACTATGCCCAGACAGACAGGGAAGCACTAGCGATAATTGCGGGGACTACGAAATTTCATGATTTTGTGTACGGCCGCCCCTTCACCATAGTGACTGACCATAAGCCCTTGCTAGGCATTTTCACCGCAGATAAGCCCACACCCCAAATCCTGTCCCCGAGAATGCTTAGGTGGGCCATTTTTCTCAACGCGTATCAGCACGCGTTGGTGTACCGGCCCGGGAAGGAGATCAGCCATGCGGATGCCCTGTCGAGGTCCCCCATTCCCCGGGATTGCTGCCACGTGGGCGAGGTAGAGAGGGACCACCAGGTCTTAATGATAGAGGTCCTAGACTCCCCTCCAGTAGTACCGGCCGACATCGCTAAAGCGACCGGCAAGGACAAAACGCTGGCCACAGTTTGCTCCTGGGTACAGAAAGGGTGGCCCGTGTCTTCCCCAGCAGCGGAATTCGACACATTTTTCAAAAAGAAACTAGAGTTGTCCCTAGAGAGGGGTTGCCTTTTGTGGGGACAGCGGGTAGTGATCCCCACGTCTCTCCGGCCGAGGGTGCTTAAACTGCTGCACGTCAGCCACCCGGGGATCGTCCGCTCTAAGGCACTGGCCCGCAGTTACTTTTGGTGGCCCCAGCTAGACGCCGACATCGAACACATGGTCGGCACTTGCGAAGCGTGCCAAAGCTCCAGGCCAGAAGAGGCCCGCTCGCCACATAGGGAGTGGGACGCAGCAAGGGGGCCCTGGTCCCGGGTACACGTAGACTTTGCTGGCCCGTTCAGGGGAACGCTTTTCCTCCTTGTGGTGGACGCGTTCTCCAAGTGGTTGGAGGTCATCCCAGTCTCGAGCACCTCCTCGGCCACAACAATTAAACAGTTACGGAGGGTCTTTTCCACGTTCGGTTTACCCGACACCCTCGTCAGCGATAACGCTAGCTGTTTCACGTCCGCCGAGTTCGGGGCGTTCATGGAGCGCAACGCCATTCGGCACATCACATCCGCCCCCTTTCACCCGGCCACCAACGGCCAAGTAGAGCGCCTCGTGCGCACCACGAAAGACGCGCTGCTGCGCATGGGCCCCGGAGACCTCGACCTGAAATTGTGCCAATTCCTGCTAAGGTACAGGGTCACCCCATTGGCGTCAGGGTACTCCCCCGCAGAGCTGTTGATGTGCAGGAAGCTGGCCACGGGAATCTCCAAGCTAGACCCCACGAGAGTAGAGGACAAAGGGTGGAACATAGGGGTGGAACCCACAAAGAGTTTCAGCGTAGGCGCCCCGGTGCACTGCAGGAACTACGCCAACGCGGGGCCAGCCTGGGTGCCGGGCACCGTAATAGCACAAACCGGCCCCGTCTCATACCGCGTGGAGACCAGTACAGGTTTCCTGTGGAGGCGACACGTGGACCAACTCAGGCGCAGGGTTCCCGGAGAGCAGGACGAAGACGAAAATAGCGTCGAATCAGCGTTAGGGTACTCCCCCACCCGCTTAGCCCAAGGGGGAGGAAAAGGGGAACATGGGTCCCCACCAAGGGGGGAGGAAAGGGAATCGATCCACAGAGATCTTTTGCGGGAGTCCGCGGCGGAAAGGAAGAGCTCCGACCACACACATACCCCTTGGAAGTTTCCCCGAGACACAGACGCCCATAGAAGTTTAGACGTTGATTTACAGTACCAGGGGGAGTTAGCGGAGTGGTCCCCCACCCATCCTAGCGAAAAGAGGGGTTTCAGTTCAGCCCCTGGTACTTCCAGTCCCAGTAGCCCCTGTGAGTTAGAATGCAATATAGCGCCAATTTCCCGGAGACCGACACCCCCAAGACGGGAGGCAGCAGCGAGTCCGCCCACCACAGTCTCAAGGTCCCCCGAGCGGGGATCAGAAGGTAGCAGAACCACAAGGGCGACCTCATCGGTTCCGCGGTTCACAATAGGAGGGTCCCCGGGGTCCGAGAGCAACAGGCAGGGGTTCACCTCCCAACTATTCATTCCATTCCCATCCCCGGGCGCAAGGCAGGCACGGACGCCCCACAGAGCCACTAACGAATCCCCGTTTCCCGTAGCAGGACAAGCTCCCACGGAGTCAGGGATCACAGGCTCTCCGGTACTAGGTCAGGCGCAAGCATGCCCCAAGCGCACGTGCGGCAAGCCACAATGGTTGCGGGACTTCGTCCCATCCTAGGGGGGAGGGGTGTTATGTATGCATATCAATGTACTGTAAAGCTATCAAGATATAAATGTTCCATCACAATTACAATGTATCTCAGCTGAAAGGAACGCGAGCAAGCAACCCCTTGGGGCAGCTGCGAGCGTTCAGCCTCACATGGTTCACATTGCTCAATCACGGACAGCCGCGGGAAATGCCTCCGCATTCAGCAGAATGAAGATACTCGCATTCAGCAGAATGAAGATACTCGCATTCAGCAGGAAGAAGATACAACTGCGAGAGTAAGGCGTGCCTGGGCGAGGCCACGCCGACAGTAGCCAATGAGCTACCGTGCTGCAAGATTCAAATGTATAGTCCTCAGTATATAATGAGATGTACCACCACCATTACCCCCATGCTTCACCGGAACACCATGCAATAAACCTGTGTTAAACCAACCTTTCGGTTGCTCTGTTGTCTTTGGTCCCATACACCAAAATCTCCTAATGGCTCACTGCAAAAATAAAAGTGGAATAATTGTACAAAAGCAAACTGAAACAATTTGTGTTAGAATAGAGTCCTTCCTTTTTAAAGATTTCCCCTTGTGGTTGTGTGTTATACTAAGTTGAACTGACTTATTGTGACAATAATAGAGCTTTTAAGGTAAGTAAGATTCCTGGGAAGAGAGGCCCTGGATGTAGACCGATTTCGTGGCTAAAGAACCTGAGAGGCTGGTGTGGTATGTCCTCGAAAGGACTGTTCCAAGGAGTTACGGTAATAACAAGAAGAGTATCACCATGATGACAGCCAATGTTCGGAAGGGATATGGCACTTGAAGATGATATTTAAAAAGTGATTTTACCATTCCACACCTCCAGTAAGTTGCCATGGCTGAGCGGAGATTTGAACCCTATGACACCACACTGGATATCACTTTCCCCTTAATGTTAATTACATCATCTAGCTCAGCCTGAGAATTAGAAATAATATCTTCCCATATTAATATGTTTGGAAACTTTACTCAGCTTCTAACAGCCTTCATGTCATGCTACTTCTGACGAAAGCTTGGCTGGTAAAAAAAAAAAAGAAAATGGGCTTCATTTAAAAAAATACTTTGGCTACTCAGATTATGAAACAATTTCAAAAGAAATGTTTGCCCAGGCTTTACTTGTTGTATTTAAGATAGCATTAAAGCTATTATTCTTTTGGACACAATTTCTTGAGTTAGGGCCTTTGAATGATCTATTATATTGCTTCTGTTGTTTTTTAGTTGCTCTAAACAATTTGATTAGATTGTTTTGTACTAAATTGTTTTGTACTATCTTTTTCATGTTCAAAGAGTTGTAAGGTGCTTCATTCAAAATTCCTTAGATTGATGGCACTGAAAAGAAGACGCTACAAGTAAAATCTTGTAAGATAGGGAGTGAATGGGGTATTTGATGTTCTGGTAGAAATGCGAAGCAGCCAGCATAACAGGGCCATACAACTTTATTAGGCAGTCAGAACATGGGGAGCAATGGCGCAGCACTGCTAAATATATACACTCAGAAATGGATACATTTGGGAGGGAAACGACAGGAAGGGGAGTGGGGTAACTGGGAGGTCATCAGACCGGAGTGAAGACTGTACAGACTACATAGTTTAGGCGGGAACGCAGTCCTGCAATATTTCAAGACCAAGAAGAAGGAGACAAAATGGAGGATCGTACTGATCCCAATTATTTCACAAAACGTTACAGCAATAAATGTATTCAAACACAACAGGGTAGGAGCTAGGAATTTCTGTAACATTCTTTAAAGTTTTTTGCATCTGAATTGTACTTCAGTAGATTTTCAAGTTATACATTTTCCATTTTATTATTATTTTTCTAGAATAATTGCTTATGTTTAATAGCCATAAACTCTGCATAAACCTGATGCACTGTGCTAGTATAAATACTATTTTAAATCATTTTCTTGCTTATAGCAAATGAAGGGGCATGTAAGGTTATCTATACCTATAAAAGTCAAATGTCCCCGTGTGGGTTCCTAAAATGAACCGACACTCCTTAACTGTACCCGTCCACACTGTGCACACATTTACCTGGTGCAGGAGAGACGGTCTGGACCACCGTGGGGTGCCGTACACCCCACAAAACAGAGAAAACAAAAAACTACAATCCCCAGCAGCCAGTGCGACGCGACGTGGCTAATCGGGAAGGACAGAACGCAAGTGCCCGAAGAAAAAACGGTTGGAACGTTGAAGCACCCGGCCAAAAAAAAAAAACACAAACCAACAACCCAAAAAACGAAGCACCCGACAAAAAACCCCGGTTGGAACATTGAGGCCGCCGACGTGCGTGCAAGCAGAGCGGCAAAGGCTGCCCAGAACCAGAGGCAAAGATGGGCGAGCTGGCATGAAGGCAGAAGTAGATGCGACAATCGCCCCACCACACAAAAAAACAAAGGCTGGAGAAGGCTGCAGCGCTCAGGCATGCCCTCAACATCAGCAGCGCACAGGGCCATGGCCCGGGCGCGGAAGGCATCGCCACAGGCCCCATTGGAAGGCAAAGGATGCATGCAACTGAACATGCGTCCAGGGGGCGGCCGGAAGAGACATCCACCCCATTTCCCTTGCTTCTATTCCCGGTTTATGCAGAGTTTATGGCTATTAAACATAAGCAATTATTCTAGAAAAATAATAATAAAATGGAAAAGGCCCTTTTTCTTTTTCCAGAGAGGTGAGCTCCCCTAGATGATGGAACAACTAGGGAGTCCCTCCGGTCCACTCTGGTTGGACGGACAGATGTTCTTAGGGCGATGCGGTCTCTTAGGTATCCTGGCCCACTGCCATATAGGGCTTTAAAGGTCATAACCAGCACCTTGAATTGCACTCAGAGGCAAACTGGTAACCAGTGCAGCTCCCGGAACAGCTTCCGGAGCAGGGGTGAGGCATGGGCATATCGGCCACGCCCCATCACTACCCGGGCTGCCACATTCTGGACCAGCTGCAGCCTCCGAATGGTCGTCAAGGGAAGCCCCATGTAGAGGGCATTGCAATAGTCAAGTCTGGAGGTGACCAGAACATGTGTGACTGTAAGCAAGGAGTCCCTGTCCAGGAGCAGGCGCAACTAGCGTATCACACGGAGTTGTGCAAAGGCCACAACCACCATCTCCTCTTCTAGCAGCAGTCGTGAATCCAGCAGGAACCCCAAGTTGCAGAGCAGCCCCATCCAAGACCAAGGATGGCAGCTCCCGGACTAGTGCAGGACCCCGAACCCACAGCCACTCAGCCTTGCTGGGATTCTGTTGTAACCCGTTGGCCCCCATCTAGACCCCTACAGCCGCCTCCAGACACCCAGATAGGACTTTGATAGCAACGCTGGAGTCCCCACGGGCTGAGATGTACAATTGCTGATGATTTTGTCTTCCCTTCCTAGCAATTCCTCAAAGTCCCAGACATAGGTTCACTACCTTGGTCCCCTCAGTTCATTCATCTCCTGCTAAATAGAAATGGTATTGTTCATCTTTTCTCAACATGAGAGGAATCAGAGAAATTGTCTATCCAATACTGTATTGACATTCATAAACTGTTAAAGAGAATTTTATGATGCTACTACTATTGTTGCTGCTACTACTACATTTCAAAATTTTGACACCAGGAAGAACAAAAAGGTGGGGGGTGGGAGAGGATTGCCTGTTTGATTGAGCCTTGCATCATCTCAACAGCTGTCTGGATTAATTATGAGTATATATTAATCATTGTAATTAGTAATATTTAATAATATGACATTCAAGTTGATCAAGGCTTGCAAGGTAAAAATATGTAGCAGTCAAATATGTGCCTTATGCTAACTTTAAAGAGTTTTAAATATAAAAAATATAAAGCAGAACAGATAGAAAAAGAAAGAGAAATAAAACAATTACAGGAGGATCATGCGAAAAGTAAAGATAAAAAAATCTTTACGAAATTACAAAGGCTTAAAGCAGAACTAATGGGTAAGGACAGCGTTGCTATCAATAATACCAGCCAGCCATGGCAGCAGCTCAGTGAGTGACTGAGGGACCGGAGTGACACTACTAGGGAAGCGGCGGGAGAGGAAGAAGGCCCGCTGTCGCCCTCTTGGCAAGCCCGCCTCAGCCGTCGTCGTTCCCTCCTCCTCCTCCTCCTCGCCGCACCCGACACAGGCAAGCCCGGCCCGCGCTTGCTTAGTGCCCCTCCTTTGCCAAGGCCGACTCGCCGGGAATGTGAGAGTCTGAGGGAGAGGAAACAGCCGCGGCGGCAACAACAGCCAGAGGAGGAGGAGGAGGACGACGACGGATCAAACGACGACGACGAGGAGGAGGCCTCCAACGGACGGCATCTTGTGCCTTGTGAGGCGAGGAGGGCGGGGAAAAAAAGGCCGGCCGAGGAAGTCTTGCATGGGACCGAGCCGAGGTTGCTGTTGCCGCTCTTGATGCTGCCCTGCGCTGGGGGAGGCCAAGCCGACCGACGCGGCCTACCTGGCTGCCTCCTCCGCCTCCGCCGCTTCTCCTGAGGGAAAAGGAGAGAGACAGAGAGAGAGAGAGACGACGACCCAGGCCGGCCCGGGCCGCCCTCGCCGCCTCCAGAGAGGAGCCTCTCTCCCGCCCTCCCGCCCTCGGTGTTTTCTCCTCTGGTCTCCGGCTCTTCTCTACCAGGGAGGGTTCAAGAGGCCTGCCGCCGCCGCCGGCGGGCAGCCACCCCAGCCGGGGTGAGGAGGAGGAAGAGCGGGGCGAGCGGCAAAGGGGCCTGCCGCCGCCGCCGCCAGGCAGCCACCCCAGCCGGGGGTGAGGAGGAGGAAGAGCGGGGCGAGCGGCAAAGGGGCCTGCCGCCGCCGCCGCCGGGCAGCCACCCCAGCCGGGGGTGAGGAGGAGGAAGAGAGCGGGGCGAGCGGCAAAGGGGCCTGCCGCCGCCGCCGCCGGGCAGCCACCCCAGCCGGGGGTGAGGAGGAGGAGGAGAGCCGGGCGAGCGGCAAAGGGGCCTGCCGCCACCGCCACCGGGCAGCCACCCCAGCCGGGGGTGAGGAGGAGGAAGAGCGGGGCGAGCGGCAAAGGGGCCTGCCGCCGCCGCCGCCGGGCAGCCACCCAGCCGGGGGGTGGAGGGGTGAGGAGGAGGAGGAGAGCCAGAGTCCCAGGCAAAGGATAAGTAACAGATATGCAAATGTAGAAGACTTAATATAGCAACTGACATAGAGACTTTATAATGACTAAACATAGAAACTGACATAGAGACTGTGTTTTAAAGTGTGATAATATGCATGATAATATGTTGTCTTAAATGTGTTAAACTTTTAAAAACTGTGATAAAATGTATGAGGAGAAAAAATGGCGCAGACACCGGCAACCACGGCAAAAATCTTGCCAAGAGAACCCTATTGACGAAAACAAAAGGCAAAACAAAAGGGCAGGCTAGGTGATACAGGATGCTTAACACCACAGAGGGGAGAAAGGGGAGGGACAGGAAGGGGGGAGGGGAAATGCAATGTTGCAAGGAACAATACTGCATAGGGACATGGAATGTGAGATCAATGAACCAAGGAAAACTGGAAGTGGTAAAAAGTGAGATGGAAAGAATAAGCATTGACATCTTGGGCATCAGTGAGCTAAAATGGACAGGGATGGGCGAATTCAGCTCTGGAAACCATCATATCTACTACTGTGGTCAAGAAAACCTTAGAAGAAATGGAGTAGCCATAATTGTCAATAAAAGAGTGAGAAGAGCAGTAATGGGATACAATCTCAAAAATGACAGAATGATGTCAGTAAGAATTCAGGGCAAACCCTTCAATGTTACTGTGATCCAAATATACGCACCAACCACTGGTGCAGATGAAGCCACAATGGACCAGGTCTATGAGGACTTACAACACCTCATAGAACAGACGCCAAGAAATGATGTCCAAATTATATTAGGAGACTGGAATGCCAAAGTAGGAAATCAAAAAGTGGAGGGAATAACAGGCAAATTTGGTCTTGGAGTACAGAATGAAGCAGGGCAAAGATTGATAGAGTTCTGCCAAGAGAACGCTCTGGTCATAGCAAACACTCTCTTCCAGCAACACAAGAGGCGACTTTACACATGGACATCACCAGATGGCCAACACCGAAACCAAATTGACTACATACTCTGCAGCCAAAGATGGAGAACCTCCATACAGTCAGCAAAAACAAGACCTGGAGCAGACTGTGGCTCAGATCACAACCTATTGATCGCAAAATTCAGGCTTAGACTAAAGAAAATAAGGAAAACACGGAGACCAGAAAGATATCACCTAGACAGCATCCCTAAAGAATACGCGGTGGAGGTGATGAATAGATTCAATGGCTTAGACTTAATAGAGTGCCAGAAGAATTATGGACAGAGATGAGGGACATCATGCAGGAAGCAGCAAAGAAAACCATACCAAAAGAAAAGAAGAGTAAGAAAGCAAAGTGGTTGTCTGATGAGGCTCTTAAAATAGCAGAGGAAAGAAGGAACGCAAAAGTCAAAGGAGAAAGGAAAAACTACAATCATTGGAACACAGAATTTCAAAGAAAAGCAAGGAGAGATAAGGAAAACTACCTAAAAGAACAGTGCAGAGAAATGGAGGAAAACAACAAAAGAGGCAGAACCAGAGATCTTTTCAAAAAAATTGGGGAAATTAAGGGAACATTTAAAGCAAAAATGACCATGATAAGGGACAAAGAAGGAAAGGAGCTAGCTGATGCAGAAGAGATTAAGAAAAGATGGAAAGAGTACACAGAGGAACTCTACAAAAAGGATCTCAACACTCCTGACAATCACAATGATGAAGAAGTAGAACCTGAGCCAGACATCCTGGAGAGCGAAGTCATAAAGGCCCTAAAGAGCACTGCAAACAACAAAGCGAGTGGAGATGATGGTATCCCAGTTGAATTCTTTAAAGCGCTAAAAGATGACGGCGTCAAATTACTGCATTCAATATGCCAGCAGATTTGGAAAACAAAACAATGGCCACAGGATTGGAAAAGATCAGTATACGTCCCAATCCCAAAAAAGGGCAATGCCAAAGAATGTTCAAATTATCGAACAATCGCGCTCATCCCACACGCCAGTAAGGTGATGCTCAAGATAATACAGGATAGACTTCAGCAGCATGTGGAAAGAGAATTACCAGAGGTGCAGGCAGGTTTCAGAAGAGGCAGGGGGACTAGAGACCACATTGCCAATATACGCTGGATCATGGAGAAAACAAAGGAATACCAGAAACAAGTTTACTTCTGTTTTATTGACTACACTAAGGCATTTGACTGTGTGGACCACAACAAGATGTGGCAAGTAATTAAAGAGATGGGAATACCAGAGCACCTCATATGCCTCCTGAGAAATCTGTACATGAACCAAGAAGCAACAGTTAGGACAGAACATGGAATGACAGAGTGGTTTGGAATAGGAAAAGGAGTAAGACAAGGCTGCATTTTGTCACCATGCTTATTCAACCTATACACAGAGCACATAATGCGCAGTGCAGGGATGGAGGAATCACAATATGGGATTAAAATCGCTGGGAGAAACATCAACAATCTGAGATATGCAGACGATACAACCCTAATGGCAGAAAGTGAGGAAGACCTAAAGAATCTCTTGATTGGGCTGAAGGAGGAGAGTGCAAAAGCTGGCTTGAGACTCAATATCAAGAAAACCAAGATAATGGCAACAGGCCCAATCAGTTCCTGGAAGATAGATGGGGAAGAAGTAGAAGCAGTGACAGATTTCACTTTTCTAGGATCAAAGATCACGGCAGATGGGGATTGTAGCCATGAAATAAAAAGGCGACTGATTCTTGGGAGACAAGCAATGAGAAACCTGGGGAACATAGTGAAAAGCAGAGACATCACACTGAAAACAAAAATTAGAATAGTCAAAGCAATGGTTTTCCCAGTAGTAATGTACGGATGTGAGAGCTGGACAATTAGGAAGGCTGAACGCAGAAGAATAGATGCCTTTGAAATGTGGTGTTGGAGGAGGGTTTTGAGAGTCCCCTGGACAGCGAGGAGAACAAATAGGTCAATCTTAGAAGAAATTAACCCTGAATGCTCACTGGAAGGTCAAATAGTAAAGATGAAGCTAAAATACTTTGGACATCAAATGAGAAGGGGGGATTCACTTGAGAAGGCATTGATGTTGGGAAAGGTGGAGGGCAAAAGAAGAAGGGGGAGGCAAAGGATGAGATGGCTAGATGGCATTGTAGACACAATGGGCACAGAGCTGGGAGGGCTGAGGGGGATGGTGGAGGACAGAGGCGCCTGGAGAGCAATGGTCCATAGGGTCGCAAAGGGTCGGAACCGACTGTGCGACTGAACAACAACAACAACAATGGGTAAGGACATTGATAAAGTTAAACAAGATTTGATTTATTTAAATAGAGAATATTTTGAATTTAGTAATAGAAGTTCAAAATTATTAGCAAGAGCAGCTAAGTCTAAAAGGGAAAAAAGAGAAATAGGGGTATTAGTTGATAAGCAAGGTACAAGGTGTAATAAGAATGGAGATAAATGTAAAATTGTCAGGGAATTTTATCAGCTATTATATGCAAAAAAGGAAGTAGACCTGGAGAAGCTTAAAAAGATATTGGAGAGACAGTTAGGGAATGGAATAAAACAAGAACATAGGGAGAAAATGGAGGAAAGGATTAATGATAAAGAGGTTAAGGAGGTGATTAGTGGGTTGAAGACGGGGAAAGCTCCGGGGGATGATGGATTATCGACAGAGTTTTACAAAGAATTTAAGGAGGTAGTGGTTCCAAAATTGGTGAAGTTATATAATTATATTCTAGATGGAGGATCAATTCCAACTTCATGGTATAATACCACAATCGTTCTACTGCCAAAGCCTGGCAAGAATCTGGAAAGAGTGGAATCGTACAGACCAATTTCACTTATAAATCAGGATGCTAAGATCTTCACAGCAATATTGGCTAACCGATTAAACAGTTTTATGGGGGCATACATAAATGTAGATCAAGTTAGGTTTCTAAAAGGTCGGCATATGGCGGATTTGACTAGAAGGGTATTAGATTTAATTGATAACGTTAACCAAACTAAGGAAAAGGTGGGCTTATTATCATTAGACATTTTTAAGGCATTCGACTCATTACAGTGGTCTTCAATTAAAGAAATAGTTAAAAAATATGGGTTTGGGGATAGATTCAATAGGGTAATAGACTTATTGTATCAAAAAGGGAATGCTAGGGTTAGAGTAAATGAGGAGCTTACTGATGTGGTAAATTTAGAGGCTGGTACTAGGCAGGGCTGTCCATTATCTCCTATTTTGTTTATTATGGCAATGGAGATTCTAGCCAAAAATATAAGGGATGATTTAAATATAGAAGGGATATGGGTAACAAAGTGAGCATGTATGCGGATGATACATTGCTTATGGTGAAACACCCGGAGCTGGTAATGGACAGGATCAAAGATCATATACAGGTATTTGAAGTTACAACTGGATTAATGATAAATTGGGATAAATCAGAATTGATGTTGTGTAATGTGGGAGTAAGTGAGATGGGTAGGATAGTGGAGAAACTTAATATACAAATTAAAGATAAGCTGAAGTATTTGGGGATAATTATTTCAAATAAATTAGAAGAACTTAAATGATTGAACTATGACAGCTTGAGAGCGGAATTTAAGAATAAAATACAAGAATTTCAGAAGTTGAAGCTGTCATGGTTCGGAAGGATCGCTATTTGTAAAATGATATTGTTGCCAAAGATTAATTTTTTATTTGATGCACTAGCAATCCATCTGAAGGAGAAGGAAATTAATGAGTTCCAAAAGATGTTTAATGGTTTCTGTAATGGGGGTAAAAAAATCTAGACTTCCAAAGAAACTATGGTACTTGTCTCAGAAAAAAGGGGGTTTAGGTATGCCAAATTTGTTAGTATACTATCGAGCATTTCAAATTAAGAATGTTGTGAAGATCTTGGCAAGAGAAAAGAAATTTGGGAGCAATTGGAGATGAAAGAATATAGAGACATTGGTAGTATGATTTTTTTGGGAATAAAGGACAAGGTGAAAAGGTCAAATAATATTATGATGAGAGGTCTCATGGAAGTGTGGAAGAAAGTAAAGAAAGATATAGTCCCAAATCTCTCTCCAATTTTGGAATTGACGGATATGGGGTGTTTCCCAATAAAAATAGATAAGGAAAAAATGGAAATATTGGATAAAAATGGGGTGCTTTTATTGAAGGATTGGTTAAAAGTGTGTGATGATGATACTAAGAGGAAAAAAATATTTGAGAAGTTAAATTTGGATTGGTTTCAGAAATTGAAGGCGGATAATTGGAATAAAAAATATAAAAGAGAAGTAGGGTTAGATAGAAATAAGACGGAATTTGAGGATTTGGTAATAAAGATCAGAAAAGGGGAAAGAGGCATTAAGGGTCTTGTAAGCAAACTTTATATTATATTGAACAAGGTTAATGATCCACAGGAAGACTTGAAACGGAAGTGGGAACAAAATTTGAATATAAAAATTGGGGAGGTTGAATGGAGAAATAAATGGAAAAAGAGGATTATGAGAACAATGTCTGTAAGAATCAAAGAACATAATTTTAAAATGTTGTGGCAATGGTACTTGACACCACTAAGGCTTTATCAGATGGATAATAAAAGAGATAAGTTATGTTGGAGATGTAAAGAAACAGATGGAACATATGAACACATGTGGTGGAGTTGTAAAAAAATAAGGGATTTCTGGGGAAGAATAGAAGGGGAGTTTGGTGAAATATTGGGTAAAAAGGTCAAGTTGGTGTCAGGTACCATTCTTTTAACAAATGTGGAAGGTTTGGGTTTGAATAAGGAGGAAAAAGAATTATTGGAAATTGTATTGACCACAGGCAGACAATGTATAGCTAGAAATTGGAAAAATGATGTAGATATACAGATCGGAGAATGGTACAAGGAAATGTGGAGCCTAGCATTGAATGACAAATTGACATGGGAGATTAAAGTGAAACGAGATAATTTAAAAGAGAATAGGTTTTGGAATATATGGAAACCGTTTGTGGATCATTCTCTTATGGTAAATGACAGTTCAGGACCTGCACCATCTCAAAGAGGTTTCTGGAGTTGAAATAGCAACTAAGCTCTCCGGGCATTGTATATATTCACAGGGTGATTTGTAATTATTAAAAAAGTATAATAGAGGTAGCTTAGAAAGCTTTTATTGTTTGATTGAGTAATATTTTACATTGTGGTATCTAATATTGTGGTTAAATGGTAAACAATTAGTTTAAGTATTGTTATGTGCTAGCCTCTATGAATGTGAGTTAATATTGCATTGAGGTTATCTTTGAGGTATTATTGTATTGTAATATTATTGTTTTCTTTTTTTTCCTGTATGTCTGTTAAAAAAAACTTAATAAAAATCAATTAAAAAAAAGAGAACCATTGGTTTGATGCATTAGATTTTTAATATTAAAAATATAGGCAGAACTATAACTCTTAAGGTACCTAGACTAAACCTCAGTGATATTATGGATATTAAAGCCCATCAAAAGTATTCAACATGTGAACTGCTGAGAGAGAGAGAATATCTTGTGAACTGTTGTTGCAGAACTCTTCAAGCGGAAGGAAACAGAGATGACAAAGGCTATATAAAAAAGGCAAAGGTAGAAAAATGGATATACAGGTGTGCAGGCATGAGGGAGAAAAAAAGAAGCAATAGAGATGAAAACATTGAGAGCTCCAAGTAGTAGAAAAAGAAGAGTATCGGGAAATTGAAGAAATATTTGGTTTGTGGGGGGGAAAGGGTGCGTGTATGTGCGTGTGTGTCAAAGCCACACGGGTTGGCTCTTCTCCCAGGCTATTTCCCAGCAGAGAACCCATTTCCTAACCTCTGGCTTCACAGTCAGATACCTGAGTTATCCAGCAAATGGCAAAAACAAATACAGTAGGCAGGCTGAAATCCTGTTGCTTGGTCCTGTAAATCACAACACTGAATCAATAAAATTTACAAATCCAGTGGACCTACTTTACTAATGACTTGCTATGCTAAGCAACAGGATTTCAGCCATCATCTTAGAGGCGTAAAGGGAGGAAGACAGAGAACAAGTTGCAGCTACATAGTACAGCAGAGGAAACACATGACACCCTCCTCTGGGTGAGAGGAGGGTGCTACCAAGTGAAGCATATAAACATGCAGGTTCAAGAGAGTTAAAACAGAGAGCAGAACAGCTTTAAGTACTGTAATTACAAAGGATTAAATGGGAATCAATAAATTATGGTTAGCAATGAATATAGTACTGTATACTTCTTCAAGTGTTGTATCCGATTCCAAATATTGGCTATCACCATAGCGATAAGCCATGAAGATTGTCATGGGAACAATATAATGCAGTAGACTTCCATTTGTCTTCTCCATCGCAATGTACACCCGTACCACTGATCCAGTTCCACGAGTCACTTTCTGGTCCTGAGCCCTTTTGGCACACAAAGTCCTCATTGGCCCCAGGCCAGGATTGATGAAGTTGCTTCCCTCCATCAAGATGGGGGAACATCACACTTCACCACCCAAGGCCGTTACTCTATTACCATAGCAGGATAACTTGGCCAGACACTGTATACAAGAAAATAACAGTGGTTCTTTTTAACTTTGACAACTAATCCCTCCTGCTTTTGATAACACTGCAAAACCAAAATGTGATGAGTAAGCAGAAGCAGACAAGAGAGAAACTGCACGTGGAATATTGACTATTATAAAGATAGTTGAGCAGCGTGAAATGTATTTAACGCTTATGACAGATATATTTGTAACTTGTATACAGTATGTATACAGAGTGAATAAAGCACACAGCTTGTCAGAAGAGTTAATTGATGCAAAAATGTGGCTGCATTATAAAACCATAGCAACTCGGAAGTTTACTTTCTTTTCTTGCTCAAAATGTTCATTTTATTTTATAAAGAGCCTGCAGGTGATGCTGTTGAAATATCATGCCTCAAATAGCAGACCTACACTTATTTTTATTCCTGTTACTCTATTATTTTTGTATTAGTGTTGTCTTTATTAGCTGCCCAGGGGCTGAAATAAACAAAAGCTGCTTGTTAAGCAGCCAAAGAACAGAAAATGTTCAACTCGTTTTAAAAGGTGAAGATCTATTTTACGAACCAAAGTATGACTTTTAAAATTAAACTTTTCCGTTAAAGAAGCTGAAATGCCCAGAAACCCCCCTCTTACTCAATTTTTTATTCACCCATTTTTCAAAAACTTTCAACCACCCATATTTCAATTACTTATAAGTCTATCATCCCATTAACAGAGTTGGGAAAAGTTACTTTAAAAAACTATAATTCCCTGAATGCCTTTGCCAACATAGGTAGTATTCTTGGAGTTACAATGCCCCCCCCCCCAAAAAAAAAGTTTACCATTCTCATCAAGTTACACAAGTAGCTTCCATTATTCCAGAATAATGTCAAGGTCATAGTGCCACACTTATTCTTTGGGTACATGGAAAGAGCCTTCTCGAAGATTGTGGTATTTTTGAACCACAATTGGGTGTACTCTGGTAACGGCAACCTTGTGTTGTTGGCTAATCTTTCTCACACTAGGTCAGGTGAAAGGAACTGCAGAATGAAGTAACCAAAAGGTGGCTTCGGTTTGGCCTAGATACAGAGGAAGAAGAATCCTATTCTCAGAAATGGTTTATCATTCCTTTATTCTGGGGGCACTATAGGACTGACTGTTCAGCTCACCCATGGCTATATAGAATGGCTCTTCTCCTGGGAGGGACAGTGGGGAATTAAACTCCCAGCTAGGTACCTAAATCATTGACCTATCTACACCAGAGGTTTTCAACCTACGGCCCATGGGCTGGATGCGGCCCATGGCACCATTTCATGTGGGCCCCCACCACCCCCGGAAGTGCCATGTGTAGCAGGCAGGGCAAAAGGGCCATCTGGCCCCTGAAGCTATCTGAGGGAGCGTGACCCGGCCCTCAGCTTGAAAAGGTTGAGAACCCCGATTTAGGCAGCTAAGAAGTAACTAAAATAGAATCAAATGCCTGTATGAGAACATTTTTTTGAAATAAGTTGTTGGTGGGGTCCTAAATGAAAGATCTGGAGAGACAGGTAGCAACATATACATCCGAGATGAAACAGATTGTCAATATGAGCAGCGAATCAACTAAGAGCCTCATTTGGGAAACTCTTTCAAGAGTCATGCCAGTGCATTGTTCACTATTCTTAGTCACATTTAACTCATCCAGTAACACATTTCTCGGGTTCAATCTTTTAACTATTAATGTCTTGTACTTCCTCCACCAAAAAAATAAAAATAAAAACTCCCTGCATGACATGACAGGAGTAATTAAAAGATTACTTGATTGTAAAAAATCAACCCATATAAGAATATCAGATACTAGCAAGGGTTGCTCGGCGTTGCCGGGCTTTTTTCTCCGTGTGTTTTAATAAAAAATGAACCAATTTTATTTTTGCAATAGTTTTAAATTGTGTTGGAAGGTTAAATTGTGTTAATGTTTTTTAAAAATTGCTTTTTACATAAATGTTTTTTTATGTAAAAATTTTTTGGCTTGGCTGTTATTAACTGGGATCTGCTTTTTTGGTTTTTTTGAGGATTAATAAAAGAAGAAAGTATGATATAATTTTTTCAAATTGTTTTATGTAGGTGAATAATGTTTTAGTTTTTTGAATTTTTTGAATTAGTTGTACCGTAGGTCATAATTTTAATAATGTAAAAGTAAATGTTTTTTACATTCAATGTTTTTAAAATGTGTGTAGATGTTTAGAGTTTAAATTTGAGTTATAACTCAGCACAGGATGTTTAAGTTTCTATTGTATTTTATTGACATATGTTTTAGTGCAATTTTTTTACTTGTTTTTATTGGTGTGACCTTTTGTGTAAAATTGTGAATTTGTGTTATGTTTTTGATTTGTTTTTACTCTTGTGGCCTTTTATTTGGAGCTGTTGTGTGTTTTTGAATTGTTTTTACTATTGTGGCCAGCAGGTGGTGCTGGTAGGGGTTATTGTATTTTGACTTTTTTTTCTCTCCTGGCCTCTGGGTGGAGCTTCTTCTGGTAAGTAGTCTCTTTCTTTATTCATTTCTTTTTTAGTCATGGCGGAGGTAGCACATCTTTTGGTAAGTTTGCTTGTTTTCTTTGTTTTGTGTGTGTGTGTGTGTGTGTGTGTGTGTGTGTGGGCGGGGGGGGTGTAATTTGTATTTTTTGTCTGTTTGTTTTGTTTTTGATTGTGTCTTTGTTTACTTCGTATTGTTTTTGGTATTTTTGTTTTTGTGTATTTTTGGATGTTTGACTGTTTTTAGTAATTTTTTAAAAAAATATTTATTTATTTGGTGGTGGGGAAGGGACGTGGTCATTGGGGGTTAGGAAGGGTGGGCTAGGTGGTGGGGAGAGGGGCATGGTCATTGGGGGTTAGGAAGGGTGGGCTAGGTGGTGGGGAGAGGGGCATGGTCGTTGGGGGTTAGGAAGGGTGGGCTAGGGGGGCGTGGTTGTTGGGGTTAGGAAGGGTGGGCTCGGTGGTGGGGAGGGGGGCTTTAGTGTGTTATGGTGCTTTAATTGTGTGAAGTCGTGAAAGTAGATCGGGTTTCCCCTTTAATATCAGTGGGTGGGGGTTGTGACCCCCCTCTCCGCTGGCTACCCTAGGGTTGGGAGGTTTGTGGGGAGAAAAGGGGTATATTGCCCCAACACTTCTGGAACCAAAAGATCAGGCAGACTGGATCGAATCCCCACCCCCCCCTCCTTAAAACAACTCCGTTTTTAAATAGAAGAAAAGACGGAGTTGTTTTAAGGAGGGGGGTGGGGGATCGATCCACTCTGCCTGTTCCTGTGGGTCCAGAAGGGTTGGGGCAATATACCCCTTTTGTCCCCACAAACCTCCCAACCCTAGGGTAGCCAGCGGAGAGGGGGATCGCAACCCCCACCCACTGATATTAAAGGGGAAACTCCAGTCGGGAGCTTCAGGCGCTGTTGGTGAGGGAAAGAAAGCCGGCTGGTGTGTGCTTGGCTGTGAGTTGTTTTTCTTTTTCATTTTTCGGGCGCCGGTTTCCTCAGCGCTCTGCCGCTCATGTCGCGCAGGACGCTGGGGCTTGTAGTTATGGGTTGCTGCTTTGTGTTTGTGCTGCGTTTTTTAAAAATGCTTTTCTTTCGATTGGCTGTGGCGCGTTTCCGAACGCTGCGCCGTGCGAGAGCCTCTCAGCCTGATTGGCTCTGGCGCGGCGCGGCGCAAGGAATGTTGGGAAGTGAAGTTGTTTCCCTTTCTTCGCGTTTGTGGGGCTGTTGCCCCACTGCCGGTTTTTTCAATCCTTCGTTGACCTGCTTACCCAGATCGGCCGTGTGCACGAAGGGTGAGTGCAGGCAAGTAGGGCGAGGCATAGCAACCTATAGCCAGTTCCAACGGTTAACCCTTGGATTTATAAGTTAAGATAAAACCTGAATATGTTTGAAGTCATAACTTAATTATATATTGAGATAATAATTTTGTGTCATAAATTATTCTGGTTGGAAAGGATTTTTGCTGGAGAAACTCCACTTAGGGGACGCCCGAAAGAGGCTCCTTTCATGTCACCATGGTTTTTCCCACCAAAGTGGTCCCTATTTATCTACTTGCAATTTCTTGTTTTTGATTTGCTAGGTTGGCAGGAGCTGGGACAGAGACAGGCACTCAATCCATCAAGGTCTAGAACTGCTGACTTGCCAGCCTCCAGCTAACAAGGCAAGCTTCTTAACCAATGAGCCACTGCAGCCCCATATCATAAATCGTAAAACTAAAAATTGCCTAAATGTACCAAAACACATAATCAATGAAACAATTGTAGCTTTTATTGAAAAATGTCTTTCGGTACAGAAATAACAAAAAAGAGTGCACTTGGGCAGTTGTGTTTTCATCCTGGATAACAGTAGGCAAAAGTAAAGGTCACCCTTGCTTGAAAGCCAGTCGTATCCAACTCTAAGGTTCAGTGCTCATCTCTATTTCATAGCCGAAGAGCCAGCGCTGTCTGCTTCTGCAGACGTTTCCATGATCATGTGACAGTTGGTAAAGGTTTCCCTTGCTCGAAAGCCAGTTGTATCCGACTGTAGGGTTCAGTGCTCATCTCTGTTTCAAAAGCCAAAGAGCCAGCGCTGTTTAATTCTGCAGATGTTTCCATGGTCATGTGGCAGGCATGACTAGACACCGGAGTGAATGGAACGCTGCTACCTTCCCACTGCAGTGGTCCCTATTTATCTACTTGCAATTTATTGCTTTCAAACTGCTAGGTTGTCAGTAGCAAAACACTAATACAGGGGTGCCCAGATACGGCCCCTGACGCTAATTCATCCGGCCCACAAAGCCCTCGTTGCTCCTGGAAGCGAAGTAAAACGCGCATTTTACTTCCACTTCCAGGAGTGACGAGGGCTTCGTGGGGTGGATGAATTGGCATCGGGGCCCGTATCCGGCCCCCAGGCCATAGTGACCGGCTCCCTGACCACGTGACTGGCCCGCGGCCTGAAAAGTTTTGGCACCTCTGCACTAATACATTCAAACTAATGATCCCTCAGTGGCCCTGTTTTGACACTGTTTGGATTTTAGCCACTGCATGGCATCCATTTCTTGAATGAACAAATAACAAAAGTAAAAGCAAACAAACAAGTACGGTAAATAAACACTGTGACACTTTAAAGCTGACCTGCTATATTTTAATGTGAGCTTTCATGGATCAAGTCCACTTTCTCAAATGTAAAAGTGAGAGTATACAGCAACCGTTTACACATGGCATCAAGGTAAAGAGTCAGTCTTCATCTCCTTCCATGTCTAGGCCAGACATGAAACTGCCAAAATGAAGGCACTTTTTGGTGAGTTCATTCTGCAGTGCCTTTCACCTGACCTAGTGTGAGAAAGATTAGCCGGCAACACAAGGTTGCCTTTACTAGGGTACGTATGCCCGATTGTGGTTCATAAATACCAATATTTGAGGCGGCTCTTTCTGTGTACCCCAAAGAGATAGTGATTGGATAGAAATGAGTTGCAAACTTGCATCTTTCTTTATTCCTGTCAGAGGCGTATCTTTTCTTTCTTTGTGTCAGAGGCACCACCAGCATATAATAACATACAAAGCTAAAATCAACATATCTAAAACAAAAATGGAATTAAAAGGACTAGATGGCATCTGCCCAATACCAGGCAACATCAACGGTATCTGACTCCAGGGTGCGGTGCTCATTTTCCATTTAGAGTCAGCGTCTGTTATCATGAATAGAGTGCATGGACTGCTGTTCCCTTTCCTGCCAGAGGTAAAGGTTTCCCTTGCTCGAAAGCCAGTCGTATCCGACTCTAGCGTGCAGTGCTCATCTCTGTTTCAAAGCCGAAGAGCCAACGCTGCCTGCTGATGCAGACGTTTCCGTGGTCATGTGGCAGGCATGACTAGACAGCGAAGCACACGGAACACTGTTTACCATCCTACCGAAGTGGTCCCTATTTATCTACTTGCAATTCCTTGCTTTTGAACTGCCAGAGGTACCTATGTAGTAAAGGTCACGCATGCTTGAAAGCCAGTCGTATTCGACTCTAGAGTTCAGTGTTCCCCCTTTTTTTTTTATAGCCAAAGAGCCAGCGCTGTCTGTGTTTGCAGACGTTTCCATGGACATGTGGCAGGCATGCTGTTTACCTTCCCCACCGAAGTGGTCCCTATTTATCTACTTGCAATTCCTTGCTTTTTGAACTGCTAGGTTGGCAGGAGCCGGGACAGAAGCGGGAGCTCACGCCGTCCTGCAGGAGCCGGGAATCGAACTCCGACCAGCCAGCGAGTTCAGCGTCTCTTTTAACCACACTGGAGCAATTTTCTTGCTTTCGAACTGCTAGGCGCTGAGAGACAGAGGATGGGCGTTCACTCCATTAGAGCGCAGCACTCCGGTCTCGACCTGCTGACCTTCCAGTCGCCAACCTCAGCGCTTTAACCGTTAAGCCACCAAGGCCCTCGACATTACTTCAGGCTAACTTCGACGTCAACCTGGGCGGCGGCGCGGCGGTGGTTGTAGGGGGTGGAGCCTAAACCGCGGACCCGCCCCTGAAACGAAAGGGGGTCGCCTCACCTCTCCAAAGCACCTCACAATACAACGTTCTGCAACGTCCGCCTCTCACAGGTGACGTGGAGCCGCCCCTTCCCACTGATTGGCCAGGACTCCTGCCTCTCAAAAGAAAAGAAAAAGAAGCCAAGGGAGGCCGAGAGGCCACACCCCTTCCTAAAACTCCACGGCCGGTGCCTGAAAGGCCCCTCCCTCCTCCTCCGCATTCTCTCCCAATCCCAGCCGAGGCTCCTCCCACTTCTCCTGTCGTGTGAGGCAGCATCGACTGAGGAGGCCTCGCCCACTTCCCCCCCCGCGGGGGAGGGGTTGGCTTTCCTCCTCCTCATGGCTGGCTCGCTCGTGGGTGGGTGAGGCTCCGCCCCTCCTCCGAGCTCGCCCCGCCCCTTCTCTCCTTTAGGCCGCCCGCCCGGCCCTAGCGAAGCGCGTACCTCCTGCGTCCCCGCCGGCCTTTTTCTGCGTCTGCTCTGCCTGAAACTGCCGTTGCTCTCGTGAGGCGCCCCCTGAGGGAAGCGGCGTGCGGCGAGTCCCGAGGGGCGCTCTGGGCATGTCCACGAGGCCGCCGCTGGGGTGACTCTTCCGCCTCTGCTCCCCTCAGACGGGGCCGAAGGAGGAGTGAGTGAAGGAGGCCGGCCGGTGACTCGCCGCGGTGGCCGCCCCGCCGGAGCCCGGAGTGGGACCCCCCGAGGGCGCCTCCTCTGCTGTTCCTTCCCTTGCGCCGGCCGGGAGCCGGAGGAGGCGAGCCAGGTCCAGGCTCCTCCTCTTCCCCCTCTACCTTCCCCCACCACAGCAGCAGCGCCGCCGCCACCGCCACTACCACCTTCCCGCCTGCTTGCCTTCCTTCTCCGGCTTCCTGCGGCCCCTGCTCCTCCTGAGAGGCACCTGCGCCCCTCCTCCTCGGGAGCCCGCCTAGGCCGCGGCTCGTCGTCCGTCCTGCCGAGGTAGACGCTTCTTCTCACACCGCGCGGGGCGGTGGGGGGAGGAGGAGGAGGTGGTGTGGGAGGGAGAGCGGATTCCCTTAAGACAGGGGTCCCCAACCTTTGGGGTTTTATTGGACTTGAGTTCCCAGAAGCTTAAATCAGTACATTGGCTGGTCAGTGCTTGGGGAGAATTGACTGAGGCTTCTGGGAATTGTAGTCCAAAAAACCAAAGGCTGGGAAAGGCTGCCCTAAGAGGAGGAGGAGGAGGAGGAGGAAGAAGGCTAAGCCTGTTGAGAGGGTGGGGAGAGAAAGAGGTCTTCCTTGAATGGTGCACAATGGGGGAAGTGGGAGGTGTGGGGAGAAGGGAGGATAGTGGGGGGCCTGCCCTGTTGTGTGTGTGAGAGACGTCGTGTTGTTGCTGTTGTGAGGAGAAAAGATGACGAAGGCGCGTGTGACTCGGGGATACGTCGAGACGTACCTGCTGCTCCTGTGTGATTATTGTGTGCTTTCTTTCCAAAGCCATTCAAGGGCCCTATCCCAGGGCATGGCAGCTCCTCTCGGTCTGGCCTTAAGGATGGGAGGAAGCGCTCTGTAGCTGCTCCGGTGCCGTGTGAGTCGGTCTGTTTGTGGTGCTGGTGTTTTTGGGAGTGTGTGTGGTGGTGTTTTGTTATGGAGTGCGTGTGGTGTGGGAAGGGGGGGGGACCGTTTGTACGTGCATAATACATGTGGGCGGAAATGGCAGTAAACCCGTGTCCGCTTCTCTTGCCCCTTCCCTGGCGAAGGAGTTGTTTGTGATGGGTGAAAGGTATGGGCTGAGGAGACAGGTTGAGATTTGGCTGCTCCTCCAAGCAGAAGGGAATTAGCAGCCTAATCTCATCCCTCAGCAATCGGGATTTATTGTTGTGATAAGGAGAATGCATTGCTGCCTGGTTGCTGTTACACTCTTTCTCTGCAAAGGTAGGAATGGTCATTTTGGATGACTGATTCTTTTTGAAAACAAGTCTTATTTCCTGTAAAGCTATATCATTGTGCTTTTAGCTGCTAATAATAGGTTGCAGCCAACCCTGATAAGGTTTGTTTGTGTAGACCTAACCCGTACACTTCTGCTTGAAAGGTTGGCTTGTTCGATTGATGGACGTTCAGCACTAGTCAGACCACATTTAGATTAACTGTGTCCAGTTCTGGGCACCACACTTTAAGAAAGATGCAAACAAACTAGAGCAGGTACACAGAAGAGCAACAAGGATGATCAGAGAAGACTGGAAATGAAGCCATGTGAGGAAAGACTGAAGGAACTGGGTACTGTATGTTTATCCTTGGGAAAAGGAGACTGAGAGTGGATAAGATAGCATTCTTCAATGACCTGAGAGATAACCATAAAGAGGAAGGACAGGATCTACTCTCCATCATCCCAGGACATGTAATAATCAGCTGAACCTACAGGAAACCAGATATTGGCTGAATATTAGGAAAAAATTCTTAACAGAGCAGTATGACAGTGGAACCAACTTCCTTGAGAGGTGGTGAGTGCTCCAACACTAGAAGCATTCAAGAGAGATTTGGACAGCTATCTGCATACCTGTCAAGTTTCGGGAAATTTCTGTCAAAACACCCCCCCCCCCATATTGTACACTCTTTCCCACCGTCATCCCGTATTAGTGAGACTGGAGTTAGGCTGAAGGCCAGCACAGGATAAGCATAGCAGTCCAGTTTCCCATTTTGGCTGGGAAATTTCCCGAAACTTGACAGGTATGGCTATCTGTCATATCTGCTTTGATTCAGATTCCTGCATTGAGCAGAGGGCTGAACTCGATGGCCCAACTCTGTGTTTCTATGACTTGTGTAACTCAATAAGACTTCTTTTATTTGGCTTCTTTCTCATCATTTGTGAAGATGTATGCTTCACATTTTACTAAAATTGTTGCCTGCAGTTTTGTTGTGTCATATCTAAATTATTTAATATACCTGTGACTTTTAAAGTTCTCATTCCTTTCCCTTCCAGATTGCAGGTATGATTTATGTGCTTGCACCCTTGGGATGCTGTAGGTGTAGAAGAAAGCTCATAAATTACACTGCATCACAAAAAGATAAATATTATCTGCTACATGGCCTAATCCATGTGTCCTATACTAAATCAAGTGCTCTGAATCCGAATCTGAAGTCCAATTCTGCCTAGGACGCCAGGATATTAAGTTAGGATCTTGCGTTGATCACGCAGGGTATATTTGTCACAAATGTAGCAAAAATTGTCCTGTTTATTAACACAGCTGTGCCTATTCATCTTTAGCTCAAAACAGACTCGCAATGGCTTAGCTTTACTATCCATTAAGATGGTTTTGCACTAGAGACAAGCCCTTGGTCCATCTCACCTTAATCTCACTTTATATACCCATTTCTGAAGTCAGCTCACTGACTTGTCCAGACATGCCCGGCCGCTGCAAAATTGTTGTTGTGCAGTGTTATACAGATGTCTGAGGAAATTTCAGAATCATGATAAACTAAAATAACACATCTGTACTAGATAATACAACTGTTTTAAAATAGTTCCACCTGTTTATATTAAGTAATGTTAGGTTAGCTTTATGTGCTAAGCTGTCATAGAATTGTTTATTAAACTCAGTATAAAAATATAGCATGGAGAGGAATTATGTCTTTTTAGGGACCAGAGACATTACTAGAAGTGTAACTTGTAAGTGAAACTACTAAAGCAGTTTTTACACTTGTTGATCTTGGATCATGAAACTTGAATGAATATATTTTACCGTTTTCAGAAATACCAAGAGCTGTTTGGTCATTTTATTGTCCTGATACTTACCCAAGCTTTTATCTTTTCATATTTATAGAGTAAATTAAGTTTGAGACTTTGAGTGGATTTCTTAGAACAGACTTCATGATAAATTGCAAAGCTGCTTCCATATTTCAATTGATGCATAATAATAATGTGCATAATTCCTTTTATATTTCACTTAGAATGGATGCAAAATTAATCGCATTTTTCATATGTGTAAATCAGGCAGAATAATTTTTCTACTGATGATAGAGGAAGTGAGTTTAACAACTCCTTTTTATATGTCTGTAAATGGCTGTACTGCTCGAGATTTCTAGATAGTGAGTGTTTGGACATGATGGGAATTGTTGACCACTCAGATTTATCAAGGAAGTTCCAGTGTATTGGTGTACAATTTTAGGTTGCTTCCAATGTAAGCTTAGTCCTTTTCATAATGTCCAAACCCAGCATTATGTCTTATCTTTATTGACTAGCCAGAGAAATAATCCATGGGTTGTTTTTTTTATTTTCTTCTCTGGTTTGTTGGATAAGAAATTCAGAATGCTGGGTTGAAATGACCATAGAGGAAAATAATGGAAGTTTTGTAGTTGAACTGTTACTTCTTGCATTATGATCATTTGTTAAACACATTGATTTGAAACTATAAACAAAGGTTTCTTCTGAAACTTGGTTTATGGTGATGTGCAATCCTAGCTAGTGACAAAGTAAGAATGGCTAAGAATCTTACTTAATGGTGCTATCTCTTTCCAAATGAAGCCTAAATTAACATTAGCCAGACTTTGCCACTTCACTAGTGGTCCTCCTGGATTTTGAGCTCAGCTAAACTTGTGACACAGGTGCCTAATATGGCTCCTATCATTTTCCCAAGGTGTCAGTTTATCAATTTAATCTGCTCTACCTCAGATAATCCTTCTATTAGAAGAGAAGGGAGGGTGGAGAATGTCAGAGAAAGAATGTAAAGTAGCACCCATTCTAACAATTCTTTTGTAATTTTGAAATCAGATTTAAATTTTTTTTTTATTTTACAGCATAGATAAACACATAATAAAAAATACAATAGAGAAACATCAACAGCAAATTAAAATAAACTTACATTAAGTAAAACACACCCAAAAAATAATCCTCCACCCACCAACACACACAATTCTAAACTCCCGCCCTCTCCTACCAGGTGAAATACTGCCTAGTTACTCCCATTTTAGGGATGGGGAGGAGGAGGAGGGAGATCCTTTCAGATTATGACTCTTGTTCACTTTGGCTCTATAGATATCTTGCTGCATATGTAAATTTAATTTTCTTGTGTATTGCTTTGAAATAATGTGAATATCTTATTGGTACTGTATTTCTATATAATTATAACAACCCTGAAATCAAATTGTGCAGGCTAGTATTTGGCTTTTTAAAATGCCAGGCAAACAAATACAACTAGAGAAGCTATATGGCAGCCAGGGCAGTCAGTTAAGTAATTATGTTCACTAGCTCTCTACCATTGCAGGGATGAAGGTCACTTTTACCATTTGCCATTCTGATTTTTATTATGTTTCACATTGATCCAAACAGCATTAGATACTGCTGTAAGATTGCTGAGAAACATGTTTACATATCTGTGTTTGTTTATGCATATGTCTCTTTCCCTCTCCCCCTCCTTTAGTTTAAATAGTTGTACTGTCTGTGGTGAATGGAAGAACTCTGGGCAGAGTTGGGATTTATTCTCATAGTATTCATATTTATCATAAACAATTGAAGTGTAAGTTTTAAAGCAGTTTTCTGTTTCGTCTTCTCCTCAGCCCTACTGTATGTGAGCAGTGAGGAATGTAAAGAGTGTTAAACAATATTGTAGGAAAAGACCGAAAAACAACAAAGTGCCTTTTGGGTGGTAGGTATCAGAAGCATATGAGTGGTTGTGTGTAAGAATCAGTTTAAAGATGTTTAAACATGTGAGAAACAGTAGAATCCTGTGCAGATAACTCCATTGTCAAATGATATATTTCCACACCAGATTGTTACTGTCCTCTTGGAGTATAAAACTGAAATGAACAGTTATTGTGCCACTGAACACAATCAGGAAATAAAAGTCTCAATCCACTTGTTAGATTCAATTCAGTGGCACAATTCATGTTGACTTAAGACCCACTCATTCACTTTGTCTACTTTGTGACCAACAATTGGATTTCTGCCATATGTTTTATTAGAATTAATTCCATTAGCATCTGGTTTTCTCAGGTTGCATAAATTTTTAAATCTAAGAATGGAAGAATGGTTGATCTTTAGTTATACAGATATAAGAGTTGTAAATATGACACATTAGAGAATAAACAAAACAAGACAAATGTTTTGGCATCTTAAAGACTAACTTCTGTATTTTGATGTTAGCTTTCATGGATCAAGTCTACTTTGTCAGATGCATCATTAATGGATGGTCTGGGTAAACAGTATTTGGATCATAGAGCAGTAACCAAAGAAGTAGTAGACCACCGTATATGCAGAGGTTCTTTGGTTTTGAAAGTTCTAACAGAGGAATTTATTTTAAGACACTAATATGCAATAGACTAAAGGTCATAGCTGGATATGTTAAATAAAGTCAAAGGTCATTTTAAATTATTTTTGTGAAAAGTTGTTTAAATGTATTATTTTTTAATAGTACTGATGATCCAAAATATTTTTAAAACTTCTGCAGATCTGTAGTACTGCAATACTGAATGCTGGTTTTGTATGGATGGTAGGTACTGTGTTTTAAATAGCTTTAGTTGCAAATCAACTTTTGTCAAGTGTATAATTAATGAGAGAGCTCACTTGATTCCAGTGGTATTGAACAGTACTAGACCATTTGCTTGTGATATTAGAAAAAACATCTTAGTTCAACTTGGAAAGTAAGATTACAGGATCAGTGTTCCCACATGTGCTGGTTAAGATAAGCTTCTGCTTTCATAAAGAAATGCTAATTTTAGTGCAGATGCCCTGTGGTATAACCAGTTGTTGTATATAGTACTGTAAAAGCAACAATTTGACGAAGAGTTTTCCTTCAAGAATATCAGTAATATAGATGTTGCATGTAGCTTATCAGTATATAGTTGAGTAACAAACAGCTCCTTGAATATACATAGAGTGATCTTGTATCGTTGTTTTATTTTGAAGTTCATTTCCTGCTACGTTAAGTGATGTCTTTGGGTGTCCTGCTCCACCCATCCCCCAGCATTTGTTTTCGGTTTTACAGTTTGTTATAATTCACTCTGGAGAATTGTATAAAGTAAGGGAAGGACTGCAGTGACTCAAGTGGGTAAGACGTTGATTGGGAGGCGGAAGGTCAGCAGTTCGATTTCCGAATACTGCAGAACTGAATGAGCTCCTGTCTTTGTCCCAGCTTCTGCCAACCTAGCAGTTCGAAAGCAAGAAAGCAGTTCGAAAGCAAGAAATTGCAGGTAACAGCGTTCTATGTTTAGTCATGCCTGCCACATGACCACGGAAACGTCTGCAGAAGCAGACAGCACTGGCTTTTTGGCTTTGAAACAGATGAGCACTGAACCCTAGAGTCGGATACAACTGGCTTTCGAGCAAGGGAAACCTTTACCTTTACCTAAGGGAAGGAAAGTTAAATGATGAGAAGCAAGACTGGTTAGACTCTGTATTGATCTGTGGCATTGTGGTTTTTAATTGAGAAATTTGGTCTAATGTTTGTTTACAAAGCATAACTTTAATCTGTTCCAGTATTACACTTGACATATAAGTTCAGACTCAAATGTATGATTTTCATCTGATAAAAATCTCTGCTTCTGAAACTGCATATCCTTGTTTAGAAGCAACTTAATTATTGAACAAAGGACTTTTTATTCTAATCACTTTTGAAGAAGTAAATCTTGATATTTTCTGTACAGTATGAAAATGATGCAAGCTAGAATATGCAACTCATTTGTATTTCTCTTCAAGTAGATCAGGGGTTCCTAATCTTTTCATGCTGTGAGCTGGACCAAGCCCCCGGACAGCTGAGCTGGTCCAGTCACGTGGTTCCTCCCGCCGTAAACGCTGCTGTAAAATGTGTCTACAGCTGTCGAAAACATGTTTACGACAGCCGCGGGTGCATTTACAATAGTGTTTACAGCAGGCGTGGGCATGTTTTATGGCTGTCATAAATGCGTCTGCTTCTGGTAGCAGCGAGGGCGGTGGTGAGCCACATGAAATGCTCCTGCGAGCTGGGTCCAGCCCACGGGCTGTAAATTGGCCACCCCTGATGTGGATGAAGATTCATATGCATTTGCACCCGACATTATAGCTAAATATGTCCAAAGCAAAATTATAAACCAGTTCTTAGCCAGTGCTTGTCATTGGTTTTGATATCCTGGCTTGTTTAGATGCATTTCATCTGTCCTAGTTGTGTTATTTCCCACATTCATCTAATTTCAGTCTTAGCAAGTCAGAAAGCTCTCTGTCTGCTGGCTTCTTCATATATTCCCAATTTTAACTTTTAACAGGGATGGTTTGCAATTGTGCCTTCACTATTTCAATTTTGAGGAATGTCTATCCCAGTTTTCTTCTTTCAGGTTTTCTAGTGATGGGATTCTACCCAGCTTTTCTAAAATAATTTTGTTAAAGTTCAAGGTACATGTTTGAATTTCTTTTTAACAACTTCTCTATCATAGATTCCAAGAAAACAGGATAATTACTGCTATTCTTGCTTCATCTACCATTTTCTCTTTCTCTTGGACAGGTTTACATCCAAGGCAGAAGAGCCATTTATTCCTTCTACATTATCAGAAGTAAAGTTGCCAGCAAGACAAAATAAAACATTTATAGGATCTTCAGTTGTTAGAGAGAGAGAGAGAGAGAGAAATTTACAGTAGATGCCAGATTAATTGAAATAACTACTGTTGCTTGTGTCTGTGGTAGTCTTGTCATCTGTTCCAAGAAAAGAGTCATACATGACTTCTGGTAGACTAGACAGTTGGTAACATAATGATGCAACATTATCATTCTTATCACTCTTTCTGATAAATACTTCAAATACAAGATAAAACTTTACTCTGAGGTTTTCAAAATAGCTTGTGCTTGCAGAATTGTTTATTTGTATATACCTTTATATTTGTTTTAATATTAAGCTATTTCCAAGTTCTCTCTTTTGTGTCTTCCTTTTTTAAAAGGAGACTGGTTTATCTCGGCTTTCTCTCTCTGGATTCTTGTCTTGTAATTTTTCTGTTCCAGAATGGCAACTTTCAAGCACAGATAGATTGAAATGGTTTGAAACAGGTTTCTGCTTATTGTCATTCCTGATGTCTGTTTTATGTCCATTAACTTTTTGTGTGCAGAGATCGTCCTGTTTGTCCTATGTAGAAGGCAGAAGGGCATTTTTGGCAAAAGATGACATAAATCATATTGGCAGAGGAACATGAAAAACCACCCTTAATGTTGTGTGTGGCATTGTTGAGTCCAGTAATACTGTTGCCAGAGTAAATGTGGGGCATAGCTGATATCTGGGTTTGTGGCAGGGTTTAATTCCCATCTCTGTTTCACTGTTGAGTAGTCTGTTGTGTGTCAATAGTTGCTTGAGATTGGGTTGTCTGTAAGCAAGTAAATGTCTGTCACCAAGGGCTTTAGAGAGGGAGATATTCTTGTCCAAGATGGGTTGGAGATATTTCATTATGCGTGTGAGAAGTCTTAGTTGTGGCTGAAAGTGACAACCAGCTGTGTTTGATTGCTTTCTCTACTGAGCCTGTCTTACAGTAGGTTGCTTCTGGGTACAGTATTTGTCTTACCCATTTGATTTGTTCTTTAGCCGTATTGGATGGGTATTGTAGTTTGAGATATGCATTTTGTAGATCTTTGAGTTTGGCGTTTGTCTTGTGGGTCTGACCAGATGTGGTTGTACCTGAGGGCTTGGTTGAAGATTTTGTTGTGTGTTCTGGATGGAAGCTGGAGATTTACAGGTAGGTGTATGATCTGTGGGTTTGTATATACTGTAGTGTAGTACTGAGATGTTCATTTTGTAGTTTCACAGTGGTGTCTAGGAAATTTACTTGTTGTGTAGATTGGCCCAAGCTGAGTTTAATAGTAAAGGTAAAGGTTTCCCTTGCTCGAAAGCCAGTCGTATCCGACTCTAGGGTGCAGTGCTCATCTCTGTTTCTAAGCCGAAGAGCCAGCGCTGTCTGCTTCTGCAGACATTTCCGTGGTCATGTGGCAGGCATGACTAGACACCGGAGCGCACGGAACGCTGTTATTTGGATGAATATTTGGATGAATATTTGGATGAACATCCAAAAATGTTATTTGGATGAATATTTGGATGAAAATTATTGAAATCCTGGTGGAATTTCTTTAGAGTTTCTTTTCCATGTGTCCAGAACAAAAATATGCCACCAATGTACCTCAAATAGATAAGTGGTTTAAAATTAACACATCTAAAACCAAAATAAAATTAAAAAGGGCTTGATGACATCTGCCCAATATCGGGCCACTTCAACAACATTTCCTCTTGCCAACATAAGGTCCTTCTTAGTGCATGTGGAGGGGCATCATGTACATTGTATCATATGGGAGATAGTTTGCACTTCTCCACATTCATACAGGCTGTCATCTACAGGGAAAACCCCACTTTCTCAGATTAGCCTTTGAACTTCCTACCTCTGCACACAGTCTGTTTAAAGCTTTCCCCACAGGCCATGATTATTGGCCTGGCAATAGAGAGTCATGTGGTTCTGCCCAGTTATCTGGTCACTCCTTGCTCGCCTTCCATAGTTCTAAGGTGATCTGTGGGAACTGGTTGATCAGAGGGACATAAGTTGTGAGGAAGCTATGCCTTGATTTCAGTCTCTGCTTTGGTGGTTGTGATCAAATAGCAGGTGCGTTTCCAAGGAACTTGCTTTGACCCACTCTTTCTAAGCAGCACTTTCTCGATGAAATTTTGATGGAGGGATACCAGCTAAGTAATGCATTTTTTGTAATGGGGTTGGTTTTCGGCATCCTGTGACCAATTTCGCTGTTTCATTTAAGGCCACATCCACCATCTAGATTAAAATTTGAAGTTCATCAAACTTGTTTTCCATGCTCTGTGATAATATATAGATGTTGGAGGACCGGGCTTTTCACCTTTCAAGTTCATTTGCTGTATTTTCTTGCAAATTGCTGGTTTTACTGACTTGCCTCTTCCCAAAGCCTTTATGTTCTTGCTTTCATACCTGGGAAAGTAGTTTAGATATCTCTGGCTAAAGCTAAAAGACAAAGCAAAGACTTAATGTGTTTCCTATGAATACCATTATCTTATTTAATATCTAATTAATTATGATGGTCTTCCAGATGCTTCTGAGAAACTAATAAGTAAGACATGATGGCAGTAGCTGTCTCCTGCTGTTATCTTATAGTAATTGTTTTTCATTGATATATTGCAGTTATGTATTTGACCAAGGACATGATCAAGAGGCATCACAGCACATCTTTAACTACCCACAGTTAGTCACAGCAGATTGCACAAACCTTTCACAAACACCAGTAGAATTCTGGCCACTCACATTTTTAATTTTGGGATTTACCTCTAAGTATTAGAATTGGGTGTCTTGTAAGCACTTCAGAATCCAAACCGGAAGTGGCTATCTGTGTATAGTACTTCCTATTTTGAGCATCCCTGCTCCATTTTTTTGTCATTTCCCCTGGTGAGGTCTGTGGTAGGTGTTGGCAGTGGACATTTAGGTTCAAGGTCTAACAGTTGCCTACCTCACCTACAACGGTTTTCATAAAATCAAAGTTTTTCCTGATTACTCATGTATTTTTAGTTGAGATTCATAATAATATATGGGAAATTAGGATTCCCTTTCTGTATACATCAGTTTTTACTTGCCATTGGATCGCATTGATCTTTTGTGCATTTTCCTCACTTTGCATAGAACTTTCCAAGCGCTATAAAGTTCATGGTTTTTTCACTACTCTGAATAAGAATTTTGAAAAAGACTAAACCTAGTCCAAGTATTTGTAACAACTTGCTTTATACTTTACTAAGAGAATTATTTATCTATATTTATACTTGGTTTACAATTCCTCAAGTAGTAAAAAAAAAACCTGTAAGAAAGTGTTGTGTTTTACCATGACTGTTAGAATTTTACTCCATGTGACCAGGCAGAGATTGGTACCTTGTTAAATTAACTGGAATTCACTGCTGCAAATTGTGTGGTTTTATCTATTCCAGAGTAAAATCTCAATAAGATTCTGGCCATTTTATTGAAACATTTAAAACTCAAGATGTATATTTCCCGTCAGTTCTCCCTTATTTACTGCTTCTTGACAGTGTCATCTCTAAAAATTAATGCAAAATGACTTATTTTGCAAAAATCATTTTAATTCTTGTTCAGCAGGACTTCCGTGTTATGAAAACAAATGTTGTATGAAATGTTATCCAGTTGTAAGCTAAGAGGAACCTGTGCAGCTTAGTAGATTGGAGTACTGAAGGACTTTGGTTTCAAATTTCTACTGGGTCTCCTAGCATGGGCCAGCTCAGATTACCCATAGTATGTGTGACTAATGGGTATATGACCTGCCACCTGTTCAGCCTTGTGCAAGTTGGCAATCCTAGACCGAAACAATGAAAGATTGGTAAACTAATTCTGAGTACTTTTTTATACACAGATATTCCTGGGAGGGACACAGTGAGTTGATATCAACTTTGTGGCACATAGTTATTATTTTATACTAAAGAGGCTGTAGTTTCTGCTGTCCCATCCTGAGCCCAGATTTGAAATTCACAGAAACATTAGCTACTTTATAACCCTTTAATTTGAAGACTGATATTTCAGGATAAGATCCATGAAGATCACCAACCGTCTACAACTGGGTGCAATTTGTTCATAATATGTATTGCTATTGATTAATAGGGAAGAGAAGCCTGCCCAGATATTGAGAAGGCCTCAAATAAGGTGATATTGCATATCGCTTGTGAAACATATACTGCTATATATAGATATTAACTGTATGTATGTTTATGGATGCATGGAAGCATACATAGTGGATTAAATTCTGCAACAGTAATGGCAGAAAGATGTAAATAGTCATAGTGCAGTATCTAGTTTATCAAAAATACTTGCTAATTTTTAACAAATTTTTGTTTTCAGAATATTGTTCCGTATAAATCAGTGTATGAATTGTAATGGGAAGAAGAGCGATGAATATTGCAACATTTCCTTCAGTAAGTGTAATTTTTTGTTTCTTACATAAAATATGCATGGAAAGATGAGAAACTGAGTGATTCTTTGGCATATAGAGATTCTGTAGTCTATAGTATGCTTCCATGGAGGCCAGAAAGGGATTAAAATGAACAGGTTGCAGGCTAGCTAGTAAAATGAAGTAGAAACTGGGATCCTATTCAGCCTGCTCATAGTGTTCAATAGTGTTAATGGGAAAGAGAAAGCAATCAAATTTTGTAGTTTAGTTTTTGTTGTGCAGGTTTTTTTGGTTTACATTCATGGGATGTTACAAATCTGTTATGAGTGTAGTTTAAATGAGAGAGTGACTTAGACATACCATTTAAGTATTCCAGAGAGTAATTAATGAAGAGAAGAACCTTGTCTCCACTCTTCTTTGCATGTGTTGTGATGTTTAGGTAACTATAATATAGTTAACAATATGCAGACATTTCTGTTATTGTGTAAATTGATTATTAGATTTATGAACAGTTAATTTAAAAAGATGTGTTGCATGTAATATTCACTTTTATCTTGTAGCACAAGGATGGGTAAAACATGGCACAAGGGGCTTTTTCAGCTTAAAATTGTTTGGTAACAAGACTCCAGTGTAACAACCTTTACAAAATAATGATAAATTAAATATGCAAATTAGCCTCTTTGCCATGCCTCAGCTCTTCTCACTTAGAAACATGGTCCTTGAGCTGCTGGCAAATCTGAAAAATGGCCCTTGGCCCAATGAGATCACTCATCCCTGCACGTAGTATAAATAATGTGGCCATTTGCATTTATTTAATAATTTATTTTTTCTTGTTACAGAAGCAGTTAAACTACCAGTAAATGGTGCATATAGAAGATCTACGGAGATTATATTTTGGCCTAAAAACTACAAAGGAAAAATACTTTGCGAATGGGATGAATACGCGTGTAGTGACTGCCTGCAGCAGCTTCCTGACTTACAGCAACTAGCTGGAACACATAACTAGTGATGTTTCAATGTCTGCTGTACCCCATTTAAGTTTTCTGTCTTGATTGCAAAAAGACATTCAAAGTGGAGTACCATAAACTTGATATGGACAGTAAAAAAAGAGACAAGGACAAACTAGATGATAGAATGGCAAGGCCTAGTGGACGATCAAGTCACAACTCAAGAGGCAGCGGCTCTTCAAACTCTGGAGTGTTGATGGTTGGACCTAATTTCAGAGTTGGAAAAAAAATTGGTTGTGGCAATTTTGGAGAGTTACGATTAGGTAAGTGTTTCTTCACTGAAGTTTAAATGTGCATGACAGCACTGCATACTGTATGGAAATGTGTGTACAGTATTGTGACTTGTTTATACAAAGGGTGTCAAAAAAGTACACACATTATAAGAAAGGAAAGCTGCATTAAGATTATAATACTGTACCAATAACAAAACATGAATATAAGTCATGTTTGACTTTTGCAATTACAAGAGCTGCTCAAAGTGGTTACCATCATTGCAGGCGCACCCCCCAATAAAGGACTCAGACACCAATGAAAGTGGATAACGGCATTGGGCCACATTTATTGATTCATGCCCTAGTCCGAATTATAAATTTCTATTGGTAATTGACCAATCATAATTCTTAAGGCAAGCAGGCCGAAGTTACACTGGTAAGGTACCACCCAAAATTGCCAACGGCAATTGCTACAATGTATCCATTTGTATCAATTTGTTTGTTGACCACAAACAAATTGTTGACCGTAGTCAATATCTAACTAATGACCCCACCCTCTGACGCGTATCCGTAAAATCACGGGGTGATGCATGCTGTCTAGCTATAGCCATCACCCCGTCGCCTAGTTCGTCGTTGACCGGACAACGTTTAACCAACTTATGCCTGTCTAGTGTTGTCCAGTCAATTGCGAACTTGCCGGATACCTGTGGGTCATAATGTTTACCTTACCAGTGCTACCCGCCACACGGAGGGGCTTCAAAGAAGGCTCAACGCCCCCCCCCCCCCGCCAGACCGTCAGCTCGGTCAACAGGCCTGCTCGCCAATCACCCAACAGGAGGTCCATACCTCCTCGCGACAGATGGACCCCATCCCCTGCATGCAAGTCATAACTTTGGAGGCTAATAGCGGGGTGATGACTGACCCTCCCCCAAGCCCTGTCGACAAGGAAACGCGCCACTGCCCTATTCACCATGCGTCTAGTGCGGTCAAGGGCCAGGAGGTCATCGCCCCCTCTGTAGGAATGGCGCGGGACCATGTCCGACCAAACAAGGGTTGTGGCGGGCCAGACGTAATGCAGGTAGGCGAGGTCCTCGCAAATCGCATGCTTCAGCGACAAGCCGGTGACCTGGCCCAAATCATTGCCCCCCAGGTGTATGATCAGAATGTCAGGCGGGTCAGCATTCAGGCCTGAAAAAAGGAAAGGCAGCAGCTCCCGCCATAACATCCCAGGCTTACCATGCCATGTGAGACTTGCGTATGCACCCATTCCCAGTTGGGGTCCCCACTCTGTCGCCGCAGCATAACGCGCTGCCCTGTGCACGTAGCTATGGCCCACCAGCCATACTGTCACCGGTGTAATACGACACCCCGGGTCTGTAAAGGAAAAAATGAGGGAAAGTAGGTAAGGTGACCGGGTTGGTACTCACGGGGGGAGTGGGCGCACATAAAATTGAAAACATTGCGATCCCCACCATCCCATGCTACGTATGTCAGCCCCTGAGTACCCAAAAGCCGCAGCCGTCGAGGCCGCCCCTATACGGAATGAATGAGTGCCATAGCGGGCACCTGGGAGGCCCACACTGGCCAGCGCTTTGCCCGTCACCTTCCAAAATTGAAATTTAGTAAGGGGAGACCCATCTTGGTGACAGAAAAACGGGCCATGGTGCGTGCCACGCAGTGCCAGGAATTCCTGTAGGGCACCAACCGGACAGATGTCTGCCAAAGAACACCGTAGCAGTCGCACACCACTGCCGACGCCATGCTGATCGGTCTTAGAGGAACGTATCCTCAACTGAGCCCAGTCTTTGGCTACACAGACATCCTCGAGTTCCAGTGCCCTACGACTTGCATCCGCCTTAGACAGCATCACAAGCTCGCTGATGCGGAGCGCTCCAAAAAATGCCACCGTTGTGGCTGCATGGAACAGGGCTGCCTCATATGCATCAAAACAGAGGCAAGGCCAGCCCCGGGCCAACTGGGTAAGGACCCCTGGGGAAATCGGGTGGCGGTCGTCCGGGCAACGCCCGCGCTCGCGCACCCACCCCTCCAAAACATGTCTCACACGGAAGTCAGAGGTGCTGTCCACATTACCCCCCACCTTGGCCATAAAAGCCAACGCTGAAAGCTTGGATGCTATGGTGCGAGGTGCAAGGCCCTGAGAATGCAGGTAAACCATGAACCGCAGAACATGGGTTACCGGGATCGGCCAGGTTCCTGGCAATTGAAATTGAGTACAAAATGCCCTGAAAGAATTAATTGCGTGGTGATACGCCTTACGGGTGCGTGGGGCTAGTGACAGGCCAATCGCCCGGTTCACCTCTCCTTGCCAATGGTCCATATCTCCTCCGGGAGTGGCGAGGGAAATTCCTCCGCATCCGGGGCCAAGGCACGGAACCGGGAGATCTGTAGGCGGGACAAAGCGTCAGCAATATCATTATTAACCCCTGGGACATGCCTGGCCCTGAACAGTACGTTGAGGCGCAGGCTGCGCAACACAAATTGGCGCACTAGATCCATAACCCTGGGCGATTTAGAAGTCTGTGCATTTACAATGTGGACCACGGCCGCATTGTCACACCAGAAATGCACGACCGAGTTGGACCACTCCTGGCCCCATAGCATCAAAGCACCCAGGATAGGGAAAAATTCCAGATACGTGAGATCACGCAGGCGACCCGTGCCTGCCCAGGCCGGTGGCCACCCACCATAGGCCCACTTCCCATTGAAGTACATCCCATAACCCAGGGATCCCGAGGCATCAGACTGAATCTGAAATTGAGGGGAAGCCAGGAGGTCATGCCTCCAAAATGAGACCCCATTGAAGTCCCTCAGGAACTGTAACCAGACAAGCATGTCTGCCCTGATACCCCGGGTAAGCCTAACCCTATGGTGAGGCCTGGATAATCCTGCCATAGCGTCGCACAAGCGCCGGGCAAAAGCCCTGCCCGGTGCGACCACTCTGCAGGCAAAATTAAGGTGACCATGCAGTACCTGCAGTTCCCTCAGTGATGCCTTGCGAGATAAGGGCCACTATCCTCGACACCTTATCCCGCGGTAACCTAGATGCCTGCACTATTGTGTCAATCTCCACCCCCAGGAAGACTAGCTGTGTAGATGGGCCCTCGGTCTTTTCGGGCGCTAAAGGGACACCGAGTTCCTCCATTAGCGTCTGAAATGTGTTGAGGAGACGTGTGCACGTGTCCCAGCCCCGTTCACCCCCGAATAAAAAGTCATCCAGATAATGGGCTACAGACCGGGACCCTGACCTGCGGACGAAAGCCCACTCTAGGAAGGTACTGAAACGCTCGAAAGCCGAGCATGATATGGAACAGCCAAAAGGCATGGCCTTATCAAAATAATATTCGCCCCGAAATTTGAAACCCAGCAATTCAAAGTCGCCCGGGTGCACTGGCAAGAGGCGAAAAGCCGACTTAATGTCGCACTTAGCCAGCAGCGCACCCGGGCCACATGAGCGCACCATGCGCAGCGCGTGGTCAAAAGATGTATACCTGACTGAGCAAAGGTCGTCAGGGATAGCATCGTTGACCGATCGGCCGGCTGGGTAGGACAAGTGATGGATAAGGCGAAACTCGCCTGGTGACTTCTTGGGAACCAAGCCCAGGGGCGATACCTTGAGGTTAGTGAACGGGGGTGCAGGGAAAGGGCCAGCGACCCTGCCCGCATTGACCTCCTTATTAATGCTGGCGGCAGCCACTTCCTTCCTCCCCCTAAGGGACAAAAGGTTGGGGGCATCCTGAGGGGACCTATCACCCATGAAAGGAATACGGAACCCCTGTCTAAAGCCCTGAAGTAGATAATCTGCATCCTCCCCCTTCGGGTACAATGCGAGCCAACGCTCCAGCATATCCACATTAATTGGGGAGGGAGCCTTTCGGTGAACCAGCTCCATCTGCGGCAGTCTTGCCAGCCCACTGTCCGCCCCTCCCTCTGCCCCGCGTCCCTCCAGGCCTGGGACAGGCAGAGGCTGCATGGGGGCCCGCACAGGTGGGACACTCATGTCTGTACTTGCAATTCTTCTTACTGCATGAACCATTAGACGAGAAAGTCCAGCACAGCAGTCGGGCTGGAACCCCCTGCCCCGCCACTTGGCGGGGAACCTGTGCTGGAGCCACTCGCTGGACCGCATGTCCACAATGGTATCTTTCTCCTGGTGCGGGGCGCGTGGGCGTCATGTACAGCAGCCAAAGTCTCTGACATGGCTCATCCCACCTCATCTCAGGGTGCAGGGGAATTCGCATACGGAATTCCTCGTCATAAGCCAACCACGACGGGCCCGGAAAATCAACCATCGCCCGATAGATATTGTCCAAATACTGGACCATCGGAATTGCCAGATCCGGCCGGGCCCTCAGGTACACCGCCATGTAGATGAGGTAAGCCGGCAGCCAGTTGGCCCACGTCCGTGGTGGCTTGCGACGACGTGCCTGTTCCTTATCCTTCTCATCCTGCCCCTCCCTCTCTTCCTTGGTGGGCTCCCTGTTTAGGAGTGAGAAGATATCAACATACTCCCCTCGCCATATTTACTCTCTGGTGGCCTGTGCCAAATGGTCACCCAGTGGCAAGGAATAGCCCGCTGTTGGCAAGGCCGAGACAGGCACAGCAGAAACTGTGGGCATCTGGAAAGGGGCTTGAACTAGCCCAGCCACCCCTAATACATTCCCCACAGGGTAGGAAATGCTACCCACCCCGGGGCCCTGGGTGGTGGTTGACGTCGCCTGTTGGTGCGTCAGCGGCTGTACCGCCGCACCACCCATGCGAGGCCAAGGCCATTGGAAAGCCCCCCCCCCCAACGTAGCCACATGTGTAGGTGCACTAGTTTGTACCGCATACTCACATGCTGCACCCCCGCGGGCCGCCCCCACCGGGGGTTCCGGCCCACTGGGGGCGTCGGAGCTCACGACCGCCGTAGAGCTCGCCGCCGGGGCTTGACCCGCGCTGGCCTGTTGGTCGGGGAGCTGCGAGGCAGTGGCCGAAGTCGCGCCACGCGCCTCAAGCTGCTTGACCCGTCCCGTCGCCTGCCGCTGCCCAGCAGACGACGCGTCCAAGCGCACCCCAAAAGGAGCGCCAGCGTGGCTGGCCCGAGCAAGGGAAGCCTCGAGTGCCGCCACGCGGGCCAGCAAGGCCTCCACACTGGCCTGGGGCCACGGGCCAGCCGGCCCGCCCGTTACGGGCGTGGGTACAGGCCCTTGCACCCCGGGGCCCGAATATGGCCATGACCCCACACCCAGGCCCGGGAGGGCCGGCGTGGGCACCTGCCAAGGGAGGGGACCGCACCACCCCCCAAGGCTGGAAGGCCCCGGAGTGAGCTGGGCCCCGATGGAGGAAGGCCCAGTGGAATGAGCACCAGGAGCGGCGTCCGCCGCTTGCGGGCCGCGGGCCGCAGCCCATACTGGACCCCTGCTCGGGTCCCCAGCCTCCGGCCAGGGGGTAATAGACCCCATCCCACCGGTCCCGGTGGGAGCCGGCAAAGGCGGCTGGTGGGAAGGCGCAGCCGCGGTCCTCCGACCCGGATTGCGCCTCCGCACCGCCCGAGCCGCGCTCGCGGCCGCCTTCTTCTTCGAAGGCATCTCATTCGGACCCAAGGGAAGCCAAAAAGAGGAAAGTAAGCAGCCAAAAGGCTTCCCTCTCAAGGCAAAAAAGCGACGGAGTAAGAGGAAAAACTTCTCCGCTCCGTCGCTTCGCAAAATGGCAGCTCGGCTGCCTCGCGGCCGCCCCTTTTATAAGGGAGCTGGCCACGCCCCTAACTACCCGGATGCCTTCGTCCTGTGGGGGGGCTCCCGCAAAGAGCGCGGCGGCCATTTTGGCGCCGCGCTTGCAATGTCCACACACTTCTGATTATGGTGAACTACTGCTTCAGGAATGTTGACCAAAGTGTCCACTGCTCCTGCCGTTTCAATTCCTTCCCAAAATACCACCAGTGTATCTGGTTTTCTACAGTACACCACATCCTTTAATGTCCTCCATATGTAGAAGTCAAAGAGTACAGTATTAAGACAGGAGAACATGGAGGAAACTCAACTCCACCTCTTCATCCTATCCATTGTCCTGGCAAATTTTCATCGAGGTGAGCTCTCATGTCTCAGTGGGGCGCCATCTTTTTGGAAGTAAAATCTATCATTCCCAAAAAGACTTTTGTGGTGAGCATGCACCATAGCAGAATAATCAGGACTTGTTGTTGTGTGAGGCCTCCAGGATCTTTCCACGTGCACATCATACCCAGTACCATGTGTCTCAAACTTATCACGAATGTGTGCAATCGTTAACCATATTGGAGGTTCTGTTGCCTGTTGACGCTTCCATGGTCATACTTTCACAATGTTCTCAAATTTCAAATATCACTTCAAAATGGTCTTTTGTTCCTCAAATGACACCCCCCCATTTTTTTTACTGTCCTATCTGTTGCATGGTGATATTAGCATTAATTATTTGAGTGAATGCCGTACTACACATTATTACTGTAATTTAATTTGACTTCAAAAAGTAAGACATAGATAACATATCTTAAAATGCGTATGCGTTTTTGGTACCCTCTGTATTCTAGAGTTAGTCCTGCTTTATGTCAAAATAATTAGATGTTCAGTTGGATTAGAATACCAAAGTCGAAGATTGGTAAAGGTCGCCCTTGCTCCAACTCTAGGATTAAGTGCTCATCTCTGTTTATAGCCAAAGAGACAGCGCTGTCTGTGTTTGCAGACGTTTCCGTGGACATGTGGCAGGCATGACTAGATGCTGCACGGAACACTGTTTACTTTCCCACTGAAGTATCTGTGTATCTATTATTTATAAAATAGTGGAAAGGATACAAGATGAAATGTAATGTAATTTAATCTTTTTGTCGGAGCGGTGGCAGAGTGATCTGAGACTACGGAAACTAGACATAACACCTGTGCCATGGTCAGATCACTATTTGGTGACTCTAGACTTCCTGGGTGCGACGCTTCATCGTAGGGAGGCAGGGCCTATTAGAATGGCCCGCCCCCGGCAACTGATGGATCCTGATGGATTCCAGAGGGAACTGGGGGATTTCCCTCTGGATCGGCAACACGATTCGCCCGAGGCGCTGGTTGACCTGTGGAACAGGATGACAACAGCGGCCTTGGATGAAATCGCACCACTACGGCCTCTCAGAGCTCATGGAGCTAGGTCATCTCCGTGGTTCACAGATGAACTGCGGGAGCTCAAACGGGCAAAGAGACGCCTAGAGCGCCGCTGGGTGAAGACCCAGAGAGACTCCGATTGGACACTAGCTAGAGCCGCTATTAGGGCCTATCTAGTGGCGATGGAGGTGGTGAGGCGGCAATACTTCACCACCCTTATTGCCTCCGCTGACAATCGCCCGGCCACCCTGTTCCGGGTTACCAGGTCTCTCCTTGGTAGGGGGACCCCGGTGCCTGGTTGGCAGGGGTCGGCTGAGGACTTTGCTGACCATCTAGTGGAGAAAATCGATCGGATTCGCTCTGGGTTTAATTCCGGCGTGGATGGGGAGAGTCCGGAGGGAGCTGGAGTACAGTCTTGCCATACCATCTGGGACCGGTTTGATCCAGTTGCCCCTGATGAAGTGGACAGGCTCCTTGCAGCTGTGCGCGCCACTACCTGCCCATTGGACCCCTGTCCCACCTGGTTGGTGAAAGCCTCCAAGGCGGTGACAGGTGACTGGGTTGGGGCTGTGATCAATGCATCATTGCGGGAGGGGGTGTTTCCTGCACCTTTAAAACATGCTTTGGTGCGCCCCCTCCTGAAGAAACCTTCCCTCGACCCAGCTGTCCTAACCAACTATAGGCCTGTCTCTAACCTCCCCTTTTTAGGGAAGGTGTTGGAGAAGGCAGTGGCGTGTCGGCTGCAGGGGGTGCTGGATGAAGCGGATTATCTGGACCCCTTTCAGTCAGGATTCAGGCCGGGATATGGTACCGAGACGGCATTGGTCGCACTGATGGATGATCTCTGGCGGGAGCGGGACGGTGGTCACCCATCCGTCCTTGCTCTTCTTGACCTCTCAGCGGCTTTCGATACCGTTGACCACGGTATCCTTCTGGGACGGCTCCGAGGATTGGGAATCCAGGGTAATGTGTGGTCCTGGTTTTCCTCATTTCTGAGGGGTCGTACCCAGTCGGTGTGGTTGGAGAGTGAGAGGTCCAGTCCTAGGCCCCTCAAATGGGGGGTGCCTCAGGGCTCGGTGCTCTCTCCTCTCCTATTTAACATCTACATGAAGCCGCTGGGTGAGATCATTCGTTCCCATGGGGTGCGGTACCATCAGTACGCGGATGACACTCAGTTGTACATCTCGGCCCATGGGGACCCCAGTGATGCCGTCAAAGTCCTTTCCAGATGCCTGGAAGCTGTGGGGGTCTGGATGGGGGCTAACGGGCTACAACTGAATCCCAGCAAGACTGAGTGGCTATGGATAGGGGGTTCTGCATTAACCCGGGAGCTACCATCGTTGGTTCTGGATGGGGCTATTTTGCCCCAGACAGACCCAGTGCGCAACTTGGGGGTCCTCCTGGATTCACGGCTACTGCTAGAGGAACAGGTGGCGGCTGTGACCAGGAGGGCTTTCGCCCAACTTCGGGTGATCCGCCAGTTGCGCCCACTCCTGGACCGGGACTCCTTGCTCATGGTCACTCACGCTCTGGTTACCTCCAGACTAGATTATTGCAATGCGCTCTACATGGGGCTGCCCTTGACTACCATTCGGAGGCTACAGCTGGTCCAAAATGCGGCAGCCCGGGTGGTGATGGGGTGTGGGCGTTATGCCCGTGCTTTGCCACTGCTCCGGGAGCTGCACTGGTTGCCAGTTTGTCTCCGGGTGCAATTCAAGGTGCTGGTTTTGACCTTTAAAGCCCTATATGGTAGTGGGCCGGGTTACCTAAGAGACCGCATCGCCCTGAGGACGTCTGTCCGTCCAACCAGAGCGGACCGGAGGGGCTCTCTAATTGTTCCATCAGCCAGAGGGGCTCGCCTCTCTGGCACAAGGAGGAGAGCCTTCTCCGTGTCTGCACCGGCCCTCTGGAACCTCCTGCCAACAGAGCTACGTCTCCGGACGGAATTGCTGCCTTTCAGAAAAGATCTTAAAACCTGGCTGGCGGGTCAAGTGTGGGGTGCAGGTGGAAGGGTAACCGCCATTGGGTGGTTGGTGTAGAAGAACTCTTCCCCATGGTGCCTTTGGATCCTGCAGCCCTTGTTTTTAGGGGGTGGGTAGTTTTAACTGTTTTAACTGTTTTAACTTGTGTTTTTAATTTTTATTGTGAACCGCCCTGAGTTGGCTTTGGCCGAGTGAGCGGTATATAAATGTGATAATTAAATTAAATTAAATTAAATTAAATGCCAGCATGCTTGTTCAGACATGTTGATGGTCATTTAGTGATCATTAAGGATCATAAGAACATAAGAACAGCCTTGCTGGAACAGGCCACAGCCCATCCCATCCATATATTAAGACTCATAGTTTGAGTCTTAACATATGAGCAAACAACAGTGTAATTACATAGATTTTTTTTTATCCTGTGAGAGCGCTCGTATATCAGCTGTGTATTGATGGTGGATAGTATAATTTAAAGAATGCACAGTTGTAGGCTGAATCTTTGTGTATAAGTATAAATTTCTCTCTTTCACTAAAACGTTGAGGTTCATCTTAATTTGTTTTGTATTCCAAAACTAGAAATGGCACAGAATTTCACCAGTTTTGGATTCTTGTGGGACCTGGTTAAGGGCAGTTAGAGGCAGGCAATCTGGTTGCCCCTCATATGTTTTGGAAAGGTATTGTGGTAGTTGTAGTTCAAAATAATGAAAGGCAGTGAGTGGATTAGTTAACATGATATTAAATAAGTAATGGATCAGTTTAGATTTCAGTTATTAAGTTAGACGTGAACACCAGGTCCATTTTTTCCACCTCGATTCAATTCATGTGAATTGTGCTTTCTTTGAACCACAGTTTTCATTATGTCTGAAAGAAGAACTGTGCTTTAATGTTGTTTTACAAATTAGAATTTAAAGTTTTCCTGATGTCTGAAATGGGGAACTATGGTTTAATGTTGGTTTGCTCAGCCACTATGGTTTAATTTTACTTTACCTGCTAGCATATAAATTTTTCCTAATGTCTGAAATGTATTTATTTATTACATTTACATTCTGCCCATCTGGGTAATTTTCCCACTCTAGGCAGTGTAGAACATTAAAATTTATACTTACAACAAATAAAAACCTAATCTCCTCTGGCGATATATGAGGTAGACAATTAATTTTTTAAAAATTATAAACTTCTAAAAGGCATTAGGGAGGATATTTTAAAACCTGTTTTTAAAGAGCAGAGTCTTTAGTTGTTTTAAAAATATGCTTAGGAATGGGGCTTGGTGCAGCTCTACTGGCAAAGCATTCCACAATGTGGGTGCTGTGACTGAGAAGGCCCTCCTTGTTGTAACCTTCCTAATAATTGCACTTGGAGTTGCACTGTTTGAGATGACCAAGTGATGGGGGCAAATGTTCTGTAGGAGAAATGCTCAACAGACAACAGGGTCCTAAACCATAAAGGGCTTTGTGTTTTAATATTTTATTTATTTTCTAATTTGTATTGCCACCCAACTCTGAAGACTCTGGGCGGCTCACAGAAAATAAAACCAATCACAGTTTAAAAAGCAATTAGAAAAACCATTAAAAACTACTGACATGTTTTAAAAGATTAAAAGAGAGAGAGTGTTCTACTAAATTAGCCAGCAGGCTGGGGTTACCATGTCGCTGGTGCCCCACACCTGTCCTGCCAGCCAGGTTTTTAACCCTTTCCTGAAGGGCAGCAACTCTGTCTGGAGATGCAGCTCAATTGGCAGGAGGTTCCATAGGGCCGGAGCAGACACTGAGAAGGCCCTCTTTCTGGTACTAGAGAGACGCACCTCTCTAGCAGATGGAACAATTAGAGAACCTCTCCGGTCTGCTCTGGTGGGACGGACAGATGTTCTTGGGGTGACACTCTGTTATGTATCCTGACCCACTACCATGTAGGGCTTTAAAGGTAATTACCAGCACCATGAATTGCATCTGGAGACACACTGGCAATCAGTGCAGCTCCTGAAGCAGTGATGAGGCACAGGCATACCGCCCGCACCCCATCACCACCCGAGCAGCTGCATTCTGGACCAGTTGCAGCCTCCAAATGATCATCAAGGGCACCCCCCATGTATAGCACATTGCAATAGTCAAGTCTGGAGGTGACTAGAGTGTGTGTGACCATGAGCAAGGAGTCCTGATCTAGGAGCTGGCATAACTGGCGCATAACACGAAGCTGTGCAAAAGCCCTCCTGGCCACGACTACCACCTGTTCTTCGAGCAGGAGTCATGAGTCCAGGAGGACCCCCAGATTATGCGCTGGGTCTGTTTGGGGCAAAATAGCCCCATCCAGAACCAAAGATGGTAGTTCCCGAGATAACGCAGGACCCCTGACCCATAGAAACTCAGTCTTGCCAGGATTCAGTTGTAGCCCGTTGTCCCCTATCCAGATCCTAACAGCCTCCAGACACTTGGATAGGACTTCAACTGCATCGCTTGGATCACTGCGGGCTGAGATATATAACTGGGTATCATCTGCATATTGATGATACCTCACCCCGTGGGAATGGATGGTCTCACCCAGAGGCTTCATGTAGATATTAAATTGGAAAGGCGAGAGCACCGAGCCCTGAGGCACCCCATATTGGAGGGGCCTAGGGCTGGACCTCTCGCTCTCCAACCACACTGACTGGATCTGGTCCTTCAGAAATGAGGAAAACCAGTACCACACAGTGCCCTGGATCCCCAGTCCTCGGAGCTGTTCCAGAAGGATACCGTGGTCGACGTTATCGAAGGCTGCTGAGAGGTCAAGAAGAGCAAGGATGGAGGGATGACCTCCATCCCGCTCTAGCCAGAGATCATCCAACAGCATGATCAATGCAGTCTCAGTATCATATCCGGTCCTGAATCCTGACTGAAAAGGGTCCAGATGATCCGCTTCATCCAGGACCTCCTGAATTAGCACCTTCTGCCTGATACAGAAAAGAACAGGAAGCCAGTGATGATTTGGCAAGGCTGGAGAGAGATGCTTGAATTTCTTTATTCCCGTTAATATCCTCGTTGTTGCACTCTGGATCCATTGAAGTCTCCATGTCAGGGACAAGGGAAGCCCCATGTAGAGAATATTTCAGTAGTCAAATCGTGAATACCAGTGAATTAACCAGTATTAAGGAATGTCTGTCCAAGTAGGGTCTCATTTGTGCATTTTGATAGAGTTGAGGAAAGGTAACCTTACAGGCTGGATCTAAAATAACTCCCAAGCTGTGAACCTAATCCCCAGAGGTAAGAGCCACTCCAACTAAAGTCGGGACCAGACCACCTATTTGGGCAGAAATAGGAACTATGATTAAATGTTAGTTTGCTAAGGCACTATGATTTAATATTAATTTACCAGCTAGGGTATGAAATCATGCTTGATCTTGCTTTCCACTTCTAGTTTGTGTCCCCTGTGAGTGCATGTTGATGTGTTTTGTAGTAAAGGGAGAACTGTGATGGTGATAAAAGCAGTGATGGGCACCGAATTTTTTTACTACCACACCGTGGGCATGGCCTAACTGGTGGGTGTGGCCTAATCGGTGGGCATGTGACTGGGTGGCCAATCTAGTCACGCCTGCCACATAGCCCATGAAAACATCTGCAAACACAGACAGCACTGGCTCTTTGGCTGTAAATGGAGATGAGCACTGCACCCTAGAGTCAGATATGACTGGCTTTTGAGCAAGGGCAACCTTTACCTTTACCTATTGTTAGATCCAAAGCTGCCAGTCGTATTTGACTCTAGGGTTCAGTGCTCATCTATTTATAGCCAAAGAGTCAGCACTGTCTGTTTGTAGATGTTTCTGTGGACATGTGGCAGGCATGACTAGACACCAGAATGTTGTTACCTTTCCCACCGAAGTGGTTCCTATTTATCAACTTGCGGTTGCCAGGAGCTGGGACAGAGACGGGAGCTCAAACGGTCATGTCGGCCTTCCAGCTAACCAGGCAAGCTTCTTAACCACTGAGCTCAAGTGGCTAAGGCTCTGACTGGAAGGTGGCAGGTCAGTAGTTGGAGACCCAAGTGCTGGATGTTGGAGTGAGCTCCCGTCTCTGTCCCAGTTCCTGCCAACCTAGCAGTTCAAAAGCAAGAAATTGCAAGTGGATAAATAGGGACCACTTTGGTGGGAAGGTAAACAGCATTCTGTGCACTCTGATGCCTAGCCATGCCTGCCACATGACTATGGAAACGTCTGCAAAAGCAGACAGCGCTGGCTCTTCGGCTTTAAAATAGAGATGAGCAACCTGAACCCTAGCGTGGGATACGACTGGCTTTCAAGCAAGGTAAAGGTATCCCTTGCTTGAAAGCCAGTCATATCCAACTCTAGGGTTCAGTGGTCATCTCTGTTTTACCATGGAGTGCCCTGGGCCAGCTGCAGTCTACCTCGAAGCAGAAGCGGGTCTTTAAGGTGCCACATTTTTTTGTTTACTCTCTGATATGCTTGCACAGAATAAAATGGCACCAATTCTAAAGTTTTATTCTGTGCAAGCAGATCAGGAGGTAAACAAGACAAAAACACAAAAATGTGGCACCTTAAAGACTCACTGCTACCTCACCTGAGAATTCCCTTTAGCCTTTGCTCCCCCCCCACACACACACGGGGGGAGTAAACAAAACAAAAAGACACACGGAGGGGGGGAGGGAAGGAGTGCTCACGTGACGGTTTTGGCTTTCCCTCCTCCTTTAGTCCTCCAGGACCAGCAAGTCCAGCCATGCTGCTGCTTCCTGATCCCGCCCACCTCCTCCCAAGAGAGCGACGATGGCTCTTCCTTCTCCAATCTCCTCCAGAGTGGCTGCTGCTGCGTGTGCGCGCCTGGGGGAAAGGGAGGGGGAGCTGACGTCATGCCACCCAGAGCAGCTCGGATGCCTGCCCCGCGCGCCCCCCCCACCGCTCCTTGCCTCTTTCTAGCAGCAGCAGTACAACTTTCGCGATGCCTGGAGCTAATCCTGCAGGAAGAGAACTTCCTTCAGGATGTCTGTCTGACTCTGGGCATTGCGAGATTTGCCCTGCTTGCGCCATGCTGCCTGGACACCTCTCACAATGCCCAGACAGACATCCTGTAGGATGGAAGTTCTCTTCCTGCAGGACTAGCTCCAGGCATCGCGAAAGTTGTGCTGCTGCTGCTAGAAGGAGGCAAGGAGCAGCGGGGGGGGGGGGCAGGCGAGCTCCTCTGGGTGGCGTGTGAGGTCAGCTCCCCCTCCCCTTCCCCCAGGGCCAGGTGCACACATGCCGCCACCTCCAACCCCCACCCACCCCAGTGGCACCTGCAGCCTATTAAGGAGACAGCAGCAGCCACTCTGGAGGAGAAGGATTGGAAGAGCCGATACCGTCGGGTCGCCCGCTCTCCCGGGAAGAGGTGGGCGGGGTGGGGAGGGGGCGGGGTCAGCCAGGTCTGCTACCGGGGAGGACCGGCTGATGCCCAGCACTGGATAAAAGCATCAAAGTTGGTGTATGCTAGATGAGGAAAGATCTTATTGTAGGTTATTATAACTTTTTACACTCAGGGCTACAATGGTATTGAAAACCAAATATCACCTTGACTAAATATTGAAAGACCTGAAAGACCTGTTTCTACCACTAAGCTCCAAGATGGAAACTGGATTCTTGAAGGAAAAAAGATTCAGATTTGGTGATACAGTACCAGGCTTTACCTTGGGGATGTAGAAAAATTGTATTTCTCCATCTACAGGGTGGCCTATAAGTCTCTACCTGGCATGTAAATCCTTACCCATCCTCTCTGTGAGCATGTGCCCTGCCCCTCTGCCCTGCAGTCAAATGGGAGCGCTTTCTCCCTCCTCCCAGCACAGAGTTTGCCTTGCCTGTCTGCCTTGCAGCCCAATGGGAGCACTTCCTCCCTCCCCCAGCAGAGCCCTACTCTCTTTGTGGCCAGGTAGGGACTTATGTATATAGATCAGTGTTTCCCAAAATGTCTCAGTCCCTTTTAAAATAGCTAAGTAGGCTGGAACCCCCACTATTCTTGCATAAAAAGGCATTGTTAATGGTGTAAAGAAAATATAGTAAAATAGCATTTTTTTGCCCAGCCCTGCTGGGCAGTTCTTATGTGTGAGTGGGTGGTTGGGGTGGTTTTAGGGGTGGTGTGCGCACCCCCCCAAAAAAACCCCCACCTCAACCACCAACACACAGGTAATATTTGCCCGGCAAGGCAGGGGTGGCGTGTGTGCGTGCATGCGTGCGTGCGAGAGAGAGAGGGGGGGGTGGAACAGAGAGGGGAGAGAGAGAAAGGGGAAAGAGGGGGGAAGAGAGAGAGAAAGGGTGGGAAAGAGAGAGAGGTGGGGAGAGAGAAAGGGGGGAGAATGAGAGTGGGGGGAAGAGAGAGAGAGAGAGATTGGGGGAAAGGCGATTCCTTCTCTCCGGGAGGCAAAGGCACGGCCTTCATCTCTTGGAGAGAGGGGAATCGCTTCTCTCTTGGTTGGCTGGCGATGGAAGCTTTGTCCCCAGCCAACCAAGAGAGAAGCTAAGCCCCTCCGTGGAAGGGGTTTCCTTCTCTCCAGGAGGCGAAGGCGTGGCCTTCATCTCCTGGAGAGAGGGGATCTGCTTCTCTCTTGGTTGTCTGGGGATGAAAGCTTTGTCCCCAGCCAACCAAGAGAGAAGCTAAGTCCCTCCATGGAAGGGGTTTCCTTCTCTCCGGGATGCGAAGGCGCGGCCTTCGTCTCCTGGAGAGAGGGGATTCGCTTATCTCTTGGTTGGCTGGGGGGTGGCGTGGCATGTTGGACGCTGGGCCTTGTAGGTTTTTTTTCTTGCCACGTTCGTGAGGCAGTTGCCCCACTTGAGGCTGGCGGATCCTTGCGGCGATGCTCCAAGGGTGATAAGGTAAGTGTAGGCGGCTCGGTTTGGAATGGTTGGGCCAGGTGCGGGCATGCATGCCGGCCACCAATGGTAAAGATAGATTTTAGGTAATTTAAAAATAGATTATAGGTAAAGATAGATTTTAAATAATAAAATTATTTCCTAATGTTAATGTGATGGTTGTATACCAGACGGAATATTTTTGAATACTGCAATATAGCATAATTGTAGTGACCCCACAGGGGTTCCGTGCGCTCCGGTGTCTAGTCATGCCTGCCACATGACCATGGAAACGTCTGCAGTAGCAGACAGCACTGGCTCTTCAGCTTTGAAACAGAGATGAGCACTGCACCCTAGAGTCGGATATGACTGGCTTTCAAGCAAGGGAAACTTTACCTTTACCTTTACCACTTGGGTCACTACCACAAGTTGGGAACTCATGATCTATACCTATAAATCCAAGGGTTAACCGTTGGAACTTGCTATACGTTTCTGCACCCGTCCATCCTATCCCGTACCGAGCCTCCTGCACTCGCCCCAACCCGGTCCGGAGGTTAACGCAGGGTTGAAAAACGCGCCAGTGGGGCAAGAGCCCCACGAACGTGGACAAAAGAAAACAACTTCAATTCCCAACGTTCTCTGTGCTGCACCACAGCCAATCAGGGCTGAGAGGCCCGAGCAAAAGGAACGTTGGGAAACGTGGTGCGGCCAATTAAAATCGAGCCGCAGGAAAAAAAATCCCGCCGCACGAATGGAAACCACAAACGCAAAACTACAAGCCTCAGCGTCCAGCACATCATGAGCGTGCAGAACACTGAGAAATCCAGCGTGCGAAAAATAAAATTACAAAACGCAACGAGTGCAGGTCCGCCACAGGCGGACGCAGCGCCTCACAGCAATGCAAAACAAACACCCACAAAACTCCACCGTGAGACACCCGCCGGCCTTCTTTCCCAGAGCACCGGGGAGAAGAGGGACTCCCTCTCCTCCACGCTACCCCGCTGAAGACACGGCGAGACCACCACAGGCCTCAAGGAAAGTTGAGCCGGGGTAGGAAAAAACCCAAAAACAGACAGCAGTTCGTCAGGGGAAGCACCCTCCCTGGCGGATGACTGGCTGATGCCTTTGTACTTCTGACGAAGGTAATATAAAAGCCGCAGCCAGCAATCCGCAAGGAAGAGCACCACCCCTTACGGATTGCTTCCTGCCGATCTCCTGTTAGGTAAACCAGGAGAGAAAGGAGACAGAGAGGAGAGAACCATCGTGAGGCAGAGATAGCTCTTCTCTGCCTCCTCCTCCCCCAACCTACCTAACGAACCTTCCCCGGGGGGAAGAACCAGCTGACTGCCTCCTCCTCCTTTCCCCCATTGCTGCATTGAAACCAAAATTCAAAGCAGCAATGGGGAAAAGAGGAACTGACAGGCAGCCCGTTCTTCATGCTAAAGTAAACACCAAAAACAAACACCAAAATTAATAAAAAATAATAAAACAAAAATAAATCAATAATTAAAAAAACATTAATAAACAAAAAAGTAAACCACAAAATGCACAAACAAAAACATCCACAATACCACAAAAGCACATACAAAACTCCTAACTACAACACGAAAATACCTAACTCTAACAACACAACTACCACAAATTACACAAATAAACAACAACGAAATCACAAAAATTAAACAAAACCAGAAATAACCAAACCAATTAAACAAACCTAAAACTCAACCAAAACAAAAAAGAACAAACAGAAACACCTCCCAGCCCTCCACCACAAAAACAAAACAAAGAAAAACCCCAGAAGAAAGAAAACCAGAGAACTCACCAGCACGTCCTCCCTCCATGACGACCGGAACAGAAATGAAGAAACAAAGACTACTTACCGGAAGAAGCCCCACCCAGAGGCCAGGAGAGAAAAAAACACGTGAAACTAAAACAAAACCACTAACAGCCCCACCTGTAGGGCGGAATAGTCAAAACAACTGAAAAACACAACAGCCCCACCTAGAGGCCACAAGGGTAAAAACAAGTCAAAAACAGAACAATAAATCAAAAGTTACACAAATAACAAACATATGTTAAATAAAAAAATTATAGCATCTGTTGATTTTTAACACAAACACACCCCCCCCCAAAAAAAAAAGAAAAAAGAAAAAAACACGATTTAAAACACCCTGGCATCACCGGGCAAACTATGCTAGTATAGACATAAGACTAATCATTCAGTCTTATGTTACATAGGCTTCTGTTTTGGCTTGGAGTAAATGTACTCACGGCTGCATAGTTCAGTGATTCAGAGCCAGGGATCAGTAGTTGTGCCTTGTGGTAGAGAAGTGAGCAGGTGTAGCCTTGGGAAAAATGGCACAGTTGTAGAGCACCACCAGAAAAAGGGACTAGTAAACAATTTTTGCATACCCTTGCTAAGGTTGCCATAGGTTGTAGTGAACTTGATGGCACATTATGGCTTTTGGAAGTACTCATGGACATGTCAGAAAAACTGAAGATTAAATTCATGTGATACATAAGACTATCAGCATTTTGTGCTGAAGGAAACCTGGCACTCTCATTAATCTGGTAAATCTTTATCTCTGTTACATTCATTTTATATGAATTGATATAAAAGTGACTAGGCATGCAGTTACTAGGAACCTTTATAGTATTTTCCCAGTGTTTTCTCTTATCAGAACATCACTTCTGTATTTCACTCTTTTTCTAAAGAACTCAGGGTTATCCCATTTCCCCCCTATATAGAAGCTTCTTAGGTAAGTGATTTTACCACCTTCTGAGCCTTATGGGTTAGGTGGGTGGTATTGTGGTGACATAGGCAGTTGGGGCATGATGTTTAGGAACTGCAGGAACCATAGGCCTCCTACAAGATCTATCCCTCTAGTATCCTCGATTTTGAAAAAAGCTTTTTGAATAAAAGAGTTTAGTCCTGGGTCATTGTATTTACATACTAGCTTAGCACTAGATCACGAGGACACTAAAAAAAACCAGACCAGAGCCCTACACTCCCAATCTATACCATTTACTTTAGAGACACTACCAGAGACCCTTCTACTTATTAAAAATCAAACTCTTTCTGTGATGCAGAAAGAAAATACCAACCAAGATGTGCATGCATGCACACACTAGAGATGTGAAAGCCCGGAAAAACCCAGAAAAAAACCGTTTTTCCCCAGGTTTTTCTGAAGCCTTTTTTGGTTGTTTTTTTTTTTTTTTTTGAAAAATTAGAAAGAAATATTATGGAATGTTTTATTTTAGCATGATGGATAAATATTTTAAGATAAGGCCAGGTTCAAATATTTTATAAATCATTTCTAAAATAAGATGTATGGTATCAGATTATTTTCAATTTTTCCAAAAATTTCCATCCCCCCCCCAAAAAAAAACGTTTTTCCCCCAAAGCTTCAAAATTTCTGAAAATTTTACATCTTTAGCGCTTGCACGCATGCACGCACGCATGCGCACGTGCACACACACACACACACACACGAGTACTTTGAAAGCATACTTTCCCTTTGCCTTATGAGGGAGAATAAGGAGAGAACACACACATACACACACACACACACACACACACACACACACACACACACACACACACACACACACACACACACACACACACACACACACACACACACACACACACTTGAATGTAAGCACTCAAGAAGTGGGGATTTTATGTACGCTGCCCAGAGTCGCATGTTGATTGGGGCGGCAATACAAATTGAATAAATAAATAAATAAACTTCTCTCTCCTTTTTTTAAACAGCTCTCCTAGGCACCTCTATTAGCTAACTGGTCAACAAAAGAAGAAGAGGAAATAGTATTCTTCTCTTCTTCTTCGCTTCCTATTTTATCCCATTGAGTGTCGGGGGAGATGAAAGGTTCTTTTCTGGCACTTCTAATGGCCTTATGTTTTGTTGCAAGTGTCCATGTTTGAGGGCACAAAGTCTTCTTATGGCAGTTCCATTGAATCATGCCACCTACAGGCTCTTCAAATGGTACCGCAATTAGAAGGATTTTTCTCCTCTGCCTGCATTGCCACTTCTGCCCAAGAGAACCAAATGCTTCAGTGCAACTTCACAATGAGAGACTTCAAGTTAATGCTCATTTCCCCTCACTGTGTAGTCATAGCATTTGTCTGCTGTACAGTGTTATCGTTCTAATAGATTTTCTTTAAACATTCAATTAATTTCATTTATATTTTAATGTTTGCCAATTTATGCTACATTTTTTTCCTGTTTTGATGCTCCTGAAATTATTTTAATTTGTGTTGGGCTTGAACTGCATTTTATCTCATTTAAATGAATTGATATGTGCCATTAATTTAATCCCAATCTATGGTGCCTATATGAATGACCAACCTCCAAAATGTCCTACCACTGAATGCCCTGCTCAGCTCTTTCCAATTCAAGCCTGTAGCTTTTATGGATTCAATCCATATTGTATTTAGTCATCTTATTTTCCTGCTGCCTCTAGCTTTTCCTAGCATTGTCTTTTCCAGTAAATTTCTTCTTTTCTCATTGTACCCTGAGGTTCATTGATCATTTTTGCTTCTAGAGCAGTGGTCCCCAACCTTTCCTGTACCATGGACTGGCTTCATGGCGAACAACCTTTTCATGGACCGGCTGGTGGTGGTGGTATTGGACAGCGCAAGTGCACAACAAAATATTACAAAGTGCACACTGCACACAGGCTGGGGGGGAGCCCCACTGCAGCCCCAAAACAAGCCCAGTCGCCCGCCAGCCACACTGCCCATCTCGTGCAGCAAGGCATCACAATGCACACAGGCGGAGGGCAGAGCCCCGCCGCAGTTAAGCAATGTGGAGGAGGGGCCTGGTCACCCGCCCATCTGCTGTGTCTCACGCCCATGCTCTGCCCACTGGGCAGACCCAGCGGAACACGTCAAGGGCAGAAGGCTGCCACTGGGGCTCTCAGCACCACCCACCCTAATGGCCCGGGTCGGGACTTGATTTGATTTAGGGCCAGTTTGTTTGCCTCTCTGGTAGTCTGTATTATCCACAAAGTTCTGCGCCAGGTAGTTTTTTCTGTTGCCTTTCTTCATTGTCCCATTCATACTTTATATGGTAATTGGAAATATAATCATGTTGATTACCTTGGCCTTGGTCTCTAATGACACATCCTTACATTTGGTTATCTTTTCTAGTTTAGGACATATTTTGAGAGTAATCACCTGAAACCATGATGTATACGTAATATGAAGACTTAACACATTTAGGTTGACTTAGCATTTTGATCTGTATGTAGTGCTGCGTCATATCCTGATTTGTTTTTGTGTTGTTATAATGGGGCGGGGGGGGGGGAAATCCATCAACATATTCTCCACCTGCAGCTCTATTCCGCTGGGTTCCAAAGTCTTGAAATGGATTTTCAGGGAACACATGTGGTTGCAGAGGGAAGGGGTAGACAGAAAAACACCATTTCGATTCTGTTCACAAAAGAGAAAGTAAAGACGTAGGTTTATGTTTCTAAGGTATGCAGAGGCATGTGTAAATGTGTGCATGTATATATAGAATCATTAGTTGTCATTTAGCACAGGCTAAAGAAGGCAATAAAGTTCAAAATAATAATGCATTTCAAATAGTGAAGGAATAAGAAAAGTTGAGATCAAGGCACAAAAATGAGTATACAGTGCAACCTCATACAATAATCGCCCCATATAGCAACGAAATTGCATAACAATTAAGTTTTAGGGGGAAATGGCGTCATGCATAACAATTTTCACTATTGAAAAAATCGTACATTTTTTCAGTGGGAAAAACCACTTAGCGAAAAAAAATCATATGATGCATCCCATAGGAAAAATCACTATGTGATGCATGCATCGTATTGTTGTTTTGTACAACAATGAGCCCCGTGGAACGGATTAAAATCATTGTATGAAGTACCACTGTACAGTCAACCCTCACATAACAACGCTTTTGGATAGCATCATTTTCACTTAACAACGCACTGTTATGCACCACAGCATAACAATGTTTTTAGTGTTGTCGGGACAACAATGATAAAATAACCGTCATTATCCAGACAAAACTTCGTTATGCGGGGAACTATAGAAACCCGCATAACAACAAAAATCGCTTAGCAACGCTACTTGCGGAACCAGGTAACGTTATGCAAGGCTCTACTGTATCTAAAAATACTCAAAAATACTCAAAAATGAGTATGTTATCTATTTCAGCTATTGCACATCACTTTTGGTAAAGTTAACGCTAAAGCTGGGTGGTAGATTTGTATTTTTCCAGATTCAGTAAAACCTCACATAAAGAGCACCTCACTTAGAGACTAACTCGCTTAAAGAGCAGAATTTTCTCTGAATGGTCGCCTCGCTTAACAACTAAAACCAACCCAAAACTTGCTTAACAACTAAATCGGGGTTCACAATCCCCCCTGCCAGAAGTCACAATTGGTCACTTACAATGGTGTTTTGCTTAAAGAGCAAACTTGCTTAAAGAGCAATCCCGTGGAACATATTATGCTCTTTAAGTGAGGTACCACTGTATTGTTGGATTATACTTCCTATCTAACCATTTCCAGCGCTTTCCTAGGGCATATGTGAACAAATGAAGCAACATTTTTATGGATCCTTAAGGGGCCACTGTGGCTAAGTGGTTATGATATTGAGCGTGATGACCAGAAAGTTGAGAGGTCACCAGTTTGAGACCCAAGTGCTGCATGGTGGAATGAGTGCCTATTGTCTTTCCTAGTTCCTGCCAACCTAGCAGTTTGAAAGCAAGAAATTGCAAGTAGATAAATGAGTACGACTTCGATGAGAAATGTAACAGCATTCTGTGCACTTTGGCATCTAGGCATGCCTGACACATGACCATGGAAATGTCTGCAGATGCAGACAACCCTAACTCTTCACCTGAAAACAGAGATGAGCGCCATCCCCTAGATTTGGACATGACTGGCTGTTGTGCATGGGAGACCTTATTCCTACTTTACTGCATTTAGTATCCAATTCAGTTTGATACTAATTGATAACATGGAAGCATTTTTAAATACTGAAAATAAAGACTGACAAATAGAACATACAGAGGGTACCAAAAATGTATGCACATTGATCATAATGTATGCTTTGCATGACGTTTCAATTTCTTACGGACGTGCTGGCAGTTTAGCCGGTTTTTAGTGAATGTCATACTACATATTGCTACCATAATTCAATTCAACTTTGAAAAGTAATACATAGATAACATCTTAAATGTTTATACATTTTGGCACTTTGTGTATTTGTTAAAATAGTTGGGTGTTGCTGGTTTTCATAGATGAATTGTGTATTTAACCTGTTCTTATCATATAAAATCTAATACATTTGTCTTTTCTTTTAAGGTAAAAATTTGTATACAAATGAATATGTGGCAATTAAGCTGGTAAGTTGATCATAATTAATATTTGAAATACAAGCCATTACATTTGTACAGTACACTTAAAGCTTGTTTTCAGTGAGTTAATTGTATTTGGAGTTGGGAATGTTGCTTGACATACAGTATAACTTCACATAAAGAGAGCCTCGCTTAGAGACTAACTCGCTTAAAGAGCAGAATTTTCTCTGAATGGTCACCTCGCTTAACAACTAAAACCAACCAAAAACTCGCTTAACAACTAAATCAGGGTTTGCAATTCCCCCGCCAGAGGTCACAATTGGTTGCTTACAATGGTGTTTTGCGTAAAGAGCAAACTCGCTTAAAGAGCAATCCTGTGGAACGCTTTATGCTCTTTAAGCAAGGTACCACTGTACCAAATAAGAATTATTAAAAGTGATGTGGCATTGTACCTTTTCTAGTATTGTATGACTGCAATGAGGAACTGCGGTGACTCAAGTGGTTAAGATGCTGACTGGAAGGTTGGCAGGTCAGCAGTTCGAGACCCGAGTGCTGCATGATGGAGTGAGCAGCTCCGTCTCTGTCCCAGCTCCTGCCAACCTAGCAGTTCGAAAGCAAGAAATTGCAAGTAGATATATAGGTGCCGCTTCGGTGGGATGATAAACAGCATTCCGTACACTCTGATGTCTAGTCATGCCTGAATTATGTCCACGGAAACGTCTGCAGACACAGACAGGACTGTCTCTTTGGCTATAAACAGAGATGAGCACTGAACCCTAGAGTCGGATACGACTGGCTTTTGAGCAAGAGTGACCTATGATTGCAATGAAGGAAAATTTAGCCCTCTTCCCAATATCCTTGTGCTCCTTCCTGTATCTGGCTCACAGAATATCTTGGAACTCCTTGGTATTATGCCAGACAGAATTCCAGATTACATTGGTGGTTATAACACAGTGATACCATTGCTAAACAACATGAACACCTGTTTTCTTAGATGCGGCATTTGGGGCAAAAAGTAATGCAATTGTTGATCTCATGGAACAATTCTTATAATAATAGTTTAATCTGTAATAAGTACTGTATAAAAGAAAACTAAAGCTTAAGTAACCATTTCATTTTAAAAGTGTGTATTTTCCCCCTGATAGAATGACTTCCTCAATAATTTCCATAACACAACACTTCTCCACTTCAATAGCTTGATAAACTGTATAAACTTAATGGAGAAAAGTATGTGTTGATTTTCCTAATGGCAGTTTCTAGCTATTTATGCAAACTATGTTCTGGAGCATATGCTTCTTTTTTCAAGCAAAATGTAGTGACTTCACCCCAGGTAAAGAAGTAAAGAAGCATCAAGATACTTTGTACCAACTGAACTGCAGGTCTCCACAAAGGATAGTCACAAACTGGTCTCTGACTGACCTGGCAAAGAGGAAAGTAATTGCTCACAGGTTATGGGAATTGGGTTGTCCACGTGTAACAAGAACATGTTTGTATGCTCTTCTGTAATCATATTATCATTTGTCCTACAAGTAGTCTTTGTGTGTTTGTAGTCACATACATACACTCTCACAAATTGATGTTACGTGTTTATGTATTCTTTCCATTTTAATACTTCAGTTTGTCTCAAGTTATACAGTGATACCTCATACGTCCAAACTTGGTTCCACAAGTTTGGACTTTATACGGATTTGGACTTTGTATGAGGCATGCAAAATGCCAGCTGCAATGACCCATACAACGTCCAAATCTTTGCTGCGATTCCTCGTACAACGTCGTTTCCATAGAGATACATTGCACTGTAACAGCACAGACTTCAGGGCAAAGTCAAGGAAACAGACAGGAAACTGACAGAACTTTAAGAAAACATTATCTTAAGGCTAAATAAATTACAAAAACATGTCAAACAACCCTGATTGTCCAAGAACCTGAAGAATGCTGCAAAAATCCCAGGAATGCTTCTAAAAATTCTGATGAAAAATTCAAAAAAAAAAATCCAAAATCACAATCAAAACCACTCCTAAACACTCTTTGCCTTGTGCAAAACCCACAAGAGCAATGCACGCATGTGTCCTGTCTTTTATAATGCCCAGGCACAATGCAACCTGGGAAAAACAATGCCTCATACAAAGTCGCAGCGACTTTGTATGAGGTAACGTTTTTCAAGAAATTAGGCGATGTTGTATGAAGCGGACTTTGTATGAGGTATTACTGTAATTCAGAAGAATGAACTGTTTCTTACCTAGCAAAAACTTGAGAAATCGTTATTGGGTGAAATCCAATAGTAAGATGCAACAAGAGTAGGTTCCTTGAATTGGTGTAATTTGTGGAGGAGTTGATTAACCAAATCCTCATCAATCCATTGATTTTACTCTAATTGCGCCTTACTATTCGATTTTAGCCATCGTTTCATACAAATCTGTAGAGAAATAGTTCTAAGTCATGAGACACAGAACAAAGATTTGTTTGCTATGGAAGCATCCAGTAGATACCTCTCACTGAAATCTCTTTTTGCATCGCTGCTTGCCTTTTTGGCATGTATTTTCAGCTTTTCCTTCTTAAAAGTCATGCTCCTTATCTTCAAAACTATTCTGTGCATCCCTTCCCCTTTAATAACAGAAAGTCAATAAATTATCTTCAAATACAGTATCTGTAAAAATATTCTTACCTTTAATGTTACATGTTAACTTATCATTAATTGCTATATCTCAAACCTCTTTATATCATTCATTTGATAATCACACTTCCACATTTTTTGCTATTATTAATCTTGCCGCAAACCCCCAACAATCAATTGGAGGCGCATGGCCGCCACACCCCTCCTGAAAATACTACCTGCCATCCCCTGTCACAGATGGGGACATGAGGCTGCCAGAGGCGGCCGTCGGGAGACTCCTGATGCGGCCACCAGCCCGGCCTCCAACAAAGGGCTGCACTCCCCTGCACCAAACGGGGACACAAGGACGCCATAGGCGGCCGCTGCACCCATCACGCCACTGCGACCCACACCCACACACCTACGTCCACCACTTCATCGAGAGGAGCCCTCTCGGCAAGTTCATCCTCAGCTGCGACCAGTAAAGCCAATGACCATCCCTGGGGCGGAGCCCGGGCAGAAATGCTAGTACTAAATAAAAGCAGATGTTGTCAGGAATAAAGAAAGCTTTTTTAGTATTAGTTTTTTAAAAGTGTGTTAAATCTTTCTGAAGGAGATAGATGCACCTGCCAGTCTAGCCTCAGCTTTGTCTAAGTATAGAAGTTCTCAACCTTTTAAAGCTGAGGGCTGGGCCATGCTTCCTCACACAGCTTTGGGGGTTGAACAGCCATTTTGCCCTTCCTCCACCACATGGTGGAGATAGTGGGGGCACATGAAATGGCTTCATGGGCCGCATTTGGCCCACAGGCTGCAGGTTGATAATCCCTGGTCTAATATTTCCTAATGAGTGCTGTAGTCCAGCTAGGACAGCTTCACTGAAGTGCTTCATATACTTTTCTTTGTATATTTGCTTATATCTTTCAGAGCTTTTGAATTTTCCTGTAATCTCTTCTGCAGACATTTTTCTATGTGGTTATTCTTACTGTTTGAGCAGTTCTGCTCTTTTGGGATGTTATGAAAGGATGGACACTAATTGATAAATAAACTGGGCAAAATGTTGCTCTGAATTGTTGCCTTTTTCCCTGACAGAGAAGTAAAGCATAGAGTAAAATAAATACTATAATACACTACAGTATTTAGGGACATACAGTAGAACACCGCATAAAGAAAAAACTCCGTTCCACAGACCTCTTTGCTATGAGTTTTTTTCATTATGCAAAACGCTATCGGCAACTCCCCACAAAATGGAAAAAGTTCGTTATATGTGGTTTCATTAAGCGAGGTATCACAAATAGCGTATGAATGCTTGGTTGTATGAATTTTTCGTTATACAAAGCGTTCCACTGTACAGTATCTGCATTTCTTACTGTTGGACACTGGATCTCACTCTTTGGGCCTCTTGTTGTATTGTTGGGCTTTATCTCTCAGAATCCCTAACTGTGGTTGTGAGCTCTGGTGGTTAAGAAGCTCAGCTTCTTAGCTGGAAGGCTGGCAAGTCAGCAGTTCAAGACTTGGGTACTGCATGATGGATTGAGCGTCCGTTTCTATGCTATCTGTGACAGCTAGAAGTTGAAGTTCAAAATTTCTGCTGAGCCAAAGGTTGAGAAGTGTTATGTGGGGGCACTCAAATAGTTATTTGGAGAGATCATTATAGGACTGCAGCGGCTCAAGTGGTTAAGATGCTGAACTCAACGACTGGAAGGACAGAATTCAATTCCCGAGTACTGCACGACAGAGTGAGCTTCTGTCTCTGTCTCAGCTCCTGCCAACCTAGCAGTTCGAAAGCAAGAAATTGCAAGAAGATAAATAGGGACCACTTTGGTGGGAAGGTAAACAGCATTCCATGCACTCAGGTGTTGAGGTGTGCCTGCAACATGTTTACGGAAACGTCTGCAGATGCAGGCAGTGCTGGCTCTTTGGCTATAAACAGATGACCACTGAACCCTAGAGTCAGCTACGACTGGCTTTTGAGCAAGGGCAACCTTTACCTAGATCATTATAATAGGAAATGAAAGCTACATCACTTGGTGCAGTTACTGTTGAAGGAAATGGAAAGCTCTGTCTGTTAACCTGCACATGTTCTTTAGTATTTGTCACAAGCAGTGATGCGCTGCAGCAGGTTCTGTCAGGTTCTGCAGAACCGGTAGCGGAAATTTCCCCATGCCACGCCCACTTGGTTGGCCACTCCCACCTCCATAGCTCATAGTGCAGGGTGTTTGGTCACGCCCACAGATTTGGCCCTGGCCACAGATTTGGCCAGCCCACAGAGTAGGTAGCAATTTTTTTTGCAGTGCATCACTGGTCACAAGGGTTTGCTTTCTTTCAAGGTGGGGATTGATTTGCCCCTGTAATGTAAGGTTTGGAATGGGTTGTGGAGTAAAGGTTAGATGTGGTGAAAATATATTTAGAAACTTGTATTGTCACTACAACAACTTTTTGGAAAATGTCTATGATGAGATAGAAAACACACTGGTCAGAGTAGTTGCTTTTCATAATTTCATTCTAATTCTAAACCAGTGTTTCCCAACCTTTGGTTTTTGGACTTCAGTTCCCAGAAGCCTAAGCCAATTCCCCAAAGCACTGATCAGCCAATGTACTGATTTAGGCTTCTGGGAATTGAAGTCCACCAGTGTTCCGTGGAACATAGTTTGGGAACCGCTGTTCTAAAGACAGATATAATCATCTCATTGTTTATTAACATGCATTACGATAAATGTTTCACTGAGATCTTGACTTTCATCATTCAAATTGGTCTCTTCAGGAGCCAATGAAGTCAAGAGCACCACAGCTGCACTTGGAATACAGATTCTACAAGCAATTAGGATCTGGTGGTAAGTATAATTTAACAGGTTTTATTGGAGAGGAAATTGTTAGCAATAAATAAACCTTTAGCATTGATCACCTGGTTAAATATGTAACCACTGATTAATTGGTATTAACTTGAATATTAATCAATTAATATTGTCAATAATCATTTAATATTTCAGTTAATCAGTGGTTAATATTAATATTTAATATTAATGTGTTTTTTCAGATATGTTTACCGCTTGTACATTAATAGTCACAACTGTTTATCAAACACTAAGGGCTAGGATGCACATTTCAGGATGCTGTATAAAATATTTGCAAAAGTCCTATTGTTTTCTAAGGCAAACATTATTTTTACTCCTTTTGGTTTTCATCACCTTTGTCTATTTTATTTGGGTTTTCAGAAGAGAAATTCTTAATGATTCTTGAGTAGAAACAGATATTGAACAAATCAGACTACAAAATGATTAGGCAGCTACTGTACTGTAGAGAGTGAAAAAAGCTGCATTGGCTGTTGGCCATGAAAAAATGCAGTGTAAATGTATTAGTTATGTTACGTATATGTGTCTTGACTAGCATTGTGGAAAATCATAGTGACAGGACAATGTGATACAAATATTTTGGGACAAATGTAGACTTTGTTTCTGTTTGATTATATAACAATTTCTATCAGGTTCCAAGACAGAGACAAAAATATTTCAATGTAGGAATTACAAACAGATAATTATCTTATATCTCTATTAGATTAAGAACCCCTCCAAGCTATATGAAATGGTTTAATATAAGTTCTGCCTTCTGTTTGCTCACGTTGCAAGTTCTTCAGAAACTGAGATGACAACTAAAAAAGAAATTTCTTGTCTGTCACATAGTTTTCCAAATTGCATTAAGTTATCTTTTTTTAGATGGAATGTAATATTTTATCTCATAGAGCCAGTGTTTCTTCTTGCATACATGATGAGCCCACCTTTTATATCTTCTATGACTGCTTCTTACACAGATGCCTATTGTGTAAGACTTCCAGTTGACCTTGTTTGTTGAGAAGTTGTTAAATTGTTTTGAGTTCTTATTTAAGAGAAATTCCATAAAACGGGCTCATTGTATTAATGATGCTACCCATTTTGTCATTCTGTGTGATCAAAAGAACTGGACGTTCAGACTGATAGTAAAATTTATGTGTCAAAGTATAAGCTATAAAACCATTATATTAAAACACAATGAAGAATAAAGCATTTTAAAACATACTGGCTTGTAAAAAGTAAGACACACTTCACATTGAAAATACAAGAAACTCAGCACACTAATTCCATAACCTGAACCAATGGCCTGGCTGTATAGAGTGTAGAAGGACGGAAAGGAGGCAGGTATTATGAAAGCCTAGGAGCAGTCACAGAGAAGGTTTCATGACATATCCTCACCAAATGAGCTTCTTAAGGTTAAGGTAAGGTTAAGGTAAGAGAACGGCCTCTCCTATTGACTTCAAAACCCAAGCGAAATTGTGTGTGAGAGTACATTCAGGTGGGCTGGACTGGGAAACAGACCAGTAGCCAGTGAGACTGTTGTCAAAAGGGAGTTGTATATTCCCTATAATGGGTCCTTGATAGCATTCTGACTGTAGTGTTTTGAACCAGCTAGATTTTCTGAACAGTCTTCAAAGCTGCATATAGATAAGCTGCATATGTTTCCTCTTCTTTTCTCAGAGAGTGGCCATTTCCTTTCACATTCGAGTTGCAGTAGTAAAGTTGTTGATCTTGGTGGATGTTGTATCTGGAATCTTGTGGTAGATTGCCTTTAAGAACTAGCATTTATCTGCCTTCTTGTTTCATTGCTAACCCTCTTGTTTCTTCTAAATACTATTTTTATTGCAAGTGCTTTTCACAAAGTTCTCTGTCACCATGTTTTCAGTTCTGTAAAAAAATTACGGACTGTATATACTGTATTAGTATTTCCCAGACTCTGGATTGCAATATATCCTGGGTAAACTACACAGTGGATTTTTAAATTTCTGGTAGCAGCATTACTGGACCCAACAATGCCACACACAACATTAAGGGAAATTTTACTTGTTCATCTGCTAATGTGAATTATGCCATCTTTTGCAACAACAAAAAATGCCCCCTGTGCTCTACATAGGACAAACAGGACAATCTCTGCACAAAAGAGTTAATGGACATAAATCAGACATCAAGAGTGGCAATACATAGAAACCTGTTTCAAAGTACTTTAATCTACATGGACACTCAGACATGGACTTGAGGGTTGCTGTTCTAGAGAAGAGGAATTACTAAACTAGAATCCAGAGAGACAGCAGAGTTTAAGTATATGCTATCAGTGGTTGCTGGCAGTGGTGGGCTCCATTTTTTTTACTACCACACTGTGGGTGTGGTATGGTGGATGTGGCCAGGGGGGAAGCCCTGTGTTGCACCAGAATTAGGACTACTTTATTTCAAAACTTGGATGGGCGGGGCCAGCCAGAATTTCTGCTACCGGTTCTGGCGAACGGGTGTGAACCTGCTGATGCCCACCACTGGTTTCTGGGACATTATCAGATTTGATGCACCACAACTAACAGGTTGTTATATGCTGCAGTTTTGCCTGGGTCACCCAAACAATTGTCAATACAGCACAGTAAAACCTTGGGTTATGACGGAGATCTGTTCCAACAGCCTCAGTCATAACCCGAAGCACATTTCCCATAGGGACGCATTGAAAATAAAAAAGGTCCTGATTGGACTAAATAATAACAACGACAACAACAACAACAACTCCCTCCCCCCAAAATCAGAAAATGTCAGGCACAACCCTTTCCCATCCCCACAAAAGGAATGAAGCAATTTCCCTACTTTTCCACGCTGTTTGGGGACCTTAACCAACGACAACGACGGCACTTCCACAGAAGTAAGCACTACATTGTGACTTCAGGTGAAGGGGTGGCCATTTTGAATTCTGAAATGATTGCATTGGCCATTTTGAAATTCAAATTTTGAAATGCAACTATTTCAGAATTCAAAATGGCTACCCCTTCACCCAAAGTCACAATGCAGTGCTTACTGCTGCGGAGGTGCTGTCATCATCGGATAAGGTCCTCAAACGGCTTGGAAAAGGTAGGGAGATTGCTACCATTTTAGAGTTTAAAATACTGTAGCACAATCTTCAGTCATAAACCTGAAATTGGTTATAACCCGGGGAATTTTTTTAATTAAATGTGCCGTCGTAACCCACGGCAAACGTAACCAAGGGCAGTCGTGTGCCATGGTTTTACTGTAGATGGTAACTCATTGGCAAATGTGTAATGCCACAATATTTGTTGCATCCATCCTTTGGATGTGATGCATCAGTTTGCAAGAGAAGTTTGTTTTGCAGCCATCTGCAGTAGGGGACTAGGCTTTGCAGCAGGTTTGAATAATAGCGGGATTTTGTCAGTTGAAAAAAGATACAATGTTACTATTCTGTTAGGCTGGCCGATTACTCTGTGCCTGTGTACCTGATGTGTGTATAAATTGGTGCCATGAAGCCTCACTCTTATGTCTAATAAAGTGGACTTAGTCCATGAAAGTTCACAGTTAAATACAGGACTTAGTCTTTAAGGTGCCACAACATTTCTGTCTTATTTTGCCTTTAAACACATACTTTCCTAATAGTTACATTGATAGTAAGAAACAAATGTGTCAAGTGGTCGCATGGGTGTGCTTAATTCTATTGTAGGGGCAGAAAAGGTGTTCATTTACAAGTGTGTCTTGAAAAAACTGTCTTAGGCCCATCTCATATTTTAATATAAATTCTGATTTTCATGTTATGACTTAAATATCCGTGAAGCTACCTGTCATGATTGAGTCCAGAATGGGATTTTCTCTCAGTAGAACTAGCAGGAGCAGAGGCAGTCATTTATTTGTCAACTTCCTCTAATAAACTTAGGGTAGCATATGTTACTCTAGTCCTTTTCCTGTTGTCACAATCATCCTGTGAGTTAGATCAGGCTGGGAGGCGATGATAGGTAGATGTCACCCATTAATTTTCATGACTTAGTGAGGACTTAACTCTCCATTTCCCAGGAGCCAGTCCAGCAGTCTTGCCTGGGTGGGTTGGTGGGTGGAATCCTGATTACTATGAGCAAATATCAGTTGATTTGCACATCTATTTTGTTGCTGTACATACAGTCAGATCCAGAAATATTGGAGCAAGGATAACTTTTTTGGCATGTGGCCTCTGCGCCTACCGTGGTGAAAATGAAAGGAAACACACAAGATGTGAGCAAAGTCAGGACTGTCAGCTTTAATGCAAAGGGTTTGACAAAAGTGGGACAATAACCAGAAACTAAAAAGACAGAGCACTGGCACCCTGATTGAAATTACTTTATGTATGTAAAGCATTTTTTTAACCATACAGTTAAGTTTTTTAAAAAAATATCTAGAGTTTACAAATACTAATGGAAGTCAGACTCTGTCCTTAGTATAACATTCTGAAAGACATGACATACATTGAAGGAAGAAGGGAGCAAAAACAAATTCAGGCTCCTGCAGTTATAATTACAATTATTTTAATAACTGGGTAGGATGGGAAACTATTAAGGTAGGCTGATGGGTTCTTCCACTCTGTCCTATACCACTCTTTGCCACTACAAAATATTGTAAATATTGTTACTTAGAGTTACTTAGGGTTTAAAAAACACACACCAAGTGACAGATTCATTCACCAAATGTCTGTTTAGCCCTCATTCACAAGTTCATTGCAGGAAATCCGATAGGTTTTTTCAAAAATGCAAACAGTGAGGTGACCTCTACCTAGTGTAGCTTAGAGAAAATATCCAATGGAATATTTCTGCTTATCACTGTACAAGCAGAGATTATCATTGCAGCATGTACCTCTGATGCAAAAAAACCATTGGATGTCTCCTTCTGGTTTAAGATGATCCTAGTTATGATTGAGAGTTGCAATTGCATAGAAGTTTAGTAGCAGTTTTGTTGTTATCTAACTGATATAACAAGGTAAAGGTTGCAGTATTAATTATATATCATGGCCCTACTTTGATCCTATCTGTAGTGTCAAGACTTACATAAGATTGTGCTTAAAGCTTTTTGCCTTAAGAACAGATTGGCCAATATTCTATTACTCCTATAAATGGCATTACCTTTTGGTGCAAAGTTTGCTTGAAGTAGCAGTATAAATATTGTGTTGCACACTAAACTGCTACTCAGTAGAGACAAAATACTGTTTACTTACACAGATTTTGAAACTTGGAACAATTTACTACCGAAATTATATAATTTATGCTACTTTAGCTGTAGGAGTCTGGGCAATATATTTCTTTGCCAAAGGAAAATCCAGATAATAGCTTATTGCACATCAGAAGACTATAGTTCTCTTGTATTTGCCATTAGGAAAGTTAACATATTTTCTCTTGTAGCATTTTCGTTCAGTTTCATGGATACTTCAGATCCAAAACCATATGTCTTCATTTACATTTATTTCTTTCTGATTTTTAAACAGTGAAGCAATTGATGACAAAAAGACATTAAATTGCAGTGGTACCTCGCATAACGAACGCATCGTATAGCGAAAAATTCACACAATGAAGCGTTCGTTATGCAATGGCGATACCCCCGCATAATGGGATTCCCCCCCCCCCGTTATGCAGGGTTTTTGGTAACTGGGGTATACCCACTTAATGGGAATCCCGGTTAATGAACTCCCCCCCCCCTTATGCGGGGCATCTCCCATTGGGAACTGCATAGTGAAAAAATATAGTAAAGAGCTCCATGGAACTGAGTTTTTTCATTATGTGGTGTTCTACTGTATATTATATTGATGTAATTTGGTGATGAACCATGGAAGAATTTGTGTGCTGCTAAAATGTGTCTTTTTCTGCTGCTCTAAATAACATTCCATAAAGTTGCCAGTTAATTAATTTATTTTTCAGAGCCGGGGAACCAAGTAAAAGTTTTAGATCTGGTATACATAGGCAGATGCTCTAGAAAAAACCTGCCACTTCTGTTATTGCAATTTATTAATAGAGCTAGGTTAGCTTGGCAGATGAAATGCATTATGAAGTGTTTATACTTGTGTTCCATATGTAAAACTTGAGTGATTTGCATAAAAAGTGATCCTTTTTAGCAATTGGAAAATTATGGTCACAACTAAATTAAAAGAAAATTATGGAAATTCTCATTTATACTGGTAAATTTCTTAGTACTAATATTGTAGTAATATTTCATGTTGGTTATGGTCACAGATAAGTAAATAAGTAGTGTAAACTTGCTAAGACACCTCAGAAATCAGGTTCCATAAGGCCTTATATGTAGCATGCATTCATGATCCTCTTTGTAATCAATTTGATATACATAACTACCAGCAGTATAGCAAATAATGAAAATGTCACAATTTAAGACTCTTTATGTTCTTAAGTTTACGAAGCCTGAACTTCTGTGGCAGTATTTGAAATAATGTTAGAAGTCTTTCTTTAGTAATTGTAAATTTTTGTAATATTTGCCATTTCCCCCAGAAGAAACTAACTAGTATAAGTAGCTTAACCCTATGAAATATTTGTGTGAGATAGGTTCTTAAGGTATTATCCACTTGATATGTGAGTGAGGGATTTTTATTAGGTGTTAAACTGAAGTGTATTAAAATGCATCCTATTTTTCATTTTCCTAGATGGAATACCTCAGGTTTACTATTTTGGCCCTTGTGGCAAGTATAATGCCATGGTGCTGGAACTGCTGGGACCTAGTTTGGAAGATTTATTTGACTTGTGTGATAGGACTTTTTCTCTGAAAACTGTTCTAATGATAGCCATACAGTTGGTGAGTAGAACATCTTCCCAGTTTGCTAAATTGTGTTCTGTTCAGTATCGGCTGGATATTAATTGAACAATTGAAAGATGTCCCCGCCCCAGAGCAGTATTGAAGATGGTTGCATGGTGCAAGGAGGAATCCATGAGAGATGGATCTTTCTAGATCAACAACTCTTTTGAGAATGTAAGGATATCTTCTATACAGTATGTGGGATATCTGAATCAGGTGAAAATCTTTGACCAATAATAAACTCAAAAATAAACTGAACATTGCATTTAAATCCTTCACAAAAATCACACCTTGAGGATGCTGTGTACTCACTGATATCCCTAGAAAATTTGAATTCTATGAATTATGTATGTCCCTCCTTGCTGTTCATGGAAGGAGCCATACTTGCTGACCACTGGAGAGTGTTTTCACTTTTTGTGTTACTCTTCATTGAGCACCTCTCATCATACTTCAGTTAGCACAACTTTTAAGGCTTGTTTTTATCATCTTAATGTCAAGAAATGTGTTTCAAAAACTGGTCTTCAAGTTGCTGCATTCTGTGCCTAATACTCTTTCTGCTCATGCAGAATTGCAGAGAATTCAGAAGGCTGTTTATTATCCAAAAGACACTCAGGATGGGTTTGACTTCAGTCATTCCTCAGAAAGACTCATGTGACACCCACCCACCCACGTGTTGCTTGTTACCTTTACAATTCATATTTTTCACAATCTGATTCCAGTTATCCTCTGTTCATTGACATTTAGAAGCTAATGGTAGTAAACTTAAGAAATCTCCATAGGCTGTTACATGCTAAGTTGCAACTTGGTGTGCAACAGATAATGTCTATGGAGACTGCTTAACCCAGGAGTGGCCAACCTTTTTACATCATGGGTCTGACCATGCCCCCGGACAGCTAAGCAGGCCAGACCATGCCCCCTGGAAGCAGAAGCATTGACAGTGTAGCTGAAGTTCTGTTGTGCAGGTATGCAAACAGCATAATATTTAGAAGCTAATGGTAGTAAACTTAAGAAATCTCCATAGGCTGTTACATGCTAAGTTGCAACTTGGTGTGCAACAGATAATGTCTATGGAGACTGCTTAACCCAGGAGTGGCCAACCTTTTTACATCATGGGTCTGACCATGTCCCTGGACAGCTGAGCATGCCAGACCACGCCCCCTGGAAGCAGAAGCAGGCACATTTACGATAGTCGCAGGCGCATTTTACAGCTGCTTCCACTTCTGGGTGCAGTAGAGGTGTTGATGGGATGGTGTTGTGGGCCGGGAACCCCTGGCTTAATCTATGGCAGTGATGGCAAACCTTTTAGAGACTGAGTGCCCAAATTGTAACCCAAAACCCACTTATTTATTGCAAAGTACCAACACAGCAACAGGGGAGTTAGAAAATGCTCTCATGGGGCTGCAGGGCAGAGGGGCAGGGCAAACTTTGTGCTGGGGGGAGGGAGGAAGTTTTTCCACTGGCCTGCTAGGCAGTGGGATGGGGTGAATTCTGTGCTGGGGAGAAGGAGGAAGTGCTCCCATTGGGCTGCTAGGCAGAGGGCAGGGCAAACTCTGTGCTAGGGTGACTGAATGAGTGCCCACAGAGAGGACTTTTGAGTGCCACCTCTGGCATGCATGCCATAGGTTCGCCACCACTGACCTATGACATTTTGCTTCCAAAAGTTACGCCAGTTGTATAACTGCACAACAGGATTTGTCAACAGCGTCTGAAAAGTACACTTTCAGGTTAAGAGGTAGTAGCTTCTATGCAGAGTCATAGAAGGCACTAGATAAGTAACTAAAGTAGGAGTTCGCAACCTATGGCCCATAGGCCAACCTCCGTCGCTGTTCCATCTGGCCCACAGCGATGACTGCGGAAGCAGACATGCATGTGCAAATGCATATTTGCAGCAGGGGAAAACCAGTTATCCGGCCCACAGCATGGTCTGAAGGGGAGTTGACTGGCCCATGGCATGGTAAGATTGAGAACCCCCGAACTAAAGGAATCAATATCATTAAAAGAAACCATTGAAAGCAAGCATTGAAAATTTTAAAAGGGGTTTCAAGAATTTTCTAACATTGTATCTATTCAAGGAAAAAAGCTTCAAAATAACTTCAGTCAAATATAAAAAACAGACCCGATCAGTTATATTACTTAATTCAGTTTATTACTATTAACACGTGCATATCTTTGGAGACATATTTTCAGTCTGAGAACTTCAGATTTTTTTCTGATGGCATTTGTTAGACTGAGTACTGGGAGAAACAGCAAAATTAACTTGAACAATCTATGCAGAAATCTGTGAGACTCAGTGAAATTGAGGCCACAAACCAAGGTCTATTGAGTCTCAATTACAGTACATTTAAATAGAAATTATGTGGACATGTTGTTTCATAATATAGAATTTATAATCTTTATTCCATAATAAGCACTTTGAGCTGTGACACATTTCAAATTAAAGCTATCATTACGTAAGGCTTTTCTTTTTTTAAAAAAAGAAAGAATTTTAATAGTACAGATCATTAAAAGATCTAAAATTTAAAAACTTAATTTACATTTAAATTCTTGATTTAAAAGGATTGTTGATAGTTATCTACTCTGCAGCCACTTATTATGGAAGACAGGGCTGCAACTAAAAGAAAGCAGGTCCAAGTACAGCATATCCATTTAGCAATGTAATGAAAAAGTTATTCACTAAAGATCTCAAGTTTTTTTTAAAAAAAAGAATAAACTGTGACTAGGTTTTTCTTAGACATTTTAAAGTTTAATGGAGGCTTCAAAATGTGAAACATGAACAGCACTACAGTGGAAAGCAACCTTCATTTTAACAGAGGTGTTAGAAAACCTTATTGTTTTTACCTTGTAAATACACAAGATCCCCTGCTTCTGTACTCTTAGCCAAAACATGGTTCACCAGGAGGGAAAGTTTGTTTTCAATTTGGCCTCTGAAGAATTATGTTCCTTCAAAACTGAAAAGATGCAGCAATGCTTGCCTTTATTGTTCTACTACTCTAGTTCCTGTTGGAAACCCCCCCACAACTTTCTTTCGTTCTATTTAATAGATTTCTCGAATGGAATATGTTCATTCAAAGAACTTAATATACAGAGATGTAAAACCTGAAAACTTCTTAATAGGACGACCAGGAAACAAAATTCAACAAATTATTCATATTATAGATTTTGGTTTGGCAAAAGAATATATAGATCCAGAGACAAAGAAGCACATACCATACCGAGAACACAAAAGCCTTACAGGAACTGCTAGATACATGAGTATAAATACACATTTAGGAAAAGGTATGTATTCATTTTTAGAGCACAAATTTAGCAGCTTCACAAGATTTCTGTGACCATTTCTTTATATATTAATAATCACAACTGCATACTCCAGTTTTATTAAAGCTTTGAATACCTTCTAACTTTGGAAGCCTTTTAAAAATCACTGAGCATTGCTGTTTCATTTTGGGGTACTACTCAATGAAGTTAAATATCTGTTATGTTGAAGTGCGATTAGGACCAGTGTCTAGACCAAATTGCTTCTCGTGATAATGCATTGGCTGTGTTTTGTATTTATGTTCCCTTAATGTAAAAGGTATAGTAATGAGGGCTGGCCAGGATTGTTTGGAATATTCTTGCATATATTTGGTAGAGAATGTCTAAAGCAGTGGTTCCCAACCCCCCCCCCCTTTTTTTTTTTGTGATGCTCCTCCTAAGCATCTCCAAAATCCCAAGCCCACCCCTGTGACATATAGCATATTTGCTGGCATGTAAGAGATCGGAATATAAGACGCACACCATTTTTATACAAATTTTAAAGGAAAAAATAATTTTCTACAATTTGTCATGAATTCCCAAAATGATTTATTGTACTAATAAATACCAGGCTCAGGACCCTTTGTGACAGCCTGCAGGAGATGACCGAGAGGGGGGAGGTGAGACCATTCCCCCCTCTCCCACCCTTTCCCTTGCATACAGGAGGGAATGAAAAATGGGAGGGGGTGGCTGGAGCCAGGGCCTTTTAAACATGAGAGAGGTAGGTTGGCTGAATTTTCAACATAATTTTGATTACCGGCACACAAGACACACTCCATTTTCCCGGTGTATTTTAAAGGCGGAGGGGAATGTGTCTTATACGTCAGCAAATATGGTAATATTTGGTGGTATCTGCTCCAGCCCTATGGAACCTCCTGCCACTTGAATTGCTCCTCTAGGCAGAGTTGCTTACCTTCAGGAAGGCCTTAAAAATGTGGCTATGCCAGCAGGTGTGGGGCACAACTGGTACTACAACCCAGCCCTGCTGGCTTATTTAGCCCTGCCCGGTGTTCTTATTTACTCCTGCCCGGGTGTCCTTCTTTTTAAGGGGATTAGGGAGGTTTTATAAATGTTTTTAGATAGTTCTATAGTATTCAGTTTTAATTAGGATTGGGTATAGGTTTTAACTAATATTGTGAGCCGCCCTGGGTCGCTTAGGCAAAAAGGGCGGTTATATAAATCCAAAAAACAAAACAAATAAATAAATAAATCTTACTATTCAAAATTGAATTACTATTCACATGGAGGAAGCTAGTGATGTGCTGGCCCACAGGGATACAGGGACTCATCCCGGTGCGCCCCAGCAACTGGCGCCCCCCAGAGGCTGGCAGAGGTAATGGGAATATATGGGATTTCTCCCCCCAAACCTCCCAATAGGTGCCCCATCACTTCCTGTCCATCACCCTCCCAAGGTGCCCAGCACACCCCTGGAGGAAGCCTAAAAGGCAGTTCACTGTTAATCACTCATTCTCAAATTGCCCCCATTAAAAATCAAATTGCTCCCCTCTGAGAACCACAAGTCTTAAGCAATAACCTATTGTATGAAAGAAGAATCGGTTTTCCAAGTGAGCAGTTTGCTTTTGTAAATATCCTTGTAAACTCCATGTAGAAAAAAGTGATGTAAAGCACTTTGATGTAGTACTTTATTTTAGTTGAGAAAGATGACATAGACTATAATTAATTTAGAGAGAGAAAATAAACAGGTGAGCAACCAGTTTAATTTCTCAGACCATGTCAGCTATACATAATATGTCAGGAGTACAGCTGACTTTCATATATAAACTTGATTCCGTAAGCATATGTTGGGTGCCAAACAAGAATTTATAGACATAAGCAATTGTTTCAAGTTGGAAATTGTCCTCAATGGTGAAAAACATGTGAGGTTTGGAAAGAAAGCATTATTGGTACTAGAAATGGCCCTGTTTACTTATCTTCCTGTTGCTTGGTTAGGATTTGACCCTGCCTCTCAAAAAATGCTATAGCCAAAAAGAAAAGGCAAGTAAGAAAAACAATGCACGTACATAGTAATAGAATTCTAACTTACTTGTGGATTATGGAATAGATTAAAATTTGGCTCAGTGGTTAAGAAGCTTGTCTTGTTAGCTGGAAGGCTGGCAAGTTGGCAATTTGAGACCCAGGTACTACATGACAGATTGAGCGCCTGTCTCTGTCCCAGCTCTTGGAAACATGAAAGGAGCCTCATTTGGACGTTCCCTGAGCGGAGTTTCTTCCACAAAAATCCTTTCAACCCAGAATAATTTCTGACACTAAATTATTATTATTATTTTCTTGTCACTGTATAGAGCGGTGGTTCCCAACGCCCCACAGGAGGACTTCAATTCCCAGTTTGTCAAACTGACAAACACACAAACAAACATGGTTTCCATTAATTGCGGTTATTGAATTATGGTTATTATAGCCCATGCCATAAAAGGGGAAATAAAAAGTTATCTAGACGCCAACAGCTTGCCCATTCTGCTCAGCATCTCTTGGCTATACAAAGCAATAACAGGTCCATTTCTATACAACTTATTTATCTAATTTGAGCATTTAAAAGCAGATGATTATCATCAATTTGTATGATTATTAATTTTACCTCACTTTTCTGTACAAATGTTCAAGACAATACAGATTTTATTTTAAATAATAAAATAATATTTCTGTATAAAGATATTTGTTGTTAAAGGAAAATTATAAAATAGAAATAACATGTAACTTATTAATTGTATCTCTTGTTTGTATCATTGATTTCTTATGTATTAGTTTAAAACTTTGTTATTCTTAACATTTACTTTTTCAGAGCAAAGTAGAAGAGATGATTTGGAAGCTTTAGGTCATATGTTCATGTATTTTTTAAGAGGCAGCCTTCCATGGCAAGGCTTAAAGGTAGTGTGTTAATTTGTTGAATTTTTCTTTTTTCCTCAGCTATTCTCATAGTTTCATAAAGGTAATAAGTTTGGTTGATATCTCTTCAAATTTAGGCGGATACATTGAAAGAAAGGTATCAGAAAATTGGAGACACCAAGAGAGCAACCCCTATAGAAGTACTGTGTGAAAACTTCCCAGGTAGTCAGTTCTTCTAATGAAGAATAATCTGTATAGAGATTACATTGCCAGTTTTAAATGAGTCATGAAGTTATATATCAAATAGCTTATACTTGTAATTTTTTAAAATATAATGTAAGTCATATGTGCATACAGTAGACCCTCGCATAACGACGCTACTTGGTTCCACAAGTAGCGTTGCTAAGCGATTTTTGTTATGCGGGTTTCTATGGAGTTTCCCGCATAACGACGTTTTTAGCGTCATTGTCCGGTTATTTTAGATTTGTTGTCAGACAACGACACTAAAAACGTTATACGGGGAACACGTGCATAACAATGCGTTGTTAAGCAAAAATGATGTTATCTGAACACATTGTTATTTGAGGGTTGACTGTACTACTTCAGTTCTTTCATCAGTAGTGTGTTGGATGAACTAATGTAACTATATTGGCAAAAGAGATATTAATATTTCTGGAGCTTTATTATTTTAGGTAGACATAGTACAAATACCAAAATAAAGTGCAGGGATATGATAAAATACACTGGGGGGAGAAAGCAGTGGATAGTTAGAGTAAGTGCCTATAATAATTGCTTTGGGCTATGAAACAAAAGCTAGTGGACAGAATACATTGCTTTGTATAAACAACAATAAAATGGTTTACTTTAGCCCAGAACCTCTGTTTAAGTATGAGGTCAAAATGTAGTCCCTACTAGTGCACTAAATTATACTTTGTAAAAATACTGTTCCTTAACATGGAAACTAAATCAAGAGTACAGTAATTTACTACTCTTCATTAAAATAATTAATACAAAGCTTGCAATTTACCAGCAGTTGAAATTGTGAACATGTTTTTCATTTATGTAGAAGAAATGGCTGCATATCTTCGTTATGTGAGAAGACTAGATTTTTTTGAAAAGCCAGATTATGACTATTTAAGAAAGCTCTTTACGGATTTATTTGATCGGAAGGGCTACTTGTTTGATTATGAATATGACTGGATCGGTAAGCAGCTGGTAAGTATTGTTTAGAAGATTGTTTAAGTGCTTCTGAAATTCAAGTCATACACTACAGAAAATGTAGCATTATAGAGTGGCAGAAGAGAGATGCTGTTTGAATACCTTGAATCCTGTTCAGTTTTTTCCCCAAGACTTTAGAGTTAGACAGATGTTTATATCTACTTTGTGTCTTTAACAGGAATAATGGGGATTATTTATCTTGTATTTTAAGTGCATGGAGTATATTGTTTGCTGCCTGAGCAGAATTACAGCAGTAGGCCCTCCAAAGTTTATATCCTATTTCACATTCCATTATATCAACATTTAACACTTTTGGGTTTTGTTTGCATGTGTAGTTTAATTAAAATAATTTCTTACCTTATCCAATTGAATTTTTAGATTTATATCCCCCAAGTTGTGAATATGTGACCCTATGAGATATGTACTTTTAACTGTATAAAGCAGGGGTGCCTAAACTATGGCCCAAGGGCCGGATCCGGCCCATGGCATCAGTTAATCTGGCCTGCACTGCCCATGCCAATTCCGGAAATGGAAGTAAAATGTGCATGCGTGTGTGCAGAATGCACCTGTGCTTGTGCAGAATGCTGCCGTAAATGACCCACGGATTTCATAAACACGTTTACAACAGCCATGGGTAATTTATGGCAGCATTCTGCACATGTGTGGGTAAGTTCTGCGCACGCACGTTTTACTTCCACTTCTGGGTGGGAGGAACCACATGACTGGCCTGCAGCCCAAAAAGTTTGGGCACCCCTGGTATAAAGTGACCTCAAGTGTTTGAGCCTTGGTAGTTTTTTCCTATGTATCCACACAAATTAAATTATTTTAAATAGCAAATGTAGTTTGCTAGCTATCATATCACTTGCTACAGTGGCATGAAACTATCATTCAAGGACATTAACTAGTCTAATTGATATATGTCTGTGTAGGTTTTTCGTCACCGTACAGTAGAACCTCGACTTACAAATGCCTCAAGTTATATAAAATTTGACTTACATAATGATTTTATGTTAAAATCATGTCCCGATTTACACAATTTCCTATGAGTTTGCTTTGAGTTACATAAATATTCTTTTTCCTATGGGTTTGCTTGCTTCAAGTTACATAAAAAATAATTTCCCTATGGGTTTGCTTTGATTTACATAAAAATCTCATTTTTCCTATGGGTTTGCTTCAAGTTACGTAAAAATAAAACTTTTCCTATGGGTTTGTTTCGAGTTAGAAAAAAAATTGATTTAAGCAAAAGTCTACGGAACGGACTTTTTTTCCTTAAGTAGGGGTTTTACTGTATTCTAATACAGTGGTACCTCATACAATGATTTCAATCCATTCTATGGGGCTCGTATGAAACAATTGCTATACGGTACATGCATCGTATAGCGATTTTCCTTATGGGATGCATCATACAACGATTATTTTTTTTTTTGCTAAGTGTTTTTTTCCATTGAAAAATTGTTGTACGACTTTTCCCATAGGGAAAATTGTTATGCAGGATACCATTTCCCCCCTAGAACCTAATTATTAGGCAATTTTGTTGCTATATGGGGCAATTGTATGTGGTTCTACTGTATGGCATTGTTCTTTACTTCCCTTCAGCCCCCTTAACTATTTGATAAAATAATTGGTCTAAATTAATTATTTGAACAGAGTTTCTAGCCCAGGAGTGACAAAACTCCAGCTTGCGGGCCAGATCTGGCCTTCAGGGTGTCATCATCCGGCACATGGGTTGGATTGCTGCCACTGCCTGAAGTGCCAAAATTGTGCAAAAAATGCACCAAAACACAGCAAAAACTCAAAAAAAAGTGCAAAATGTGCCACCCTTGCCCCCTCCTCCACGGGAAGCGGTGGAGGTGGGGGAAATGCCTGAAAACGTGTGGTGAATTCACCCACCACCACCCGCACCCCCGGGAGGAAAGACGCGACCTGCCCACTCAGCTGTTTGAGAGGGCGTGGTCAGGCCCCTGGTGGGAAAATTTTGGGCACCCCTGCTCTAGCCTCTTGAATTTTTTTAGTATAGTTATGGTAAGTTAAGCCTTACAGACAAGTCAGCTGTTACTAACTTACCCTGATGACATACCAGTGCTAGTAGTTTACAAAATCGTCTTTATATGTGAGTAATATCTAGGTGAGTTTGTTGAATTATTTTAATATCATGGAAAGTTCAGGACCTTTTGTAATCAGTTTTTCCGAAAACTAAGAATTGGTGACTTTTGAAATATGTAATTTTAATTTACCAGTATTCAGCATAATTTATTGTTTACAGCCTACTCCAGTGGGTTCAATCCATTCAGATCCTGCAATAACATCCAATAGAGAAGTACATCCACATAGAGACAAGTTGCAGCAGTCCAAAATTCAGGTATGCTATCTATCATTAATGGTTTAAAGCTTTTATTATGGCAGTTTTGGTGGAGTTTGTGCTACTAAGTAGAACAGTAGCATTAACACTTTGGTTTTTGAGGGTAGCATTTATTAAAATGATTGTTTCAGTTTAAGCTTTTAAATAAAGAACTTAAATTCATTATGACTCATATTGTTCCATTTTGTAATTTGGAGTTTCAAGCACAGGGGGCTTAGGGACCAGATTTGTGCCTGAGTCCTCTCTCTGCGGACTCCATGGAAGCTAGAAAAGGCTATTTTCAGCCTCTAAAAAGAAAGGAAAACTTGTAATACCTTATAGCTCTTCTGTTTTTATGTTTATGTTTTATTTTGGAGCCGGTCTAAAAACTGCTGCTCCTGGAAACATATCAGAGCAGAAATAGACCTACAGTAATACTCCGGATAACGCCAAAACTTGGTTCCACAAGTCTTAGCGTTATCCGATTTTAGTGTTATCAGATGCATGCATTGGATAACGCTAAAAAAAGCCCAGCTGCCTTCTCAAGAAGGCAGGTGCCAAACAGAGCACCCGTACGCCGGCTGCCCATCCCCACAAAAAGGATGATGTGATCTACCTTTTCACGCTGTTTGGGGCAAAAACAACAACAAAACAAACATTGTTGGGTGCATGTTTCCGTCTCTACGCCTCCCCTGCAGCCTCTGGGAGGGTGGGAGGACCTTTTCCGCGCTATTCCCACCTTCCTAGGACATCCCTGGGCTGCACAACAGATGAAAAAAGTTGTGACCGCCATTTTGTTTTTTTGCTACCCTCAAAAACCAAAGTGTTAATGCTACTGTTCTACTTAGTAGCACATTTGCCATTATCTGGTACTGCCGTTATCTGGAGTTTTACTGTATTTTTGTTTTTGTATATTGTACAATTGTATATTGTATAGAGCTCTTTGGCACCTTATGGTTCGAAAAAATGCCTCTGTCTGGTTGGGGTGGTCACATCCAGCCCTTGGGCCACGCTATGAATTATCCATGCTTTACTGTGTTATTTTAATCATCGCCAGCAGTTTCTGAAGACACAATATAGAGGCAATTGATAGGGGGTCATCAATCACCTCAGGCTCTCTCCAGAATAAACATTTTCACTAAAGTTAACCATAATAAAAATGTTGGCAGGTTTCTGTAATTGCTTAAATATTAGCAGAGCATGAGGCAAGAAAATAACAACACAGAGAAACAAAATGTAGAAAGTAGCTTAAAGTATCTACCCCTTTCAATAACTAGCACTTTAGATCTTAAATATTACTCTTAAAACATTCTTAAGTATAAAAGAAAACATCTTTATTCACAGATGTTTTTACCAGTTACAAACGGAAGGAAAAAAGGAAAGTTTTGTGTAAACGCAGTTTCTGCCATGTGCAGAAGACTGGCTCCATGAGACAGAAGATTGAAAGAGAAGACTAATAAGCAAATGTGGGAAGTGAAGCAAAGAGGAAGAGAGGGAGGGGGTAAGCTAGACCTGGGGGAAAGAACTTCAGTAATAGGTTAGTAGGAAAGTAAATCTCTCTGAATCCCAAAGGCATCTTGACCTAGCTCTAGTGTTAATCTCATGCACGTTTGTTATTATATACCAACAAAAATACTTCCCCCAAACCAAGTTTGAAGTCTGTCTCAAACCCAAGTTTCAAGTTTTATATAGAAGAATGCAAAAATCCTTTCAACTCAGAAACCACCTTTGTGTGCTTCTGACATGATAAAAAAGTAGAAGGATTTCTAGTTAGTCGTCTTTGGTTAATATTGCATTTGTCTAAAAATAAACTACATTTCAACTGGGAAGAATTCACTCTGGAGAAATTATCATCCTTCATTGTAATACATATCACATCTATTTATGGCTGTTGAAAACTGCTTTATTGATTCTTTCCAGAACTTAGTTGTTTATTTAAAAACTTAATTTGTTTTTTAAAAAGAGTTTGAATTTCAGAAGTGTAGAAAACCTTTGAAATCACTATATATCTTCTATATTTCCCTATATCTAGTTGTCTGATCTGAGGACAAACTTTGTGGAAATTAAACATTTTTACATGCTTTCATTTGTAAAGAGATCCATGTGAGCAATATTTTATTTACCTGACCAAAAATCTCTGAGCTGTATAATATATAAACGTTCTTGAAATAAAAGGTTCAGTGTTTGCATATAGCCGATGTGGAAGGTGCTATATAGTTCACTTTTTTGCATTTTCAGGATTGATTCAGCCATTTTCACTGAACTTTGGTGGCTGAATAAAAATATGTAAAATACCAAACATTAGAAGTAGCTGGCATTCTTATTGACTGGTAATTTGCTTATTCAAGCAATTGCTAGTGTCCTGATCTTAATTACGATATGATAAATCTTTATTGTCATTGTCCTGTACAGAACAACGAGATTGAAAATCCACTTATCAACTTAACAAAACCTAACAAAATACAACTATACAAAATTATCAACATACTGTACTCCCACCCCACATATACACATGTAACCCCTGAAAAGCTCTAAAGCTCTAAAAACTAAATACAGAAGCTCCCTCATAAACTGCATTTCACTGCGTTCAAAGCCAGAACGCTTTGGATAGAAACTATTTCTCAAGCGGCTGGTCCTGGTCTTTGTTAATTGATTTCCTTTAGAAGGGACAGCTTGTCCTTTTCAAATTCAGATTGGTGGAAAGGGTGGGGTCTATCTGAGACGTTGTAAAATGGCTACAAATCTCTTACTGCTTTGAAAAATAATTATGGCAGGTTTGCTTAGTAATTAAACATAGATTTTAATGAACAGAATCTGCATTAGTTGAGTGTGCATGCCATGGAAGTACCAAAATTCTTATCTCCTTTCCTTGTGCTCCACTGTGATAATATGTTGTCATTAAACATTTTTAGAAACAGCACATCCCATTCCAAATGAATGCTGCCAAGAATTCCTGTTCTGCATGAAGTTTCATGTTTGAAGTTTTTGTTGAGAAAATCCAATTTGTGTTAATAGGTTAAAAACTTTAAACATGTCTTTCTGTGTTCAGATATGTATGTACACATATTGTTACATGTGCATAGTTGCCCATTTGTTCCTGTAATGTTTATGTAGAATAGATTTGATTAGCATGATGTGTTTAATATGTTCTGGATTCTTATTCCTCCTCTTCCATGCATGCTTAATGCATTATATAACTGGCAGTCGACAGAACACAGGGCAGCTTGGGACCCCCATCAGGCCAATCCCCATCACCTGAGAGCTCACCTAGCAGCTGACAGACATGGTGGCTCGGTACAGGTATTTTCTGTTCTTTGCATGATTTCTTCCACACTTTGATCTTCTTGGACACACGTGGTATATGTATAGTTTTTTGTTGATAAATTGTGTCATAATGATGTTCATGATCAAGTTTCTTTGATTAAAATAGCCATATTGAAAAATCACTCAACATTTTTAATGTTTCTGCAAATGCTTGTAGAAGATCAGCCATCTGTATTTTGAAGAAAATATGTCGGCATGATTGATTGCATGACCCTTAACCTAAGATCACTCAATTGCGGTGGTGATAATACAGATGGCAATATCATGAGTTGACTAGTGGTGATATTATTTATGCCTAAAGCATAGCATGAGTTACCGTATAATAACTTTATGATATTTTACTGCTCAGGCATATGTTAGGAGGCTTTCTGCCTTTGAGAAATGATTTTGGTATTTTTAGTTGCAAAAAAAGTAGGTGAAAATCTAGCCACATTCTATTTATATATAAAGAAGGCAAACAAACAGAAACAAGGAAACATTGTCTTCTGTTGGATTTTCATATTAATAATTGGCACAGACTATTTAGTTTTCAATGAAATACTTGGGATATACAGTACTGTTCAAATGTCATAGGCCACCATTATTATTTTTGTTTTAGCATTGTTATAATGACCATCTATAATTGTTTCTCAGTCTCTTAACTAGAATACAACCAGAAAATACATGAAATTTGTATGCAGCATTCAAAAAAATTTTTTTGGGTGTGTGTGTGTCAAAAAAAAACCAACAGTTTTTGTCGGCTAAAGTGGCAAGTGTTTAGTTTGACCTCCCCTTACACTTGAGCAGCAGCAGGCACCTGGTTTCCTAAATGGAATGGACCTTTGATTACTGCCATTGCTAACACCTGTATCTGTCGGATTATTACATGGCAAAATGACTGCTGCGGCAAAGGTCTTTTACATAGGTTTGTGCAAGATATGCTTGAGCATTTAATAGAGTACATACACATGTATGAGTGTAATTCATTTGAAGCTTGGTAAGAAGACCAACTTTCAATACATCGTTTAAGTCAAAATGCCAAGGATCACAGAATTTGCCAGATACAAAATCATACTTTTGCATCATCAAGGCCATTCTCAAAGGGGGGAAAAACCTAGAAACTCAAGATGTGGTATTCAAGCTGCTATAAAGAACCAGAAGAAGTCAAGGACATAGAAAGGACTGGAAGGCCAAAAAAACTTTCAAATTCTGATGAGAAGTTCCTCAGAGTTTCTTCTTTTAGTCGTTGTGTTGCTCCAGCAGAGGATCTGGCTCAGCATCTGGCAGCTTCATCGGGATGCCAAGTCGATCTTTCATACAGTCTGAAGAAGCTTGATAAAGAATGGTCATTGTGGAAGAAACCACATTTGTGAAAAGGGAACAGTGTGAAAATGCTAAGGTATGCTAAAGCTCGCTAACATTGGGATGAGGATCAGTGGAAAGGAGTACAGTGATACCTCATACAACGTCCAAACTTGGTTCCACAAGTTTGGACTTTATACGGATTTGGACTTTGTATGAGGCATGCAAAATCCTAGCCGCGATGCCTCATACAACGTCCAAATCCTTGCCGCGATGCCTCACAACGTCGTTTCCATAGAGATACATTGTACTGTAACAGCACAGACTTCAGGGCAAAGTCAAGGAAACTGACAGAACTTTAAGAAATCATTGTCTAAAGGCTGAAAACATTACAAAAACTTGTCAAACAACCCTGATTGTCCAAGAACCTGAAGAATGCTGCAAAAATTCCAGGAATGCTTCTAAAAATTATGACGAAAAAATTCAAAAAAAAAAATCCAAAATCACGCTCAAAACCACTCCTAAATACTCTTTGCCTTGTGCAAAACCCACAAGAGCAATGCACGCATGTGTCCTGTCTTTTATACTGCCCAGGCACAATGCAACCTGGGAAATCCCCAATGCCTCATAAAACGTCACACAACTTTGTATGAGGCAACGTTTTTCAAGGAATTAGGTGTTGTTGTATGAATCCGATGTTGTATGAAGCGGACTTTGTATGAGGTATTACTGTATTATAGAGTGATGAATCAAAGTTAGTCACTAACAATATTTGAGAAGAGTTGGAGAGAGAATGAGTGTTTACAGACCAGTAAAGCATTGTGGAGGATATGTCCTGGCTTCGGGCTGCATTTCTGCCAGTGGATATTGTCCATATTGATGGGATCATGAATGGTGAAAAGTACAAAGAGATTTTAATTCATCATGCCATTCCTTCTGGAATGTCTGATTGGGATTGGCTTTATTTTTCATCATGATAATGACCCCAAGCACATATTTAGTGAGAAAAACAGCTGTAATAAGCTGGCCTTTACAGAGTCCAAACCTAAATATTATAGAGGCAATGTGACAAAGGAATAAACAAAAGATAACCCAAATCTAAAGGAAAACTCTGGGAAGTGGTGAAGGAAGCCTGGTATAATATTACAGAAGGTTACTTCAGAAAATTTCAGGACAGTCTCTACAAAAGAGTTCAATATGTACTTTGATCCAAGGAAGGTCACAATAAATAGTTGTTACTTTAGCCTATGGAAGATTTTTTCTCTGATTTTGGATACTACATACAAATTTCCTGTATTTTCTGGTTGTATTCTAGCAAAGAGACTGAGAAATAATCATGTATGGTCACTATACCTTTGGTAAAACAACAATCTAATGGTGGCTTAAGATGTTTACACAGTATTGTATTGTTGGTATTTGATCATATAAATGTGAAACATCCTTCTAGATGAGGGAACTCCTATGCATCCAGTTTGAAGCAGAAGATGTTTACCCAGTTTCTGATCTTGGCTTTCTGATACTGTTGGGCATATGAATTTTTTGGCTAACCAGTAGATTGTTGGCATAATTCATCCAGAAAACAATGGGATAGTTTTTAGTTTTACATAGTGATTGGGAACCTATAGGTACTACAAGGTCCTGTGTTATACATCTTGACAGATGGAAGAATAGAACTGTATGCTTCCTATACATTGAAATCCTAAAAAAATTCAGAGGTGTGCAAATAGAAGCAAAAATATGAAGTGGGTCAGCAGTTGGTGGGCCGCATGTACTATATTATTAACTTTGCAAAATAAATCTTAAAATGGAAAGATTTGACCTTGAGTTTGTAGAGACAAAATTGTTCTTATCTATAATTTCAGTAGGTACAAAATTGAAGCAATCTATTGGTTGTGTTTGTGGTTATGTCTCTCAGAGATGTCATTGTGGTGCTGTTGGAATTCTGCCCTCCATTTTATTCTGTGTTTTTATTTCCTACTAAACAAAATGAATGATTTAAGTTGTAGAGAGAAATTGGCTTGTTGTCTAAGAATTTTTGACTTATCAATATGATCCTTTAAAAGAAATATTTTCTACTCTACATTTTAATATTTTGCTTTAGTTTCTGGAATCGACATACTGTTCATTGTTAATGTTTCGATAGTTAGCCTCCTCCATTTCTTATTCTACAAAAGTTTGTCTTAGTTCCTGAAAATGTCAGCCGAATAGCATTAATGAATCATGTCTTTCATATTACAGTACTTGCCTTGCAGTAACTTGAAACATTTATAAAAAGTTTCTTTAATTTGTGTTCTTGTTTTTCTTCTTGCAAACCACCTCAAAATTGTACTGTTTAATGTAGGAGGCTGATTTCTCTTTATGTTCAGTCTTCCTAAACCTTTTGTAAACAATGTTTAAGATTCAGCTATTGCATACAGTCTGCCAGCTTGTTGTTGTTGCTCTAGGATTGCCTGTATTTTTCTTTAATAGTTTATAACTTACATAGACATATATGGGAACCTAAATTAGAAATACTTGTTTAGTTCCTCATAGAATATACAGTATATGTTGTAGAGGCAGACTATACATTTGTTGAAATAAAACTGCTAAGGTATAGTGAAGGCTTACTTAAGAACAGGTTGTGTGGAACTGCTTTAAAGTAAGAAAACGGTGTTATGCCGGGGGACTAACATAGCCCTCTCTTTAACAATTGTTGTTAAAGTAGAAATACGGTCTTGCTTGAGGCTTCTTTCTAGAAACAGTGACTGCTGCAGCCAAGTTGATTTCTGGAGTGAAGAGGTTTGAATATATGACTCCAATCCTGGCCTAACTACATTGGCTTATCGTATCATACACAAAGTGTTAACCTTAACATACAGAGCCCTAAATGCTTTGGGACTTTGTTATCTAATGGAGTGTGCCTCCCATAAATAAACTGCCTGCATTACTTGGTTCTTTCAGAGCATGCCAGAATGGCAGAAAAGGCTAAACTAGGAGAAGAGCCTTCTTGGTGGGGGCGGCCACTCTATGGAAAAGTTTACTTGTGGAGCTGCAGAGACCCCCTCTTTTGGCATTTTAAAAAATGTCTTAACTGAATTATTCCGAGAGGCATTTAAAGATACCTCCTCTTTGGTCCATTGGTTTGAGCATGGTTTATTTTGGGACTCAACGTTCCACTGGATGTTAGCTTTATTATTTTTTATCTCATTTCTGCATTTAGGTTGGGTTGAATATGCTTTTATTGTTGGTGGTTTTGTTATATGTTGATTTCATGTAAACGGCCCAGAGTGGGAAATCCTTTTGCAAATGGGTGGTATACAAATGTATTAAAAGAAGAAAGAAAGAATGCTGCTTTTCTGTGGACCATTTTTTGTATTATTAGAAAAGTGTAGCCCTATCTCCAAACATTCCTGATCTTTGGTACTTACAGGTGAAACTCGGAAAATTAGAATATCGTGCAAATGTTCATTCAGTTCAGTAATGCAACTTAAAAGGTGAGACAAATATATAAGATAGACTCATTACATGCAAAGCAAGATAGTTCAAGCCTTACTTTGTTATAATATTGATGCTTATGGCTTACAGTTTATGAACCCCCCCCCCCAATCTCATGTATCCCATAAGCATCACATAATCTCATGTACGCTGTACGCCATGATCATCACAATTATAATGAATTAAGGCATGACATATCTCGCTTTGCATGTAGTGAGTCTATCTCATATATTTGTTTTACCTTTTAAGTGAAAATTGCACAATATTCTGATTTTCCGAGTTTCACCTGTATATGAGGAATAGAGAATAACAAGGCTTTTGATGTAGTGGAAAAAATCTCTTGTTTCTTAAGGAGAAAATCAACATGTAGTCCTTCAAATGTTGTTGCAATACAGCTCCTGTCAACCCTGGTTAAGATAGACAACAGTGGCAAATAATGAAATATTATGGAGAATGCTTCCCTTCAGTTGAACTTTCCTGGAGCATATGTTCCTAGAGAAATTACTTTTCACAAGTTAATTATAGCACAGGCCTGTAATGTAATGTACAGTTACTTACTGCTCCCTTTTAGTAGATTGTTACTAGTATAGTGGAACCCCGCATAATGAACGCTCCGTTTAACAAAAAATTCATACAATGAAGCATTCGTTATTCAAAGGCAATACCCCACATAACAAATCTCCCCCCCCCCCGGTTGTACTGGGTTTCCACTAGTGGGGCTGTATTTCATTTCCTGTTGCAGTTTGGAAAGCACCTTGAAACCCTGCTACATAGTTCGCCCTGAATATGATATTTATTCATAAGGAGTAATACTACTAATTTAGTTTCACCTACTATATGTAGGATTATAGCCTTATTCTCATCCCATCATCATTTTTGTGTAGTTGACCTCTTCTGCAAGCAGTGGGAGAAAGATTAATGTTAGAAATGCATGGGGGTTGGCCGGAAAAATGGTTGGAACCTAACAAGTAACATATTAATGTACTAATTACTGTACTGCTTTTTTCATGCTGTCAAACAAGCGACAGACATTTACTATTGCATAATTTTTGGAAATGTTTATAATTGCAGGTTGTTAGCTCAACAAATGGAGAACTCAACACTGATGATCCTACTGCAGGCCGTTCAAATGCACCTATCACAGCCCCTACAGAAGTAGAAGTAATGGATGAAACCAAGTATGTATTGACTTAAACTAAATAAACCTTACATTGACAGTACATCTTATGATGCTGAATTATTCATGGCCTGATTCCCCATGATTTTTAGTTCTTCTCTATAGTAAACAAGTTCATATAAACCACTTAAGCAGCTTTGCTTTGAACTTGTAAAAATAAATATATATTTGTTCATTATGGGGGAAGTTATATTCTTGCCAGGAACTATTGCACTTTCTAAGCAGTGTGCAGCCTTCACTCCAAGATGAAGAACTGATATTAAGCTAGCTCCATATAGTGTTGTAACTCAATGTTGTGTGTTTTTGTAATAGACATGGAGGATTTCTGACCATTGCCTGTGGGTTGGAGCTGATTAGGGACTGAAGTCAAAAGCAGGGCAGCTGATAGGGAGAGGTTGTATTAGAGCACTATATTTTTTCATCCCTCACTAGTACACTCAGTCATAATGGGAAATGAAAGGTCTTGGATATATCATCTATGTACCCACCTAACTTACCTTCACTAATGCAGATCACTCAGTATCTGCAAAATATGATGGTGAAAATGTTTGCTAATTTTGATTATACCTTCATGACTTCTTCACTGCAGTGTTACATATGCAGAATGCATCTGCTTTGTTATGTATAGTGTTCTGATTCTCTTTTTTCCCCTTGTATTTTCTTTATATTAGCTGCCAGAAAGTATTGAACATGTGGTGAGTTCTAAAGTACAGGCAGGCAGAAATGGCTCCAGAGTAACTTAATAATAATTAAGCTCTTATAAAAAAGGAATAATTCGGAAAAATATACAAAAGGATTTAAATCTTATTAACTATTGGTCTTTTTTAAGGTGAAAAAATGCTAGCATATTGTGGAGCACTTTTGCCTGCTTCATTCTTGTTTATTTCTGACATAGTCATGGTGCATTTTTATCTAATACTCCTAAATTTATGCTTTAATATCTATGCTTATGTATTATTATTATTTTGCCAATGATATGTCATTTTAAGGAAAATAATATTTTCAGACATTTTAACCTGGAACAGTAGTATCCTAACCATGCAAAGCATTTCTCCTGCTAATTTGCAAGAAATGTTTGCACTCGTGCTTACTGAATGTTAGCCTTGGTGATTATTGCTAACTAATAATACATTCTAAAATAGTTTCTCTCAAATTCATAATTTCTGTGCATTCCAAGAGAACAGTGGTTGTGTTTATCTTAGAATGCAAATATTTTATCACACTGACTTTTGAAAGGCCATTTTGAAAGTTTAAACCTCATATACAACCAATGTACTGTAGTACTTTCAACAGAGGTCTCGTAATGTGCATTGACAATCTCTTCACTCAGTGCCTTGGCTGTGGCACTCTGAATCAGTTGAAGCCTCACATATAATTAATTACAATAATACACTTGAAAGATTTCCAGTCTATTAATCACAATGTCAAAGCTTTTCCTATCCATAAAAGGGCACTGCTGTCCTATCAGCCAAATCTGGTAATACATGCACCATGCCATTAAAAATACATTAGTCTTATGAGATAAAATGATACAGTCACAAACTGCTCACCTATTCTTTTTGAGTGCAACCTTGTCAAAAACTAATTCATCTCCCAAATCCTGCATCCAGTAACTATTTTCCATTTACTATCAACTTACCATGATTGTTATTGGCCCACATAAAACTCATCACTTCATCAAGGTGCTGGTTTAGGCTATTGATACCCTCTTCTGATTCATCTGTGATAGACAAACAAAGTTGGCTTTCAACAAAATAATACTGGCAACTTGCTCCAAATCATGTTACAATAGAGAAAATAAAATGATAAATTGGCAAGAAATCAGAATAATAATACTCTAAGCTGTAATATGTTCATGGGACAAATAGCATGTCCTAGCTGGGAAGAATATTCCGTAGTATTTCTTCAAAATACAACACAGTGTTTAGAGTAACAAGTCATCTTCTAAGTAATCTATATATACAGATAACTTGTTTAATATCTCTGTAGTGACCCTAAGTGCCACAGTTTCTATTGCTAAGCTAAAGCATTCACATGCCAGTTTTAATCGATCATATAAATTTGTTCAGAGACAGAAGTATCAGTGCAAACACTGGAAATATATTAGGCTGTACTGCATGCTACATTAGTATTTTATAAAATTTAGCTATGAATGCTGTGTATATGGAATGTTTGAAGTGGTAGCCATGTTAGTCTTTGCAAGCATAACAGAGTAAACAAAACAATAGTAAAAAAAAGACAAAAAATGTTGTGGCACCGTAAGACTAAGTCTTGTATTTAATTGTGAGCTTTCGTGGACCAAGTCTGATGAAATGGACTTAGTCCACGCAAGCTCACATTTAAATACAGGAGTTAGTCTTTAAGTTGTATATGGAAATAACTTTATATCGCCATAGATTTTTTATGTCTTAGTTATGATTTGCTGTGTTCTTTGTCTGGCAAGTATTATTTACATTGATGTTTCATAAGTAGTGTTATGTCATTGCTTCATCCTATCTGTCCACTGCATATATCAATTTGTCATTTTAGTTATCCCCTCGTATAATTTCCCATATTAGCAAAGTGGAGGGTTTTTGTGTGTGAGAATAGCCTGGGAATCTAAATGGTGGTAAAGACATCATATTTTTACAAGAATGACATTACCATTTGCATATTTCAAGTAGAATTTGCATATATTTGGAAACTGTACCAACACAGGAGATATAGTGTTCAGATGGGGCAGTTAAGATTCACTGAAGCCAGTAAGACTAATGAAATCTGGAAAACCTATTAGGTAAACACTTGAAAAATTATAGTTGTGCTGGCTAAATGACTTCCATCACTGAAAATGTTACTTCAGCATATATCACTGTTGGCATAGTAGACATTCCATTTAGATAAATATAATTCAGCTGACTTTATCTTCACACAAATTTGGGATGAATGCAGGAAGCTATTTCTTACGGCTCCTGGTTTTTTAAAAAACCGAGATGTGTAAATTATTATTATTGTTGTTGTTATTATTATTGTTATTATTATTACTATTATTATTGTTATTATTATTATTAACTTCCTTTTACATCACGCCCATCTGGGGTTACCCCCACTCTGGGCGGCTAACAACAACACACTAAAAACACATAATAAAATCACATAATAAATCACCTAATAAAATACAAATATCAAATCTAATTAAAACCGGGGGACCGAATAAAAGCCTAACACTAATCTGGTGAGAGCCTCTGCCCAAATGCCTCCCTGAACAGAAGCGCTTTAAGTTGTTTTCTGAATGTCAGCAAAGAAGTGATCTGGCACAGTTCTGCTGGAAGGGAGTTCCATAGAGATAGTGCTTCCACCAAAAAGGCTCTTCCCCTGATCGTCACCTTCCTTGCCAATTTTGGCATTGGCACCAACAGCTGACCCATCTGAGAAGATCGAGTAATGCGGGAAGATGTTCTAAGAGGGAGATGCTTCGCCAAATAGGTTGGTTCCAAACCGTTTAAGGCTTTAAAAGCTAAAACTAACACCTTGAACCTGATAAGGAATGAAATGGGCAACCAATGCAGCTCTGCCAGGGCTGGTGAGATGTGCTGGAACTTCCTCACCTCAGTGATTAGTCTAGCTGCTGCATTTTTTACCCGCTGAAGTTTCCGTACCAGGGTCAGGGGAAGCCCCACATAGAGAGTAGAGAGCATTGCAGTAAAGAAAGTGAAGTAGAAAACAAGTAACAGAGAGTCAGTATTATTCTGTATCTGTCAAGCCTCCATGATGCTGGTAGTGTGCATGCAAAAGGTACTTTGATCATCTCCACATCTCTTGGTTATCATATCTTTTGCTTTTCAATGCTTGAATTTGGACACATCAGGGGAACAAATCTAAAATAACAACTTCTCACATCTATTCTAGATATTCCTTAGACTTAAACTGTGTGGAAGTTTGCACTTTGTATGAAGTTGATGTATACAGTGCCTGCTAATTTTATATTTGTAAAACTGCCATAAGAGCAGTAAAAATCTTTAGAAAAGTAGTTCAGAAATCCCATAGTTCATGGGTCTTTAAGCATAAAGATACATCAATGCCAATTAAATAGTTGCCATCAGTGATTTTTTTCCCCATCTGGTCTGTGTGACAGTGAATTTCTTGCTGACTTGCAGACTTTCATATGAATAAAACCTGAACGTCAAACGAGTATGTGATGGGAGAATGGTTGATACTTTGGGCACGTACTATGCTAGTGCATTAGTGTCCCACCAACTCTTGCTAAGCATGCACACATGTTAAATCATCATCTTCTCTTTGCCTGCCCAGAAATGAATTCCAAAGCCACTCAAGTGGTCTTTTAAGTAACAGCCTATAACCAACTAAGTGCAGCACACAAGGGCTAATCTTGGTTTGGGAATCATTGAGACAATGTTGCTCCTCTTAGTCATCAGAAGAGTAATTGCTCAGTCTGAACTGATCTGAATTGTGGGTCGTTATTAGGGGTGGCTATCTGGCCCAGTTATCCTGCTATGGCAATAGAGTAGACCCTACTGCCAGCAACTCAATGCTGAGTGTCAGGTGGTGGTTAACTAGCCTGGTAACACTGAGGACTAATGGCCTTGGGTGTGGTTAACTAGCCTGGCAACCCTGAGGACTAATGGCCTTGGTGCCCAGGGAAAGGTAATGGTCCCCAAGTGGATTAAATCCCACTTGAATCTGTCTTGATGAAGGGCAGCAGTTTCATCAATATTGGCCTGGTGCTAAGGAGGATTTTGTGTACTAAAGGGCTCAGGACCAGAAAGTGACTCGCAGAACTGGATCAGTGGTACGGGGGGTCATGCTGCGATGCAGAGGGCAGATGAAGGGCTACTGCATTATATTCTCAGGACAGTCTTCATGGTACAAGTACACAGAAAGAGCCTCCTCAAAGACTCTGTTATTTTTGAACCACAGTTGGGTGTACCCTGGTAACAGTTACCTTGTGTTGCTGGCTAATCTTTCTCACATTAGGTTAGGCTAAAAGAACTGCAGGATGGATACACCAAAAGGTGGCTTTATTTTGGCAATTTCACGTCTGGTCTAGAGATGGAAGGGAAAAAAAAAGTGGCTGTGAATTAACCATATAGCCTTCTCTCTATATTTGTGGTCTTGAAGATCTCTCTGAGCCTGCGTAGTAGGTGAGGCAGATGGTTCAGGTTAGTGGGAAAGACAAGAATGGGTTCCTTTTGAGTAGATTTATTAAGGTGATCTCATGTAATCTTTGGAACACATTTTCTCAAGTATATAGTGGGGAACATTGTTAGACCACTGGTTAAGGGACTCAGTTTTAAATTATTACTAGCATAGTTTGCCCGGCGTTGCCGGGCTTTTTTCCCCCTGTGCTTTATATAAAACAATGAATTCTTTGTTGTTTTTTGTAAATTTTTTATTTTTTTAACTTTGTAAAGTTTTATAGGTTGGTTTTATAGGTTAAGATCAGCATTTTTTGCCCTGCCGGGCAGGTATAACATGTGTGCTTGTGGTTGGGGTGGTTTTGAGGGGTAGACATACACACAATATAAGCATACATGCAACACAACCACACACGCGCACACAATACACAGCACACACAACACAACCACACTCATTCAATACACACATACAGCACACACAATATCACCACACACTCATTCAATACACAAATACAAAACAATCACACACACAACCCCACACACACACAACACACAACACACACACAACACAACCACACACTCACTCAATACACACACAACAACACACACAATACACACAGCACACACAACATAACCACACACACACACTCAATACACACACACAACACAACCACACAAACAACACAAACAACAGAACTACACACAACACATCCACACAAACAACACAACCACCCACACAACACACCCACACACACAACACAAACACACCCACACACAATACACACACACATGCCATAGCTCCATGGGGAGAGGATGGGCTCTTCCCCCCCCCCCCGAAGCCTTGGTGAGCGCACACACACACACACACACACACACACACACACACACACGCCGAAGCCTTGCAGGGGGAGGAGGGACTCTTCCTCCTCCCCCCCTGACGCCTCAGTGAGGACACACACACACATGCCAAAGCTTTGCAGGAAGAGGAAGGCCTCTTCCTCCTTCCCCCTGAAGCCTCGGTGAGGACACACACACACACACACACATGCTGAAGCTTTGCAGGGGGAGGAGGAGCTCTTCCTCCTCCCCCCAAGCCTTGGTGAGGACACCCAGGAGGCCTTTGCTGGGCGGGCGGGAGCATCGTTTGCCGGCTGGGCTGCTTGATTTTGGTGGCCCACACCCCACCGATGAAGGCCTTGGCGCCGGCATTGAGGGAGGAAAGGCCACACCATGGAGGCATGGAAGGTGAGTGGTCCAGCACAGAAGGCCACTCTGGGGAGGCGCAGAGTACGAATTGCCCAGCTGCCAACAGGTAAGTGGGGCAGGGGACTGAGACTGGGGGGAAGGAGGTTGGTTTGTTCTCCCCCTTTCTTCTCTATGACCTGTGTGGGTGGCGTGCTCCCCAGGCCCGTTCCCCTCCTCAATTCCTCTCCCCCGCCCCACTTACCCGTTGCCAGTTGGGCCTTTCGTACTCTACGTTTCCCCAGTGCAGCCTTCTGTGCCGGGCCTCACCTTCCATGCCTCTGTGGCGCAGCCTTTTCTCCCTCTCCGCTGGTGCCGAGGTCTTCGCCGGTTGGGTGGGGGCCGCTAAAAGCAGGCAGTCCAGGATCCGACATGGCCAGCCGCCCACCGCGATGAGCTGGGGATGGCTTCCCTCCGGGAGACGAAGTGCCTCCTGGAGGGAAGTTGTTGGCGCATTGGCTTTCCCAGCCTCCTCCATGCTCATGTCCCTTAGCCTGATTGGCTGAGGGGTCACAGCACGGAGGACGCTGGGACTTGTAGTTTCTGACGTCCGTCGCTCGGCAAGGTTTTGAAACGCTACTTTTGATTGGTTGCGGCTCGTAAAACAAAGACTGAGTCCGTTGTTTTTATCATCTTGATTGGCTGACACTGGGAGAAACACGGCGAAACGCAATGCTTTTTGGGAAATGAAGTTGTTTCCCTTTCTTGCCAATGGTGGGGCTGATGCCCCAATCGCGATTTTTTAAACCATTCGTTGACCTGTGTAGCCACTTCGCCCGTGCTCTCGAAGGGAGGGAACGGGTAAGTAGGGCGACGCACAGCAGCCCATAGCCAATTCCAACGGTGAACACTTGGTTTTATAGGTTAAGATTATTATTATTATTATTATTATTATTATTATTATTATTATTAGTATTAGTATTAGTATTAGTATTAGTATTAGTATTAGTATTAGTATTGGATTTATACCCCGCTCTACTCAGCACAGACCGACTCAGAATGGCTACAACAAATTAATATAGGTACAATATAATAATATAATGACACAGATAATCAATGATACAAAATAAATAGTCAATACACTTACAATAAACTCCACAGTAATACAAAAGTATCAGCACAACATCAAAATATCAGCAATCAATGTATCAATAATTACAATTAGAATTACAAGGTATGAAAACATCAAAATGCACAATATCAACAATATTACAGAAACAGAAGGGAAAACCTCATTTAAGAAGGACCACAAAGTCCGACAGCAACCAAACCATGACAAAAAAACAAAGTCAATCAAATGCCCTTGTCCTCCTCCTGGCCGATTTAGGGGCCGGGAGGGCATGGCGGCTCAGCATCGCCGTCATCTTCGAGCTTCCCATGGCCTCGGGAAGCTTCTTTTATCTTCCCGGCGATGACAGGGCCGGAGGGGTGCAGCGGCTCAACGGCATCATCGTTGTCGAGCTCCCCATGGCCTCAGGGAGCTCCTTTTATCCTCCTGACGATGACAGGGCTGGGAGGGTGTGGCGGCTCAGTGGTAGCAGCGTCTTCGAGCTCCCTGTGGCCTCGGGGAACTCTTTTTATCCTCCCGGCAATGATGGGGCCAGAAGTGCGCGGAGGCTCAACGGTGGCGGCGTCTTCGAGCTCCTTTTATCCTCCTGGCGATGGCGGGGCCGAGAGGGCATGGCGTCTTCGAGCTCCCCAATGCCTTGGGGAGCTCCTTTTATTATCCCGGTGATGATGGGGCCGGGAGGGTGCGGCGGCTCAGCAATGTTTGTCTGGCTTTAAATAAATGGTTGCTGATCTTTGTTTTGTTGCTGTTGTTCAGTTGCACAGTCGATTCCAGCCCTTCGCGACCCCATGTACCACTGCACGCCAGTCACCACTATACTACACCATCCTCCTCAGCCCACCTAGCTTTGTGCTCATTGCGTCAACAATGCCATTTAGCCATCTCATTCTCTGCCGCCCCCTTCTTCTTTTGTCCTCAACCTTTCCCAGCATCAAGGCTTTCTCAAGTGAATTCTCTCTTCTCATTTGATGCCCAAAGTGCTTTAACTTCATCTTCAATATTTCACCTTCCTAGGAGCAGTCTGTGTTGATTTCTTTTAAGATCAACCTATTTGTTTTCTTTGCTGTCCAGGGGACTCTCAATTCTCCTCCAGCACCACATTTCAAAGGTGTCTATTCTTCTGCACTCAGCTTTTCTTATGGTCCAGCTCTCACAACTATACATTACTACTGGAAATACCATTGCTTTGACTATGCGGACTTTTGTTTGCAAGATGATGTCTCTGTTTTTAACTATGTTCCCCAAATTTCTCATAGCTTGCTTCCCAAGAATCAGTCTCCTTTTTATTTCATGGCTGCAATCAACAGGAGTATCTTCTGTTTGAAGAATCATTTTGTGCTCTATTCTAGTTAGTTCCATTGTATATTGTTGTAATTTTATCTTGTAACTTGCCCTGAGAAAGTTCTTCCTTTAAAAGAAACCTTGCAAAATAAATTTTAAAAGGTTATCCGTTAAAACATAATAGGAATGCCTTTCCCAATACCTGGTAAGCTTTGTTTCACTTTTTCAGTCTTAAAAGAGCTGTTGTGTGGAAGAGACGCATGCTTATCATTTTTTCTCTTGCAGTAGAAATCACGAAAGGTCTGCCCACCCATTCATTAGTTTAGTCTAAGCTGATCCATGCCATAGAGTAGCATGAACTGAGAGTTTAGTATGTGGAAGGCGGGAGGTCAGCAGTTCGATTCCCGAGTACTGCAGGACGGAATGAGCTCCCGTCTTTCTCCCAGCTCCTAACAACCTAGCATACCTGTCAAGCGCAGCTCCGGAGATTACGGGACCTGCGCAGAACGTTTCTGCGCAGGTCCACTGTACGCATGCGTAAAAGGCTTTTACGCATGTGCAGAATGTTTCTGCGCAAGTCCGTTCTACGCATACGTAAAAGCCTTCTACGCATGCATACAACGAACCAGCGCAGAAATGTTCTGCGCAGCTCACTTCTACACGTGCGTAAAAGGCTTTTACACATGCGTAGAAGGCTTTTACGCATCCCCTTCTGCACAGAAGCCTTTTACGCATGTATAAAAGCCTTTGCATGCGTAAAAGCCTTCTACGCATGTGAAAAAGCCTACACAC